>CM073593.1:79846373-81046373 GCA_037074705.1 Zhengitettix transpicula
GGTTTAATAATTAATAATCAAATACAGACAAACGACGTGGTGATATAAATACCGCTCAACCTTGTTCCTTTCTTCAGGTGCCAAGAAAACACAACAGTTGTCAAACTCCAAAGCTTTTGTTCACATCAACCTGAAGGAAGGAACAAGGTTTCAGGAAACGTAGGTTATATCAACACTCTTTTCGTCTGTATTTGGCTATTTATCCTATTATTAATTCGATCTAAAAATTCCTTAATCATGAAGATGTCAGTAAAATGCTAAACCGACACATTTATTTCACCTGTAATTTTTTTTTTCATTTTTATAACTTTATTTCTTAACCGTAGTTCCAACTTATAAGGAAAATATTTTTAGTACAGTAGAGTAGATATCCTTGGCAAATTTATTATTTCCATTCGTGTTTTTATTAATTTTTATTTGTTTAATTTCTTTTCATTATTACCTAACGACAAGGGAAGTTTCTACATTTCGGTCCACCTTTTTTGCTTAGAAAGCCTTGATATGTTTCCACAAGACACAAAACCGTAATATGGCGATCATTATAACATGTGAAATAATCCTTACAACTGTCGGATTAAAAAGACGTGTTATTTTCATTTTATCTATTTTATTTCAAAACGTAAAATTAAAATGCACTTAAATGTCTCGAGTTAAAAGCTTCAATTAGCACTATGTGATTTTTAATAAAACCCAGATAACACTACGATTTAAAAACAAATAATCAAACTATTTAAAACAGGAAAGATCTTCAAACTTCAGTATCGTTTTCTTTTCGGAGTATCGAGTCTCGCAGACAAATTACCAGATGAAGTGATCACTTTAAAGTTGTTTTGATGCTGAAACCATTTGTTTATTCTTCCAGATACCTTACTTTGTTTCTTATTTGGAACTTTGATGTTATTTAATGTTTTCTTTTCCTTCTGGCAGAGGCCTATTCTTTTGTTGTCAAGCTGCTTCCTGTGGAGTTTATTTTGACATTAACGAGTTTTCCCTTGGGGCGATCCGAGACGAAGGAGACGACGCTGAAACATGAGAGGTATTTAACAACAATATGACGCAGAGGAAGGAAATTGTGACAAAAATGTTTGGAGCTTATTAGTGGAAATATTCTGTGAATATACGAAATTAAAAAATTCTCAATCTTCTGCTCCGTTTAGATTGTTTTCTGAAGATGAAAAAAAATAATTAAAAAAGCATTCCCTCACAAGTCTGGAATTTTTCGGTTGGACGGGTCGAGGGTGGAGATGTAGGAGTTTGCAGACGGAGACTATTCATATCCACGGAGCCACAAGTTTCAACGGCTTTGCTCCGCTTCGCTCTACCTTGCTGAAATAACAACAGTGTGCGATAGCTGAGCATGGATTGCACAAAGTACACACTCCATTTTCCCTCACTGCACCAGACCGTCAAGGGAGGCAGAATCCAATCCCAACTTTGAGAGAACGTTCCACACATATATCGCCTACCATAACTCAACTACAACTACTACTAAGAAAGGACAATGCACGCCAACAATTTCCCCTTGAAGTATTTATTATTTCATCTAAGGGAAACCTCGACAACCCTGATATCTTAATAGGATTATTTTCCATACTCTCATCTTCAGCCAGCTTCTAGAGTTCTTTAAAAAAAATTTCTTAATTTTATTAGCAATCAGATTACATACGATCTTTAAGCTAATTTGATGGCATGTACAATTTAATAAGAGTGTCTTGTATTGATGTCGTGGAGAGGTGAGGGTCCACCTCAGTTTCTACTGAAGTCTATCGACCAGCATCTCTTCAGTCTTCGGTTGTCAGTTGGCTGTAGTAACGGCTCTAGTAGTCGATTCGGATGGGTTTGAAGTTTAGTACGATGTTTACGATTTTTATTTTTGAAGACGTCTTCTAAAAATGGTGTACTGAGGTCAGTATTTAAGCTGAAGTTGGGTACATACCAGGGAGCATTTGTAATTATTTTTTTAGGGCAACAGGCTACATGAGGGTAATCCACATTGGGCAACTCCCCTTTAATAGCATAGGAAGGGATTTGAAAGGGGGGATGTGGAAGGGTGGAGGAAGGTAGCCAAGGGTTACCTAGGGCCCCCGAGCTACTGATTAAGGATCCTACCCGGCATTCGCCTAAGGAGATGCAGGGAAAACCTTAGAAAAAACTGCAGCAGGTTACCTGCGAGAGAATCCTCTCGCAGGCTTCAATATGTCGTAGCATTTGTAATAGAGCGGAGGACTTTTTATTCTACTCGTGGAAAGGCCTGCGAGGGCTATTCTCTCGCAGGCAATACCTGCGAGGGATATTCTCTCGCAGGCAGAACTTTTTAGGAGAGATACGAAGGGGCTGCCTTTGGATACGCATTTTCCTCTCCGTTTTTGAACTAAGGTTCCCACAAGCCGAGGCACCTCGGCCTGTTCTGAGAGGTGGATGTTCCGGGGTCGCAGACCTTGGGGATACGGTAAGAGTTGTCCGCTATTCCCATTGGAATAGTCGGCCAGCTGCCTCCTAATCTCATCGAGGCACGGAGAAGGGAGTGCTGCGTCCCCACAGCAAACTCCTCTCCCGCTATTGGAAGGGCGTGGGACAAGTACCCAATGCCCGACCTACCTGATGCAGGTTTTCCTAGGGTTTTCCCTGCATTTCTTTAGGCGAATGCAGGGTACGATCCTTAAACTATAGCCCGGGGGCCCTAGTAACCCTTGGCTACCTTCCTCCACCCTTCCGCATCCCCCCTTTCAAATCCCTTCCTATGCTATTAAAGGGGAGTGGACCACCCTCATGTAGCCTGTTGCCCTAAAAAAAATATATTCTACTCGTTGCATAATAGCGATGCGAGACTTGGATTTATTCCGTACGTCCATACGGATTTTATCACTGTTTTGTAAATTAGTAATTTGTTTTTTACTGATAAATTTGATTTTCGTCCAGTCAGCCAGTTTAATAATTTAGTTTTTAATTCTATTTGATTTTTCTTTTTATTGATATTGATCCCTCCATTTCAGCTTGGTGTGCTTTTGGAATTTCTTCCTAGTTGAGCTTTACTAAGGGCAATGTTCCTTTTTAAAGGAAAATTTCATATGGGATGATTTCGATGCTTTTACTTTTATTTTCCATCTTTTTAGCCAGCTCTCTATTATTAGTAGATGTTCTTGAAGATTCTGTGATGCGAAATCAGGCTCTGTGTATGTTGACAGTATTTCTGTATCATCAGTGTTTACATCCATTGAGGTTGGTAAGTCGGAAGTGTATAAGACGTATAATAGGGGGCCAAGGATGCTGCCCTGTGGCACCCGGAGAGAATGGGATAACGGTTTGAACTTTCTCCATTTACGTAAGTAAGAAATTCTCTTTGGTCAACGTATGATTTCAATAAGTTGAAGTATTGGTCAGGCAGAGTCCTTTTAATCTTAACTTGTAGGCCTGAATGCCAAAGCTTATCAAAGGCCTGGCTTACATCTAAGAATATTGCTAACTCATGTTCTTTTGTTGCCTTAAAAGTCAGGTTTATTTGTCTTCTACTGAAGCCGGATTTCAAAAATGATTGAAATCGTTACCGGTGGCAGTTTAAAACGAATATAAACATCATAGGGAGCAAATAAATAAAACAATTTGGAAAGAAAAATTAAATAAATAATAATGATAATAAAATATGTCTTACAAATTTCTCCTGAAATTTTTTCCGCACTTCATTTAACTAAAGAAAAATGTAGACATAAATTAATTTTTAAAGGGAAAATAATAATAAAAATACACTTGACTTCACTAATATATTTATATTATTCTTAAACCTTCTTAATGGAAGATTCTCCTACGTGTGTTTTTTTTCCGGCCTCGTTTTGATTTTAAATTTGTGGTCACCTCTGCCAATGTAAGTTGATATTATCCCCTATTTCTTTTCAGGCTTTGCTACAAATATATAATATAAATAGAGAGCAAAGTATTTCTCCCACTCTGGTTGCCAAACATTTCCAGCCTATTTTCTCAACCTTTTCTCTCCCGTGACCCTGTCCCCGTATTCCAAATTTTGCTGCCCCCCCTTCTAAAGTTTTCTAGTCCTTCTACGACGTGTTTTCTATAAGGATCCCAACAACTTGCACCATACTCGTGTAGGAGCCAGAGATTTATAGGCAAGTTCTTTTGATTTTCCACTCCCCTACTTCAATATTCTCATTACAAAATGTAAGGATGTCCAGGCTTTTAGAGACGCAGGTTCATTTCTGATATTTAGTTAAACAATGGCCTGTAGAAGATGAGGCTAGGAAAGACTGTAAGAAAGGAGAACATTTATTCTATAATGTAATAATTAATTAATTAAAATTCTATTAAATTTTTTTCAAGTTTAAATTTCAATATTTCGTTCAACGAACGTTTATATTTGTATTAAATGTTAGATTTTAACTATTTTTCTCATTTTTTCCCACGGAAAAACGTTTAAAAAATTTCCATACATTTTAGGTGTATTTGTAGTGTGGAAGTTTCCGAAATAATTAAATTTTTGGAAAGGCCTGAGAACAAAATAATCTCCTTTTAACACAGAGAACGGTTTTATAAAAGATAAACTGAACTGAATAAAATTTACGGTCCACTACTGAGGACTGACGGAGGGGTCCGAAATGAAATAAGTAACGCCACCCACATATAGCTGTCATGGCCATCCATAACAGAAAATTGACTGTCACCCCTGATATGGATGATGTGACAGTGAAAGTGAGACAAGTAAAGCGCATGAAATTTGCCAGGATGAGGCGAGGTATTTTGTTAAAAAAGGTTGCGCAAAAATGAAAAATAAATTTTTATTCTATATCCGTGGACTCGTTTTGGCGGCCTCCAATAAAGGGTAAAAAAAGTGTTAAAAAAAAGATTTTCAATTAATAAATGCATCAATATTGCGAATTTATTTTTATTTTGGTCACCGTCTAGTTTTATTCAAGAATTTTCTTTAGAAGAAGTTTCTGCCTGCCGTTGTAGTTGTGGATGAAGTTACCAACCCGCAACGAGAGAGGTAAAGGCCTCAGTGGACTAACTCACACGAAACTCTACCGCCCTAAGGGATATCAGTGTCAAAGACACGGACTCGCACACGTACAGGCTGCAAGCGGGAGAGTCTTTCATTAATAATTATTATTAATCTGAAACTTCCTCTGTGCTTTAGTTTATCGGAAACATTATGGCTGCAGGTAGACAAAACCCTTTTACATGGGAATATTCAATGGTAAAAGTATCCGGGAGAAAAATGCAACCTGGGACCCGAAGGGGTTTTCTGTTAAATTACGCGGAAAGTAACTGAGATATGTGGATGAGTGTGAGGGAGTGGACATGATTTAAATGGGAAGATTTTACCGTAGGTAAGCGTCCTCTAGGCCTACGAATGTAACACTATCCGGATGCTGACAGTAGCCATTCAAGTCCAATTTTTTTTGGCGGAGGTGAAGGGGGGGGGGGCGGTTAAGCCGGGCAATATTCCAGTAAAGGAATAATAAAGACCTTTTTATGTCCTTCGCTACATATCCTTCGCAAATGTAATAGACTTATTTCAACGATATACACGAAATGATTGGCACGTGACATGACGTCACGAAGCCTGCATAGAGATGGTGCATTTTAATCGACAGATATATTTACAAATACATATGTTTGAGAATATAGTTTTGAGAAAACAACAAAGAGGGGTAAATAAAAATATTATATGTATTTATTAAAAATACTGAGACAACATGGTTTCACTTCGTCATCGACGTTACTCAGTTGGGCCTTTTTTTTAGGGCAACAGGCTACATGAGGGTAATCCACGTTGGGCAACTTCCCTTTAATAGCATAGGAAGGGATTGGAAAGGGGGGATGCGGAAGGGTAGAGGAAGGTAGCCAAGGGTTAACTAGGGCCCCCGGGCTATATTTTAAGGATCCTACCCGGCATTCGCCTAAAGAAATGCAGGGAAAACCTTAGAAAAACCTGCATCGGGCAGGTCGGGCATTGGGTACTTGTCACACGCCCTTCCGATAGCGGGAGAGGAGTTTTCTGTGGGGACGCAGCATTCCCTTCTCCGTGCCTCGACCTGTTTAGGAGGCAACTGGCCGACTATTCCAATGGGAATAGCGAACAACTCTTACCGTATGCCCAAGGTCTGTGACCCCGGAACATACACCTCTCAAAACAGGCCGAGGTGCCTCAGCTTGTGGGAACCTTAGTTCAAAAACGGAGAGGAAAAGGCATACCCAAAGGTAACCCTTTCGTATCTCTCCTAAAAGGTTTGCCTGCGAGAGAACATCCCTCGCAGTTTACCTTAGAGTGAATCCTCTTACCCGTTGAGGATTCCTTCGCAGGCTTTCTAGAGTTGTGCCTTTTTACGGGGAAATGTTTTAATTAAAATGGTGTATCTTAACCGACTCCGGGAAAAAATCAAAATCAAAGTGGTTACATATAATAACAGATTTCCTCGTTTATCTAAGTCATTTTACGTTTTCTTCTTCTTTGGAAAAATTATTGTTATATATAAAACGTCACGGTGACGTCCCAAATAAATTTGAGTATGAAATTTGCCAATAATATTCGTTAAAATCTTTGTAGGAATTGGCAAGGATCTGTATTGTTGTTGAACTACGGGTAATTACTATTCTTATACGTCAATCGATAAGCTTAGAACTTCTCAAAGATGGCGTATTTTTTTAACGAGATATTTCGAATTACTTCTCAGGAAAATAGCGAATAACTTAAGTTTCTGTTCTATATTATTTAAATATTTAAAATATAATCATAACTAATATGTAACTAGGAGTTTTTTTTAAGAATAGTTACGATGACACTTTGTGATTGAAAAATTGAGCCTTTTAATCTTTAGTTTATACATTTTTTAATATATCACATTTATTTCTTTACAGCTGTACTTTATTCATTAGTATGAATGTACCGTATATTTTTTAATATATTCCATGGAAAAGAGGTCATGTCGTTTATTGGCATTGATCATCATTTTGACTAAAGACGTCACTACTCCTTCGTAAATATCTTTTATTTTAATCGAAGTTTTTTAAATGAATTAAAGCGTACTTCGAAAATTATTTTTAGCATCACGTACAATTTATTCTGTGTGATTTACGTGACTATTTTTGGAGTCTTGCAACCCCTCAATGATGAATGGGCAATTTACCTACTATAATATGCAAGTACATGGATCTGGAAAATTCCAGCTATTCTTCTCTTTGCTTTATTTCAGTCTGGGATATTTATTTTTTGTTTCAGGTGTAACGTCCTGTGACGGATGGTTTTTCCACTGGTGGTTCCGTTTGATTCTCGCCCTTGCTACTACAGTCGGACCTTCCCATCCAGGTAAAAGGACTTAGCAACCATTTTAACATTAATGTCTTCCAGGGAACTCGTGCAATAGGAATCGAGTTTCATGGAAATCCGAAAATATTATTGCCTTGACATTTGGAGACTAGATTTGTGCCAAGACTTGAAATAAACCTAAAAAACTAAAGAAACTACTCCAACGAGAGCTTGGTCCTTCTGGACCATAATGATCATTATTATTAACGGAATTATTCCTTCTGGCGTCTTTCTATTCGATTTGTAAATTTCCTTTTCCACCTTGCTCTTTCCTTAGCTTCTTCATTAAAGTCTTCAGCTAAACTTTTCTTTTCCAATGATGATCTTAAAACTCCATTAAAGTGTCCTTCCTTCGATGATATTGTGCATTTTGCTTTTCAAGATGAATATATTCTCATAAACTCTCTTTAGAACCTTTCCATATCTGGAATAATTTTAAAATCGTACATTATAGTGTGAAAATTCAATGTGGCTCTTTAAAAAAATCATTTAAACTAGAAAACTTTTTTCGCTTGATCTATGTTTGATAGTTTGTAAAATCTTGTTTCATCGTTATCGTGATGGGGGAAAAAATGGCAGGGCTTATAGAGATAAAGTATTTTAAAAATCCTCGTATTATTCGCGTTTTTTATTTTTCCCCCCCAAGATTTACCCCTTCAACCACGTGACCAGTTTATCGCTATTCTTTTACATTAATTAACGAATACAAAGAATAAGCTTCAAAATTGTAACAAAATTTTTAACGAGGGTTTCGTCGGTAAGCCAACGGCGAAATTGAATTCAGGTTCAATTAAAACGGAAAAAAATAGAAGGGGAGGAACAAGTATGTGTGAAAAATTAATATCCACTCACACAACCACTGCCCCGCTCGGGGGCGAGGAAATTATTTCGCTTTTTTTTAAAAAAAAAAAGTTATATGAAACGAGGTATATCCATGATTAACCGACATCGAATAGCAATTTATTTAAAGTCAAAAAGTTGAAATTAAATGATAGACGTGAGTAGAGCGTTGGTAGCCGAAACAATATCGTGAGGCAGAAAAAATTAAATACCCCCATGAAAAGCGCTGATTCGAAGACAGAATAATTAATTCGGGTACAAATAGGGGCCTCGTTTTAGACGCATAATATGCTAAAAGATATTTGTTGGTAGTGTTTAACGACTGCAGATTGCAGCTCGATTCAATTAGAAAATTGGGGTGAAATTGTAGGGGGAAAGTGGAAGTAGACTGGTTCCATATAAACTACCCAATTTTATCTATATGTTTTTTTATATATCTTACCAAAATATTTGGGTTACACATTTCTCACGCCGTCTTCCGGTTGCACTGGGTTCAGGCAGAATGTTATCCTTCATTTCATCTGGGTGTTTCATTTTCGGGGAAATGGTTAAATCTCATGCGTCCCACCAGTTCTTACGTATACGGCTGCCACATTGAAATCCCTTAGAATGATGACAAGGTTTCTCGAGTTGTCTGTCTTCCATCTGAAGGTGATCTTGGCTTCTAGAGTTGTTCTTTGGCCCAAATGAGTGTTTATGTTATCCTTACACGGTTACAGGAATGTTATTTCTTGGTTTACCTCCATCTTACACGATCCATTGTTTTTTTTTCAATCGGTTTCCTCGACAGCGTTGAGGAAAAACAAACATTCGAGTACCTTTGTTTATAAGTTGTCAGATATCGGAGTGTTTTCTGAGTCCTTGTGGCAAGAGGCAACTATTGGTTGTACGAGCGCCAAATACAAATTCTCTGAAGCTTTGTTGACATTTCGGATCATGTCTAGCAATTATATACACGGTTGCCTTCCACCCCAGGAATGCAGGTTCCTTTCTTTCACATTTTCTCTTTTCCCGGGACCTGAGGTTTCGCCTTCTCTACCACTTAAATAATGTTAGAGGTGACGGGGACGGGGGGGGGGGGGGGGGACGCATGTTCTTTCATCTGAGCCTAGGCATGGCCGCGTTATTAATTCCAAAGCTTCACTCGGCTCGGTAATTAGAGTCGGACCCGAGTTTAAAGACGTCACAACAGAGAATTAACTTTATACACAGAGAGATAGGGAGAACTAGAGAGAGAGAGAGAGAGAAGAGATGTGAGGGGACGAAAAGTGTGGAGGAAAGGAGAAGAGACTTCATTGTTTGTGTGTTAACAATGTTGACAGATCATTTACGTCAGCGGCAGGAGGAAACAAACGCTGACTCCAGCGAATAGAAAAAAAAAGGAAAGGGTAGAAAATTCAGACAACTACTGTTTTCCTTAGACGTCATTTCTTTAAAAGGAACACCTTTATAAGATGGACTGAAGACAGACTCAAAATAAGGCGTTCCAAAAAAAAAACTATCGGGAAAGCGAGACAGAAAACAACCTGAAGAAACACAATAACAATGATAAAAGTAGCGTTGTTCATGAATAATTTAGAAAAGAAAAATGCAAGGAGTAGACTGCTATCTGTTGGCCAGGGAGTGTATGAACCTGCCGGCAAACTGAAAAACCTCAACATTTTATTTTGATATTTTTCATAGATTAATGAGATGATAAAATCTAATAATATCACTTTAAAGTTCGATAATTGAGGATGAAGACCAATATTCATAAATAAAAATCAGCCGAAACGAATGTTGCTTTACTGCAAAAAAATATGTTTAAATAAAATGAAATTCTATAAACGGAGAAGGAATTAAAACGATTTTATTTTTGTAACACTTAAAATAAAATAAAACTGGGGGTGCCGTCATGAGGGCTTTTGGGTGGAAACAAAATTTACGCTTTCCACGGTAAAAGCAATAAAAATATGTCGCTGCTGCTGTTTACTGTGCTACTGCATGAAGGGAAAACGTTAAAGCTTCCTGAACGTGATGGCACGCATTAATGGCAGGCAGAAACCACGGAACTCAAGCTTATGTTATTATTTAGATTATTCGGGTACTGCATTGCATTGTATTGTCTGCCTCTTCCTTTATGCTTTTCTGATTTTATTTGTTTTTCATTTTTTCTTTTCTTTGCCTTTTTTACTTGCTCGGCAAACTACTCAAAGACAATGGAATACCAAAATAATCTAAATAATAATGTTACCTCACCATTGTCAACAAATTTCAAATCCAGATCAAGCTGATGTGGTCCATTCAGGCCCGTCTGAAAATTAGACTTCGGAGCATCTGTAACAAGGTTAAATGTAATTATAATCTCCAAACGTCAATTAAATTTGATTATCCGTGAAAATTCGTTAACAAGGCAACCAAACTGTTCAAACAGCAACTAAATAAACACTTAAACGGATCCCTTCATCAAAATGTGTTGTACTTGCTCTCAGAACCACAGTTACATACACTCAAGTGTTTCAGTTGTTCCAAACCAATATGAAATACATTAGAATATATAAACGACTCCCTCAGTCAAAAACATGTTGCATCTTCTGACGACATCTCAGATTCTTGGCAGAAACTCACATAGTGAAGGAAAGGTAACAATGTCTCGTACCGGAAACTGAAATATCTCGTCAACGCAGCTACGAATTCGCAATTTTTAAAGTAGGTACAGTGGGTACTGCACTTGATCGCTTTGTAGTCTGCAAGGGCTATTCTCTCGCAGGCAGAACCTTGTAGGAGCCATACGAAGGGGCTACATTTGGGGATGCCTTTTTCTCTCTGTTTTTGAACTAAGGTTCCCACAAGCCGAGGCACCTCGGCCTGTTCTGAGAGGTGTATGTTCAAGGGTCACAGACCTTGGGCATACGGTAAGAGTTGTCCACTATTCCCATTGGAATATTCGGCCAGCTGCCTCCTAAACTGGTCGAGGCACGGAGAAGGGAATGCTGCGTCCCCACAGCAAACTCTTCTCCCGCTATCGGAACTTGATGCAGGTTTTTCTAGGGTTTATCCTGCATTTCTTTAGGCGAATACCGGGTAGGATCCTTAAATCATCGCACGGGGGCCCTAGTTAACCCTTGGCTACCTTCCTCTACCCTTCCGCATCATCCCTTTCAAATCCCTTCCTATGCTATCATGTAGCCTGTTACCTAAAAAAAAAAAGTACTGCACTTAAGGAAGCCTGTGAGAGCATTCTCTCGCAGGTGAAACTTCCCAGAGAGCCCTGGAGTAGGCTACCTTTGGGGATGCCCTCACATCTCTCTGGTTTTTTGAACTAAGGTTCCCTCTGCCTGTTTTGAGAGGTGTATGTTCCGGGGTCGAAGACCTTCTGAATACGGTAATAGTTGTCCGCTATTCCTGTTGGAGTAGTCGGCCGATTGCCTCCTAAATACGTCAAGGCGCGGCGAGGGCAAAGCTGCGTCACCACAGCAAATCCTTCTCCCGCCATTGTAAGGGCGTGGAACAAGTACCAAATGCACGACCTACCTGATGCAGGTTTTTCTAGGGTTTTCCTTGAATCACTTAGGTAAGTTGCCGGGTAGGATCCTTAAACGATAGCCCGGGGACCCTACTTATTCCTTGGCTACCTTGCTCTACCTTTCCGCATCCTCCCTTTCACTTCCTTTCCTATGCTACAAGAGGGGAGTTGCCACTATGTGTATTACCCTATACATAGCCTGTCTACACATTAAAAAAATGTTCTGCACTCCTAACACGCCAATTTCTTGCTTCACTCAACCGTATTGACTGAAATGTTAATTCGTGGTGTATAACCAATTCTTTTGAGCCAATAGACGCAGTGCTGACAATAGATTCCTTATCAGCTGGCCCTCATCAGAAGATCAGCCTGTCATGGACATACAGTAGACTCCACTGACGACTAAAAGACATCCACACATATGCTGAACATATTCAACTCAATATACGTTTCAGCGGGATAAAGAAGATAAGTGTGGATTATACGTGTAGTGAAAGTACACATTCTGCGCCGACGTTAAAAGAACGGCCGCGGAGTAGTTAATCAAAACTCATAAAGGCCGCCGATTTCCAATTAGCGTCCGTGAATGTGTGTTCTTATTCCGCACACGACACACACAGGAATAAAGCAAACCTTTTGCAAAGTTCACTCGCAGCTCCCACGAGGTGCCACTGAAAAGCCGTTAAGAAGACCCGACCAGGTCGCGAGAGAGAAAACCCTCTTGATGTGGCTATTCAAATTACACGGCACAACTCAAACCGTAAATTAGTTACCGCTTTCACATCTTTCAGAACACGAACCCTTCTGTAATGGACTTAGTTGCGGGGAATTTAACGGCACCATGCTTTAATCTGCGAGGAGCTTTAATTCTGAGGAATTACCCTGAATGAATCTATCCTCCATTGATGCTCAAAGAGGTGCGCTTTTAATAAAACAGTTCCAACGCTACCGTGGACATTATTCACAAATGAAACTGACAGTATTATGTAGATCAATAGATTTCAGCACCAAACCTTGTGTTCCTATTCCGAAAAGGTCACGTGTCTCTTTACTCACCAGCATTCACTGTTAAAAACTGAAAAGTTTTTTATCCATTAATTTATGATACAAGAAACTAAATTTTATATTATTCTGTTATCCTCATATGCTTAACATCAGTGGCATGTATTTTTAATTAGTATGCACCATTTTGATCCTGCGAGCTGCACCACAAGGTTCAGATCACTGGTGGTTCTAGTTGGAAAACTTACTGTACACACAACTGTAACTGATGATGGCAAAGGATGTTGCAAACACGTGAATAAATGTAAAGTGTTTCTAATCGTTCCTTAGTTCAGATGTTAGGACCACGTGACGTTTCGTTCTTTCGCAGAAGAACCAAATTGGACATGAATGGTGATTGTAAAATAAGAATTCCACTAGAAAAAAATATTTCATATAACCGTAATGTTATAATACAGAATATTTTTGAAAAAATTTAAGATGACCTTCTGGAAAAATATCAGATACTGAAAAATCTTTCCTTTGGTCCATGATTTTTTGTCTAAGGAAGATTAATTAAAACCTATTTTAATTAAAACGTCAGCAAAAATATCAAGATGAAAATCTATATAATAAAAAAGGATGTATATTTGTATGTATGTATGTATGTATGTATGTATGTATTTACGTTGTTCTTTATACAAATTTTATCGCGTGGACAGAATGCAACAAAAATTGGTACAAATATTCTTCAAAATACGAGAAACGGTACTGTGGGGGTGAGAAACGCCTAGCATACATGTGGAAAGAATTATAATTAAAAACCGTGATCATTAAATATTAAATTACTGCGCGCCAAGAGACAATGACGTCACGCGAGAGAGAGACGTTACTACGCAACGAACAAAGGAAATATCTCCTTTATTAGGAATGAAATAAAGCAGAAATATGTTCTTTAAATAAAAAGTATAATTTTATACAGCAATACTCCATCGAATGGTAATAAAGAAGAATACGAATTACTTTACCATCCTTGCGGAAAATGTAAGTTAATTTTCGCGCTATATTAGTTGTGAATCTAGCTAATATTTTCATCAATGTAATATTTCATAATGTTTTGAAGACTGAGTGACAATTGACAATTATATCCTGAAATACTCAAGTAATATATTTAAGTATTCAAATAAATACTTTTTCGAGTTTATATAAATAAGTACACGAGCAACGCCGGGCAACCAGCTAGTTATAATATAAATTATAGAAAACGTCTGACAACTTCCAATTAGAAACTCTGAATGTTCAATTTCCGCTTACAATAAACTTTGAGGATCGGTTTTGTACTTTTCCTTGTTTGTCTGTGATGTGTGATGTTTTGTTCTTTGTTGTTGTTTCAGCGGAGGACGGCGGCGTTGGCGTTCTGACGTCATCTCCGACGCCGGAAGTCCTGACGACGACGCCTTCGGCCAGGCAGGTGGCGCTGCAGTCAGGCAGATTCTGGCCGCAGAATGACACGTGGCTCCACGCACAGTTCCTCGACTTTGATCACACGCACTTTGACGGTGAGTGAGTCAACGACGAAATAAAAAATAAAAACACTCGAAAAAAATGGCATCACATTTTCCCAAACGCATAGCGACTTTCGTTACAAGCACTTTTCATGAAAATAATATGTAACAATAGTCGTTTCATCGCGGAGGATTCGGGGAAAATGAAATGTGATCTTCCTTCAAATAAGTGCGAGGAAAGGAAATTTTTTCCCTCGGAGCTCGGGGGATGAAAGTTATTGCGCCTGTTACGCCCTCGACAGAAGAGTGGCGGGAACAGGTAAAATTCGTCTTTTCTTCGAGAACGTTATCCACTGGGATGTGTCGAGAATTATATATAGGTGGCGGAAGAAAAATCCGACAGTAGTTGCACGCAATTTACCAGTTCCCGTTTTGGTTCACATAAGTCTGTGCCAAAAATCATTGTAAAATTATATTTAAAAACAAGTGCAGTTTAATTTTATTAGTATATATAATTATCGTTATTATTTTTAATTAACAGATTAAAAATTAGAGTAATACGTCAATTTCAATTTAATTTTAGATTAATTATGTTACAAGTATGGTAATATTTAAATTCGGTTGGATTAATAAATCTATAAAAGCCCACAGCTTGTCATTGAATTAATTTTAATAGTTAATTATATACGTTACCTTTGTGAGATTGGAAATTAACTTAATTATTAAATTAAAATTGTGTGAACAGTAATTTACATTTATTACTGGTGTGAAACAATTAAGCCAAATTAAAGAGAAACAAATAAAATATTGTGGTGCATATATAAGCAAATATTATCTATAAATTATGTTATTTAATATATCACGGCTATGTTTGTGGGCCAATTAGACAAATATGTGAACTTTTAACCTTTGCGGATGCCTCTTCCTCTCCGTTTTTGAATTAAAGCTCCCACAAGCCGAGGAACCTCGGCCTGTTCTGAGAGGTGTATGTTCCGGGGTCACAGACCTTGGGCATACGGTAAGAGTTGTCCGCTATTCCCATTGGAATAGTCGGCCAGCTGCCTCCTAAACTGGTCGAGGCACGGAGAAGGTAATGATGCGTCCCCAAAGCAAACTCCTCTCCCGCTATCGGAAGGGCGTGGGACAAGTACCCAATGCCCGACCTACCTGATGCAGGTTTTTCTAGGGTTTCTCCTGCATTTCTTTTAGACGAATGCCGGGTAGGATCCTTAAACCATAGCCCGGGGGCCCTAGTTACCCTTGGCTACCTCCCTCCACCCTTCCGAATCCCCCCCTTCAAATCCCTTTCCTGTGCTATAAGAGGGGAGTTGCCACTATGTGGATTACCCTAAACATAGCCTGTCTACACCCTAAAAAAATATATATTTGTAACCAGAACACTTAGCCTGCGAGAGGATTCTCTCGCAGGTGATCCTTCCCAGAGAGCTCTGGCGCAGGCTACCTTTGGGGATGCCTTCACATGTCTGTGGTTTTTTTTTAACTAAAGTTCCCACATGCCGAGGCACCTCGGTCTGTTTTGAGAGGTGTATGTTCCGGGGTCGCAGACCTTGGGCATACGGTAAGAGATGTCATGTATTCCTATTGGAATAGTCGGCCAGCTGCCTCCTAAATTGGTCAAGGCACGGCGAGGGGAAAGCTGCGACCCCACATCTAACTCCTCTCCCGCCATCGGAAGGACGTGGGACAAGAACCAAATGCCCGACCTACCTGATGCAGGTTTTTCTAGGGTTTTCCCTGCATCACGTTTAGGTGAATTGCCGGGTAGGATCCTTAAACCATAGCCCGGGGGCCCTAGTTAACCCTTGGCTACATTCCTCTACCCTTCCGCATCCCCCCTTTCAAATCCCTTTCTTGTGCTATAAGAGGGGAGTTGCCACTATGTGGATTACCCTATACAAAGCCTGTTTACAGCTCAAAAAAAAATTAACCAGACAGTGACAGCGAACTGTTATGAGACAGGCCCAAATTGGTTCCGGTCGCATCTTCAGACCCATCGCCACTTCCACACCAGTGGAGGCACTGGACTCTTGTATAGATCTCATCCCTCGATTATTATTTGCTATTTTCGATAATGTTGGCAGAGGGCAATGCTATTCCTCTTCAAAGTACTGTAATACCAGATATCTTTGCTGCTAGAATGTTTAGACTCCTTAGAATGATGAAAAGTATTGGAAATGTGTCCACAATAGCCGTAAAATTAAATTAGGCACGTCTTCTGATATTCAAATTTACTTCTGATTGTATTTCTGAGCAGCCAATCCATTTCCGTTTCACCAATCATTATTCTCAACTTCATGAATTTTTTTTACAGTATCTCTGCTGTAAAGGCGTAGCCAAATATTCTCTGTTTTAAATTTTAATTTTTGCATTCACTTCTCATGCTTGTGAGCATTCCAGCTCGTTGTTCCGTACCCGCATCACAGGACATATGTTTAGTCTTATAAACACTCTCCCTTTTATTGCCTTGTTTGTCCCAACACTCTCGAACTTTGTCGCCGAAAATCCTCTTGTGACCATCTGGAAATTTCACGGAATTTTACCGAGCAGTTTTCATTAATTCTTATCGCTATTACATTTTTCATAGCACAGTACCGTCACTGAACGTGTCTCTTGGATGCTTTCTATTGCCCGTTTGATCCTACGCCTCCTTAAGGACGCCCAAAGTGTTTCTTGCACGACCAGAAGGCGAGGGGACTTTCTTTCTCTTAACAAGCCACAAGGCGTGAAATATAGATTGCACCGAGTGGCTAGTAGGGTACGGGAACGAGGTGTGGAGAGACGGAGGTTTAAATCCTCGCAGAGAAAGAAAGTCGAGTGGTCCTCCGAACAAAGCGTCCAGACAGGGATCCTGCGCTAATTCTTGGCGAATAAGAGGCTCCGGCTAACAATAGACACCAGAGACCGTCTGCTCGAGAGGAACAAAGAAAAGAGGGAGGGTGAACACGAAAGAGAGGGCATCTCTGGACACACGTCACGGCGAATACGGACACGATAACTACAGGCGTGGTTGCCACTTCTCTCGGTGAGTGCGCCGACAAAAGAAACCTCGGACAGAGAAGTTAAAATAAATCAATAACGAATAATTCCACTTCTAGTTTAGAAAAAATAATAATATAACAGTGTTGTCACTGCATGTTAATGTGATCTGAGTTACGAAAATATACCATGTGTTGCATTTATTATTAATAATAAAATAATTAGTTAGGGGATTAATCAAATGCAACACTAACCTACAATTCTCAGTACTACATAACCCTAATACGGATCACAAAGCACTCACTGGACAATATAATATTGCATATTATTCCTTAAATGTTCATTAAATACATGTAAAATAAGAGACAAATAAAAGTCTCGTATTGGAAAATAATTATTGATGTTACTAATCTCTTAAACATATCACAAAACGGACGTAATAAATTAAAATTCAGACTAAGGAAAACGATTGAGAACTCTGGAGGATGGACGACAAGAATTCGTGACTCCAGGTAGCCTATGAAAGGAGGATGTTAATATTTAAATGCTGTGGGATTAATAAATCTATAAAATCCCACTGTTTGTCATTGAATTAATTTTAATAGTTGATTATATACTTTACCTTTTTTGGATTTGAAAGTAACTTAATTATTACTTTAAAATTGTCTTAACAATATAATTTTACATTTATTACTGGACAATTAAATAGAAGGAACACGAGTGCTATGAAATATAATGGTTCATATAGGAAATATTTAACACTTTTGTAAGTAAATAATTTTTATTACATTTTAGCAAACGATATAGTACCCCTACTGTATAAAATACGCACTTATTAGGAAAATAGAAACTTGTACAAATATGTCGAAATATATTACTGTACTTCAAAGTTTGATTAAATAGAGGCTGTAGAGACTCAAAAATTGGCGTAAGTATAATTTTCGACTGAGTTACGTGTGATAATTTTAAAATGGTTCAATAGACTCGACCATCCGGTGTGGGTGAAGTTCAGATGTGAAAAATACCACAGTTCAACAAGTCACGTTGTTACGTGAAAAATCGTTCTTTCATGTTCAGACCTGTAGTGAACAAAAGCACTGAACTTAACGTTGCAAAGTTTTTGAAATCCGATACACAAGTGGCAGAGTGAAGCGCATGTCCTTTGTGACGCACGGAGGAGGATTTTAGCAGAACTCGAGTCGTAGTAGTATTACAGTTTTGCCTTTTTCAATGTGCAGAGATGGGCGTGACCCGTTACCCTCGCACGACTTCCGGGCCTCGAACTCCGGAACCCGTGTTTGACACGGACCTGGTGACTGAAGTGACTGTACCTCTGGGATCTTCCGCCATCCTCAAATGCAGGGTCAGGCACCTCGCTGGAAGACCGGTTAGTATAAAACATCACAGTCAAATATTTCAGTTTATGTCAGATGTTGGTAAATAAGTCTTCAGCCTTTCCAACTTATGAATAAAATTAGCTTGAAGGGAAATTCAGTTCAGTGTTCTCAAGATACAGATGTAAATATGCCGTTTTATCTTCCACGAACAGGCGTTCTCATATTTAAAATAGGATTGCTGACGTGCCTTGTTTAAATGCAGTGCCTGTTACTCAGGTGTCGTGGGTTCGACGTCGTGACTGGCACATCCTGACGTCTGGTCCGGTGACGTACACCAACGACGACCGTTTCCAGGTGCTCACCTCAAGCAGTCCCGACGAGTGGAACCTGGAGATCAAGTACGTCCAGAAAAGAGACAACGGCACCTACGAGTGTCAGGTAAGTTATGAGAAATGTGGAGGAGTGAAAAAAAAATTTTTAATTGAGTGGTCAATCAATTTTATATCCAATGACGTGTTAGTAAGACAGGATTAGTGTTATGTTTGGTTGACCATGCAACAAAATTCAACCAGCTTATGAAAGATCTCCTCAACACCTTAGGAAATATTCAAAATGTCGAGAGAAATCTGTTTTTCGCCACTCAAACCGAAACTGGTACAGATTTTCTGTGACGTTAGTCAGTGTAACTGACTACGTACAATATTTACAGTTGTTTTCCTGGCGACGGCGACCTTTTACGAAATGGTTGACTTTAAGGATAACGTATTTATGCCTCAATAAATAGAACTGCTGCTGAAACTAGCCACTTAATGTTAAAAGTGTATTTGGGTAATCAAAATTCAGGTGAGGGAAGAAACATTCATTAGGACCCAGACCACCATCGTGGAGGTGGAACAGCTTAGGAAGAGAACACCAAAGTCAGCGACAAAACTGTTTATAATCTGGTTGGGCTGCACTTTCCTCAGATGAAACTGATTCCTTGAGAGATAAAAACTATCGCAGTCGAACGATCTGCTGCACCATTGAGATTTTTGGGTACGCTTCTGACGTAATTTTTCATCAAGCTAAGCCTTGATAAAAAAATAGGAAAATAAATCTTTACTAACTTCTGTGTTGATGCAAAAATTAGTTTTAATTTCACTTGAGTGTGCCACACAATAAGCAAGTGGCTGATAAATGAACCAGAAGTCCACGATGAGTGTTGGATCCACTCAACTCATGTGCATTACAACTTGACCAATTAAAAAATATTATTGTAATGAAAACAGGAAAGCTTTGCCTGAATTTAATTGTTATTGCTTGTATAACAATCATTCTATATTGTATGTAGACGTTTCACTCAAAGGACAAATTAAATCTAACAAACTTTTTGCTGGTCATTGATCTGACCATAACTACAGTGGTAAAACAAGTACACAGAGAGACAATCCTGCGCGAAACACTTAATGCAACGTAAACATCGGGTATTTATTAAGCAAACAGATCATTATGGAGTACAGTTAAACCACCAACTGCCCCAACCCCCACCCTCTGAGAGGGAGAAGTGATTTGTGTGCTTGATTTATGGAATAAATAAATAAATCTTTGTCATAACACACGACAGCGGATTTTTTTTCAATTCGTGCTTGTGTGTGTGTGTGTGTGTGTGTGTTCAGAGAGAACGGTTTGAAAAGCAAAACCAAACCGATCCTGCCTTACACAAACTGTGCACAAATGAAAGGGAAATAATTGGTGCCTCTACAGCAGTTTTTAATTGAACGATTCAAACAACACTGACGGATAATGAATATGGTGCAGATTTAGCAATTATAGTGTGCTTTTGTTTCCCTGTCCCGTAAATGAGATTGAAGTATGAAGACCTGAAAAACCTAATAAAGAACGTTTCATTTTAAAAAAAACTTAGATACACCCACATCAGATCCACAGTTCAACTAACTCCAGCCAAAGTACACATTTCACAAGGATGGTAGTATGGTTCTTGTGCTGGACGCTGAAAGGGAAAAAAATAGCTCTAATAGCATCTAGAGGCATTTAAACGAATGTAATAAATCTATCTGTTCCCTTTTACACCGTATAGTGTTTTCTTAATAAACCATAATTCACAGGATAAATAATTTTTTCTTGGTTCACGATTCTCTACCAATTAAATATTTATACGTATCTGAAAGAAAATTTGTAGACCAAAAAGAGATGAAGTAATGAGGGTTTATTACAGTTTTATCGCAGTTAGAAAGCCACATCCTACTCTTGCATTGAGACGAAGTCTGTCTTTTTACACTTGAAGGTGGCGACGGGCAGCGGGACCATCTCGCACTTCTTCAACTTGGTCGTGGTGGTTCCAAAGGCCTTCATCTTGGGCACGGGCGACTACCACATCAGCGAAGGAACAACCATCTCGCTCGTCTGCATCATCGACAACGTGAGTTTCCAGAAAAACCGTGTCTTATTAACTGGGGATAATAGAGGGAAAATTGGTTTCACTTTGTGGGTCTTCACCACACGTTCGACTGTTGGAGGTTACAATGGCATCAATACTATTTTGTATATTTGACGTTCGATTTGAAACCGTAAAATTGAGAGCAGGAAGATAATTAAATACTCGTGGGCGAAGGAGGAATGCACGGATAGGATGATCTTTTATAGTCGTCTAGCAAATAAGATTGGTTCTGACTTCCCATTAACAGCAGCAGATAAAGAAAAGAGACAAGCGTGAGTCTGTGATGATATTCTCGCCCATCTCCGTGAAGTCAGGGCGATATAGAGGTACTTATTATCTAACTTTTTCGGAACTGCCTAAATGCTTTCTGTTGTACAGAGCCCAGTGGCGCCGCAGCTGGTGGTGTGGTACCACAATGACCGAGCCGTGGGCTACGACTCCGGGGCGTCCGGCGTCTCCGTCATCACGGAGCCAGGTCCCAGGACGCACTCGCGGCTCGCCGTGCCCAGGGCGTCGGTCCTGCACTCGGGGAACTACACCTGCACGGCGCCCGGCGTCGAACCCGACACCATCAACGTCTTCGTCCAGGGTACGCAACGACGACTCATTATTCAAATAAGAAACATATTCAATTACATATATACATATGGTCGTGGCAGATACAAATAAAATAGAAATGAAAGTAAATCTAGATGGACACATAATATACTGTAAATATTATTATCAATTGTATTTAAAATGTAACTTAGTCTTGCTTCAAATGAAACATCAGTACAAGCGTCGAACAACCAGGCTTGTGTAATTATGGCGTTGGATTTGTTGGAGGTATAAAATCCTTCCTTCCCTTAATGTTGTAAATGTTAACACCCTCTCACCCCTTGCCCTCGTAATCGCGTGGAATCCTCACAAAGTTTTCCTCTCGCTGCGAACATTCGAGTTGTTTCGTTCCGCGAAGACCTGCAGGTCATGAATATCCTCACTCACGGTGAATTATTCACGAAGCAAAGTTTGTTGCGCTGCGGACGTTCAACTGAGGATAAAAACTTTCGGTATTCCTGTCTGAATCACACATGCGATATGGAAGGAAATCTCATCAAAGGAAGCCGGTCATCCATCAAAATAATAACAGTACAATCCCTTTCAATCAAAGGATTTCTACCCATTGATTCCCGTATTATTTCTGTACGTTATTACACCATTATTTACAATATATTAGATGAGAGATCGTCATGACGGCTGACAGCTTTGGCTCTGCATAATCTCCCAAGGCTGAAGCTACATCATTTTCGATTCAGTGTTACAATCAGCTTTAGGAAAGGGATGAGAAATAAAATCACGGCCAAATCCCACTTTATTCCTCAAAAGCCTCTCATACTGGGATAGACTTTTGTAAAACAACTGACCATTAAGATCGCAATCCAAACACGGGAGAAGTTTTACTTTCCCTCAACTATTACTATGAAGTCATCTCCCCCACAATGTTTTACAAATTTGGAATGAGTCATGATTTTCGCAGAAATTATATTAATACCCTATAATTATTTATTTTAAATTTAAATTAATTTACAATTTATAAAATAATTATAAATCAATCGTCCTTCGAATTATACTCTTTTAATTCGTCCAAAATTTTACCAATAGCTTTCGGCAGCCGCAATAGATGGACTTTGACTACGCAGATGACTATGGCGGCTGCCGAAAGCTATTGCAAAAAAATTTGACGAATTAATAAAGGATAGTTCGATGACGTTGGTTTTTAATTATTTTTATAAACTCCCTAAAAGTCTCATTGAAGTCAATTTTACTAAATTATTTTTTCCTTTATGTCATAATATTATTTATAGAAAAATTATTTTAATATAAACTTCGTTCTTATAATTCATTATTCGAAAAAGCAAAGAATTTGGGTACTTCTTTATTTTCTATTTATTATATTTTAAATGTTATTTTTGCCTACGTGTCTATTAAATATAATAATGCCGTTATAATTGACACCTTTCTGTGTAATTGACAGTGTTTTACTGTGATATTATAAAGTGTTTTTGTTTCTTGTATTACAATTTTACACGCATGAATTAAATCAGAAAACTAATCCTTTGTACTAATGTAGACAAATATACCGTCATTTAAACCATTGAATTACATTCGTGTATACTAGAAATTTTTCTCAAGATTTTAGGTATTTATTTGCGTATAAATTTAAGAAAAATAAATTCCGAGGAAGCAATCATATCATTTTTGGAGGAAAGAGGATAAAAATAAACGCTTGACAATTTATTTACGCACTTATTCATAAAGTGAGTGCCACGTAATTCCATCGCTGCTGATATTACAATGGAAAACAGTTAAAGAAATAATTTCATTGTCAGCTACGAAGAAATGATCAATGACCGAGATCAGGTTTTATATCAAATTTTGTAAAGGATTACCTAAGACGAAAAAATTAAACTGGAAAAGCGTTCTGATAATTTGGTGAATAAAATTGTAAAGGAAGGAAAGAAAATAGCGTAGTTTGATCTAGAGGAAAATTGAGATTAAAACATAGCTTGATTACAGCAATAAAAATAATATATATTACGAATATAGGGTGAGGTAAGTATGGAGATAATATGGCGGAAGACTGGACATCTTTAACGATCGAAAATCAGAAAAGTCTTTTTGAAAAGTGATATTAAATTAAAACATTGGAAATGAAAAGGAAGCTATAAAAATTTTATTAAGGCAAGGAGCCCTCAAAGAACTTTATTGAGATTACCTTAAAAAGGAACACAGCCAGAAAAGTTCTCAAACGACTTCATTGACGACGATGCAAGCATAATCAACCTTGGTATGTCAATGGGGGAGAGAAAAACGAATCCATCTCGTGAAAAATATAAAAATGAAATACGAATATAAGCAATCAAACGAG
The DNA here is from genome assembly GCA_037074705.1 of Zhengitettix transpicula. Lineage (NCBI taxonomy): Eukaryota > Metazoa > Arthropoda > Insecta > Orthoptera > Tetrigidae > Zhengitettix > Zhengitettix transpicula. The sequence goes on from CM073593.1 coordinate 79,870,199, forward strand.
AAACTGGATATTTCATGCTCTAACTGAAAAGTAAATGGATTGCGTTAAAACGCCATGGTAGACAAAAATCGCTCCTGTGATAGGAGCAAAGAAAATGAGGTGGATGAATTTTATATTGTCTCTCTCTCCCTCTCCCTAGCAGTCGCTTTGCCTTTTCGTGTTTAGAACTCCCGAAAATATTATAACTCTTTCATGTTCGTCGACAGAATAGAGGATAGGGGAGGAGAATGACGGTGGTGGCCAAATGAAATTATCGGAAATTTAATGAGCGAGGCTGCGATGGCGATGGGGATGAAGCCACTCCACTCAAAAAAAAAGAAGAGAAAAAATGTGGGAGAGACAGAACGGCACCAAGGGAAATGAATTTTCAATAAACTGCAGCAGAAAGAAATTTCCTTTCTCTCCGTTCGTCCTTCTCTCTCTCTGACTAACTACTGACGTTCGCTTAAAGTTGTGTAACTGTGCACTTACCAACGAGGAGGAAGAGTGCCGTGAAATGATGCAAATTGGAACGGTAACTACAAGCGCTGCCAACACCACCACCACCCACAGAAAAATGGACTGTCGATTGAAAAACTTGATCGATAGAAGGGGGAAAAAGGAAAGTGGGACGAAAATTACAATAAAAGAAAATTGCTTGTAAATTGGAGTTCTTAACGCACTTTTCTACAACCGCTCTAAACCTCCGTATTTCTGTTCCTTTCTTTTGACGTTGGGTTGGGCTTCCGTCTCAATCTCTCCTAACTCCATGGTTGGGTGCCATAATTATGTTAAGGAGGGGGATTGTAGATTTTATTTTGGTTATAACACGGATTATGTATTTGACACATCCAAATACAAAGATATTAAATTACTATTAACGTAAACCTTTAATTGGAATAAATTTGGATATAAACCGTTCTAAATTTTGACAATCTCATGGAATTTAGTGAGCTAAATTTTGAAAATATGTAGTGAATTATTTCTTCTAATTATTTTCTGTCTGCCGAAACTTCCAATAGCAAAGCTTCGTCCGTCCTCCACGTTACTGTTTGATCCACTTATGGCTTATGTACAAAATTTCGCGTATATCGTATACTCCAGAAGATGGCTTTGATTGGCCATAAAAAAACACCGAACCTCTTATATTCGAGCCATCGAAATCGTTTAGCTCCGTCCGATTCCTTCTACTACACACTTATTAAAGAAATTAAAATAAAATATACAATTTCATATATATTTAATTAATAATTGGGATATCAATCCTGCGTGAGTTACCCAAACGTTCATCACAACGCAAAAAGAGGAAGAAAATCGGACCGAAAAATTGAATACGTATTTGAAAATCGTCCGTCTTCGAAGTACTACATGACGTGTTTTAAACGAAGATTAATGCATGACCAAGTGGTGTCTGATAAAAGAGTGGTGTTATTAGAATGTATGTCAAGTGGTTCTCACTTCCGTCATAAATGGTTAAAGGAAGCAATGACACAATTAAAATGAAATACTTCCTACCAGGAAATAATTCCAGAACAATACTAATATTTACATATGATGATTCCTTTATTGTCAGAGTGAAAGGAATAATTCGGGAACAGGTCAGGCTAATTAGTCCTGCCCGCACAACTCCAAGCCAATGTCTTGACGTGTGTCACGGGACAGCGACGTTTGTAGGCGCTTTAAAGTGCCTTCAAAATTCGTCTCTCTTGCCGGTCTCCGCAACTGTTGTTACCATATATTATTCTTTTACCACGATAGTTATTTGGTAAAAAATGCAAATTTTGTTGCGTGATTATCAAGAGCTTGTAAACCACTAATAGTGCATCTACCACTTCCAGCAGATAATTTGAAACATTAAATAAAATTTAATGCATTTTGCGTTTTGAACATTACAGTAATATAGTGTATAAACTTAAAAAGAATTTTTTTGTTTTATGCTTCAATTCTTCGTGTTTCATCTTCAAATTTCATCAGTCAGACAATTACACACGGTCGATCAATAGTAAGATACTCCAAAATTTGTTCAGCGTTCGATGAGATGAGGATAGGAAAAATAGTTGCCCTAACTCACCAAAAGCGGAGTTGAGGTATCTCTCGAAGATCCCGTCAACGCGCGGTGGTCCATTGTCGACCGTTATCTCCGTGGCCCGCATTGTTGCTGTTGCTATTATTGTCGTCGTCGCCAGCGTCGAGCTTTTGCGATTGGCGTAGTAGCGTCGTCATGACGACGGACGGGACACGCTTTGTTTCACTTCACGAGAGCCTCGGGCCTTTGAATGACGGGAATATTATCTATCTACCCACGAAGAGGAGCGGATTTCAGCTTTGGCAGGTGGATCATCACCGTTGACGAGCCGTTCACTCGGATATAATCCCAGATATTTTGACAGAGAGCAGACCACAATGCAGCACCAAAAGCTGCAAAAGTGAAATCACACTCAGCCACAAGATCTAGCAATGTATCACTGCCAACGGAGTCATATGAGAACAAAGGAAATGGCGCCATAAATTTTCAAATAAGAAATAGTAAAAGGAGAAAAAAAATTGTCAGAACAAAGATAATGTTGCACTTTCCAAACATCGTCTCTTTATATGCGTCTCTTAATGTTTACAAAGGGTATAGATAAATTAAATTACCAGGCTGACAAAATTCTCAGTTCACCTCACGACAAATTAGTTGGCAAGAGATACTCAAGTTCCTTATGGTTCTGTTTTAAAATGAAGTTTTCCAAGATAGATTTAGTTTGTACCTTTACGTTTAATTTAATGAGGATTATCGTAATATTTTCTCAGATCAGCTTTTTTAAAGTCCTACATTTTTATTCGTAATTTTCTTTTGCCGCAGGCGACAACACGGCGGCCATACAACGACAGGAAGCCTCTGCGTCTGCGTCTCCCCGAGTTCCTTCCTTCCTGACCTTGGTGGTGAACAGCTTCCAGCTTCTTCTGCTGACGGTTGTCTGCAGCTGACCGACCATCGTCGCTGTATAGTGAAAGAATCCGTCGTCAGAGAGTAAGATATTGAATTAAAACTTTCTGTAAAGGAGACGAGTCAATAAATTGTCACATATGAAAGTACGACTATTGACTCCACGTGCTCCATGATCCGAATAGGTCCACGCCTGTGAGGGTTGCGGACTCATTTTTATCCTATGAACCTTCAATTCATCCTGAAATTAACTTAGAGTATTTTATTTTTCAATAGCACTAGGACTAAAATCCCTCTCCTTTCTTTGACTGGCTGTGTGTGTATCTATCACATTTACAATGTGTCTCTGCTCCTGTTTCAGATATCTAATCCTCACGAGGATAGTTGCCATGGCAACGGAAGAAGAGATCAAGTCTTCCTCAGAGTCCCTTTCTGTTTCTGACTCCTAGGCTTCTAGGTGACGTATTAGTGAGTGTTTCTGTGTTTTGTACGGTGAACCTTTGGACTCCAAAAGTGCCTTAATTTAACTTTACGGTCTCAAATTTCCAAACGGGCAATGTTAAAAAAATCTACGGACAGACGAAACCCACTTCCGTAATGTGAATTTCTTCATCGAAAATTTTTGTGTGTATGAAAATATGAATGAAAATGTGTCTATATCAAAGCAGTGTCGTTTAACCTGGTAAAAAAATTAAATATGTATTATTATTATTACCATTATATCTATTACAATAGTATATCGCTGTTTCCTTGTGGCAAAGATTATATGGAAATAAAATATTATAAATATTACAATTGGGTATTATTTATTTTTCTCCTCTACTGAACTTATTTGCAAAGTTTTCAACTTTCTAAATAATAATCCACTGTTTTGGTAATCTATCTGAACAAATTCTTTCCGTTTTTTTAGGGCAACAGACTACATGAGGGTAATCCACATGGTGGCAACTCCCCTTTAATAGCATAGGAAGGGATCTGAAAGGGGGGATGCAGAAAGGTAGAGGAAGATAGCCAAGGGTTAACTAGGGCCCTGGGAATATGGTTTAAGGATCCTACCCTGCATTCGCCTTAAAGTGGTGCAGAGAAAACCCTAGAAAAACCTGCATCAGGTAGGTCGGGCATTGGGTACTTGTCCCACGCCCTTCCGATAGCAGGAGAGGAGTTTGCTGTGGGGACGCAGAATTCCCTTCTCCGTGCCTCGACCAGTTTAGGAGGCAGCTGGCCGACTATTCCAATAGGAATAGCGGACAACTCTTACCGTATGCCCAAGGTCTGCGTCCCCGGAACATACACCTCTCAAAACAGGCCAAGGTGCCTCGGCATGTAGGAACCTTAGTTCAAAAAACCAGAGGGATGTGAAGGCATCCCCAAAAGTAGCCTTCGCCAGAGCTCTCTGGGAAAGTTCATCTGCGAGAAAAAATTATTCCCGGTTGTTTATAAACATAGATATTGGAATTTTACGAAATTATAGCTGCATGTAATTGTAAAAATGATATTGAATTGTTAAAGAAGTTTACCTTTAAAAATTTAAAAAGGTTGCTGTTTGTCTACAAAGAGAAAATATGAAAAATTTTGGAACGGAAATGCGACTACAGAATTAATAGAAAAGAATAGAGAAGTACTTCGATTTAGAATAAGATGGTCATGGTGATGAGAAAGTTGAATGGCACAATACAGATAAGAAAGAATATATAGGTAAGGATTAGAGAGGCAGAAGAGGAGAGAAATTGAGTGCGAAAGTTTATTCTTAGTGTTCTCGTTGCACTTTCAAACTACTATTTCAAGCACGAATAATTTGAATTATTTCAACTATTATCTTTTTTAAGTCTAATGCGCATAAATTCATTCTAAGGCTCATCACGTTTATTACTTTCCATAAATTATTGCGATTCATATTGCAAATTTTGCTCTGAGATCCTTATATACGTTTGCTCAACTGATATGAAAAGTTAATAATCTTGGTTTGGGATTTTCGTGGCAAATGGGGATCACGACCTGCAATACTGAGCCTTTCAATGTCGTAGATCCCTTTACAAAGTCTGCAGAAATGGAGGAAAGGATAAAAGAGAAAAAGAAGCAGGAGGACCAGTAGACGGAAGTAATAAAACGGGTGAAAAGGACCATGAAAATCGATGTCCACCAAGACAAGATTGCGAAGGCAAGGTGTGATTTGCCTGAAGAAAAGAAGAGAGCCCAGTCTTGTCTAGTGTGGGAGAATTGAAATGGCAGTCATCTGAAGTGGAACGGTTTACTATGTAACAAAATACTGTGACTGCATTTATTATTATAAATGAACTAATACACTGCTTTATGTTAGAAAATTATGTTTACTTTGTATTTTGTTTAGGAATTAAGATTGCTTTCAATTGAACCTTAAGCGGTCCTAAAAGAGGACGAAAAGTCGATCAATTAATGTTTTGTTAATGAACATAATTTTCTGGCATAAGGCCATGTATTTGTTTATTTATATTATTGGGAATGTCAGACTTTTTATCTTTATCATATTTATTACTTTCCTTTTAATTAATATTTTTCTTAAAGCATTACAATAGACGTTATCTCAATTAAAAAGCAAAGTTTAAGAACAGAAAAAGAAGCTGATAGATCAGCAACTTATTTCTTGAACAGAGTAGTTTAGACTCCTGACCTTTTTGATTTAATTGTGTGGTTTGTCAGAAAAATGCGCAGTACTAACCTTACCGAGGTCAAGAACCAATTACCAACAGCCACGTTCCCATCCACCAGGGATACGTATTTCCTTTTCACTCGAAGGGAAGGACCGATGTCAGGGCTGTGACACAAAACGTTAACTGTCGTCTGCTGGCTGGACTTTTAGAGTGAGCTAGGTTGAAACATTATAGGGCAGCATTGTTAAAGATGGCCTCATGAGAAGAAATCGGGCGACATTCTTGAGTATGGTAACTCGCAGTTCAAACGACTTTATTAGACTTATAACCCGAGCAAGTAATATTAATTGGAATAGTCGACCAGCTGCCTCCTAAACTGTTCGAGGCACGGAAAAGGGAATGCTGCGTCCCCACAGCAAACTCCTCTCCCGCTATCGGAAGGGCGTGGGACAAGTACCCAATGCCCGACCTACCTGATGCAGGTTTTTCTAGGGTTTTCCCTGCATTTATTTAGACGAATGCCGGGTAGGATCCTTAAAATATAGCCCGGGGGCCCTAGTTAACCCTTGGCTACCTTCTTCTACCCTTCCGCATCCCCCCTTTCAAATTCCTTCCTATGCTACTAAAGGGGAGTTGCCCAACGTGGATTTCCCTCATATACCCTGTTGCCCTAAAAAAATTAAGTTAAAGATTAAAGGATGAGAATGTGGTTGCAACAGAGAGGTGTAAATGGAACTACTAGAACTTGATTCGAACCAGCATGTAAAGGAATTTCATGGTCGCATTAAACAAGATTAATTATTACATAAAACGTAAAAATGTTAAATGTAAATAATATACACAGAAATTTTAAAAAATATGTCATTGATTCCATATATATCTCCGGTAAAACACCGTGCGATAAACTAAGATTGTGCAATAAATTGTAAATTACAATTTTAATATATATTAATATTTTTCACATTAAAAAACAATTTATTAATACATCAGGTCATTAAAAAATTAAATACAAACGTAAGATAACATTAAATTATCAAAAATAGCCTTTCATATTCTATTACGTTTTACATCCTACGTAATCACCCACCTTCCCTCAAAAAATCCATCTTCGAGAAGAATATTATTGCGGTTCTGATTATTTGGGTAAAGGGAATGATTTAATAACCTGAAATAAATATTGAAATGACTTACGATTCACGGATAAGTTAAAATTTAAAATAAAACTATTTAAGTGCTCCATATTCAATTGTCCTTGGCTGATGATCCGTATTTCTGGGGTGAAACATCATCGGCTTGTAGATTGTAACTTATTAGTCTGTCTCTCAGTCGAATTATCGAGAAACCAATTATGACAAAAAAAATTAGAATTTTCGGGGTCACAGACAGAGGGCACACGGTAAAAGATGTCTATAGGTTTAGTCGGCCAGCAGCCTCCTAAACTGGTCAAGACACGGAGAAGGGAATGTTGCGTCCCCACAGCAAGCCCCTTTCCCGCCATCGGAAGGGGATGGAACAAGTACCAAGAGCCTGACCTATATGATGCAGGTTTCTAGGGCTTGTCCTGCGTCACTTTTAGACGATTGGCCGGTAGGATCCTTAAACTAAAGACCGTGGGCCCTCTTTTCTACCTTCCGAACAAATGTGTTCTATTGTAGCTATCATTAACCTTTTGCATCATTTTGAATTGTGACTGAAGGACTGTAATGAGCAAATAAATAATCACATTAAGAACAGGTTAATAAAAATGTGATCTTAAAAATATAATTGTTGGATTTTCTACAAAAAAAAATCTGACACTAACAAGTGAAATCTTACAAAACCTTCAACTCAAAACACCTTTTCGAATATTTCACGTACTTATCCTATAAATTTCCTTTTCCTATGTCTGAAGTTTCATGTAATTCGAGAGTGTCGCACTTTTATAATTTTTTTTAAAACGAAATTCTAATATAAACTTATCTCGCAGTTATTTGTGTTAAGAGTGGAAATAATTATTTTTCCAAAATTTTCCAGTGAATTTTTCTGTCTGCTCATTAAACTTTAACAAATTTAATAATATTATGTGATTAAGCACCGGATCTGGGAATTTTCGTAAGTACGTGTCGGATATAACCGAATTGTATCTATGACTTCTAAATTATATAGCTATGTCCTTATAAAAATATTCCAGTATATTGGTCAGTAAAATTAAAAGAATTGTCCTTGTACTTCAAATACAAGTTTTTGAAAAAACACAAAATATGAAGATTCGGATCACGTAGCTCAAATATATTTTTTACAGTATGATAATTAGTTAACAGCAGCTCTGTTCCACATTTTATTACTTTTGTTTTCCTTCTTTGTTTAGGGTTTTGGTTCATTGAAATCCCTAAAAAAAACGATTTCCTCTTCGTATTCACTTTACGTTTCTTTACCCAAACTGCACGCCCACGTCATCGCCGACGTAGTTTGTAAAAATCCAATTAGTTTGTATTGGCACACTTTTTATTTTTCCTTTCGTAAAGTAAAAACCGCTTTTAAGGACTCGCCCAATCATTTTCGTAATTCGTCAAGTCTTTAAAGCAACCCGAGTGGAAAATTAGAGATTTTCACGTGCTGTTCTCGTACGGGGAATTGTTTCAATGTCTTAAGAACAGTAGAAGGAACTTTTTGTTTTTGTTGTTGTTGTTATTCTTTATTTTTTATCGCATGGACAACCAGGGTCATAAGCGACGTTGACATCAAATACAATGACATCCATGGGTTTTCAGATTAACAAATTGTATTATTAATGGAAAATTATTTTGAGACCTTTACCAACATGTCAGAACGTATTTACCGGGAATAAGGGATCCGGATGAGAGCATTGCTTCAGACTTTATCGTGCAAGTTTGTTACTTTGAGGAAGTCCAGTATGGAGCGGCAACTTTACGAACCCTATGCACCATCTTACAGGTGTGACTGGAGGACCGTGGAACTTGAACGGATCTGATAATGATTAAATTAATACCAGAAACACAGCGACACGACTTTGGACACATCACCAAATCATTAAAACTCAGAGAGTCTACACCAAGAGAAATTTAATCTCTCAAAATATTTTTTTTCTTCCCCTGATATGTGTTTTCTTAACTAATCTTGTGGGTGGACAGTGGGAACTTGGTGTATTATTCGCAATGTTGGCAGCGATTCTGCTAGAATCGAGCGTCAGTGCACTTTGTGTTCGTGTGACAATGTTCCCGCATATCTGCTTGGCTCTCTCTGAACACGTAGCTTGTGTTTCTCTCATATTATCTGTCTCTTTATGTCAGCCAGACTCTCTCTCTCTTTATTTAATTCTAGACATAACTGTATACAAAAGAGAACATCATCATCGCCGTCGAGTCTTAATCATGATCCATATCAAGACTAATTGACCTTCATTAATTAATAATATTCCTAAAATTCTGGATCCTATTGAAACAATTATTAATTTTATAGATGACTTCCTGGGTAACCGAGGTTGCCCGGTTATTCATTTATATTTATCCGAAAAAAGTACTTAATTCGACACTGGTCAACGCATGTTTCATTTTCGAATAAAACTCAGGTGACCGCCATAACCTACAATTTGACACCAATCTCGGATGTTTTCACGTTATTTTTATGTAACGCCCCTAAGGGTAATCCCCTACCATACCTGAAAGAGGGGAAATTATACACAGACAACATTCAGAGAAACACGATCGATCTCTTTGGCTCTAGAAAAATATTTATTCAACATAAATATCGGCCGTTTTTGCATGTTTTAAAATGTCCACTCCAGTCCACCACCGCCTCTAGGGAAGGTAGTAATGTCTTAACCCCCTTCCCCCCACGCCCAACACACAGTGTTTCTTTCTGGGTCGTAAGAAACATGTGTACGAAATTTGTTGGATATTTCTCCACGCGTTTGAATTTGTATGCGAAACAAACACACATACAAACATCCTATTTTACTTATAAGATAAAATAGTTAATTGTCAGCTTTTTCTCCCAAATGTTAGTATGGTAGTGATGTTACAGAATGATGACGAGTAGGATAACTTATTTATTCAGATTTTTTCTGATCAGGATTTTTGGATTTGAAGGTTGATTTACAGAGAATTATATTATTTTGTGTTTTCTGAGCGAGCTACGTCTCTCTGTGCCTATATTTTCCTTACGTTACTACTAGACATAATAAATCTACAAAATGAGCGGCGAGGCACCTTGCTTCTACAATTTACAAATTAATTGTAGCGCTCTTTGCGTTTCTCTCTCTCTAGTTTCTGTCTGCTAATTAATTAAAGTGTACTAAGTTAGCGAAGTGATTTATTCACCAGAGTTATGTGGTCTTCCACTCTTCGTATTTTACTCTCTATATTACCTTCTTGCATTCAGTGTATTGTTCAAGCTCAGCCTTATTTAATCCTCAGTTCTGTTTATCTTAGCTTCGTCGTCGTCCTTCTCAGACGAGGACGAGTTTTGTACTTTTTCTTACGTAAATTTGAAATATTATCATACAGAATATTTTAAAATAAAATAATAAGTCGCAGGCCGCTGTTAAGTAAGATGTTTCCACTCTCTCTCTCGACTTGAACTTTTCTGTGTGTATATTAAAGTATGTAAGCTTGGATTTTTTAACTGCATTCTCATTTGTTTTAAAGAACAAGACAGATTTGTTTCAATGAGTGGATGGACTCTTAAGATAATATATAATTTACCGTACAGGTGACTTCTCTCTACAAGTAGTAATAACAAAATAATAAGATGAAAAGCATAAGAATGGAAAACTACAGTTATTAGCAATAAAATTTACAATTAACACCTAAACGTTTCTTCCCTTTAATTAGGAACCTCTTCAGTTGTATCTAAAATTTAATAAATAAATATAGGATGACTCATAAAAAAAAAAAATTTTGTATAACACAGTTAGTTACATAATGTTACTCCCATTTTAACTGGCCTTTTCTTCGAGGGTATTCTTTGACCATTCATGGATCATCAGTGTTTCAAATACCTTTGAAATTTTCTGTTCCACATTTGTTCAATGTTCAAATTTTTGTTGAAAGCTCGGTGACATTGTCTAACAAATTTTTGAGGACAGTATTCGAAATTTTCCTTACTATGCAGGTGAACAACTGTTTAGATTATTTCTAAAGGTCTCAACACTTCTCTCTCGCCATCGGAAGGGCGTGGGACAAGTACCCAATGCCCGACCTACCTGATGCATGTTTTAAACTACAGCCTGGAGGCCTTAGTTAAATCGTGGCTACCTTCCTGTACCTTTCCGCATCACCATCCCCCTTTCAAATCCCTTCCTATGGTATTAAAGGGGAGTTTCCACCATGAGGATTATCCTCATTTAGCCTGTTACTCTAAAAAAATCAGGATAGTCTCCCTATAGTAGATAAAATATTTTTCCGGTGATCTATCTAGTGCTTTGCACTATTGAGTCCACATGGGAAAGAGGTCGTTGCATTCAGGGTCATTCTCCTAATCCGTTCTTTCGCCGAAGTCATTTTAACTTTTCAAATTTAGGCTTTAACCCTTTAGACCTCATCCAGGTTTCATTCTTCACGTGAAAATTTATATTTTATTAAAATAATGTGTATTGGATACCACAAACCACAAGCCTCAAGTTCTGAGGTCGATTGATTATGTGACCCGTTAACATTCCAAACGAATGATTGACGTAAAATACAGACGTCAGGGAGAGTTTAGTGTTACGTTTGATTGGCTTTTGTTAAGTGGAGCTCTGATCACGATATCACCAGGTAAGCATATCTTGTGGCGTGGCATTCGGAGGTGTCGTGTTTACCGTTGATTAACACGCCGTGGGAATGTGGTCCGTGATTGGCAGGCCTGCGACAGGGTGACAGCGACCCTCGAGGGAGAGTGGATCGGTCCACCTCGTCGCACCCCCAATTAACCAAGTTAAAAATGTAAAGTGTTCTATACGACACAGTGACCGTTCTCTCTATTTTCTGTGCATATTAATAATTTTCAAAATGTAACACCCGCGCTAAATATATAGATTGTGAATTACTTTTCATGAAACAGTTCAAATGGCGGCGTGTGGACATACACCTTGTTTACGACGCACACTCGCTATGAAACAATAATATTGGTATTTCTAAAAATGGAGGCACATTTATAACAGATACTGTTGATAAATGAACTCACCCTATGTGTGTGTGTGTGTGTCACGGTGCGTGTTCTTACACACGAACGTCACCACTACCACATCTATCACCTTTTATGCTTTGCTTTTATTTTCCTTTATAAATAAATTGTCGCGCCGATATTCATATTTCAAAAGTTTTTCCTCGACACAGAGAAAACCACACTGTTACTAAATATTTGAAACAAAAAGTTATTCCCTCTCGTCTGTTTCATTTCCTAGTATGCGTTGAACCAACGTGTAACAAAATAAACATTCACTAGTTTTTCTCTTTGATTTTCTGTGTGTCAATGGTGTTGGAAAAATAATGAGTGATGATGAGGATGAAGGTGATTGAGTAATGCGGTGGGCGATACGTAGTTGATGGGTGGGGGGGATGGAATTTTTTTTTTGCATACCTACACGTGCTAGTTGGAGTGCTGTGGTTAATTAACGATCTCATAATTGAGCAATTAAAATGTGCAAAAGGGTACACAGGCATGATGGCATGTGACCACGGTGGATTGAAAATTTATGGATGTTGAATGTGTGGACAAAACCAGATATGGAGGTCGAAGATGAACCTGCTCGAGCCAAAGTTCCCATTTCGTCTCCTTAAGATTGAAACAGAAGTTCGTTTGGTGTTACTTTTCTAAGACTCTTAAAAAAACTGCGTCATATTTTTACCTGAATTGTTCCAAACATATGGGTTTCTGTTCCTTTTACAATAATATATTTCTACATTTAGCCAGTTTTCTACTCTCTAAAAGCCAATTACCAATTAATTGAGAGCAGCTCCATCTCCAAGAAAGTGTTTCTATGTGTTTTAAAAATATATATCCCATATTTTAATTAACAGCACGATGGTTGATGAAGATATTGACCAAAAAATATTTCCACCAACTTATTGACTTTTCCAAGTACGAATCAAGAACATGTTCTCGATTTTACATTTATTTAGGTCTACTAAGAGGTATAAAGTTGAGAAAGATATCCGTAATAGTGATTGAGAAACGTATACGGCAATAGAGATCGCGTTGACGATGACGTAACTGTTCTCACACTTGTCCACAGATATCTCGCAGTATGGCGATCCGTACGGAACAACAGTAGTGGTCGCAACCCTGAATCACAATGATGAGATCGCATGTGTGTCAGAGATAAAGTCGCACCAGGACCTGAGTAACGCGCCATTGGAAATGTCGGCCAGCTGCCTCCTAAACTGGTCGACGCACGGTGAAGGGATTGCTCTGATCCCACAGAAAACCCCTCTCCCGCCATCGTAATGGCATGGAACAAGTACCAAATGCCCGACCTACCTGATGCAGGTTTTTATACGGTTTTCCCTGCATTACTATTAGGCGAATTGCCGGGTAGGATCCTTAAACTATAGCCCGAGGGCCCTAGTTAACCCTTGACTACCTTCCTCTATCCTTCCGCATCCCCCCTTTCACTCCTTTTCCTATCCTATTAAAGGGGAGTTTCCACCACGTGGATTACACTCATGCAGCCTGTTACTTTAAAAAATGAGAGCTCGCCGCACAGATTCTTGAGAGCGGCATTGTGGCGTATGGTAAATGTTTTTGTAGTACTACGTGTTTTTTTATAATTATTTATTTACATTCTAGTACAGACTAATTTGACGAGAGTTTCTTTCACGCTCTCGTCGGGATTCGAACCTGGGATCTCTGTGATGCGAGGTAGTCACACTGACCCCTACACCACAGGAGGTCGGTGTACGTGTTCTTGTTCAACATAAGTATATCTGTTATCTCAGCAGAGCTTTGGTCGACTAAGAACACATTCGTGATAGGTTGGTGCTGCTGAAGGAGTCATTTCAAATAGCAAACAACTCTGATGTATGTCGTTTGTCATTATACCATTGTACTATTTACAGACTCTCTCTTTTCATCACTCTCTGTCTCTCAGTTTGTTTGTTTTTTGTGTCTCCGCACCACTCTTGACGTTTCACGTGTGTGAGTCTTTTGCACTTGCAATTAACTCCGAGGCGGCGGTTTCAAACTTGTGCTGACCATAACTGAGTTTTCACCACAATAGAGCAAGAGGACAGAATGCCTCCAAGTCAGTCAGTAGAGTTCCCGTCGCTCCAGTAAACAACAACAGCACCAACAAAGACATCCTCCTACACTTCACAGACGGCGCAAAACTGTCACAACTACTCAGAGCCACGTAACATAATTAATGGACAACTTTGGCGACGGCTTTCCAGATGTCCTTACAATTCCAGCCTTCAACAGCCAAACTCGCAAACTCAGACGCACGCCTTCACGTGTACGACGGTCACGAAAATGGCTCCACTATTCTTAAACAGTCGTGTAGCTGGCCGGATCTATGAAGGTAGCCAGTGGAATAACGAAATAATATCTCGGTCATGATACATCAGACAGAAACCAATTAAATATTCCCTGATGGCGACGATAATAACGAAACATCGACTTGAATATAATTGAATTATTTATTTACATCCGATCTTGAATGTTTTCCGCCAAATCCAAATATTTTAATGAGTATAAAAATTATAACGGGGGCCGTCATGTAAACATATATATTTATTCAGGTGCATTTCTAATGTGATGCAGTTTATTTTATGAATTGATCTGATGTTGATACACTTTAGACGAGATACGAAACGTGCCTTGACGATGCAGACTGAAATTGTCAAGGTCGATGTGACGAAAAACGTGCACGTGTACAGAGCCCTTGGCATTACTCAGTGTCGTCGCCATGGTGCATAAATTAATATTTGGGAGGACAAATTAGTGAATGCCGATTGGGCAGAAGTTTTCATAAGCTGATGGAGTGAAAGTGTAGACAGAGATAAGTGATTCCCCCTGTTGAATATTTTCTAAAAAGTTTAAATTTAAAATCTTATACGACGGTCACTTCTCTATTGGGAATGAATATACCAGAGTTTATTTACATAATGACGTCAAGTTTCCTTTGTAATTCTGCCAATATTTGATGATGTCAGCCAGTCCATCGATGACTTGGTATTGTCATCTAACTGTTAACTGTGTTTTTATTATTTTTTTTATCTTCTACTGAGACGACTGACAGACTGTCATATTTCGAGACATTCTGACCTGTGTTCAGATTGTCCTTTAGTATTATCTCTGCTTGTCCTGACCATGGTAGCCACAATCATCCATGCCCGTCTCATGACCTCTGTGATATGAGGTTATGACGATGACTTCTACCCAAAATGGGTACTTAATTTCAAGATATTATTATATGAATTGAGTGTAAATATATGATACCTAAAATTAAGTAATATTAATAATCCATTATTTATTACTCCTGAAATAATTTTTTTAAAAAAATTAAAATATTTATTAATTTATTGGTATAAATTTCTAATTTTAAGTTGAAAAACTTTAGGTTCATTATTAATTTATGATTGCTAACATTCATTATTTAATTACAAGTGTGTTGAAAATTTATTATTTGATTTGAACTATTATATCGTACTGCATTTTTTAAGAAGAATAAGAAGAAACTAATTGTGTATAAATTTGTGATATGAAATAATTTCTTCATGACTAAAAAATTCTTTTACAATAGGAACATAATAAATAACCTGATTAATGTTTAAAAAATGTACCGAGATGTCGTTGTGCTGTAAAACGTGTGTAAAAAGACCGTTGATTTACTCCATTTCCCTTATTTAAAAAAAACCGACGTAAATATTTAAAATGTGTTTTAACTTCCACTTTTATTTCATTATATTATTTGTTAAGAAAATTGTTGAATTTCCTTTCTTCCTCCAAGCTTAAAAATTTGGCGTTTCTTGAAGTTTGATTTATTCATTTCCAGTTTTTCTGTTACGAAATTTGAATCAAAATAAAATTAGGTAGGTTAATAATCTTGTGTTGAAAGGTTTTGAATAAAATAAACGGTAGCTCTACCACCAGGGAAACAAATTCATTACGCAGAATCTGAAATAATCATTTATTCATTGCAGTTACTCAACTTCCTTTAAATTTACCTTTCTGTTGTTGTGGTTATATTCTTGCTTGTGGTTAAACTTTCTGGTATTGACATTTAAAAGTTGCCACTTTTGAGTAATTACTTGCGAACAAATTAATTGTTGATAAATAAAAAATATGCCCGCGAGGAGAGAGGGAGCGGGTTTTCGAGATTTCATCTTATTTTCGAAAAAAGTTTTGTGGGAGGGGTTTGGCCGTTAGTTACATCGACGAGAAAACAAACAAACAGATAAATCAAAGCTCGAGGTGGGTGGGAAAAAAAAAAACCTTCAAAATTGCAGCTAACGTAACGTTTCTCCCTCAGAGGTCGTCGGACTTCCTCTCATTATCGTAAAACGCCACAGGACGATATCCACGACTACTCAGCTGAGAGGAAATAAAGGATAAACAACGTGTCGCCATTAGAACAACCTCTATAAATTATTCACGAGGATTGGATTGCTTTGTGGTTGATTATTTTACATTCTCCACTGTCTGTGATGTGTTTTCCCCCGGGGAAATATTTTAACGATATGAAACCATGATTCTTAATCACACATTTACACAGAGTCTAGAAAAATCGATTCGCCTACATTATTCATTTAAGTTCATTTTCATCGTACTTTGTTTAAGTTATTAATTGTAAAAAAGAATGTTTCATTCCACTTTTAGGGTTTTTTTTGCTAAAAGTGCACATTAAAGAATTAATCTGCACATAAATACAAGGGATCTCCAGCCATAGGCACATAAATTAAATGTAAAAAAATATTTTCTAAACTACTAGATTTTTCCTTCCATTTTCTTTCTTTCTCCTTCGTGTTCGCGATTTATTTTCTGTGTTTATTTTACACTTTCAGACTCCATAGTACCTTGTGGAGACAAGTATATTTTACCCTCACCCTCACCTTCGCAAAGATATAAAAAAGAAATAATTTTAAAAATTTTTGGAGTTGGGACCGGAATTAAAAATTGGCAGTGAATAATTTTTATAAAACATAAGAAATGGACAGATCTGGGAATCAAACCCGGGGGACTACTTTTTAAACTTTTGAGCTGAGCTTTGGAATAAGAATTTTTGTTCATATAATAATTTCATTACAAATCGCGATTCATTTAACGTGAATTGTAGTTCTACTGCTCATACGAAAAAAATCATGTCATGACGTCATCAGATTACGTCACAGGATTACCAAAAAAAGGGTGGTTTCGTGTTCATTTATTTGTTTTATCGAAATGAATGAATAATATTGTTAGGGTTCTATATAATGATTTTTTTTCTTACATAAATTAATTCATAAAACAATTACTTACATACCTACATTTGATTAGGTTTGTTACAATGGAAAAAAATTCTGCCTCGTTTTAGAAATTCTATAAAAAGGAATCTCCGTATCTTTATGTAAAATTAATACCTTTATTTCATCTATTAAACGTTTATACTATAAACAATCTAATGTGTTGTCTATAAATAAAACAAATTAACTTAAATAATGATAACTGCAGATTCAATTCTTGTAATAATGCTTTAATTCATAATTCAAACGGTTATTGTTTCAAAACATAAATAGTCAAATCCCTTAACTTACAAAAAATACGTCTTTATTTTAAGGAGAATGCATTATATTAATTTAAAGATATTTTTCTGTTTCTTCTATAGGTATATTTATTTCCTGTCTACTTTTGTTACTTTATTTTCTGTCATTTTCATTATTTACCATCGCAGAACTTGCGGAATATTTCGTCAGATTTGCTTCCTTTCTGCGTGATGATCTTTGCTATGCACTCAATGTTTGCGTGGATGTTGTCATCTATCAAAATAAAGAAAATTACAACAGGATACAAGAAAATTTACAATAGCTTTAAAATATTATTCTTCGAGATATATCGGAAAATGTAACGCCAATGTGTAACGGCATATTGCGGAAAATTGTAAAACTTAGGTAGTTTAGTTTCCTGTCAAGAATGAAGAGACTTACCACCTACGCAGAGGGAGCTGCACAATCCTCCTTTGTTATTCTTCCCGCACAACACGTTATCCTCCACCTAAGGGGAATGAAAAATAAAGAACCTTATCATTATCATCACGAGTTATTTCAACCCATATTCACGCTGTGGTATCCTCATTTTTACCTTGAACAAATTTTTGTCATTCTTCACTTTGGCCTTTCCATCGATCGACTTCACCTGGCAAAACACTGGGGAAGAAAAATAAGGTCACAATTCAATCGTGTTTACAGTCGCAAAGAACGAAGAAAAGTGGGAAAAAATAAATGGAAGTAACGGGAATGTAAATTCTGTATATTAGTTATAAAGAGTGGAGTTGTAGGTTTTCCAGGAAGAATTTCATTCTTCACTAAAAATAAACTGAGAATACGGAGGGAATAAAGGCTAAGGCTCCAATGAGAAAAATTACGCAAATTTATTCCCACAGTGACACACCCACGACTGGTAAAAAGCGGTCACTGTACCAGACGTAAGTGAATAACGTATCAAAAAAGGTGTAAAAGATTAATAGGAGACAAAAATTATAAGATACCTTTAATATAGTAGCAAGTATGAGGTAGTAATTTGAGGAAAGAAGCACAAATTAACAGGAAATTAATATTTCTTAAGTTTGGAAAATTGTACTTGTAAAATACATAAATAAAATACTTTAATTAATACACAATGAATAAACCAAAGCTAAAGTCGAACACAAAAAATTCTTGTGTATAATAATTTGTAAGGAAAACTATTTATAAAATTTAATATTTAAACCAAACTTAAACATTTCATATCAAACTTTAATAATATTTAGAATAATATTTGCACGTATTACACAAGATTGTTGAGTATCATAATCAATTTTATCATAGAAATAAAAATAAATTAGTTAACTGCAGCTCTGTTCCACATTTTATTACCTTTGTTTTCCATCTTTTTTAGGATTTGGGTTCATTGAAGTCCCTAAAATAACGATTTCCTCTTCGTATTCACTTTACTTTTCTTTACCCAAACTGCACGCCCACGACATCGCCGGCATAGTTTGTAAATCCAATCAATTTTATGGCACACTTTTTATTTTTACTTTCGTAAAGTAAAAACCGCTTTTAAGGGGACGAATATATTAATTGTAAAATTTTTAATTAAAATAAAATAATAATAAAAACGTTGTTATATTAATAAATGTGGAATACGTGTGTAATTTAGTCTATATTAAACGTGGTTCTCAGAAAAAGTGGAAGAAATTGATTTATTTTTGGGTTCCAAATATTTGCAAAATTTTATAGAGACAAAACAAATCCGTTCAATACCTGAACTAAGAGACAAAATGTCGGAAAGAAGTGACATATTTGCTTCTCTTTTCAGATGAGACATTTTTAGTAAAGGGGCAGAGATACTTGTCGACGAATCAAATGGACTGTCCAAATAGGATCTTAGTAGGTATATCGACAATAAAACGAGTCTTTCAAGAACCGAGAAAAGTTGATGAGACAAGATGTGTGGAAGATGTTATTTAAACATAAATTTCGAAACTTAAAATAAAATATAGTTGGAAGTCTCTGATCAGAGGATGAGGACGTTGAAGGTATAAAGATCCGTCGAGGAACAAGACAGAACCGAATCAAAACTATGAAATAACTCTAAAATAATGGGGAATACTAATGTGACTTGGTCGATTGTTAACATTGTCCTCGATGCTTCTGAAAAAGTGGAAGAAATTGGTTTCTTTTTGGCTGACAAATTTTTGACAATATAACAGAGACAAACAAGTCCGTTCAATACTTGAATTGACAGACGAAATGGCAGGAAGAAGTTACAGTTTTGCTTCTCTTTTCAGATGAGACATATTTAGTAAAGTGACCGAGATACTTAATAATACTGAAGAATCAAATGTCCAAATAGGGTCTGAGTTAGATCATCAATAATAAAACGAGTCTTCAAAATCCAGAAATGGATAAATTTTAAAACTGAATAATTTGGAAGTCTGTGATCAGTGGTTGAGATCGATGAAGATATTAAGTTCCGAGGAGGAACAAGACCGAACCAAATCAGACCAATTAAATTATTTAACTCTAACATAAACTTGATTCAATGCTGTCTATTTGGAAGTAGGAAAATGTTTGGAATCACAGCAACAGGTTTGGAATCACGGTGAAAGTGTATCACTGGAGGAGACGAACAGATCAGCAGATGGTTGTTGATACTCACGTTCAGCGATGTGCTTGAAGGTTTGTTCCTTATCAGTTGCAATCGACACAGCCTTTCCCCCAGAGGGAGCAGCGAGGATTTCCACAGTCAATAACATAGAGAAGAGTAGAATCAGAGGGACCTTCATCATCCTGTCGTCTTCAGATATGCTCTGGTCTCTGCGACCCATTACACCAACCGCAATTTCACCGGTCCAATTAAACGTTATACGACACTGTAAAGGTTTAATGTGCCCTAATTTCTCAAGAAATTCGCTTTTCTTTATGGCGCAGGCTGAAATGCATTAATGCTCAAGGAAACGAGACACATCAATCCTAGGAAACATCGGTGGATATTTAATGTCAGAATCACCACCAGACAACACTTCCTGGAGCTCAAATAACGATCTTCTAATTATGAACCAAATATCTGTGTTGTTTTATTAAATTACCGTTTTTCTACGCGAATATAAGCACCTATTTCCTTCCCATTTTCGAAATTAAACTCTATAGAGGTGCTTATAATCGATAAACTCATTGACGAGGACCGATTAAAATAAAATAAAATAGTTTTCGAATCACACTGAGCAATTAATCAAGTGGAACGAAATCGATGAGAAATATCCTGAGAGGAAAGTTTTTTTGTTGTTGTTCACGTTTTCTTCACACCTGAGAATGATACAAATGGATTTTCTCTTTGCTGGTATATCGTGGATCTGTGGAATTTCACAACCTTCTCTCGTATAATCCTCCGGCGGTTTTTGGCTCAACCTCGTTCGCTTGCGGCCTGCCAAATCCTTGCTCTGCATGAAACTGACAACCCATCCGTAGTTGGCTTTGAATTGAGATGCTGGAATTTCGTTCTTCCTGGCCACTTCCCTACCTTTCATCCGTTTTCTCCGCCTCGTATCCGACCGACTTAAACGTACTGAAATTCGAATCCTAAAAACATGTTGCTGTGTATATGACAAATAAAAAGTGTGGTATAAGGCTTTAATATTTCTTCGATTGACGATAAATAATAAATCCACATAATAATGTATTGGTGGAGAGGGAATAAGTCAAGAAAACTAGTTTCAAGTCCGGATTGCTGGTTTTGTCATCGGCAGACTTACCGTGGTCATTTCAGAAGATGACCAAATATCCTAAAACCTTCATAAAAATCTAACAACGGATGTATAAAGCCGCAGCGGGATATAAAGCTCACTTTTTTCAATCGAAATAAACGTTACTGATACTTGACAGAGACTCTTCTTCAGATTCAGAAGGTTTTTTTTTTTGCTATCGTCATCTGATTGGTTTCACTTTGACTTTACTTAATTTCACTAAATGAAGGTTCAGGATATAAACGTAATTATACAGAATATTTATTTGGCGGTCTGATTAAGCTCTCAGAAACGAATATAAATGATAGCGTATATCCCCTTTGTAAAGCCTCTTAGCTTTAGCAACGTTTCAATTTCACCTCTTAAGGGTGATAATTCGTTACAGCGTGTCTTCTTTATGAGGAACGTGAAAACATTTCCGCCTGTATTTAATATCTTTGGAAACGGCAACATTCCTTTCTCAAAGCTAATATTACAGTGGTGTTGTCTTATCTCTTGCGACACTCGTCTATATAACGTGACATTTCCACATTTACTGTCCTAAATGAGAGTAAAGAGAGCAATTATCCCGTTAATGTCTCCGTCGTAACTTCGCCATTCTGCCTCACGACTCTGTAACAATATCCCCCTCCAAAACAAAAACCTGTGAGGAAGATAGAACTTAAATTTGACGTAACCATTAAAAAAACATTTTTTTGGGGGTGGTAAATCGGGGTAAATTTTGAGTACATCAACCAGGCTTATTAATCAGTAATGTAGAGATAATTCATTAGCATTATTCAATACTAACACCTATGATTTTTACATTACAGAACAATAGACTTCTAGTAACTCTGGCTGCATTAATTCTATCAAAATTTAAAATATATATGTGGTTGTGATTGAACAAGAAACATTTATGAAAATTTCAATTTAATGTCAAACACCGCGGAATGCAATGTATTTTTCTTTTCTCTTCGCAGAATAAAGCGAAAATACAGCACGTTGTAAGGGCAGAAGCCTCTAAAGCTGAAAGTTTTGGAAGGTAAACGCCTTACCCTTAATGGTATTCTCGGGGCGAAATGGTATTCGTACAGTTCCTGAGAAAGAATGGAGAGTAAAAAACTCCCACGTTGATTTTTGTTTCTCTCGAAGCTGAGAGTTTTAAAAAAGTTTGACAGTATTTGAATATGTTTTAGAGTTTAGAGGAATAAGTTCCACTTTTTATACCCACGTTTTTCGTAACTTGTCTTTAAAAATATTGCATTTCACGGCCTTGTTTAACCCTTGTAAACATCGTCTTACAAAGCTCTCTCAACTTGGTTTGTGACGTCTTATTCTCTCATTAAGTGCTTTCTTGAACTCTCATATACTTCTATTTTGTTGTAACAGTTCGCGAAACTTTCCTGCCAAATATTTTATATATATTTAACCCTTCATCGATTAGTAATTAATTTTAATGGCCCTTATCGAGCGGATTGCTCACGTAATGTCGTTCTACGGATGTGCTGAAGACCCCTGGAATATTACAGTACCAATATGGCGGCCAAGTTGCTGGCGAGTAAGACGACACGAGTTCACAAAATAGTTTTACATTCTTACTATATATATATTGTAATGATTTGACTTTTATTACTAAATATTTTAAAAAAACTTTATTACATGAAACTACAAAAATACATAAAAAAAAATATTATTGGGCGCCAGCAGATATACATTGGTCTGCAAAAAATTATCTTTAGCTCCGGCTTGGTTATAAAATCTTCCTTCTCAACAGGGTAATGTGGGCGGCTCGGTAGCTATTTCCGCACTCTGTAAAAGATTTCAACATTTGAAGGCACTTTACAGAAATGGTGATGCTTACTTTAACTTGTGGCGTCAGCCGACTTGCAGTGGATCACTGGTCTTGTAGTAAGCAGCACATCTTCTTCTGCCTCCCCGCGATGGACATCTCTCCAAAACCTTTGTTGCTTCCCGCTCGCCTCTCTCACTCCACTTTCAGTCTCTATCTGTCGGTCTCCCTGCGTCTGTCCACTTTCACCCAGGTTCGGAGTATTTATTCGTACTCCCCCCCCCAAACGATGGAAAAAAGGGACCTGTACCCGCGATTTCTTTTGGCCTCTCGGGCAGTCACACGTGCACGTTTAATGTATTCCTTCTCAGGCCCGCGGACACAAGGGCGGCCACTTAAGGTTGTTATTCACTACAATATACATATATATATATATATATATATATATATATATATTTGCTCTATTAAATCCCGAATGTGTTATTGTGGCAGTCGTTAGTGCTTTTACGATTCGTTTGGTATGGGCAAAAAAAGTCATAATATTAACTTTAACGTATTCCCCTCAGCAATCAAAATATAGACGTAAAAATTTTTCCGTCAAAAAACGTTTTTTTCCCTTTATTTTCTCTTCATTGTTGCGCAGTCTATTCCAGCTCCAACCTCCGTAAGTTTTCCGTATTAACACCAGAAGAATTGTGCAATTGTAGAAAGCAAGCCAACAGATGTGTGGATGACTTGGCCAGTCAATCAATCCGTCTGTCCATCCAGCAATTGCAGCAGCCGCTATTGTCGAGGAAATGGACAATGGCGGCCTGCTCGTCCAATACTCCAGAGACGGGCACAATACTACGCAGCACAATACAATCGTAACACGCATGTGGTGGCGATATCCGGGAGGGCTGATGGTCGGGTCCTCAGGGGTTAATTTCGCCTCAAGGTTGGTCCTAATTTGGTTCCCTCAGGCATTCTCTCCAAGTTAACGCTCTAGATTACAGATAAAACCGTTCTCAACGGACATTTTCTTTCCTGAAAGTTTGCAAGTTTGAGAGATAATAATGTTAAAATGATCTTTTGCTTCGCTGCCTAATATGCTGCAATATGTAAAGATGATTACCTTTTTGAGAACACTGGTGTTTATCACTATTCTGGCTTATTGTCCAGCTCTTTATTTATTCCAATCGTATTAGACAAGAAAGGATATTAATGAGGAACTCATTTCTTGTTAATATTTCATAATTAACCCCTACTTTCCCGCAACAAAGTTGAAGGGGCCGAACTTAACCGGCATCAGGTACATCATGTTTATAGTTCAGCGATCTCGAAAACAACGGATTCGACACTAATCTCGATCATTTACGCATTATTTTTAAGCGTCACTATCTTCAACCCCACCCCGAGAAATTATCCCTCGCATATCCCCGCCTGTTTATTCGACACTGATATGGGTCGTTTCAAATATTAATATAATTCCGTTTGTTATGCAAAAACACGCTAAGAGATTCACTTATATATTTCTAGAGTTTGCTACCTAAAATAATATTTTAAAAATTTTCACAAATTGGTAAATGATTATTAAACTTAAAAAAGTTGGAGCATTGCAGGGCTTAATTCCTACCACACAGCTTTGAATAAATATTTAAATAATAATACAATCCAGGTTAGTAATTAAAAATCTTATATTTCAGGCATAGGTTTGGCTTGAATGTAGACTTCAGAAGAGGTCAATTTTCATTTTGAATTACGATATAATCGTAATAGTAATCCAATAAATTATTAGCAGGCTATTTCTGTCAGCCTACAAGAATATTTTAAATTAAATAAATCGGTATATATTTAAATTGTAAGTGATTAGATATTGGGTTATTACATGGAAGGATTCTTTTATAACGCCTCAACGACACGTTCTATGCAAAATGGATCGCGCACAGGATCTAGAGAAAATGCAGGTCCTTTGAAACATATACTTGTTCTTTATTCATCAATGTCTATTTACAATATAAATTATATAATACAATAAACCCACCCGGAGAAGAAGATAGAAGAACAAGGAGAAATAAATAGATAGAGGAAGAGAAAGGAAGACTGTGCACAGTGGCCTCTGAGGGCAACGTCAGAGGATGTAGGAGTAACGGCTCATGGCATAATGGTGGATCCTCTTGCCGAGGTCGGCGCTGTTGCGCTATAGCACCTGCACGCAGATTTAAAGGATACATATGATTATTAATTTCATTTATGAAATCGTTCCATCGCGTTTAAATTCAATCTATTGAAATTGGATGACTCTAAAAGAAAAAAGTCTGCTCTTTTCAATGGTAAAAAAAAATTGATTGTGTCCAGATAGATTGTTCACCAACCGAGCTATACTTTCGTTAGCTCACCTGGCTATAGATCTAGAGGATAAAGGAAGAATTAAGAACAGGAAATAGGAAAGTCGGTAACGTGAGGGTTCGGGTTCAACTAATTGAACCTAGGCGTAGTGGTTGGTGTTTCGCTGCACTTCAGTCAAATAAGAAATGATGAAGAATCAATAGATTTAATAGTTAGAAATAAAATAAAGTAAGACAAACTGGCGGATAGCACCAGGAGCCACCGACCCGTCTGGAGGTTGGATCACGACTGTCGTTCCCAAGAAGCTCTGAACAATTCGAAGACTCCTTTCCCCCTCCCTGATGATTTTAAGTCTCCAATGAGAAGAACTCTTACAGGGTGGAGATTTCTGCTGACGTGAGCATGTCTGCATAAGGTACTTAAAATGCTCACGTGTAGACGCAGCGTCATTACAGCTGCCTAGGCGGAAGGGGTGAATATTTATGTTGTTGTGTTTAGTTACTCACTATATCTAAAGTGATGTCTTTAACTACATCAGCGTTCTTGCAGCTGCGCCCTCTTAGGTCCGCTATGCTGAAGAGACGTTATGATAAGAGGGCACGTGTAGACTATTATATTACAATTGTAGCAAATGCTTTTTTTGCTATTTCGGTTTGAAAATGCACAAAATTTGACGCGTAAAATTTGAACCTCATATTAACTAACACATATATGTTGACAAAAAAGTGAGCTTGAAAGCTGATACTTTGGCAGCTTAAAATCAGTAATGGGTTTAGTTATCTTACCAAAGCATAAGTTTGTAGAACGTCTTGTTTCAAAGTTATAAGCCCGAAAAGTCGGCCTCAAATTGACGTGACGGTTTTTTTGAGCAACTTTGTGATATAACAGCAATAAAACTAAAACTTTTTAAACTTTGAAAATGCAACCATCATGTAGAGAATAAAAATTAGTCTGTAGTTAGCATTTTTCAAGAAGCTAGCTGCTACAGTTCCACAACAGTAGTGCTTCAAACTTCACAATCTATTCACGAGCACGGTTGAATTGCACAGGTGACCTTTTTTCAGGAAGCCCTGGCGCCCCCTATATACTACTAGTGAATCTTAAATTTTTCACATCACTTGAAGCTTTATTCAACACTATCACTAAATTTCATCAAAATCCAAGGCGGTACCCAAAACGCGATTTGATCACTTGGCATGGAATGACCCATAGAAGGAATTCCCACAAATAGAAATAAAATGCTTTCGTTCTTACTTGTAAAGGGTAAACTAATTCTAAATTATATTTTTAAACGGCAATTTAATATGGATGAAAGGTAAACTAATTCTAAATTATATTTTAAACGGAAATTTAATATGAGAAAAACGAGAAAATGGATTATCGCGTGTTAAATAAATTGCTTTAAAAAAGTAGAATAGACATTAGAAATATAATAACCATTTTAACAAACTCTAATAACGATAATATGTTATAAATTAAAACGTTCGCTGATACTAGTGAGTGTAAGTTTTTAATTTTCAGGGAAAAGGTAACTCAAGACAGTGATGAAAATATTTTTGTTTACTGAGTTATATTTTAATTTTAATATAGAGTGTAAGCTTCGTTGCAGTTAATAAATTCATACATTCATAAAGTACTTGTCTAGTTCCTTTGTGCCTCCAGCGCAACTGTTGCCTGGTTTTTTTTTTCAGCGCTCATAGTATATTTCGGCGTTACCTCATTCTGCCTCTCTTCTTTCCTCGCACTCGCTGTATTTTGTATGTTGTGACACGTAGATAAGGCAGCAGCTATCTCTGCTCTAGTTTCCTTACTTTACACTTTGTACACAGCCGGGCTTACTTAGTAAGTATATTTGTGAACGTGTGTGAGCGTGAGTGTTGCTGTTTATTTATGTTTCCGCGCTGTTTGCAGCTGCTTCTCCTAACATGAAATATTTCCTGTTCCTTTTTGCAGAGTCGCTAATCCTCAAACGCAAATAATAAACATAGCTCGAATAAGAAAGTCATATCGATTTTGCGCAACGTATTTCACTGCCTTGTTTGTTATTTTTTATTTGAATAAATCAACATTTGTTGTATTTAATTTAAGCGTCCGTTTTATTAACACTTACAAATGTACGGAACCGTGGCATGAGCCCATATAAAAATTTATAGGGTATCTTTTGGGTCGTTTAGCAGAGTAACGTACGTTTTAAACAACCTATTTTTTATCTCAACTCCTGCGACATGACCATCTCCGTAATGGATGTTTATTTTCTCTTAAATCTGCCTGTACGTTTAATTAACGGAACATCAACGCAGTCAAAATCTCTATCGGAACTGCCTGTCAAATTTCTATAACAAAAACAACTCTCCAAGAACTATTTTCACTAGAAAAATATTTCTCGAAAACTGCTACGAAACTAATTTAACAATGCTTAATTACAGCTTGAGAATCTGTTCCAACTCTCCCTTCATAAACTATTTCCATATTTTTTCAATATTATTTCATGAATTTCCGAACCAACAAATTAAAACGTTATGTTAAAACCAATCAGACCCTTTCGATACTTGCAAAGAGAACCATGAAATGGATTTATTTTAATGAATATTATTATTCACACATTAAAAACTATTTTTTTGAACCGATGTAGTTTCTTAAACCATTGATCTCACATTGAATGTTATAAGTGAAGGGAGACTAATTAAGACGTATCCTAAATCTCTTAATTTAATGAGGAATAATTAATGTTACAATTATAATCGATATTGGTTTATCGATTTATCTTGGTTATGCACTGTTATAAGAATATAAATAAAAAATGTTCAGCGCATTGATTAAACTAAACGCTTATTCTTATGTAAATAATGTAAATAATCAGCAACGCCGAGCACCCAGTCAATTTATTGTATTAATAAAACAGACGAAAATTAAAATATTACCTATATATAGACCCAAGACACCATCAATGTCGTTCAATTTTTTCTTAAAATTAAGGAAAAATATGGAGCAGAAAATTGTAATAATCTGAAATCTTGGATTAATAAACCAAGAACACTGGTCAGACTGTAAATTTGTGATATAAAATATTGTATGACATAAAAATGTTACCTGATGAAAGTAGAAAAGCGGACTGAAACGTCGTTAAAGTGTTATTTTAAAATAATTTAAAATATCTGATACAGTCGTTAATTTCTTTAATTGATAAATAATTTCTGTTATAAAAAATTAAGTTAATAATAGAAAAAATAGTATTAGTAATTACAGTAAAATTTAATTGGATTATGTAGTAGTAATAAGAGAATGAAATTGAAATAAATAAAAATTACCTTTATGAGGAATAAATAAAATTTATTTCTGCAAAAATATGAAATGAATGATAAAAGAGACAGTGATAAATAAAAGACAAGTTTAAAATGTTTTTTTAAGTCTTCCGATATATTTGTTTCTGTTGCTTGCTATTTTTCGAGGAAACAATGTCAAGATTGCAGAATAAAGTTTTTTAAAAAAAATATTGTAGTGATAGTTGAAATCTGGTGGTACAGAAAACTCAACGGGCAAAATATGGAGTACATAAAAGAATTCTTGAGCACAAGATAGTCGTTAATGGTAAATATTAATAGCAAAACTCGAAAGTGGTGATACGAAGAAAACGCTGTGATATGAATCGAATATATCCAGATTTAATAATATCAAGACATTACTGTATTCCTCGGGACTGCAAAAGGAACGAATATATATGTACGTGTATCCCACTTGGTGGGAAATGAGAGTATCGCAACAAGAAACGCTGAAGGAGGAAGGGTATTATGTGGCGGGAACGACCACGAGGATCGTCCAGAGCCAGACTGGAAGCAGCTTCAGGTCCTCTGAATAATTGAGGAGACCCATCATGAAAAATTCATGGCACTGCTGTAGTGCTGCTGCGAATATTATATTTTGCGTGTTGGAATAAATGATTGAGTTTCCAACCCCGCACTGTCGCCTCTCTCCTCCACCCTCTCCCCTACCACCCACAAACCAAAAATAATCCGGGTCATTTTTCTCAGGTTAAAAAAAAAACTCAAATAGAACACCCGTGAATACGTAACATCAAATGGAAGCAGATACACGACGAGAAAAAGAACAAAATAGTATGTGAAACCAAATTCACCCTCTATGAACTTTGGAATCATTCCTCGTATCCATCACAGCATGTCAAAATAGTTTTCCGAGAATCAGTTCTTACCCCTGGCGCTCTCCAGAACTACTGAAATTTACTTTCAGAGCACACTGAAATTTTAAATAAATACGGAGCTAAAATAGTTATGAAGGTAAATTATCCTGCCTGTCGGAAGTTGCTTGCAGGAGTGTTTTCTTTATTCGGGAAAAGGCGTTCTCTCAATTCAAGAACATAAAAATTTACATAGTTGGAACAAGTTTACTCTGAAACAGTGTGCTTTTTCTTCCTAGAGGAAGAACCACCTCAAAGGAAAATAAAATAAGGTCAATTGTGGGGCACAAGTGTTACGTAATATTTTAGTGGATATTTTCTGGAAAACATCAAAGAAAAATGAGGCGTTTCTCCTAATATACATAAAAGTGGACGAAATTC
Organism: Zhengitettix transpicula; assembly: GCA_037074705.1. Lineage (NCBI taxonomy): Eukaryota > Metazoa > Arthropoda > Insecta > Orthoptera > Tetrigidae > Zhengitettix > Zhengitettix transpicula. The sequence continues at coordinate 79,899,809 of CM073593.1, forward strand.
TTTTCAATTTTTTAAGAGAGTGAACTGAAAACAAACAATCAACAAAATAATTATGCGTAAGAGGAAGTGAATTTTATTTGACTAATGAACTATAAGATTATTCACTTCATAATAATGATAAAAAAAATCTGAGTATTTAGAATAATAAAAATAATTAAATCGATTTCCTTGAGTCAGAAAAGTAATTATAAAGTTTATTAACAAAAATATTAATTTCGCGACAAGAGTAATTATTTTATTTGAAGAATTAAGATACTATCGTAGATCGATGAGTGGGATGTTACACATTCGTTACAATAGAACATCTTTAAAGGTAAAATCTGATACCCATAATTTTTAAAAAATATATATTTTAGATGTTTCTGTAACAATACAATTTGAAGAGTCACTTCGGTTACAACAGAAAAGGAATCAGAACCTTCCCTATAAACTTTACTTATAAATAGTATACAAAATTGTCAGTAAATTAAATTAATTTTTAATTGTTTTTCAGAAACATTTAATTATTTAGCGTGTCACGTTCTTCGAGTATTTCTAGAACTTGACAGTGACGTTATAAAAATTAATGAGTGAGGATTGTATTATAGTTGAGTGAAGGAGAAGAGACCAACCTCCGGCGGATCAATATTTGTAACATTCCAGTACGAGAAAATATATTCCTGAAACCGGTGATTTAGATAGAAAATTTGAACCCAGAATGATGATTTTAAGCCTGAGAATCGTAACGGTTGTCGGTTCCCTGGCCTGGGCCGAGGCAGCCAGGTTTGTGGATACAACGAGCTGTTTCTTGTATGTGTGGGGGTGGGGGGGAGCGCGTGTGTGTGTGTTTACTTGGAGACAGCAGGACACATATCCGGAGGAAGATGGAAGCAAGTGGCCACTCGGGTCCAGGCAGGGACTGCGCAAATATTTGGCTGGACACAGACGCGATTTCCCTCCCTCTGGGTCAACACGAAATAACCCACCGCTCCCTCCTCCAGCACAAACAATGGACACAACAGCCCCATTGTCACGAGAGCCGCAATCCACGGGCAACTCTATCTCTCTCTATCGTCACAATAACGGGAACGAGATAAACCTGAATACCAAGTAACAATAAAACTGAATATGCACTGTTGAAATTCAAGTAGTGAAGTTAAAAGATATTATGACCTCAAGGAAAACAGAATTTACCATGCGTTTCATAATATAAACTAAAATACTAATGGGGATCATTGTGGACAGCAATGACACATTTGCGGTGGGTAATGAATGTGTTGACACGTTTAATGCCGGTTCGGAACACCATTCATACTGAGATCTTCCATCATCCCTTGAGTAAACTAAACGTGGTTGTTCCTCTAACATGTTAGCCTGCTCGATTGCCTCAAAATGTTCCTATATCGTGCTTCTGAAGAACAACATTTCTTAAGCTCACAGTTTCATCCCTTCAAGGGTTTACAGTTGTCAATATTCAGATTCAGAAAATTATCCCATAGTTTTCATGGTTGGACAGTTAACATCCATGACATCACGACAATTATATTTAAGTGTGCCTATTCTATTTTGTCTCCTAATAATTATTACGGTATACAGAATCCAGATTAATTACTAATAATTATGAAAATTCATGTCACATCCATCCTAAAATATTATACAATCATTAAAATAACGATAATAACACTTAAAAAATAATAATACTTTTTTTTAAAAAAAAAACAGTTTGATTTTGTACTTCGTCACAGTAAGACGCGTGTTCAGGTCTGAACAACAAACGGAATACTATTACGAAAAAAAGTGAAGGTAGTGTAAGATATCCGAGGGTCGATCCTAGGATCTATATTAGAATTTCACTATCTTAAGGACCAATGTAGTGTCTAATACTACACAGGAAAGTAAAAAAAAAGTTAGCGTAAAAGCCAACATTACTACAGATTAAATAACATACAATTAATTAAAATTATACTGTCGAAAATTTCCTCCAGAATAAAAAAACAATAATTCATCTGGAAAATGCATACAGTTATTATTATTATCTATAATTATTTTAAAGCAGCAGTCGCCACTAATTATTATTTAAGTTTTCCCATGTACTTACTTACTTTTATTCCAAGCTGGAGTGAACGGTCCGTTCTTCAGAAGAATTTTAAATGTATATTGGCTGCTCTGGTAAGACATGGGTAATTTTTGTGGTTATTTATAAAGTTTTTCACATTTATGTAGCAATTTTTTTCCACCCTTTTTCACTTATATATTTCTCTATTATATTATTTCTTATTTACAAATTGTCCTATTTTCTTCATTCATGTGTATATTATTTTGAATTTTCCTCAATGTTCTTATTTGTGTGTGTCGTCACTCTTTTTCATCAATGAGTTAATTGTATAAACTTCATTGTTTTAGTACATGGGAATTATGGAATCATTAAAAGCATTAGTGAGGTAATCGTTTCAGCCTGTTTGAATTAATTACCAATTTTCTTCAACTATTCATGCATTGCTGAATTTCTGTGGATGTTATTTACTTTCGTATTTGTGTCAAAATAATTTTAGATGTTCGATTAAACACTGTCAATAATTGCTGTGGTATGTCCAGAATGAGTGACTTAAGATGACATTCTCGGCATATCAAGATCCTCTCCGAGGGATGTCGAGCCGAATAACTTTGTCCACAGCTGCTAGTCATAATTTTTATCTTTGTTATTCTGTAATAATATTGTAGAAGAAAAAGTGTTCTGTTGGCAGCCCTCTCGACCTTTTGTTAATGTTTTAGATCGAGAGTCACGTTTGAGAGTAACTCAATCACAATCTATCCTTCCTTATTTCCTCACTTCGTTGGTCCTGGAGGAAAGATTTCGACGAGGCTCTGAGTTTTATCGGATCCCCCCCTTGTCATGTCGGATGTCGGAACTTCGGAACAGGTTTCGCCTCATCACGATAAACTCACGCTTCAATCAAGAAGGCTTCTAGCCACTTCTTATCTCTTCCTCCTTCCCTCCTCATACGCCAACCTTGTCATCTTCCCACCATGACTCTGGGATAGAGTCTAATCTCGAGGCCGAAATGTGTGATTTATAACTACAAAACCCCGACTCGACATTACTAAAAGGGGTCTACTGGTAACTGAGCCAAACAAAAATATCCGCAGTCTGTAAAAACAATTATGGAGCTTAACGGGAGAGAACAATAGCGAAATACTGCGTAAAGAGCTGCATTGAATAAACCTGAAGTTCCGCAGAGGTCAATTTATTAAAATACCATTTACAATAGATTTTAAATGATTGAAGCCTTTCATAAAAGAAGGAAAATTCATTGCTTTAAATACAGTTCGATTTTCTCTGAGGTAGATTTTCAACCGACTTTTTGAAAAACAAAAAAAACATGGCACAATGATAACGCAAAACAAACTCTTTTCTTTTTAACAGAATAATACTTTAATCAAAATGCAAGTATCCAGTGAAATTAAACATCAAAGCAAACGAATGGATTAATTATTGAATTACTCTTTGAAAGGTTATTTCCCATTTTCCAAGAATTTGTATTGAATAGCAGCATTTCAGTTGTAGTATTATAAAAAAAACATTCAACAATTTCAATTTACTAATGTAAATAAAGTCAATAATAACCACTATATTCTGTGCTGGTAAATATGGATATAATATTTATTAAGTATATTAACAAAGATATTGTAAAATTTATTTACTGGACGTGGTTCATATTTAATACATAAATTACAAAAAATTTAATTAATTTAAAATAATTATTTATTTATAAAAAATTGAAATTGTATTTAATATAAAAAATAAACATAATCAAATAATTTTAACAGCTTCCTTTTTCTCTCAGGGTTCTTATGACTATTGTGGTGTGAAACCACAACATGGCAAATTTAATTTAATCATCAACTGAAGACCCAAAAAATATTTACTATACCATTCCGGCGAATGTCTGTTTGTTGTGGCTGGTGATGCGCGTACTTGTGCTGATTCTGCCGACTACATCAGTGGTTGGCGTCGTGAGCTGGACCCGACGACCCTTGACTTTGGCTGGTCACTGACGGCGCTTTCACAGAACTTCCAACCGATTGCCAATATTATTTCCTTCTCCCTTCCCGAGATCTCAAAATTCTCAAGTTGACCAATTGCTGATAATTTTGTTTGGATTTCATTGGTTGGCCTCAGCCAAGATGGTAGCCAATGAAATCTATTTAATTTCCCTCTAAACAAAATTCTTCCAGATTTGCTGTGTCCGTCTGCGAAACAAATGCTTCCGGGAGACAATTTGTTGTGACTAATATTTTTGGTCGTCACGCGTATTCTTATTGTCCGCGGTTTGATTGCGTCGTACTTCACTTTTTCCAAAAATGGATGCAAGGACACTTTCGAGTCCAGTAGCCCTTATTCTAACCACACAATCTCTTCCATCTTCCGAAATAACCCACTTTACTTTATCATTCATTACAATATGGTTCAGTTTTGACTTATGAGGAAAGAATAATTCTGTAAAAAGTTATTAATCATATTATAAATTTATTTAAAAATGAATAGTATATCAATTGAGTCACTTGCTTAACCAAGAAACTAATTTTCCTCCTTTTATAAGACCTCACAAATACCTTATGATAATTTCGCTAGTTACAGAAACATTAATCACATTTTTCTTCTTCTTCTTAAAAAATATACTTGATATTTATCTCCACCGATAGTGATGAGGTATATTTACTTTAGAAAATCAATATTAGTTCCATTACGTGAAGCTATAATAATTGCAAGGTAAATGGATGATAAATAAAGTACGTATATAATAAGAATAAGGAGGTTTATATACGTCAAAATTATTTGAAAAATAGTAAAGTGGATATTTATCACTAATATCCTTTATAGTTTTATAATTTTCCATATTTGATCTCAAACAATTTTCCATGGCAAAGAGGAATAATTTTCCTTCCTGCTGTTCATTTTCCTATCTTCTCTTTTTCCATACAATATTCAAGACATTTTACGACTAAGCTTTTCCCTTTAACTTTTCGCCACCCCAACATGAAACCGATCTCACCTACCCCTCACCCTACCCCCAACTTTCCATTAAAAGGAACGCACAAATGACTTCTGAGTAACTTCTCTCGTAACAGCAACATTAATCACATTCTTTTTCTATTTAAAAATATATTCCAGTCTTGTTATTTCTCACTACGTTTAGCGTAATGTAATTTATTTCCTTGTAAGTTTTTAGTGTTATAGGAATTATGGTTATAAATTCATGTCGAATACATAGTAATTCATAGAAATCATACAGGTCTAGAAGAAATAAATTTTCCGAAATAAAATTACTTTTGAATTACGTTGTTGTCATTTTTCTCAAAAATATTTTCTAGACACTTTCATAGCCCGAAATATTATCATATCTACGACAATAGTCTTTACTGAAAAATAGGGAGTATTATAGGGTTTTACATGACTAAATAAAAATATTAAACATTTAAACATTACTTATCTAATATACTGTAACTTTAAAAAAAATTAAAACACAGACAGTAAAATTAATAAGTTAGATAATTGTGAAGACGCATCGTTTTATTGTCAGGAAAAACCCTGAAACCAAGTTTTATTTAATAAAACAATTTAAATAACTCACGTTTATGGAAAGAAGATTTGCAAGTTATTAACATGTAGTGTCTATTTTTAAAAAAGGTTCCCATTAATATTTAATCACTATTTATTTTAGAGACTCTTTGGTGCAGATGTTTAAATTTCCTCCCCTTGCCAGGGGTGGGGGGTGTTAAGTTAGATACTTTGCCTTTTCCGTATTCTATAATTTTTATTTTCAGTCCACATTTTCTTTTCAATTTGAAACCACCACGCCCCAAAAGGAACGAGGCACGTCGGCTTTTCTTCTCCCTTTTCTCAAAGTGGCGCTAAGCAGCTCGCTCCTTCGGAAATATTGCTAATTATCGCTGGGGAAAAAGTTAAATGGCCGAATCAAAAGTCCGTGCCTTGCATAATTACCTCCTTCTTTACTTTTAAGTTCTTCTGTGAATCGCTAATGGGGAAAGCTTTTCCTTTAATTCCTAGCAAGAGGGCGAGACGCCATAGAATAAAACGTAGGAAAGAAGAGGAAATATATCCAGATACACACAGACAGGCTAAGTGGTCTGGTTACTTTGACATTTTACACACAAATAAAGGGAAGTTAAGACCTAAAATATATTTTTTGTATATAAACTAGAAAATATACAGAAATATATACAGAAATTGGAACTTCGCGAAGAAAATATTTCGTACACTTCTCTCTCAGAATCTTTAATGACCAACATTATAATAATTATTATTACAGTATTTTATCTTCGTAAACATCAACGTATTCGTCATTATCAATAACACTATCATAGTCGTTTTTATCAGTATCATAGAACACATTACAAATTATCATCATCAAATCGTATTATTTTTCATCATGATATTGTTCATAATTATCGTTAATATATATATATAATGGTAACAATGATGATATCTGTAACCGTGACTTTTGCTCCTATGAGGAGAATAAGAATTTTATTTTGCGTGTGCAGATGCAGGTATTTGTGAGGATAATTGTCTGTTGCACTAATGGACTGTCCCATCGAGACTCTCGTGACATCGCAAAGCCATTAGTCACAATCACTACTCTAAATGCCTGCCTTCTCGTCACTACTCTCCTTGAGTACTCTCCGCGTTACATATTACAACCCATGGCTGTACAATTACGTGAATTCCCCTGCTGCCAACAGCTTTAATATAATATTTTATAAACGGATTCTGCCTTCTTAATTTTCCTATCTCTTTATTTTACGTGTAACGTCGGAATCAAGTATCTTTCCTTTTCTTCTCACATCGGCAATAACAGAAGCAATAGACTTTATCGATAAAAATGGACATAAAGGTGAAAACGAAAGGAATACGTTTTCAACCAAATAAAAACCAATTATCTCACTAAATTAAGCAATTATTCACGCTATAATAATATAAATATGAAAATATAATTTATTCACCGGCACTTCAAACAACTCAGCAGCTCCCAGATTCGTATACATACATATATACATACATACATACGTACGTATATATACATACAAAATAAGATAATTTATTAACTTGAATTAAATAAAGATAAAATCAAAGTTTTTTAACACCCTCAGGCAGTCCTCAGAGATAGTCTCCGGTTCAGACTCCGTTTCAGCGTACGTGCGAATTATCGCGTTGACAGCCGCAGTCCGCTCGTCTCGCATAGTCCCTCGGTTTTCAACCTAAGATTTTCAGATTTGTTTTATAATGTGGTATTTCAATATCCTTATTTGAAAGGACGCTCTGAAAGAGGACATATTCACCTCTAAAACGATTATGAAATCTCTTGGGTGAAGTCATTATGGCATGTTCCCTTATTGCACTTTCCGCTAAACAGCAGGAATTCCTTAGAAACAGCTCATTTTCTGCTCAAAATTCCACTTGTCCCTCTCTTGCTCCCTGAGTAATACTCCAGTGGACAATCCTACCTCTTTGCGCCTTTAATTTTTGACTAAAATGCCCACTTTACCGTTAATCATTTTTTCCCTGCATTTTTATTTTTTTTTAACATTGCCCAGTCTCTGCAATGAAATATTTTAGGTGTCTGTGCACGAGCCGATTCATTTATTTTTGTCAGACCTTGGACTAAATGCCAATTACTGCCCAGGATTCTCGGTTGTCTCTCTCTCTCTCTCTCCCTCTCTCTTCTACGTAGTAGTAAGCATCCACCATGCCAGATTTCTCTTTTTTTATTAATACTATTTTCTGGGCTTGCGGAATCTTGCCAAGATTCGGGGGTGTCTGTCGGAAGGCGAGGAGGAGTTAGTTGTGTTTTAGGAAACCTTGCCAGGAAACGTGGCTTCGTGCTTCCTCTTTGTGATTTGTCTCCTCGTCCTAGATAGATACATTTGCGGAGTCTTAAACACTCTCGTGTCCGTGCGGAAACAGTCTGTGGTCATGGGAAATCCTGAAGACGTTCTCACGCCTCTGGACAGTTGTCAACAGCAGTCCATCTTCAGCTTTCACAGAACACGGGCTTCTTATGTAGGGTAACGTGGCGGCAGCCATGTTGTTGAATTACGAACTGCCGTGAAATGCACTTTATACTCCTTTGATGTCTCAATTTTTCTTTTTTTATGTCCCGTGGAAATAAATTTCTTACAACAGTAATTATTTAATTTCGTCAATAAATACATCTCCACGTGTCACTTCAAAATCCAAATGTGTCATATAAGATGACAGTTTGACAGTTATCCCGGTAATCTAAAGGCCTCAATGGGCTGCCGATATATATATATATATATATATATATATATATACATATATAGTATTGCCAATTAATTAAGACATTAATTGTGAAATTGAAAATCTAAATTGTTTGAGAAATCCTTTGTAGCGGCTGGAGCTTTTGAAATAACAATAGAAAACCCGACTCTGTTCCTTTGTCGGAAGGTCCATCAAAATGGTGTATGAACGCTCAAATTGCGGGATGTGAAGTACAGTTCGCAGGAAGGTTTGATGAAGTACAGTTCGTAGGGAGATTTGGTGAGAGAGAGTTCACGGAAAGACCTCGTCGAGGTATAACAGTTTTTGAAATGAGAATTCAACAGGGTTGGCAATTACCAGGACAAAGTAAAACATTCATAAAAGTATAACGTCGAAACCTGCTAACAAAAAGCAGTTTTTGTGTCCATAGCCGGCCAAAATAGCAAAAGTTTCGGTTTACGTCCGGAACAATAAAGACCACCCAATCGACAAATCGCAGAATTCACCTAAGGCGACCGGTCAACCGATAGATGACGAAAGGAGGATCATCCGAGTTCCTGACATCATATAAAATTTTGGCTTAAAAATTTGGTGTAGAATCTGTGAGTTTAGAAGCAGTGTAAAACCCCACAATAGTGTTTTCGAAAATTAAAGGTACGCTGGAATGCTGGGCAGACGTGAGTAACAATTTAAAAAAACAATTAATTATGTAAACGTAATTGAAAGATAGCCGTCAGATTTCGTTCTCTTTTTGATTTTAATTGTTAATCAGAGTCAATCTATTTCTACTTTTAATTTCGTTCACAATTAAATATTATAAATTTGTAATTATTTCAGTTATTGCCAGAAATAAAATATTGTTTGTAAATTTTATTAATTTTTCATTTAAAAAGCCTATCATTACTGTATATTACGTAATGGCTTCCACAACGTGGGGAAAATTAAAGGCATCATTTGTGTATATTACAATATATATATATATATATATAATAATAATAATTTAATACACAGTAAACCCAATAATTGTATTAACTAATTCTAACATCCTAAGTACATTGTCGACACTTTTTTATCGTTTCATTTTTCTCCCAAAATATTTTACAAAAATTAAATTATAATTTGAAAATTTTATTTTTTTAAGATATTTGATTGATCATGAAGATGGCCACTGAGAGTAGAAATACCAGAGGTCTATTGTGATTTCTACCCCAGTCTCAAAGATCAGTTCATTGGAATATATAGGCCTACATAAATCCGAGAGTTACAAAGATGTGCAATATCAAGGATATCTCTCAGCGAGGCTCAGCATATCTTTTGGTTTGAGTGAGCAAAATACGGCTCAGAATTCGAGCGGAGAGGCGCGAACGTAAAACGGGGTTGGGGCTTAGAGATTTATGAGTGTTACGCGTAGCCAGCCTAAAACGTGAATAAATTCTCGCTCACGTGCGTACAGTTAATATGCGTCACTCGCTGCTCGCCCCTTCTCTCTAAATTATTATTCCACCCCCTCCTAAAAAATGTATATCTATGTATGGTATATCTGTGTATGTGTTCCGGGTTGCGTAATTACGTTGTAGCAGAAGGAGACGTGTTTATCGTGTTTTTTTTTTCAAAATGACTGATAGCCACACGCGTTCAGTGAATTTAAAAAGACTATTATTTCCTCTCCGTGACAATGTTACGACCATTTACTTGGACAGATAAAGTAAATTAGGAACATCACGGGATTTTCGTTAGGGATTTATGTTCTCAGATTCAATATACAGTAGCACTTTATTTTACTGTTTTAAGCAAGGATTCGGGTAATGTTACACAATTTAAAACACTTCTTTGCTGGTTCATTCAGTTATCGTCTTCTTTCATTTGTACATCAGTTTTCTCTATTCTCGTTTCTAATTGCGCTCTTTACTAGTTCTTCCTGGATCCTCGACCTTCCGACATTTCAATCACTTTCGGTCACTTCTACTTCTGGTATTTCTTTTAGTCACAACTCTCGTTATATTTTATCTTCGTCTTTTCCTAGCTTATTCTTTGCGTTGATGACAGTTGCAATTCCGCGTTACGCAATTTGGCTAAAAATTACCACTCCGCGGCACCACCAAGATTACAAGCGTTGTCGCGGCGCATCTCAGACCATGGCGTATCTTAAACACGACTCCCTGAACTTGCTCGCGTTAACATCCACGAGCAGAACCAATGAAAAAGAAAAATCAGATCCTCCGTGGAGGCTTTTGTCCAGATTAAGCTGATCCCCTTTCACAGAGCGATTGGGAAAACATCAATTCTCCTTAGCGACAAACAGAACTACACTACAAGACTGATAGAAATTTCGAACAGTCAATAACTCAGCTCTGCGTTTTCAGTGGCAACCTAACGGTATTTTATTTCTTCGGAGAGGACGAGGCTAAGAGGAGACAGGACGTAAGCCGATTCGCCGGATGGCCGTCGCGAGAGCTTGTCTGCCTTAACTCATATAAACCCAGTGTAGTAACTCCTTGAATTTGGCCTCAGGCGTGGTAATGCAAGTCTACATTAAAATATGACGATGTTTTAACTTTTGGCGGCCATTTTGTAATTATAATTGGATCCTCGTTTCGAAGCTGGGTGGGTCTAACCCCTCCTCGGGAAACTCTGGAAATTCGAGAGTTCCTCTCCATCCTTATAGTCTTTCTATATTTTCCGATCATTAAATCTTAGTTTACTTTTACTTTACGGATAAATCTGGTGCGTTCCTCCATCCTCCTCTGTCCCACATTGAGAATCACGTGTAACTTTCTATTCTACCCTCTCTGTACTCAAACAGTTGCGAAGACGCCTCTGAGGAATACGAAAAAAAAAGGCGGCTTTAAATAAACTGTAGAGAATTTAATAATAGCTATAACATTTTTGAACGATGATTAAATGTATGAGGTCAAATATTTTAAATTGATCTTAATTATAAATATTCCTACGTTTTTCTCTCTTTATAAAGATCGCATGGACTACATGGTTATATTCAGTCTTTCTTTCACTAAATACCATTAAACACATTTATTTTCATTTTCTGTTTCACGTATAAAGTAGCCAACAATTGTCGTCCAATTTGCCGGAGCTTTGCGGAACTTTCCGACGGACGACGTCACCGTGGTGGCTTCCTCCCTTATATCCGGAGTGGGATTTATTTCGCAGTGTATGCAAAATGAGGATTCTGCGGCCTGACTGCGGTTTGCCAGCCACGGAACACATAAATTTAGTGTGCTTGTGCGTGAAGAATTTCACGGCAGCGCGGAGCCTAACGAGTGAGCTGCGTCCACTTCGAGGACAGGCGCGTCGCGGCGCTCGTTCGTGTGACGTCACACACACGCACACAGTAGGAGAGCCGCAGAGACGACGCGCACACACAGTGAGACCAACGATGGCGAGAAACAGGATGGAAAACAAACACGCACTGTAAAAAAAAATCATGAATTATCCAGGAAATTTGGGTTATTATTTATTGTCATAAAACGTTTGCTGCATTAAGTCTTCACTCAGTAGCTGGAAAAATAACCTATGAATATTCTCACTTCTGAAGACAAATAAATAAATATATACAAACTGATTTTATTACAATTTAGTGTTACGTATTCATGTCAATACGGATTATTTTGAAGGATGCATAAATATATAAGTTTTTTATCATACATTCTTCTGTTGAGCGAACGTTAAATTATTTTTAGATTTACGCACAATTATTCATTATTATTAATAATAATTTATAGGATGTACTTAAGATTTAATTTTTTTCCTGTAGTTACACTCGTTTCAAACAGATTCGGCTTTTGACCTGAAATTATACTGTTATATACTCTTCCTTAATTATATAGCGCCATCTTTTAACAGTCACATAAATAAATAAAAATGTAAAATCGTTTAAAGCATTTCTTTCAATTTTAAGAATCCGTCGGCGTTTTTCATCATCAGTTTCGTATTCCAAAAAATTTGTACAATATTCCTACAGTAAAAAATATATAATTTAACTCATTTATAATCTATTTATTAATTTATTGTAATAGTGACCACTGTAACAGACACGTACCTAAAACGTCACCATAATTTGTTCCGGCAGTATTTTGGACTACCAAATACTTCCTGTATTTTCCACTTCCATTCTCCGTAATTCTTGAAAAGTTGCTAATTATAAGTTGTAACGTCCGTATTATTTCGGGGAACATGGCCCCCGTTTTTTTTTCAAATAAAAAATTTATCAAAGTAAACCCGCTTTTTTAAATTAAAACGTCCATGTTTAAAGTAAAATAATTAGATAAATAAGTAGCCAGAACCAGTAAAAAATGAGTGCTAAATAAATACCACACAACTTTTCTGCTTTCGTCAGCTGGTTTGTGCGGTTGAGGAAAGAAACAAGGATTGTCAGAACCTTTTTTATGTAAATTATACCTTCATCCTGATTTTAATGTATAAAAATACTTTCCAACTGTATACGAATTAATTGAGAAAGCTAATTGGTTAATTACGTGAGAAGGAATTTAAGTAATCAGCATTAGTAGTTGTTAAATATCTGACTGATGTGTATATTGACTGGTAGGGGGAAGGAATAGAAGTATCGTATAAAGGTCTGATTATTCGTACAGTCTAACTTTCTCAACTTTCACTTTATCCTGCCCCGAAACGAATGTCGAGTAGGTCTCAACTTAAACCTTTCCAACTCTCATTCTCTATATTTTTTCCCGTGTAACGAGCTGAAGCATCAAAGGTCTCAATGATCTTCTATCCTCTAAAACACTTTCTTAAACTAATTTAACTGCTTTTTCAGGAGGGAAAAAAAATTCGTTAGCCATTGATGAATCTTTTCCCCATATTTCCATTAACACAGATGATTTTATTAGCACCATTTTCTCGCTCCTGGGGGAGTAACTGTCATTACTCCCTGCCTTATTAACAAAAGCATGGGATCCTCTCCACTAAATTAAAAAAAAACAGTAGAGAAGTAACAAGCTAACTCATTTTGACAAGGGCAAATAGGTTTAAAATTACCGATAATTTAAGAGACCTCCCACTGATTACACATTCGCTCAGTTGCGAATCCTGTTTTTAATAATTTTACAAAAAGCATACACACATAGAGAGAGAGAGAGAGAGAGACATATAAATATACTTTTTGAGCGCTAATGACTTTAAATATGTAATACAGTGAGCGAAACTTCAAAGGAAACTCGCTAAGGTATGACCAATTAAAATTCATACTGCTGCTAACCAGGTGAATATATTAATTGTGATGAATTTTTCATATATTGCTTTTATGCATAAAGAGTGAAAAAAAAATTACGCAAACGTTTTATGTCTGACCAGAGAGAAATAATTTTAATTTTTTTTTCGTCGTGTTCCTTCGTATGAGCAATTTATGACGTCATAATTCACATTGATCTGTTGTCTCGATCATTTTTAATCTCGTCGTCAACGTCTGCGTGCAAAACCAATTTGTGATATGTTGGAGGTCATTGATGAATAAGAATATTCAAGCAAATAATTGCGTCGTTGGAGACCGATATCATAGGAACTACGTCGATCACGATGATTAGGGTAATTCAAAAGAAACTTTGCAATATTTAGAGAATATAAATCATATACGCAGAATAGATTTTAAATAAATGTAAAGGCAAATCTTTTTTTTTTCTCTTGCTGGCATAACCTTTTTGTATCTATTTATACCACCGTGAGAACCTTTTAGGAGAGATACGAAGGGGCTACCTTTGGGGATGCCTTTTCGTCTCCGTTTTTGAACTAAGGTTCCCACAACCCGAGGCACCTCGCCCTGTTTTGAGAGGTGTATATCCGGGGCCACAGACCTTGGGCATACGGTAAGAGTTGTTCGCTATTCCCATTGGAACAGTCGGCCAGCTGCCTCCTAAACTGGTCGAGGCACGGAGAAGGGAATGCTGCGTCCCCACAGAAAACTCCTCTCCCGCCATCGGAAGGGCGTGGAACAAGTAGCAAATGCCCGACATACCTGATGCAGGTTTTTCTAGGGTTTTCCCTGCATCACTTTTAGGCGAATTGCCGGGTAGGATCCTTAAACCGGGGGCCCTAGTTAACCCTTGGCTACCTTCCTCTACCCTTCCGCATCCCACCTTTCAAATCCCTTCCTATGCTATTAAAGGAGAGTTGCCACCATGTGGATTAACCTCATGTAGCCTATTACCATAAAGAAAAATAAGTGGCCATTTCTTTTGTCGACAGTACTGAAGATTGGTGACATATAACGGAAAAATGTATTTCTCTAATCTATCTAACTCATACATTACTTACTGTAATTTTAACGCAATTATAAAACGCAATTGGGTTTTGATAATGGAAGTCCACCATGGCGCTTGGCTTTTATTAAGGTTGTAAAATTCCTTTTTATAATCCAATTTTAAATACGCTAAATAATTTACGAGTAAGTATGATTGGTGTATTAAATTCTTCCAATTATCGTCGGTTCAGGAACATTTTTAGTTTCAAAAAACATACAGACAATGGAGCAAATAAATTACTTAGATATATCATAAAAATATTCGCAAATTATTGAGCGTATACGGCATTATTTCATATTAAAACGATAACTTTTGGTAACTTATTTGCCGCTCGTTGTAGCAGAAGACCTTTTTTTTACTCCTGCGGTGTAGGGGTCAGCGTGACTGCCTCGCATCACAGAGGTCCCGGGTTCGAATCCTGGTGAGGGCATGGATGTTTCTGTGCGTTAAAAACTCCTGTCAATTATTCCACCGACAAAGATAAAACGTAACTGAGTACGTGCTGAGTCTGTAATTAGCTCAGATGTCAATGCGACCGTAAAATAAATAAATAAAAAAAGACATATTTTTCACATTTCACTGCATGTCCTTCGAGAATAAACGAAAATTTTAAAGTTTTCCTTTTCGAGGACAGATTATTCGTTTCCGAAAGAAAATATATGATTGCAAAACACAGACATTCAGAGAGAATGACGTCACTGGTTTTATAAACTATATTTGACGATTTATATCCATCATAATTTTGTTCAATTACTAGTAAAATTACCTTCCTAATTAATTAAATAATTTTTTATATATTCTTAAATCGGGGTTATATTATTTAAAATTTCTGATAATAAAATCTTCAATCAAATTTATTTAATCATTTCTGCATTAATACTAAAAAATTAATTTTCCAAATTTTTTTAATATATTTATCAATATATTCTGAAAGTAATTATAATAATCCCTTAACGCTATCAGTGATAATTCTTCTCAATTATTTAAAAAAATTCATCTTTAACGACTGAAACAGTCATCTGAAATTATTCAATAAGTGCAATATGGATTTCTGTATTCGTTGAATCCTAATCATTTCATAATGATTTTATCAATTAAATATTAATCATTTAAAATTCAACTCCATTTAAATTGTTGTTTTTGTGCTAATCGAAAATTATATTACCTCCATTCGATTTACTACCTCTTACAGATTAAAAGTCTTTATGAGGAAAATAAGTTTCTTTGCTACAGTAAAACCTGTAGAGGTTTCGTTCAACCTGCATCTGCAGAGGCATAAATAATGAGCCATAAATGAGTGAAGAAACACAGCGAACTTTATCGTCTGAGGCAGTTATTTATTATTACCGAGGAAAGTTCCATAAATTTTTTATATTCACGTGAGTTCACTTGCTTAACCATCGCCTAATTAGGATCGGTATTTTTTTGTTTCTCTTTATAGAAACCACTTTTTTCCCCCTTTCCTTTCCTTGAGGTAATAAGCGTGTTTGTTGTTTCCTAACTCTCCCAGATGTAGACATAAGTTCTCCCCGTATTATCTGAGATTAGCAGAAGCTTCAATTAGAGCGGCAATGCAGATTAACTCGCGCATGCATAGAGACAGGCAGGCAACTGTACTGCACTGGAATCCCGCATTTCCCTCCAGCGGGTATAGTTAGTGCTCAATCATCCATAGGACGCTACTTACGGCGAAATATCGAATCAGGCTAAACAGGGAGTAGAGCCTGCAAGTTCCCGTACAACCTCTGGTTGTTCATATCGATATCCCTGACAACAAAAGAGTCAGAGAATACCTTTTGAAAAGGCATACACAGGATTGGGAAAATAGTTCTGAATTAGCAGTTCATCTCGTTAAATAATTTAAAAATTAATAATACTTATCTACTACAGCCCTGGACATAACTGAATAAAGAAAGGCACGTTTATAGGTTGTATGCACGGTTAAATGAGGCACGTAATTGGATCGCATGTAAAAATATAATAAAGGGAAAATAAACCGGGATACATTACTGTAAGTTACAAATAATTGCGGAACCGTGAATGAATTTATAAGATAAAGAGCAGGAAGAACGGGTCAAGAATGAAGAAAGAATTGAAGAACTAAATAAAAAGCGAAAAGTACAGTAAACATAGTATTTCAATGTGGCAGATAGACGTAAATCAAAAAGAAATAATTGATGAATAAAGAAAATATTAAATAAACAAAGATAGAAAAATTTAAAAAATCTAATTGCCAAAGAGACAAAAAGTGCCCCTAGACGATCTTGCTGCGGACACAAGTGAACCAATATTGCGCAACATCACCCACAGATGATAGAGAATTTTTTAAATTGAAAAATAAATATCAATTTTTGATTGACTCAATATACTTTCAATATTATCTACAGACTGTCAATATTACTGTGCAAAATATTGGCGATAACATTGAGCGTCTAGGACCAGCTAAGGAAAGAAAAGAAAGAATGACGAAATTAAAAAGTAAAAGAGGAATAAGTATCAGAAAAAAAGTTCGGATATTAGACAGGAAAATAAGTAAACAAATACGTCATTTATAAATAATTATTTAAATAATGAAATAAATACGATATTAAATACAATAACAAAATTGACTGAACGTGTGGGTTTTTTACGAGGGTGTGTCGCTATGTTTTTGTGTATGTTCCGCATAGAAATCTACACCCATGGAGCAAATTTGACCAAATTTGTATACCCGTGTTCCTTTAGAATCGAAAACAATCACCGTGGGGGGTAAGACACAACGATCAATCCCAGGGTCGGGGGTGAACGTGTGTGAAAATTATGCTCGAACGGCCGATATTTGAGTCGCATAAATACTTTTCGTGGTCAATGAGATTGATAGTGTTTTTTCCGATGTTGTTTGTGTACAATTTCCAACCATTTCGTCATGGAAAGGGAGCGCTCTTAGAGGTGGGGGTTACACAAAAATAGCGCGAAAACAACCGAGTCGATTCCATCGCTATGGAGTTCGCTGAGTTTAATTATAATAAACCGGACTTGTCGGGCACCCATCTCATAAAAAATTATAAGAAAGGAAACTTGAATGAAAAAGGACAGAGAGGGAAAAAGGAAAGATATAAAGGGGAATGAAGGAGAAAAAGATATTACACGTGTTTTTGCTACACGACGTATCTTCAGAAGGTCTTATAATTGAACACTTATTGCAAATTTTTCCTGAAATTGTGCCTATTGGGATAAACAGTCTCCAAAAGATTTTAAAGGAACGGCAGAACGTTTCATAAACATGACGCGAAGACGCTGAAGGATTAATTAGGTCGTTGAGAATTTTTTACGCGAATGTCTGGGAATGTTTGAAGAGTGAAGAGCTAGAGGGAGGGGGTAGATGGAGTGTTTACTATGCAAATGCAGGGTTGGATGGGATTTCTCGGACGGTCAAAGCTTCCAGCAGTTCCAGCGGCCAGATTTTCTGGATACTGTTGACGTTTACGTGATGCAAAGTTATTTAAACGCGGAAGATATTTTGGTGTATTTTTTGCATGTATGTTTATTTCAAATGCTAATTAAAAAATTATTAATTTTGTTAAAACTGCTTGTAACAAAACAGAACCCTGTCAATCAATGAATGCGTTAAGTAATTCCGTCGCAAATGAAACGCTGCTGCAAATATTTGACGGGGCAAAGTGTTTCCTTCTCCCTATCTCTCTCAAAATATATTTCAAAGGAGAAGAAGGAGAGAAAATGATTGCATCTCTAATTGGCCGCAATAAACGTGAAACCCTTAACCTCCCAGTCCCCCACCTTCCATCCTTTTATCACCCAATTACTAGTCTTTGATATAAAAGTAGAGAAAGATCAAAAACTTGTGCTGAGCATTCGAGAGGAATAACACATCAGCGCAAAGAAAGTTGCACCAGTGGAGAGAAGGAGGACAGCAACAAGAAGGAAAAAACGAGGATGATGGTAGCAATTTACAACACCAACTCATCCCCACTCCTTTCCTCCTGCCGTTTCCCAATTCAACAAGGCAATTAATTAACAATAAGAAGGAACGAATCGAGAGGGATTTTCTTTTTTCGAGAGTTGTTAGCATCATCGCCCTCATCCAAGGAAACTAAAAGACACGACTAGGGGAGGGGAGAAATTCTCGTTATTTACGAACGATTGCTTGATCCGCTATTATCTACTCAAAAGGAGAGGAACAAAAAGGATCCCCTCGATTATTTATTTATTCGTTTGAATTCTAAATGCTCAAGATTCCCTGGTGCGTAATAAAGGCAATTTATTTTGGTGTGTTTCTGTTGTAGATTAGTTGGTGCTTTATGGTAGAGACGAGAAAAAATTTCGAGATCGCTTTCTTAAAGTGCGTATTATTTATCTCTGCATGTTACTCGTCTTTATCCTTTTATACTGGAAACATATAAACGCATACTACTTAAGATGATCGCGGCTGCTGAAATTTTAATCAAACTTCAGTCTGAACCATACAAAGAGCGCATTGGCTAACGTTTGCTTATATTTCGAAAACTACAGGTACAATAGATTATGCCGACCTCCTGCAGTGTACAGACGTTCCGGGATCGAATCCCGGCGAGGGCGTGCATGTTTGTGTGCGTGAGAGAAACCCTCCGCAAATCAGTCTCCCGACTAGAAAAAATTATTTCCAATCCTGAGTCACTAATAACCAGAAACGTTGATGCGGCTGTAAATAAATATATATAAAAAAAGGTTATTTCTTAAATATTATCAGCCCTAAAATAAAATATGTATCGTCTGCAAGCGTTTATTCTAAATGATTTTAGTCGAATTACTATAATTGATAAAATGTTATTTCCATAGTTATTAATGAATATGGATGGAAAAATATCGACCCGACCGGAAATTGAATTTTAAATTCAACAAAACTCGTAAGTCATTTCGACCCTAACGAACTTTATAAATGTCTGATGATCTAAACTTTAATAAACTGAAAATTAACCTGCGAGGGATTTTCTCTCGCAGGCAGAACCTTTTAGGACAGATACGAAGGGGCTACCTTTGGGGATGCCTTTTCCTCTCCGTTTTTGAACTAAGGTTCCCACAAGCCGAGGCACCTCGGCCTGATTTGAGAGGTGTATGTTCCGGGGTCGCAGACCTTGGGCATACGGTAAGAGTTGTTCGCTATTCCCATTGGAATAGTCGGCCAGCTGCCTCCTAAACTGGTCGAGGCACGGAGAGGGGAATGCTGCGTCCCCACAGCAAACTCCTCTCCCGCTATCGGAAGGGCGTGGGAGAAGTACCAAATGGCCGACCTACCCGATGCAGTTTTTTCTAGGGTTTTCGCTTCATTTCTTTAGGCGAATGCCAGGTAGGATCCTTAAAATATAGCCCGGGGGCCATAGTTAGCCCTTGGCTACCTTCTTCTACCCTTCCGCATCCCCCCTTTCAAATCCCCTTCCTATGCTATTAAAGGGGAGTTGCCCAAGTGGATTACCCTCATGTAGCCTGTTGCCCTAAAAAAAAAGCTTTATTAATGATGTAATATAAATATAATAAACTGTTTGTATAAATTATATTGTAACCCTATTCTCTTACAAATTATTGTGAGTGTAAGATTTTATTCCCTTTAAAAAAAAATTGATAACAAATTTAATTGAAATGTTTACATGAAGAAAAGAAACATTATGTTTTGAGATTTTTAATACGGTTTTTAATAGTCTGGTAGTTTTAAAATTTATTTAAAACGAGGTCAGATTAATAAAATTGGAAAGTAAAATCCCACGCCGGGAATCGAACCCGGGTCCGCTGGGTTAAAGCCAGCTGTCATAGCCACTAGACCACGAGGGACGTTCTTCATCAGCTGCTATTTCGTTGCAAATACGGATTAGTGAGAGACGTAATTTAGTAAGACAAAAATGAACTATTTTTACCTGTACTGATTCTTTTTTTTTAAAAAAAATTAAAGCCTTTGTGTAATTTATTGCCCGTTGTTTGACGCTTTGAAGCTATGTTTTAATTAAATTGATCTCCATGTTCAGAGCGACATGAAAGCTTCGTCAATGCTGAAAAGTGCAGCTCTCTCTATTTATTTCTGTTTATTTTATTTGTGCACCTTTACCTGAGTTTTTTACTGCCTTTCTTTTTTACTTATTAAAGACGAAAACAATCAAACGGAAGCTGTTGATAATTACTTGCAAACGTCTGTCTTAAACACTTTTAACATTGTACAGAGGCGAAACAGCCGATTTCAGATTTTTCTGTTTCTAACAGAGATCGACTTCCTGCTTCTCAGTTGAGATTGGCTTCGTATTCACTCGGTCCATTAAAAGAAACACCACAAACATCGTCCACGTGCCCATTGTACGAGAACGATTACGTCACAGCAGTGATCGACGTCTGCATACAAAATGTAGAGAGAGCGAAACGGTGAGTCGCGTTCGCTTCGCAAACCGACAAAACACAACCCCCGTAAAGCAAAGTGACAGTGGAATCAGAACTTAAATTAGCCTCGACTACGTGGTGTAACAATTTAGAAATTATTAATTTCATTTGTTCTCTAGCGATGTAAACGTTCGATTCAAAAACATCGTTAAATATAATATTAAAATTAAATGAATTATGAAATACTATTGTAAAAATTAATATATAAATGATAATTTAAAAACATAAAATCAATATATTGATACATAAAATAATAATGAAAACATTTAAAACTTAAGTATGTAGGCCTAAATGATTCAGTACATTTAAATTAATAATTATGTAATATGAGACACTTAAATCAGAATTAATATTGTAGAAATAAAATTTTATATTATATATATATATATATATTGTAATGATTAATAAATCGGGAATGGATTAAATTTGCCCCACGTTTAGCGCCATTTATGTAATGATTAATAAGCTGGTCTTAATTAATAGGAATAATTAACAAAATTGTTATGTATTTAAAAAAATATTGTTGATAATTACACATTATAAACCCTTATTTTCACGCCGAATACTATCAATTTAACAAACAAATATTTCAATTTTATTTTATTAATTCATGGCGTTATATTTTGCAATCAACTACGTCGAATTTCTCGTTAGCTCAGGGTCATCACTGGGTTTGATAGTAAGAACAAATACAATATAATGAACTAAAACATTAACAATCCAAACTCATTGAAGTTAACGGAATACAATATTAAATACAAAAGTAAAGAAAACAAATGAAAAGAAAAACGCGAAAGAAATCTGACTATACCCTTTAATTATCGTTTACAGTCATTAATAATTATTTGTACTCACGACAGTGCTACTGGTACTTAGTTAGGAGTCTTGTAGCTTGAAGTCAACACAAACTAAACAGGCCATTGTACACTGATTCTACTCATTAAATTTTGAACACACGGTAGTTGCTCTGGATCTCTGCTATCCTGGAGCCTCGATTAGCCCAACCTCAGACACTTGCCGGACGTAGATCTCCTCAAAGTCTCTATATGCGAAAATAAGTTTAGTTTGTGAAGCAAAACTTCTGCTTCCAAATTGCGATTTTTATGTGTCTTTCCGTCAAACTGTTTACGTGCGTTTTATGTAAACTATTATATCTCGCCGTTGGACTTCCTTTTAGATTATCAAACTTTACTGTGTTGTATCTCTCGCAGACTCTTTTATGTATCCTTTCTCGACCCAGGCTCGACGCAGACCCGACGCACACTGAGTTCTCTAAGCGCACGGTCTTCAGTCTCCATTGTTAACAAAGAAAGACCCGCTGCGATTGTCGTCTTTAAGCACCCGTACCGCCAACAATTAAATTATATTAAAAACAATTAATAGCCTGTTTAATTGGTATTACATTATATATATATATAAGTTGAATATTTTCTATTCATACTGTACAGGAAATATTTTGATTTATTATGTTGTTTTTTTCCCAATTACATGAAATCGTAAAGCAAAATCACGTGTAATTAACTTTTTCCTTCATTCCCCATTCTTATTTCCTTTCCCATTCTTTCGTTTACTTTTTATATTTTCTTTCTTTATTTCAAACTGTATTTACTTATTTATTTCATTTTTATTTCTTACCAATTTATCTTTTCTTCATTCAATAGCCAAAAATTATTCATATTTTACTTTTCAATTTCTTCATTCTTTCTTAGCTTTCAAATTGTATTTTTTTTTTGCCGTTACGATTTTTCCAATCTTTCTATAGTTGTTTATTTACTAAAATAATTTATTCTTCCTTTATTTCTTACTTACGTACTGAACTTCTATCTGCCAGTTTTATATCATTTGTTACGTATCCATTTTCGATTTTATTGTTCTAGTCCTCTTTCTTTCAATCTAAGTTTCTTTCTGTTCTTACCGCCTTTTATCTTATTTGTTCCGTCGTACTAAATATTTTATACTATTACTAAACTAACTTTGGTTTTCCTCGTCGTGTTAGATTATTATATCATACATATTAATTTCTTTTTGTACTTAATTTTTCAAATATTGTGCAATACATTTGCCTTTTATATATTAAATTGATTATATTATACATATTCATTTTTTACTGACAGAGCTTTCACCGATATTCACCATTACGTTTCTGTAACTTAATTTATATATTCATATAAAAAACATAATTTTCGCAAATAAATGTAATTTTTTTGTCAAAATAGTATCCAAAAATAAAATAATATTTTACAGATGTTTTACGGGTAAATTGATCCGTATAAATTCAGGAAAATAATTCCATTCTTAAATATAACTTTATTCGCTTCAACATTTCTGTAGCAGGAATATTTGTTATTCAAAATTTCAACTTTCACCCAGACGTACTTTAAAGAGCTGTGGGAAATTTATATATTGACAGTGAAAAATTAAACAAAATTTTTCAGAGTTATTCTGACGTGAAATAAGAAAGAATGGTATATGGTCGGTATTTTCCAAGTGTGTACTGTGTGTTCTTAAGACGATGATTGTAAGATACGAGATCCGTCTGTCCGACCGTCCGTGTGTGAATGAGTGATTTAGGGATTTCCGGGGCTGAAAGTCGGCGGAATGTTAATTCTCTTCTGCTCTGTGCCTTTTCCTTTCCTTTTCTCATTGAATTCCCCTAGAAATTTCCAGGTGAAAGGGCTCTTTCTTTCCCCTTGGCTTCGTTCACTCGGATGACGTTGAACAGTCGAGGCAAAACACGCGGAACAACCAACTTCACCCGCTTCTGTAAATCTTCTCATCTTCCGGTACTCAACACCGCTCTGAGAAAGTTAAATTCACGTCTGGGAAACACGTCTTCTGCGTCTGATTAGCAAAGCACCCAATTTTGTGTTTGAGGCTTATCTTATCACTCTCAGATCTTGTTGGTAAAATTAGTAGAAAGCTGTGGATCGAGTCACTGAAAGAAACGCAGTTAACAAACGTAAAAATCCAACATTCTGTAAGCTATGATACAAAAAATCTGGATTGTAATATAATTAATTTAAATTATGTAGAAGGATGTGTTAAGGAATTTTTTTTAAAAAAAATTATTATTAATCCATGCGGGATATTATTAATTCTTAAAAATTTCAATAAATTCAGACTGAAACCCGAAGAACAACATTAACAATATCTAATAAATAAAACAGAGTGTTTGTATGTGTGTATGTTCCTTATGCAAATCTACACCGGTGGAGAAAATTTCACCAAATTTCGTACACGTGTTCTTTGCGATCAGGAAACAAGCACTGTCGGGGTGAGGTACGTCCACCTCCCCCAGGAGCGGTGGACGGCGGTGTAAATATTCAAACCTGATAAAACAGCCGATATTTAAGTCTGATAAATATTTTTAGGGTTCAAATATATTTATAGTGTTTCGAAGGATGTTATATGACTATAATTTCAACCCCTTACATCATGGGAACGGAACACCCTTAGGGTTGGGGGTGGACGCGCGTTACAGGAAAACAACGCTAATACAATCGAGATTGGAGTCAAACACAGTTTTATGGAAGTAGCTGAGTTTAATAATGACATTCAATCGGCCATCTATGCTCCAGACGGACGGGGGTGAATAATTTCAAACATGTTCAAACGGCAATGTATTCGTCCAATGAAACTATTTCAAAGAGTTCAACCGACTTAGTAATGGGAGGTGAACACATTTATGGATAGAGGTCGAGTTTTGTTACATAAAAATAACGAAAAAGCTATCTAGATTGGAGTTGAATTGGGGGTTATGGATAAACGACATCTCGGGCAATGTCGGGCACCCAACTAGTATGTAACAACATTAAAGATAAAGTACATATTTCTGAGGTTAACAATGCGGCTTAAAATAAATGCAAAAATTGCACTGAATAGGATACACGACCAAATATTATTTACATCATGTAAATTTAAAAGACGAATAAAATTCTGAGTCTGATAATAAAAAGCTTTTAATTTCCTCAACTCATAATACAGGATGACATTTTGAGGAAATATCAGCAATGAGTGCTTCTGACGAAGTAACTCGATTCAGTCTGATTTATTTACCACCAAACAATTAAACTCATAATCAGCAATATATTCCGAGGCACCGTTTGTATGTGTTTGACGTAACTTGCTCGGTATTAATGGATTGAGAGACGCTAATTGCAGTTACCGTAACCTGCTCCTGACCCTTACCATGGCAAATTTCATGTACTGGACGAGCATAAGCAAATGATACCGATAATTTTGAAGGAAATGTTGAAACTTCGACTTTTCTTGATGCGATTTATTAATTTCGTGCGATTTTGTAAGAATTTATTACGATTTGGTAGTAGTTGATAATGAGGAGAAGTATTCAGTGGAATTTGGTCAACATTCGGTATGAATAGAATGCTTTAACAGGTCTTAGTGTTATTAAATGGATTAATACAGTTCGATTTATATAATTTGATTTGGCAAAACCCGGTGGCAATGTTTAAATTACATAAAATGGATGTACACAAATTATATACTAACATGGACATAAAATAAGTAACTGAAAAGTCGTTCCTTAAACCTATAAAACTTTTTACTTAATAGTAATAAAGATTACCTTTTGTTTAAGACAATAAATGGCGTCCTTAAGTTCTCTGCACTTCACGTCACTGAAATGCCTTAAAGATAAACTGCCCTTATTAAAATCCTTTATTATTTATTTTGAATTGTTTTATCCTCTGTCCACAGTTGCAAGCAGATCCTGGATGGAATTAAATATTCCAATACATCATTTCGCTGTTTCCTCTCACTGCACCTATTATCGCTTTTAGATAAGTAATTGGTAGGTAAAAATCAAACTTTTTACATTTCTCCAGGCCTGTTCGTTATTGTCATGAATAATGCAGAAAGACTAGATCGTTTCCGTGTATTTGCCAACGTCTCAATCTCATTTTCCGCAAGTATACAAGATAAATTCAATGCATTTTTTTTCTGATTTTTATCCAGTGCTCATTCCTGTACGACCTTAGTGTTCTTCTTTAAAACCCTGCGTACGATGTTTGATTCTTTCCATCCATTGGCAACTTAATTTACATGTCAGATAGTATTTGGTAGAACTTATAAGAATTGATACAGTAATCAATAACAGTGAAATCTTGAATATCACCACCATAAGACTGTGGTAACATAGAACTAGTCATTTTAAGAAAACCAAAACCAATAAACAGTCAACAGTATTAAAGAAATAATTTAATTTATTATTTCTTCAACACCAAAAAATTAAATAAATGAGAAGCTTTCAATCCGCTGGCCATATTCATCTAGAAAAGGTTTATAAAAATAAATAAGTTTGGAGTTACATTCACGTCTAACAATCTAAACAGTAAATTATAAATAAACAACAGCTTTCTGACATCAGAAAAAGACATTTAATCGAAATTCACAACGTTTCACCGCTAATTTGCGACCTCGTCAGGTAAAAAAAATTATTAATTTTTGTTACCTGAAGAGATCGAAAATAAGTGACGAAACGTTGTGTAATTTACATTAAATATTAGTTCCTGTCATTAAAAAGCTGGTTTTTTTATAATTTATCTTAAATAGTAATAATATATACGTCAATCTAATTTGTAGTCCAAAATTGTATTTTTTTCCACACATATTTGCTCGTTAGGCCACAATGAAAAATTATTGGTGTTTTTTTCCCTTTTTCATACTGATATGGTCCGCTGACCGAAAGCTTATGATTTATTTAATTTTTTGATGTTGAAGAAATAACGAATTAAATTGTTTCTGATACTGTGGACTGTTAATTGTTTTCTTCTTTCCTATATTGACTAATATATTAATATGTATATAAACATAGTTTAATTCCAATAAGGTACTTAATAATTTTACAGATAAATATGGTTAGAATAACCGAAATATCCTGCCGGACTATTTTAAAATCCTTGAATTTTAATGTAATTTACATTGAAATAAAATTTGTATATGTCACTGTATTAAAAAAGGGGTTAATCATTTAAAATCATTAATTAAATAGTTATATACCAGATATTAGGACATATAAGATTACATATAATTTAATTTGTAATTAAAGGCTTTTTATGTGTTTGACTGAAATTTAAATGATGAACTAGTGAAAAATTTGAGGTCTGTGTATGAATATTTTCTTAATTCAATCTTCTATTAAACCAAACAGTCGTTATTCATTAAATTATTCTATTTTAACAGTGAATATATAGACAAATATTAGTCAGAGTAATTAATGGAAGATTTCTTAGTGGTTTTACTTTTAATTAATAAAATTCATATTATTCCCATAACAAGGTTGTGAATTATTTGTGCTATATTAAATTAAAAAATCAGGAACCAATTATTTATCACTCCTTAAGCAGGGGTATAATACTGGCCCGCACGCCATTACTGCCACGTGGTCTGCCGGTAAAATAGGGGGTAAGTGAGCAAGTGTTCCTGTTAATATCCTGAGACATGACTGGAGCAATTAGTTTACCCTTCGTGTTATCCGGGAACGTGACGAATGTCTGTATCGATTGAAGGAGTGAGCTCGGCCTTGTCTTCAGAGAGGAAGCGTGCTGCTGACTCGCTATTTCCGGGACGCATTCAAAACCGACTTCTTCGTCTTTGTCAACTCCAACCCCGCGAATCTCATGCCTCGCCAATATTAAATTCTCCTCCTCCGTTTAAAGAGAGGCAGCGTTTTGCCTCGAGGATGACATCTTCCCTTCCTAACGACTTCTGCTCTTGTCTGTTAACAGAATTGCGTGTGCGTCTCTGCAACGATTCAAAATCCTTCCTTATGCTCTTAAAATGATACACAATACCCCAGAACATTACGTATGTAAAAATAAATATATATTTCATATACTTTTCTTTCCATTTTATCGTTAAACGTTGTCTCCCTGTTTGAGAATCAACCCTCATGGTATTATTGAACGCACTGAAGAAATTTAAGTAAAAATCTAAAATAAACTTGTATACAGACTTAAAAGTTATATTACACACATCAGTTGAGGAAAAAAGTATTTTGAATTGAAATTTATTTATCATCAACAACCTGTAATTTATAAAATTTTATCATATTAAAATGGATACTCTTATATTGATGTGAGTCAAATAAATGCAATGTATAATTCAAAAAAATCTCTAAATTATTTGTTGTGAACGTGGTTGGCTATTAAAGACGATCCAGAAATGTAATGCACTTTTTATTCTCTTTTTCCGAGCCTCAAAAATCCAAGATAAACAGAGTAAAAAACGAAAATGAAAAAATTTACGTCTGATTGAAAATTAATAATAATAAGATAGGCAAAAACAGAGAAAATAAGTGATAATATAAATACCACATGAATTTTTTGGGATCTTTGTTCCTTTTTTCAGGTGCTATGAAGAGCCTAAAGTGACACAACTGCGCTCGCCAGTTGACAAAACTCGACACCTTTTTGTGGTATTTATATCATCACTTATTTTGTCTGTATTTGGCTACCTTTCTTATTATTAAAGCACAAAAATATTAATATATTTGCTCTTAAAAAATATTTATCAGTTACTTATCCTTTGCTCTTTTTCATAATATAATATTTGTTATATAGTTCATCGGAAAACCTGAAAATAACTTGATAATAACGGCTTATTTGTCGGCTGTAAATGATTCCATGAATTTATGTACGTAACTACACTTATTGAGCCAATTATAACTGATTAACGCGAAGCTCCTTTCAGCTGGCCACATAATCAGAAAATGACGTTCCGTGGACGCGCTTAGCATACACTATTCATGTCTCAAATGTAAAACATTTTACACACAGTGAGGTCTTCGAATAATCCCCAATAATCATGCATGAATAATATTGACATCAATGAGAATATCCCGTGTTCCCCGGTAACCCTCTTGATCGTGTTACAGTGATTAAAACCTCACCTTCCTGTATTTTAGCTTATCGTAGAACAACGATCTCGAGTTATCTTGATACCATATTAATCATAGCCATTACGTATTTCTATTCAACTCATATGGCGAAGATATAGCATGTGAATTACCACAATGCACTGGGTCCCTATGTAATTCGGCGTCTACACAAGATTATAATTAAGGGTTGTATTCTGCTAGCGACCGTAATAATATTAACTTATGGCGTAATTAACTTTCCATGATGTAACCATTGACATTGGACGGTTTATTTTTAAAAATTACAATACGTAAGTTTTTGCCTTTAATTCAGACTCAACAACAAGGAATTCTTTAGTTTATTTTCATCTTTTTGACAAAACGATTGCTAAGAAGTTCTACGCGTATATATATATATATATTTTAGAATGACAGGCTACATGGGGGGGAAGGGAAGCTGAATGGTAGAGTAAGGTTTCAAGGGTTAACTAGGACCCCCGTGCTATAGTTTAAGGATCCTACCCGGCATTCGCCTAAAAGTGATGCAGAAAAATTCTAGAAAACCTTCATCATGTAGGTCGTCCATTTGGTAATTGTCCCACGCTCTTCCGATGGCGGAAGAGGGGTTTTCTGTGGGGACGCAGCATTCCCTTCACTGTACATCGACCAGTTTAGGAGGCAGCTGGTCGACTATTCCATTGGGAACATTGTACAACTCTTACCGTATGCCCAAGGTCTGAAACCCCATAACATACACAGCTCAAAACAGACCGAGGTGCCTCAGCTCGTGGTAACCTTTGTTCTAAAACGGAGCGAGGAGAAGGCATCCCCAACGGTAGCCCTCCCTTCTCTTCATAAAGTTTCCTCCCGCGAGAGAACAGCTCTCACAATAAAGTACATCGAAGAACGAAAACTCATCATTTTGGCATCCATTCTCCGGGTAAAGCTGAAAGTAAAATTTATAGTTGGGAATTTATAGCGGTAAATTAAAGACCGATTATATTATTGCTCATAATTACGTATAATCTCTTAGACTGTGGCACCTTGGAGCTATAAAATATATTTATCAAATTTTAAAAATAAACGACCATTATATTATGTAGTTTGTTTTTTACACCACTTATAACCATAAATATTATTCTTTTCTTTTAATACATTTTATTTTAGAATTTATATATGCATTGGTAATTTGAAATGTTGTATTATTCCCTTGACCCTTTAATCGTGTTAAATATAATACGTAATTTCTGTTATAATAAAATATAACTCAAATCAATGAGTTTTATGAAGAGGAAATTTGTAATATATTCTGTTTACGCAGGAACATAACAACAACCTTATAGGATACCTTTTCGTCTCTGATTTTGAACTAAGGTTCCCACAATCCGAGGCACCTGGCCCTGTTTTAAGAATCCACGTGGTAGTTAGAATAGGTTACGTCGATAAACAAACGTACAAAATTTATAATTAAAATAGCCATCTTTTTGACTGAGTAATGTGAGATACGAATTATTAGAAAAGTAATAAAGTACTTAAGACGGAGGGATGTAAATTGTTTTTGACACGGAAGAATTAGTTACATTTAAATAAAATATAATATTGAGAATCGTGACACCGCAAAAATAGATTTTATGCATGGGATGTAATTAATAACTCACAGGAGCAGAATTTTTTCTGAAACGATAATTTTATTCAAATAAAGTAGCTGCTTTGTATGTGAGACATAAAACCATACATGAAGCAGACAAGTATCAAACTGAAAAAATCTGAAACAGGAATAAGACTACATGTTACAATTATAAAGTTAATTGTATATAATGGCCAAGGAGGAAATTATTTGTTGATAGGTATATTGACAAAAATTGTATATCACCGAGTTTCCTCAAAAATCTGGGGAACTGAAGTTGTATGCACTAAGCATAAACCGAAACCAGTACGATCTAAATTAGAATTATTAAGCAACACGGAGTAATCTATATAATAAAAAAGGGAGTATATTTGTATGTATGTATGTTTGTATTTACGTTGTTCTTTATACAAATTTTATCGCGTGGACAGAATGCAACAAAAATTGGTATACGTATTCTGCCAAAATCGAGAACCGGTACTGTGGGGGTGAGAAACCTCTAGAATAAACGTGGAAATAATTATAAATGAAATAAGTTACAAATTAGTGTTAAATTACTGCGCGAGACGATGACGTCATAAGTTTTCAAGACATTGACGCATCCTAAATATAGTTCTGTATTTCGTAATGAAATAAAGCAGAAATATTTTTATTTAATATAAAGTATACATGTGGAAAGAATTATAATTAAAAACCGTGATCATTAAATATTAATTTACTGCGCGGCAAGAGACAATGACGTCACGCGAGAGAAAGACGTTACTACGCAACGAACGAAGGAGATTATTAGGAATTAAATAAAGGAGAAATATTTTCTTTAATTAAAAAGTATAATTTTATGCAGCAATATTCCATCGAATGATAATAAAGAAGAATACGAATTACTTTACCATCCTTGCGGAAAATGTAAGTTAATTTTCGCGCTGTATTAGTTGTGAGTCTAGCTAACAATTTCATCAATGTAATATTTCGTAATGTATGAAGACTGAGTGACGATTATATCCTGAAATACTCAAGGAATATATTTAAGTAATCAATTAAATACTTTTTCGAGTTTATATAAATAAGTACACAAGCAACGCCGGGCACCTAGCTAGTTATTAAATAAAAGAAAACGAACGATTACCGTTTATTTACTTTTGTCAGAAACAAAAATCATGATGTAACACGCAAATGTAAAAATATAACATATATGAGTCGCTAATGACTTATAGGTTAATGCGACCATAAATCGTTAAAAAAAAGTCATGGTCGTCAATGAACTTTACCTTACATGTTTATGTTGAATTTCAGTCAGGCTTAGTCTATAGTTTTGACCATTTGAAATTTTAATCGGGAAATGCGTGTGTCTTTTATTACATTACGATAGCACACCAAATAGTTGTCTATTAAGCTTTTTGTATATTTAACACAACGTACCAGGTTATCCGCTTGTCTTCACTCACAACAATATTGTTAATAAAAGCAAGAGTCGTGATGTGGCGATGTCGCCGCAGGTAAACTGTTTTGCCTACGGATAAACCAATCTGTATTTCCACGTAACATGAAAATAGGGTGGGGGGGAGAGACAAAGCAGACTAAGCGGAGCACTGCGGGTCGCCGACTGAACACAAGGCGATTTAAAATATGAAATCGTCTTGGCCGCCATATTAAAGCAATTGTCTCAGACGATGTATTATACTGCATTGTGAGAAATTTACATAATGAAAAGACCTCCAGCTGACTTATTACTAAATGGTAGTGCTTAATGTAATAAAACTCGCGAAGTTGGATTAACCTGAATTGTCGATAGAATCTGCATTGACAATTCAATAGCGTTTTATTTTAAGGCACATTAATTCCTACGACTTTAGCGACTATACATCACATACATACACTTACATACTGTTAGTGATTTACATAAACTATAGTTCATTTCTGATCTATAAAATTTAAGATATTTACACTGCACATATATTCTTTTCCGTAACATTATTTATTTTTTCTTTTATTTAACCATTTATTTTTAAATGTCAATGTAATAATTTATTACTATAATGTTCCTTTGGTTGTTGATTCTATGATTTCGTTACGTTCTTTTTCTCCCAGGATATCTTTGCTCTGTTTTCCATATTTTAATTCCATTATTATATAAATTAGCAATTTTATTTGTTGTATCTACAGTCTAAAATGCCAGAATTTTATTATTATTATTATATTATTATTTTATGAACCATAGTTATAAAAATATTTCTGTAGAATTGAAAAATTCCCACAACTGGAATCTGAACTTTGCTCTAAATATTTTAATAAAAATTTAAATTACATTAAAAATGATTTAATTGATAAATTTATTCTAGATTTAAATCTATGTTTGCGATAAAGTATTACGGAGCAAATTTTACATCAAATAATCCTCCATGAAGAATATTAAATTTGGTTACTCCTTTGGACAATTATTTACTTGATTAAAAATTTTCGGAGTTGTAAAAGTTGCTTGAATATATTTTGAGTTATGAATGTTAACATACAATTTTTTATTATTTATTAAAAATTTAATTTTTTTATAAGTGATAAATACTTGTGTTTTGGATATATAATTTTCTGAGACTACTATTGGTAATATAAAATGGACAATAATGGAAATAAATAATTTCCGGTAACGTTACAGAGGTTGTTAAGTGAATGTTCTTAAATCTGGTCGGAAAATAATGAAATTATAATTGAAGTCTAAAGATATGGAGAATAGGTAAAGGCAGCATTCGGCTTTAAATTAACAGAATCTGACGTTCAATTTTCTAGAAAAATTTAAAACACAAACTTTGGGATTTAAACGTAAAACAGCACTAAATAATTAGATGTAACCTCAGAACAAGATACTGCCGACTTTTAACATCACACTGGAATTAGACATTTTTCTGGAACTTAATATATAGAATTCATGATTTACAGAGGTTGGAAAGTCCCAAAAATTAAGAAAACTGCAATTTTCAGAAATGTGCAATACAAGAAGAATATACAAGATTAATTTGGCAGTGTAAGAGAATAAATTATACCAATTTGAACATCCTGAAAGTAACCGATCAGAATAATCGGAGAACTATAAATCAGATAATAAACCACATTAAATTAAGTTAGTACAGAGAAGTAATGGCATTGGCCCGAAAATGAGACACAAACGAAACCAAAAATTTAAAACATTTAAAAAATATATATTTAATTATAGGTGCTGGGATTTTATCTATTAATAGTTTACTTTCCGTAAGAACAATGTTTATTTATTGTTATGAACCGCAGATTTTTGTAAAAAAAGGTTTCTGAGCAATGAGACCTTTTTTTCCTTAAATTTGAGGAGGAGAATGCTCACGGAATTGTAGCCATCGATATCTCCGTATTTCTCCCTCCCAGTGAGCTGCCTCTGGTAACAAGGTTCGCCCTGAATATGAAACACGGGAGTCGTCTCTGTGCTGCATCTCAATCAATGTTACGCCCACTCTACGGAAAGTTCGACCGATGCACCAAGTAACGGTAAATATTCACACAAAACATTGGTATTGTCGCCTTGCCATCTTTACTGAATGAAAGCTTTGAAATATTACCGGGATCATTACAACAAAAATGCGTAAATGTATTAGTATATAATTATTATTAATGTCCAATTCTGAGTAGCAGAAATCACGGAATATATTAAAACTGGACACACAGGAAAACCGCACAGAATTAAATAAACTACATAAAATTGTAAGATTTCACTATAAATAATTTACTGAAATAAGAAATTTCCAAATAATAAATATACTGTCTCAATTATATTTTTCTGACTTCTTTAAATGAATTTAAAGAATTAATAATTATGTAAAACATTGTAATAAAACTACCACGAAGTTTCATCCACACTTTTTCGACCTCTTCAGATGTTATAAATTTCAATTAAATAATAAATCCGTAATCAAGAAGTTCCAAAAAAAATTTATAAACAAGAAAATTCATATCACAATTATATAAAGAAAATTATAGAACATAGCTTAAAATTAATTACATGAACGTAAATTTCTAAGACGCGATTTGTGTACCAGAGGCGGTCAAAATTAATTACTCTTATATTTACACAGCTGTTGACAGTATTGTTCAATTTAAAATAACAATGTACATATAAACAATAACAAGGATCATATATTTTATTTAATTGAAGGTAAAAATGATAACATTAATGGCAGAATCATTGGAAATATTTCGCTCATAAATCTGGTACATTATTTGCGTTCTTTATCTAAATTTTTACAGTATGCCTAACGAAATATATTTTTTAATAAATGTTTGTACGTGAATGAATAATATTGTCCGTTAAATTTCATTTTTTTTCTATGTTCATTTATTTGTGGTTTTAAAGTTCATCTAGTTTGACCCATATAGCAAGCATTTCAAAATAAACATGTAATTTTCTAAATAACAGTATGTTCATCTAAAATATTAATTTATTCTTTAATATTTTTGACTAAATTTAAATTATTCAAAGTGAAAATAAGCCGGAATGCTATAATTATTAATCTAGTGAGTAATTTTATATTGCATGTTTTCAAAAAATGGTAGTACGTTAAAAAAATATTGAATTTTTTAATCGATAAAGTACTTAATTCCAATCAATCTAATTTTGATACATTTGGAAATAATAATTTACTATCTGTTATGTAGCATAGTTTTTCTGGGAAATTCCTCAATATGTGGATTTTTATAGCAATTTGTAAATATCTTTATTATTTGAAAGTATGATCCGAAAAATTTCATGACGTCATCGAAGTAAAAATATTTATGAGGATTTGTAAAGTACCCAAAAAAAAGGAAGAAACAGCAAAATACAATTTAAATATAATAGTAAAAGATTAAAGTCGTTCGCCCTGCCGTAAATAGAATACTAACTATTGATACAATTATGAATGACGGTATTAATAATGTATAGGTTTCATGATACTCATACATCTCTGTGTTGTGACAGTACCGCAGTGCCGATATTATTTTTTTCACGCTTTTTCGCTTTTAGTCGATCGAGGTTTCCAATATGAGTTTTGTTCGTAGCGTCATCCATTCCCCCTTCCATCTTCGTCCACGGGATTGTAATACGCGCTCGATGAGCTGAGAGAAGAGAGGAACGCGACACACACACACACACTCAATCTCCTTCCGCCTCGGGATTGTGAATCAATACAAAGTCAATCAACTTTAGAGGCCATCGGACACGAAGCAATCAGCTGCAAGGAGGCCGTCTACCTGCCGTAAAACATTTACAGCGGCGCTGGATGGCGGCGGCGGCGACGACGGTGGCGGTGCTTGGCCCGCGTTCCCATCACCGACTGCGACGCGTCCCGACTTCAATTAGCAACCGACACGAACAAGAAATCTGAGAAGAAGGTGTGGCGCATCGAGGATAAATTCAGCCCACGTTCTTCCACAGTTGGCCGTTTCTCCGTTTCTATGGGAACCGATCTGCAGCGTACTTCACGCATGTGGCCGAAGAGGAATCTAATATGCGTACAGTCGTCCAAAAAAATTTCGGAATGTTTTGACACTTGGCGTGAAAATCTTTATATTTGTACTTTGTGAATACTAAACATTACGTAAATAAACTATTACTACGCAACCAATACCTGACGTAATATAAGAAAAAACTAATATCGTCGTCACGTGGAAAAATTGGTATACCTCAAATTCTTGTCTATGATATTGAAATTGTTAAAAGAACTCCATAATATGACCGAACCTACAAGGATTCAAGTATATAAACAAAAATATAAGGTATGTAGACATTTGATAATATAATTAATATTAATAATAATAAATTATTTTTGTTATACTGCAAAAGTGTTCAATGGGTTGCTAATGAAACTCCTTATTTCATAACTTCCTTAGTCTCTGTTGGTCTTTTCTGCTCTTTTGTTTGTTTGTTTCATGTACGGCCTGGATTTTGCAGATTCCTCGTCGCTCTGTTTCGTGAAGTGACTTGTCTGTCGGTTGTGTTTCTTCACGTGTCAGATTTTGTATTTTTCTTGTGTGATGTGTGATGTGTATT
Source organism: Zhengitettix transpicula (assembly GCA_037074705.1). NCBI lineage: Eukaryota > Metazoa > Arthropoda > Insecta > Orthoptera > Tetrigidae > Zhengitettix > Zhengitettix transpicula. Next base: position 79,936,307 of record CM073593.1, read on the forward strand.
TTATGACAGTTAATTCTCTAAACATTAATTTTTTACCTAGTGCGTATTGAATTTTTTTGAGTACTGTAAATATTAAATTATACCTTTAGTATAGTTAAAGAATTATTATTATTACTACATAGTTCTTCCCGATTTTTTAATATTTTTATGTTAATGTCTAATTGTTTATAATTGTAGCATCCAATATTGTAATTTTATGTAGTAATTTATCCTATATCCTCTTACAGGGACTAATGGAATAAAATAAATAAAAATCAAATTAAATGACATCGGTTGATATTATTCAGAGAGAATAACATTTCCTAAACAAACAGTGAACCATTTCCTCAAACTAAAAGTGTTATTCGAATCAGTGTTAAACATGGCCTGTATATAAATGCAATAAATGTCTGTGTACGAACGAGCCAAATTGCCTTGAGTACCAGAGACCGTAAGTTAAAATTTCATTGAATTCATATTTGTAATCTCATAAGTAAAGGTATTATCGTCACATTTAAGATTTAGAATTTCGGTCAGAATTTAAAGTCCATGATAACTTGATAAAGTTAAATTGTTAACAAGTATTTTTTATTAAATGCCCAGTAAACGACCCTGAGAAAGAGTAAAAATTTTATCGTCAAATATTAATAAATAATGTAAATTGAAACTAATTTCTTAATAACTGTTGTAAATTCATTCGATAACTTTCTGTAAATGTAGTTTTTTGTGCGGTAATAAATTATTTTTTTTAAAAAAAACTTAATTATTATTAAATCATCCTAGCATTTTAATATTTAAATTGCTAAAGTTTGACGCATTAACGCTTCGGTTTAACTTTCATTAATTGGTGATTACTACAAATAAGCGTCATCAACGGGAGGCATATTTTAACTTTGTTTTATTTAATAGTCTTTACATTTGTGATCACCACCAATTGGCACCTCAACGTGAGGTTGTCATAATTAATTTTGTTTACATTTGTGATCACCACAATATATATATATATATATATATATATATATATATATATATATATATATATTAAAATTTCATTTATTTTCAAAAACACCGAGAAAATGTAAAGACCCAATTAAAGACTAAAATGAAGACAAATTTTCAAAGAAAAGTCAGTAAAATACTTGAATAACTTGCAAGAAAAAATACTTGATGATTAGTTCTACGATATTAAACAAAAACGTACGAGTAAAACTGTTGCAGAGTCGTTTGGGCAGATCGGCCCTAGCCTTCTGTGGTAACTCTGCGCGAACCCTCAAGCTTGAATCCGAATAGCGTTTATAAACAAATGCATTCAGATCCAATACCTGAATTTTATTGGTATTTTTCTTCAGGTTACGATAAACATGTCCTGGAAAAGCAAAATTCCGTTGTGATACGAGGGATCATTGTGTAAGAATACAACTCTACTAAATTCTCAATTACAGTGCTGTGAAATTTCAGGGACAGTTCCCAAATTTTGGGTAATTTAGCTGGGATTATCCTTTCGTCTCCTTCGAAGCATTCGCCTTTGAATCCTATATGACTCTCGCTTTTGTAATTAATTGGAGAAGTATTCCGGCTTCAATGTGATCAGAACTTTCCCTTCATTGGAGTGAAAAGCGCGTCCTTTATACTGGAGTTCTGACTGTGGCAGACGTGACGGACTATGAAAGGACTAGTCTCAGTTCTTCTTCAATTCAATCTTGGACGTTGAAGTACTCGGGGAGTGATGGAGACTGTCTCTCGCCTGAACAAACCAGATCGTCTTACAAATATTCGCGGCGGCCGTCTTCCAAACTGCAATTTAGCAAATGGAATACTAGAAAAATATTATGTACGAAATAAATTCTTCATTTTAATCAAAATATCGATTAAAGTAATCAGGATGTAAAAATGTCGACCGGACCACGATAGCAATTATGAGATGTGATATGAAATTCCCGTTTTCCTAGACCTAAAAAATATTCCTGGACGTTTACAATGTTCTAGCAGTTCATAAGAAGTTTTTACGGATTTTTAAAGGAATTAATCATATTAAAATGTATTGGTATGTTTCAATCACTGCCAGTTTACCTTGAGGTTGGAAAAGTATTTATTATTCTTTGTAATTGGCTGACCAGTTTCAGGTAAAATTGTTGAAGAGTGTAGTGTAGTGTAGTGAGCCGTAAAATAAATATATTTAGGTCATTGTAGGAAATATTAAATAAAATGTCACGTTATAACAGCCAGTGGCTCTATCTATCTATGCTGAGATTTACGTTTATTTTAAATTTGTAAAAATAATTTTTATATAGTATACTGTAAGGAGATGTTGCGTCATACGAAAATGCTTGTTAAAAAATTTAACAGCCTCAACTTCAGTATTTAATTATTGTTAATTACAAGTGTATCTCGTGACAGTCTAAAGCGTTGTTTGATGTAAGAATGGAGAAAATAACTTTGAAGGATTATGTTGCTTTGTATCAGGAACCCGGTGATATCAGTAGAGCTTGTAGGGTAAAGTCCCACAAGTACTGGAACAGGACCTCCTAATAAATTACTTCCCTTAGGACCTCCACCGGATTTTTATAGCTGCTCCAAAACCCGCGCCTCTGGGGGCGTGTTCGTCCCCCTTTTTCTAAAGTCTTGTAAACTGGGACGACGAAGGCAAGAGCAACAGCGCTTTACGAAAGGCACTAAATTGTCCGGGTGAAATAGAAAAATAATTTCAACATTCGTTTTAATAAATTTTATAAAATTTGTTATCCGATAATTATGTAAAAGGGAGAAATTCAAAATGGATGTAATTTTTTTTGTGAGACTAACTTAACCACTACAACAGTTCTTACTATATTTAACGTACTCGATTTGGATAGTTGACGTATTTGAGAAAAAATAGAGTGTTAGAGAGTTGCTCTAATTTATCTACTTTTGCTTTAAATAATAAAATGGAACACCGAAAAATATAATATCAAGCACTATCATTTAAATGCAACGTTACGTTCACAATTTTGAGACTTGTTCAGGTATAATCAAAAGTCATAAAAATTATAAATATTTAAATCGCATATAAAAGTCCTCAAGTTTTATATTCTTTATATTAAAAACAAGTCAACATATAAAAAATACAGAAGCTTTCAACCTTTCAGTGATACTCACCTGACAACTGAAAACACCATCATTGGTTGCTGGAAGCTTTGATTATTGTAGTAACGAGGTCCATATTTTTTAATATATTTCTCAATTTTAAATATATGAAAAATATTACATGACAATATTTCTCAGTTGTCAGATTACATCCAATCTTAATTCGAAATATTGGCATCTATCATTTTTCAAATATTTATAATTTTTAGGACTTTTAATTGTACCTGATTACCTGAACAAGTCCTAAAATTGTGGGCGAAACGTTGTATTCAAACTTATTTTTGTTTTCATAATTTTTCTGACTTACCGGCTGTTATGCTTATTTATTAATAAAAGATCATTATCAGATTATAACAAATATTTAATTTGTGATGATAAAGCCTCTGAAATATTGGCATCTAACATTAATTTTTTTAATACTTTTAATTATAATTTAAATTTTTGGGAAGACTCTCTAGACCGTTCTCGCTGTAATGGACACAGAAAGTTGAAGGAAAATTCGATACGTCTGCTGGAGGAGTCTGAGTGTTAATGGACACAGGATCGAGACTGAATGGATCAGATATCCAAGAGGTAGGTAAATAACGCCAAGGTTACCAACCACCCCGCAAGACCACACGTTCGCATCTTAAATAAATAATAATAAAGTCTTAATTGAACCAGAGTAATCCTCGACATGTGAGAAATAAAAGTACCAAATTAACCAACTTGACGTGGAAGATGTCTCGAAGACATCCGCAACCACATGCTGCACAACAAACCTCAGACAAGTGGTCTTCACGTCCATGCATTATGTACAGTATTTGCTCCGATATGATGTATTGTTCTTCAGCAATTGAAGCAGAAAACTATGTTTGTTTAAAACCGGCAATTTACCTCGACCACCACCGCGGTGACGACGACGTATTTCCCTCGGGAAATTACCTCCGATGGAAAGAGCAGACGAAGTACATCATTTGTCTCGGCGAAAGACGTTCATTAATAATCTTCGTCGCAATTTCTCCTCCCACTGTCTCTCCCTCTATCTCTTTCATCTGTAAACAAATAGGTGCCCATCGTGTAAACATTTACGGATATCACTTAAGGGAACAAACGTGACGACAGACGGTCGGATTTGTTGTCCCGGATGAAAGGATATTTTTGCGAAAATGTAGAGAAGAGCATAAATTAGACGATAACATCTGCAAAAAAACATCAGAGAGAGATGTATTTGGGGTTTACAAATATGGTAAGATGTGACTAAAATATTAATAAGATACAAACCACAACTAAGGACCGACATGTTTTTGTCCTGAACCTGTAAATTTTTTTTGAGTGTTATTCAACCGGTTTAAATTTACCTCCAGCACCATATTTTTTTTTTTTTCAGACAGGATAATCGCCTTAACCGGGGGGTTCTCTGTGTGTATTGGACAGCTCTGCAGCTTCTGTCTCCTGTGAACTAGTAAGATAACTGCCGCAGGAGACGACAGTAACTTACTTGGGGCAACAGCGATTAGCGACTTAGGATGGATGTTCCAGGACCAAGTTCTGTGTTCCCTTCCTAGCTGACTCTCTCTGTTCCCTCGAGGCGTTTAGTGCGACTAATAATAACTTAGGAGACCGTCATATTGTCTCCCTAATTACGGACTCTAACCAACTTACAAGGAAATAACTAGCCAGTCTGCAGATGTAGCCACATTCCTAATGGACAGATATTCTTCTTCATTTATTAAAGGTAGGTTATTAAAGGTAGGTTATTTGATTAAATAATTGACACGAGTATTTCTGAGGCAAAAAAAAACGTGAACTTTACTTCCGTTAAATCGACTATTTCATCCATGGCACTACATAACATAAATAATTTGGATTTAACAATTCCAAAAATTTTTGTTTGGCAAATCATCCTGAGTAATTCATCAATCGCAGAATTTTATTTCCTACCTCACTCATGGTCTGATACCACTTTTATTCTTATATATTTTTTTTTTTTTAGGGCAATAGGCTACATGAGGGTAATCCACTTAGGGCAACTCCCCTTTAATAGCATAGGAAGGGATTTGAAAGGGGGGATGCGGAAGGGTAGAGGAAGGTAGCCAAGGGTTAACTAGGGCCCCCGGGCTATATTTTAAGGATCCTACCCGGCATTCGCCTAAAGGAATGCAGGGAAAACCTTAGAAAAACCTGCATCGGGTAGGTCGGGCATTGGGTACTTGTCCCACGCCCTTCCGATAGCGGGAGAGGAGTTTGCTGTGGGGACGCAGCTTACCCCTCGCCATGCCTTGGCCTGTTTAGGAGGCAGCTGGCCGACTATTCCAATAGGAATAGCGGACAACTCTTGCCGTATGCCCAAGGTCTGCGACCCCGGAACATACACCTCTCAAAACAGACCGAGGTGCCTCGGCATGTGGGAACCTTAGTTCAAAAAAAACCAGAGAGATGTGAGAGCATCCCCAAAGGTAGCCCCCGCCAGAGCTCTCTGGGAAGGTTCACCTGCGAGAAATCCTCTCGCAGGCTTACTTCTTCTCTATTCTTATATAAAATGACGCCAAAATGAATCCATACCCAGATGCTCTCACATCTCTCTGGATTTTTTGAACTAAGGTTCCCACATGCCGAGGCACCTCGGTCTGTTTTGAGAGGTGTATGTTCCGGGGTCGCAGACCTTGGGCATACGGCAAGAGTTGTCCGCTATTCCTATTGGAATAGTCGGCCAGCTGCCTCCTAAACATGCCAAGGCATGGCGAGGGGTAAGCTGCGTCCCCACAGCAAACTCCTCTCCCGCTATCGGAAGGGCGTGGGACAAGTACCCAATGCCCGACCTACCCGATGCAGGTTTTTCTAAGGTTTTCCCTGCATTCCTTTAGGCGAATGCCGGGTAGGATCCTTAAAATATAGCCCGGGGGCCCTAGTTAACCCTTGGCTACCTTCCTCTACCCTTCCGCATCCCCCCTTCAAATCCCTTCCTATGCTATTAAAGGGGAGTTGCCCTAAGTGGATTACCCTCATGTAGCCTATTGCCCTAAAAATAAAAAAAAAATAAAAAAAGAATCCATACCCATGTGACCTGCGAGAGGATTTCTTGCAGGTGAACCTTCCCAGAGAGCTCTGGCGGGGGCTACCTTTGGGGATGCTCTCACATCTCTCTGGTTTTTTTGAACTAAGGTTCCCACATGCCGAGGCACCTCGGTCTGTTTTGAGAGGTGTATGTTCCGGGGTCGCAGACCTTGGGCATACGGCAAGAGTTGTCCGCCATTCCTATTGGAATAGTCGGCCAGCTGCCTCCTAAACAGGCCAAGGCATGGCGAGGGGTAAGCTGCGTCCCCACAGCAAACTCCTCTCCCGCTATCGGAAGGGCGTGGGACAAGTACCCAATGCCCGACCTACCCGATGCAGGTTTTTCTAAGGTTTTCCCTGCATTCCTTTAGGCGAATGCCGGGTAGGATCCTTAAAATATAGCCCGGGGGCCCTAGTTAACCCTTGGCTACCTTCCTCTACCCTTCCACATCCCCCCTTTCTAATCCCTTCCTATGCTATTAAAGGGGAGTTGCCCAATGTGGATCACCCTCATGTAGCCTGTTACCCTAAAAAAAAAAAAAAAAAAAAAAGAATCCATACCCACATGAACTAGCCTGCGAGAGGATTCTCTCGCAGGTAACCTGCGGGGGATGTTCTCTCGCAGGCAGAACCTTTTAGGAGAGATACGAAGGGGCTACCTTTGGGTATGCCTTGTCCTCTCCGTTTTTGAACTAAGGTTCCCACAAGCCGAGGTACCTCGGCCTGTTTTGAGAGGTGTATGTTCCTTGGGCATACGGTAAGAGTCGTTCGCTTTTCCCATTGGAATAGTCGGCCAGTTGCCTCCTAAACTGGTCGAGGCACGGAGAAGGGAATGCTGCGTCCCCACAGCAAACTCCTTCCCCGCTATCGGAAGGGCGTGGGACAAGTACACAATGCCCGACCTACCTGATGCAGGATTTTCTAGGGTTTTCCCTGCATTTCTTTAGGCGAATGCCGGGTAGGATCTTTAAAATATAGCCCGGGGGCCCTAGTAACCCTTGGCTACCTTCCTCAACCCTTCCGCATCCCCCCTTTCAAAATCCCTTCCTATGCTATTAAAGGGGAGTTGCCCAAAGTGTATTACCCTCATGTAGCCTGTTGCCCTAAAAAAAAATGAATCCATTCCCTAATGCAATTATTTTCCCAGATTGTAATGAAAATAAATTATAAGTTCTTGATCAAGTTAATTTGTCATAGAATATAAAGTTTCTCCGTCAGCTGTTTCACTCCTCTGACGTCACGCCTGTGACAACTTAAGACAATCAGATAATTTAAAGCGAAAAATTCATATTTTTTGAACACACAATTCACAAACACAAATATTTATTGAGACAAAATTTACAGCCTATTCTGTAACTGAGATTTTGGAAAATAATTATATTTATTAATAAACTTAGAACCTTTCTACTTTGCTGTTAATTTTTAGCATCAGCTACTTATTAGGCTTCATTATTGAAATATATTATTAAACATTATTCTTAGACAATTTAATTTATTAATTAGGTATAGGTCTAAAACAATGTAAAACGTATAGTCCTTGAAGTCTTGGTCCTCATGAGGATCCATCGAAAATGAAATTATTCTATATATACCTCTTATATGATGCAGTTGGCTTAGAAACAACTGTTTTTCGGTTCCATAATATTTCTAACCTACAATATTACTGTTGTCCTCGCGTCCTTTAGGTGAAAGTCCTTATTAAAATATAGATACTTGAAACGTGATGAGTCCAATTACTTCTTCCCCCGTTTCTATTCTTTTCGTTTCTCACGTTTCTCCTTTAATTGAACTGGAATGATTCCACAATTCCACTACCCGAAAAAGAAATACACTAACTAGTTAATCATTAAATGGTCCTACTTAACCGACAATAGGATAACCACCGTTATTGACAAATTTAGTATATCCTATTTTGGTATTCAAAGGTCTGATGAGGAGAAGAAAATTTTCTCATGTGTGTAGAGAAATTGTGAATTTAGCCGAAGTGATTTAAGTGAAAGAGAAAAGGCGTCGGAAGACAGGATTTTATGAGAGAAATTCTGTTGTTTGCGTCCGTCATTTCGTAAATTATTCACAGAGGTTGGCAGTTCTGCGGGAGATTGGATGACGCAACGAGAAAAAGGAAAATTACGTCCGTTACCGCAGTTGAAGTCTTGTGGAAGACGTAGATATTTCGTTTCATCCAAGGCATGCGTTTAAATAAATATATATATATCATAGAGACTGGAGTCAAACACGCGTCTCGCGAAATTGTGATTTGTACAGCATCAACGAAACCATCCACAGAAATCAAAAGAGGATTGACTGAAATTCGCTGCGTTCTGCATTGTAGCGAAAATTGTTTCCATGAACTGATGTGAAAACTATATTTTAAATTTTATGGTCCATAATTCTTACCACTGTGTAATATAAAGTCCAAAATCTGCGAAGAGTTGGCAACACTGCCACCCGGACTTTCCATAGCAGTTGTAATAAGTAATTAAAATGAATACCAACTGACAGAGAGCCTAATCCTTATCCATACAGAGCATTTTACAAGCAAACCTGATTTTTATCCCCCCCGACCCCCACCCACTATGCCAAAAGTGCTGAAGAACGTGCCTGGACAGTAAATGTCGCAGATAGATTCGTTCATCGTAATCCGCTTTCGAGAATTATCGTTACTGTTACTATTCCAGGACACGCGCGATGAAAGCCGTAAAATAAATTAAAACAAGGTGGTTTGAGGGGGTCGTGATCCGAAACGCAAAATAATTGTATAACCAGATACGGCTTGCTACTGACACAAGCAAAAAAAAAAAAAATACGCCACCAAAAAATTAAGCTCTCTTCCTCTCAATTAATGAATTGAAGTTGGCAATCTAAAGTTACCTTCGATGTGGGTTGATTCGTAATTTATCTCGGATTTCTAGTGAACAACGCAAAGCTCCGGTGAATATTCATGTCACGAGAGGTAAAACAGTTTGAAATTTCATTCATTTTATTTGAGAAAAAATATTATTTTGTTGGTTTTAAAATTAGCGTAGTTTTTCAATTGATAGGTTTTTTAATTCATTGTTAAAATAATAGAATATTCCAAAACATTTTATCAAAATGCTGAAAAATGAAAGTAGAAAATGGCAATGTGAAAGAGACTGACTAATATTTCCCCCTTTTTTTCAGGAATATAATCAACATGTAAAAATAAATATATTTGTTATTCATGATGGAAACTATTTATATATATACATACATAAACCCGTTTCTTTGCTTTTGTGTTACTGAATTTTTGCATTTTTGCTGCCATAGATATTGCAATGTATTTTATATCAATATTTGCATGCTTCCTTTCAATATTATTTTATTTAAATGCGTTTGTGTACAATTTTTCTTGTAGGTAAATATTAATGTTTAATTGTTAGAGATGTTTCTAGAAACAAGAGACTTGATAAATCTATTTAAACTAATTTGACATGTGGTTGACTCTAGGCTTAATCACGGACGCTAAATTGTAATCAAAATGGAACAAGTATAAGTTACGAGATAAAAAATATAGAGTTCTTATATTAGGGACATAAAAATAAATTTTACATAAATTTTAAAACCAATTTAAATATTTTTAAAAATCAACAACCATTTCTTGTAAACGTTAAGGGCAGCAAAGGTAAGGATTGAGGTTGGAAATAATTTTCCTTTCAACCCATATTACTTAGTATGGTTAGGCCTGAAATCAACTTCCTACCATAATTTATCAATATAAAAGGCAACTGATAAAGATGCCAAATCAGAAATACCAGAAGAAAGGTTGTGAACCGCATTAGGGGTTCCTCATTGCCATATCGGCTATAATACTATATCTATGTATATATATATACATATATATATGTATATATAGTAATAATCAACAATTAGTCTTTATTTAATTTTTGCCCCACATTGTGGTGACATTAAATGTAATAATTAAAATGGTAGGCTTTATTTGAATTAAAAAAATTAATCAAATTTTAACAAACAAAATTTATTTATTAATTTGTGGATTCAAAAATTTACATACAATTACAATAAACTGAAAATCTATTAATATCTCAGGGTCTTTCCTGGCTTTGATGATTTACAGTGAAAATTACTGAATGATCTCATTAACAATACAGTTTAAAAAATTTACTTCAAAATAATGTGCTGATAAATGAAAGAAAAACTTCAAGAAAAACGAACGAAATCTCACTTTACCTTTTAGTTAGCGTTTACAGATGTTATTAACGTTTTGGTTACTTACGCATTGTTCGACTGGTACCAGCATTCTTTTAGCGCTTCAAAAGTTAACTATATTGCAAAATTTTTACACAGATTCTACACTTATGGAATTTCTAGACTCCCAGGAACTCGGATGATCCTCTCCAAATTGGTCAGCTATCTGATGACTGCTTGCTTACAGGAATCTTACGAGTTGCAGATTTTTTTATAGTCTTTTACCGATTTACTTATCGATTTGGATTAACACTGCAAAGTAGCTCAGTAAAGATTTATTTTTAAATGTCTATCCTTTCGTAGACCGTACACTTAGACTGTCGACTGAAAACTAACTTTTGCAATGTCTCTCTTTTCGTGGCTGATCTTAGACGTCCACTTCTCTATTTCGCTCCTTGCTGCTGACTGCCAACTGACTATGCTTTTGCGCGCGTAAACGCCATTCCGCACCCTCAATAATAGGAACAGAACTCGCCACTCATTGTCGCTCTGCTCGCTCTGGCTATAATACAAACTGTTCGCTAACAATTCAAAATATTTAAAAACAATTAATGACTTAATTAATTGGCATATAAATAATATATATTGTAGTAATCACTAATTAAGACAATTAAATCACCACGTCAATGTGTCAATTTTTAGTAATTATATTGAAATGATAGGATGTTTTAATAATAATAAAGATTTTAAAATAGACAAACAAATTAATTTATTAACGCACGAACAGTTAAATTTATACAAGTTATCAAATGAATTTACAACAGTTAAGAAATTAACTTTCAATTTACATTATTAATTAATATTTTACAATAAAATGGCTATAACTCAGGGTCGTTTACTGAGCCTTCAATAAAGAACTACTTGTTAACAATTAAATTTTATCAAGCTATCATGTTATATCATGGACTTACTTCATCAATAGATTATTACAATGTGAAAAAACATTAAATTTGAACTCTAAATTCTGAACGAAATTCGAAATCTGACGATAATATCTTTACTTAAGAGTTTACAAATAGTAATTCTGTGAAATTTTAACTTACTGTCGCTGGAACTCAAGGAAATTTGGCTCGTTCGTACACACACACTTATCGCACTTTATAGACAGGCCATTTTTAACACTGATCCTAATAAACACTTTTAGGTTTCAAAATGGTTCACTAGTGGTTTAGGAAATATTTTTCGATCGATCCGAAGTTTATTAACTGCTGGATGCAGTTGCCTGGGCTCCCAAAATCAAAGATATAACAATTTAGACTCTACGCTCTAAATATTTAGCATTTGAGTATTACGTAGTTATTACACAGACTGCAACTTGGAAAATGTTCTGTTTTAGCTGTTGTTACATGTATCCAGACACTTTCTGGATATTACACTTTTCGTCTGACCACTGCTAAATTTCCAAGACGACTTTACTGGAGCTCGCCTCCCCACAGACACTGCTGTTGCACGCCTAGCGAACAAACACCCTACAATTACCCGCAAACATGGCACATTCTTGTGTAAAACCTGTGTGTTTTATGCCGCTAACACTGCGAGTCCAAATTTCTGTTTATTAATTAATAATTTCCTTTTAATTACCACAATATAATATATAAAATTCGTTATTTTCCGCCTAATTGAATTTCATATTATTCCCTTCAATTCCATTTTAACTTAAATCGACATCAATCTCTTGAAAAATAAATCGTATTCGTCGTATAAAAATAGAAAAATGTATTCATGAAATACTTCTGGATTTCCAGATAACAGAATGCCTTGTAGGAACTCTTTGTTTTATTGATTCAAATTCTTCTAGAGGTCTTTATTTTCTCTGCAGCATTGTCCAGTTCTTAGCAACGACTGCTGTAATCCTTTTCTCCTGGACAGACAGAGAGAAAGCTAGCAGGACGAGACGAGGTGAGGTGACGTGAGTTAATTGGGAAACCGAGAGCGTCCGAGGGCCCGCATCGTCGTCTAATTAGCTAATTGAATCGGAACTAACCCTGTGGCTGGCAAAGGCCCGCCAAGAATCGGCGTAAAAAAAGACAAAAATAAAACAAAAGATACAGCTCAGAGACCAGGAAATCAACCTCGCAGATACCTATACAAAAAAAAGAGGTCAACATTGATTACAATTGCATTCCCATTCAATTATTACTATTAACGAAACTGGAGCACGTCTCTTTGATGAATTTTCGAAAATGGTGCTTGTTTTATTGACGTATGATTTTACTTTAACATTCATTGATATATAGGCCCCTTATAGAATATATATTTGTCTACATCGGGCTATTTTTCGTATTATTATTGGAGATTTATTGTAAACTAGCATTGCTGCTGACGAGACAGCATAACGTCTCTAAAAATGAAATAGGACGCGAACCTATCTAAGCCGGTTTTAATATCTCGATTTTTCCTATGCATTATCCTTGTTTATACTGGTCTATACAGTGTTTGGTAACTATTCACTTTCTCTCTTCGCCTCTCCTGTCTGCGGGATGTTATTGTCCGTAATGCGGACGCACTCCACCCCTTTGCCCCACCCACTTCCCCTTTTCCCTCTCGACCAACGTAATTACGCCGCTAATGAATCGCCTCTTCGCGTCACTGGACCGGCTTTCGATTCGATCGCCGCTCATAAATCAGGCAAGCAGGCAGGCAGGCAACACTATGGAGATTAATACCCTCGAACCTGGGACTACACCGCCGGTAAGACTTTACCTGCTTTGTGGACAGAGGTAAAATATGTCGAAAGTACTTCCGAAATGGCTGTAATGAAACTGTCACGTAGTTGTCACAAATTCCTCCCAATTTGTAAGCAGTTGTGCCAACAAGCTGAATTCACCAAACCAAATTAAAGGAAATAAATTTCTAAGTAATATATAAAACGGCTGTGTTAAAAATATCCTAATTAGATGAATAAATAGCCAAATGACAAAAAACAATACGTACTAAATAAAGACCACACAATTTTTCTGCAATCATTGTTGCTTTCGTCAGGTATTTATATAACGCAATAGCCGTAAGTCGAAGCAACACAAAAATAAATTTATCTGTTAGTTGGTTATTTATTTTTTTAATTACAAATAAAATTGTGGCCTATGAATGGAAATAAAAAGTACAGGAATCAGGGAGGATGCGACCTGCTAATAACAAACAAAATAAAAAATTATAATATAGGAATAAATGACAGATTTAGGAGAAAAATGTAAGAGTATCGCAGGACAGCCTACTGCACAGGATTTTTTTTTCCCTTTTATAGTAGAGTGTCTTGGTAATTAAAAACCTACTGACTTAACGTTCCAGCAAAAAAATTACGTAACGTAAAGTAGAGTCTTTTGAAATCGTAAATTTGTTACCTTCCAGATTTTTTAAAAAATCCTAACAAATTTTGAAAGCTTTCTAATTTGATGGTAGCTGTTTCAAGCATTTATTGTTCAAATTTATTTTTTAAAACGTAAATTTTATGATCATTTTTGTATGATAAATTTCGTTACGAGTAAAAGTTTCTATTATCCTCGCAGAAAATTATATTAATATTTACAAATTTATTTCTTCTCTTCGCCCCACAAATTTATATATTTCACAGTAAATTAAAATTAAAAATTTCTCTTATTTTTATTTTTGAAGAGCTTATTTAGATCGTCGTGAAGGTTCCTTTTTCAAATAATAATTTTTAACGAAATCTATTCGCATGTTGATTCTTTTCCTTGTCTACCTGTTCTCCTTCTATATTGATTCTAAGAAACGTATATATTAGAAAGCCCATCGATAATTTTGTTCGCCGCGTCGTTAATATTGCTGAAATCGGATAAGATATTTTATTGAAATGTGAAGAGGTCCTTTAGCAGAAATCAGAAACGAAGAGGTTTGCAGACAGATGATTACAAGTGGAAGGCGTGGCGGAGAACCTAATTGGTATTCCGGTTGGTACGCCCAATTCCGCTGTATTTTGGCGGAGAATTAGAGGGCGGTTTTCCCTTATTGCCGTGGCCAGGATATTAAGCTAATGAGTGGCCTTACAGATTGCGATGGAAACGCTACGTGATCCTAGCCACACGCAGGGCCACCTGACTCCACGTTGCGACGCTGACACGCGTGGGTGATATGACAGTTATTGAAATTAGGTGCTGTTCCCTGTCAGGTGCCTTCATACGTCATGACGAACTGATTTTATCCAAATTACAGAACAGATTTCGTGCAGTCGTTGAACAATAAATCAGGACCGTCGAGTCATCTCCTTATTACCTGGAAACAATACCACTTCAAGTCCTCATAATTTCATTTACCAGTCATGAAAACATGTGTATTTATAACTATCTGGGTTATGACGATAAAAGTTTACTTTTTTAATATAAATAATTGTTTTGAGTATTAATTGAACCCTTAATAACGAGAAAATCTCTCAAGTTTCGGAAAATTCCTCGGGGCGGCTACGGCTAGACGGAACTACGTCAACCCTGCCAGTGTGACTTATTTATTCCCAGAAATAAATCTTGAAAATTACAATTTAGTTTCCATCCATATACTTAAGCATTTGCATTGGCCTTCGGTTTGAGTTTATAAGCTTTCTTTCTTTCAATAATTTAATTTAATTATTTTTTATTTTCGATCAGTTTTAATATGTCTTAGTTTATTTACACGTAATAGGATAAGGTATATCTGTAGATGGAGAAGAACATTAAAGGGAAAGAGATTATTGGTAATTCCTGAACGTAACACTTTTTCCGAAATGAAGTTCCTTGTGGTGAATACAAAGCACGCAAGCGACCGACCACCTCAGTCACACTTCTTGGAATGCGACGATAAAAATAACAAGGGGTGGGTTAAAAGGAAGCCAATATGTTGCATTCTATACCGTGCTTGTAACATTTTCAAAGAAAAACGAATGTCAGCAGCGTTTAGAAATATATTATAACACAATATTCAAAGAAAAACTAGCACTGTTCCCCGACAAGTTACACATAAAAAAATATTTCTATTATTTATTGACTTCTATTCTGTGTAAATTCCTTATGTGGACGTTCACCTACTGAAAAAATTGTCATACGGACCAGTGCCCAAATAAATAGTTGAAGAGTTATTCCCTAAAACCAAAAGACATGTCAATTTTTCGATATTTTTCCAAATAGTACTTCTCGTTAAAATTATCCATTATTAATACAAATTCAGGACCAATCATGTTAAAGAAACTTCAGTCTTGTGGTGGACTAGTCTTCGATGAATAATAACGGTTTTCCTTGAGCTTGGATTTGATCCGTCAACCCCGGGAGACTACCATCAGCCCCAAAGAAGGTGGAAAGAGGATGAGGAGCGATAAAATAAGATAAACTTCCGCAATAGTACTTGCAGACCATTAGAGCGAATGCGTCGTAAAAGTCCTGTGTATCCGAAACACGTGTTTTACAGCTCCTGTCGTCTACGAGTCGTAAAATAAAAACTCTGAACGCTTCTCGTCTCAGCCCCCCTCCCCCCCCCCCCTTCTCCTTCCCGATTGAGTTCACGACAGATTTTACTCTCAATCTCTTTCTCTCTCACGCACAGAAACATAAGAACAGAAACAGACAGACGACCTGTCGGTGGAAGAGATGTCATGGTTCAGTACAGAGAGGTGGAGGAATATGAAGCAGGTTCTTATTTAAACTTTCAGATATCTGTCTTCAACTTGGTACATTATCGTCCTCGAAAATCTCTGGGAAAAACTCCAGAGGAAAACTTTCAAAACAAAATTCAGCGTTTACAAGTGAAGACGGAACCGCAAGCCTTAATGTTTTAAATTTATGGGTAGGCCTAATCTAAATGGTATGATTATTATATCTAAAATCAGTAGTTTGTCATTAACTAGATTAAAATTTTATCTAAAAGTTGAATTTATCAATCGGGAAACAATCCTGAAGATCAATAGGACAAATGGAAATTAATAGAGAATAAATGTAAGTCAATCATGTTCACCAACAGAAAGTGTATGCAGTACAACACCCGGGAAAAAGAACATTTTGCAAATATTACCAAAACGAGAAAGAACATTAAATAAAAAATTATTGGTTTATCAACCTCGGTGAATTTTTTTATGAAAACGAAACCTGATGCCCGCGGAGATGAATTTCGCTGAAACTTTGTGAAACTCTACTTTATTTGCGCATCAAACATTTTAATCCTTGAACTATGTTACATTTCTCAGTATTATTAGGTACAAATTACGACCCAACCTGTTTAATAATAATGTTAAGTTGGTTTATCTGTGGAATGAGCAGCTGGTATCTTTTACGGATTGGAATTAAGTCATGCATAAATGAATTATCCAGCCAACAAAAAAAATTGGCACGTTTTAATAAAACTAAAATTAGCACTACGTATCGTTTCTTCGTTTTGTTACCCTTTCAGGAGCAAATATAAGAAATTTGGTAAGTTGATTAATACAACTCTGAATAAAATTTCGTAATTTTAACATCAACAAATAATTAAAATTCTCATCAAGAAAATAATTTTCCTTATTTCAGAAATTAGTATTTCACTCTGCAACATCTGTTAAAATATTTGCGGTTTTGATTTGAGAAAATTATGGCCTCCCTCGGAATAGTTTTACTTAAACTCCTCTGACATATTGTGTTCAGGCAGATGCTGCAGTTAATAAACGCATACGTTTTCATGAACAAAGAATAATATATTTTTTTGAAAATATATACGTCCTATACTGAAAAACAAATATATATTGTAATGCCAATTAATTAACACATTAATTGTAAATTTGAAAATATAAATTGTTTGAGAAATATATTCACAGCAACAATGTAGCCAGGTATTGTTTCCTTTGTCGGAAGAGGTATGCGCGCTCAAAATTGCGAGACGGTTGTTCAGTTGGCTGGAAGGTTTGGTCAAGTACAGGTCGTATTAAAATAGACGAGATATTCTTTTAAAACAAATAAAGTTAAGTAGAAGCAGTGAGCAGTCAGACACGACAGAAGTTGATCGAGTTGAAATAGGCAAGACAATTTCAATATTCAAAGGAAATTTGCAGAGAAACATCGAGAATTACCAATCAACAGCTTTGATTGGTCCCTGAACATTTTGCTCAAGACGAAATATTCATTTGATCAGAACTACGAAACCTGCTAAACACAAACAGTTTTTGGTGCACATAGCCGAGCAGATGTCAACCGAGGGAGAGACGAAAAGGAGGTTCATCCTGGTTCCTGATTTTTGATCTAAAAATATTAATTTTAGAATCTGTGAGTTTTTAGAAGCAGTGCAAAACCCCGCCATAGTGTTTCGTCAAGTACAAGGAATGCTGCCGTGAGTAACAATATAAAATAAATAATTATGTAAACCTGATTAAAAGATAGACGTCAGATTTCGTTTTCTTCGTAAATTGTAAATTAGAATCCATCTTTTTTTAGTTTAACTTCGCTGACAAGTAAATTTCGTCCTAATTAATTGACGAGTTAATCTTTTCTCTTTTAAATTGGAATTTGTGTTTAAGTTGAGAAATAAAATGATTCGTCATTATCAAACCCAGTAGAGACCCTGAGATAATTTTTAAATTGTGTAATTGTTTTTAAAGTATTCAAAATAAATTTGTTACTTTCTTAAAGTTAATAATCTTTCATTCATTTAAAAGTCCATCATTTTTAATTATTATAATATATATATATATATATATATATATATTTTAAAAATTTAATTTATATTGTAGTTATCTTTCAGAATGTTTTCAGCTGGAATTTCTTACACCAGACAATTTTATTTATATATATATATATATATATATATATATATATATATATATTAATGCGGTTTTCACACGTAATATCGCTGTATAGATATATCGAGAGTTTTGGTGGAGAATAAGATCTTTAGGGAGAAAATGAAAACTGTGTAAGAGACGATGTAAATCTGTTATTGAATAAAAAATAAAAAAATATATTTTCAAAGATTGAATCAACTTCTGAAATATTCTGAAATCAGCAGAACTTAGTGCATTAGAAATGAACTCTTCTCTGCTAAAGAGAGCAATGGACATGTAGGCGATGAATGTATTTAAAAAATGAAGCTTACATCGGCGAGAGAAACACAAAGTCGTAAACCGCAACCAGTTTTCAGCAACGGAGACGGATTAATCAATATTTTATCGTGAAGAGTGAAGGTTGGTGTCATACCGATTCTACCTCCGAATCCCAAAAGACAGACGTTTCAGTGAATTGATCATGAATTAAAGAAGTTTCCTGCTTCACATCCGCATGGTAATCACACCATATTTGAATTCTTAACAAAATTTCTAAAAACAATACCGTCACAATACATGGTAATATTGTTTCGGTTACTCAAAGTCGGAAGCGTTTTAACGTGGCTTGAACCCGCCCAACAGTCAAGGTTGTGAGTTTCCTTCAAATTGGACTAGCCACTCAAGAGAGAAACTATGGTGAAACAATCGGATTGCGGGAAATCGAGAACACGATGCTTGTCTGGGACATGATCCTTTAACCTTCTTCTGGTGTCTCTGTTTTTGACTCTAGTTCCATTAGTCTTGGTTTTTGTAAGCATCACAAAACGAGTTACAACATTTAAATTCCAAGATAAAAAAAACATGAAGTAAATACCAAAATATTCAGTAAAGAACGCGGACTATTTTTCAATTAAAATTTTTTTGTCTGTTTCTTCCCTGCGCGGTTGTCTGAATTCTTCATCCTTGCGACTTGAAAGAGTTCAATTCCTGAGAAGACGTTATTAATGGAGTGATGACTTGAGGGTACTGGGAATACGCCACGTGGCGCCTTGAGAGAACAAGGAGACGATAACATGGCGGCTGTTAGTGTGGTATCTTTCCAGTCAAGGTGTGTATACGAGGGATGATGGTGTGGCAGCACTTTCTCAGTGTGCAGGTGAATGAATATTGCAGCCGAGGCGCCTGTCTTGGGAGCAGACAACTAAGTGAAGGGCTAATGCATTATGGAGAGGCACTTCGCCCTTATGACGGAACTGACTATCTTCTCAGAACCTCTGCTGCAATATCTATGCTAATCTACAGGCACCAATGAACTCACTCGCACAAAAATTAATAATAATACCTATCACAGAGGGACATAACGAGACACCGCCTCATGTCCTCCCTGGACTCCTTTCGAGGGAGACGCAGTGGAACCTGGAGAACAGCAAGTAGAAGAACAACATTAAGTGTGTTGGAAAAGAAACAAGTGCTGGGGGTTAGGGAAGGAGAAAAATGGTTATCGGACAGTTACTAAAAGTTAAATGTGGTCACACAAAAAAACCTCATCAGCTGGTTCCAATAATTGAATTAATATTTGTTTAGAGAGAACGAGGAAACTTTTTTTTTTTGACTGAGGGAGTCGTATATTTAACTTTAAAATAGATTGACTTTCCATCCGGAAAAGAAATGGATGTGAAAAGGAACAAAAAGAAGTATGGCAAGACAATTATTGTTTATTTAAAAAATCAAATTTTGGAAGGAACCCGAACGGGTACTATGAAAATAAGTTACGAGCCCGAGTAATGAAATCATCTGAGGATGAAACAGAGAGTGCCTTCTATCAGTCGGAAATTGAACTATTGACTGTTCACGGTTGCCAACTGACGATGTTTAAATATAAAAACCAGGACGTACTTGGGCCTTCGCCTGAATTTCATCCCAATTACGTCTGGAGAAATCTTGGCAGCTCACAGGTGCCATCTGCCGGTCGCAAATGGAACTACTTGCTTGATTACCGGTTTCCATGTAATAATATTTTGAAAATAAAGAAGACGACTGTCTTGGTATATTTAATATTTATTGTTTTAAAAAACTGAAAAATGACATTTATACACGGTAAATCCTTAAATTAATGACGCTGAACATCTAAAACCTTGACAAAGAACCCTGAGTAAGAGAAACAGTTGAAAATAATTTTTATTTAAGTTACATCCTATGTAATACTCTTTCTTATACAAATTGAATAGTTAAATGAATACTATAATAGATACAGATTTGTATTCTTGTGAACATTCGAATATAAATATGTACATTTTTTAAGACATACGAAACACTCTTTAAAAAAATAATTTAATTACTTGAAGGAGTAAATTATTACGGCGAATTCAAGTGAACTCTATAGAGAGAGAATGCGTCGCTATAATGTATATAATAGATATTGTAATGCCAATTAATTAACACATTAATTGTAAATTTGAAAATATAAATTGTTTGAGAAATATATTCTTACGGCGGTACAGAACACAACAACAATGTAGCCAGGTATTGTTTCCTTTGTCGGATGAGGTATGCGCTGAAAATTTGCGAGACGGTAGTTCAGTTGGCTGGAAGGTTTGGTCAAGTACAGGTCGCATTGAAATATTGTGGAGAGAATACACATTATGTTTTGGTAGAGTTCAGTCTGCATTTCGGCTCCTCAGCGATCGGGTGGTCGCAAAAGAACTTTTGGAACTTGGAGATTAAACACGTGGCGAGAGACGAGGACGAAACCTGATAAACACAAACAGTTTTTGGTGCACATAGCCGAGCAGAAGTCAACCGAGTCAGGGAGAGACGAAGACGAGGTTCCTGGTTCCAGATTTTGATCTAAAAATATTAATTTTAGAATCAGTGAGTTTTAGTAGAAGCTGTGCAAAAACCCGTCATAGTGTTTCGTAAGTCAAAAGTATCCTGGAATGCTGCCGTGAGTACCAATATAAAACAACTCATTATGTAAACCGGATTAAAAGATAGTCGTCAGATTTCGTTCTCGTCCTTTGATAAAATTTATTAAGTAGAATCCATCTTTTTAATATAATTTCGTCGACATGTAAATTTCGTCTTTGGTAATTGACGAGTGAATATTTTTATTGAAATTTGTGTTGATAAGATTTCTAAATAAATGATTAGCCATTATCAAACCCAGTAATGACCCTGAGATATTTTTAAATTGTGTCAATTGTTAAAGTATAAACATTGATAATAAATTTGTTTGTTTGTAAATTGAATAATCATTCATTTAAAAAGCCACTCCTTATTTTGATTATTAAATATAGATTTATATTATTGTGATCATTCGAATGTAACTTTGTACATTTTATTTAGGACATACGAAACACTGTTTAGAGAAAAAATAATAATTTAATTACTTGAAGGAACAAAATTAATACGGAGAATTTAAGGGAACTCGATAGTGAGAGAGAATTCGCCACCATAATGTGATTCCGGAATACTTCTCGTTGGTATTTTTTGACTTTTCAAACGAATTAAATATATATATATATATATATATATATATATATATATACATTTTTCCGACTCGTTTAAGGCATTACTCACTTTGTTTATTTAATAAAAAGATACTAGCAAGTGCGTATTATACATCGCATAAATTTCTGTGAAAGCCGGGAACAGAACTGGATCCCGGAGGACAATTTAGCACAGCCTCTAATCTTGCCACTGTTAAAGTGTAGCCTCTTTAAAACACACACACTGGTGGGGAGAAAAAAAGAGTGGCACAGTTACCCGGGGAGGTTTCTCTCTCGCACACACACACACACACAAATAAAATAAAAAGAGCCGAGCCAGCCACCCTGGCCCGGAGATCTTCTTTAATAAAGCGCTAAGCGTGATATAGAGGAAGCAGCGTAAAGCAATTTGGTATTCAGATGAAATGGCCGTGTAATTCCACGTGTTAATGCGCCACGGAAATAAATACTATTCAGGGTAGAGGATAAAGTCACATCTTTAAGGGAGGCAGCGAAGGATTGGAAAATGTTTATACGAGAGGGGGAGGGGAGGGAAACGGTAGTTTCTGATAAAAATCCTTTTTTCCTCTAGAGCGAAACTGCTGCTGTCGCGGACATAAAGTAGATTTTCCAGTCCATTGAGGGTGAGCAAGGTTCAACTCCCCCACTTCTTCCCCACCCAGCGTCTGCCCCCCCCCCCCATCTCGGATGAAATATGGGAGACTAATACAGGAAAAACATATTAAATATCAGAGTCCTCCACCTTGTCATATTAACACCAGTCAATGGTGAAAATTGTTTGAAAATTTCCACCCCTGTGGGGTGGTAGTCGTGTCATACCTCCACAGTGTTTGTTTCTGGTTTGAGAGGAACACGTGTACGAAATTTGGTCAAATTTTCTCCCCGGGTGTGGATTTGTATGCGCAACTTACAAACAAACAGTCAATTTTATTTATATGAAGATTATATTAAAATTGGGTATTATAAGGCTTTTTTAAATAAATAGGACAGTAATTAACATATTAGACATAAATAATAATTTTATAAACAATAAAGTAAAAATTAAGAATTAAGATTAGGAACGCAGTATTTTAGAAAATTAGCTCCATTTTTCTGACACCACCAGAATCAAAACAGTCGTCTTGGGATTCTTAGATTGTAAATATGCTCTTTTAACTGGTCTTCCGACTTCAGTACGATCTGTAAAATTTTGAAAACTAATTCTCGGTTTTGAATCCGAGCCAATGTTTGAAACAACAAAGTTTCGACGGCAAACTGCGTCATCGTGGGTGTTAAAACTGGGGCAGGGTTTTGAGTGTCTCAACAGAAAGGATTGTAAGAAAAAGAGAGAAGTAAGACCTGGAAAAAATTTGAAATGTGGTGTTGGAAGAGGATTGAAAAAATAAAGTGGTAAAAAATGAAGAGATTCTGAGAAGGGTAAATGAAAAAGAGATCAAACTTGACTACAATTTTTAAGAGAAAGGCTAACTCGATCAGACACATCCAGCAAGACATCATTGAATGACGGACATAAGGATGGAGTTCCAGAACACCGTGGAAGAAGAGACGACTTGAAGGCAGAAACTAAGGACAGGGAGTTTTTTTTTAGGGCAACAGGCTACATGAGGGTAATCCACTTTGGGCAACTCCCCTTTAATAACATAGGAAGGGATTTGAAAGGGGGGATGTGGAAGGGTAAAGGAAGGCAGCCAAGGGTTAACTAGGGCCCCCGGGCTATGGTTTAAGGATCCTACCCGTCATTCGCCTAAAGAAATGCAGGGAAAACCCTAGAAAAACCTGCATCAGGTAGGTCGGGAATTGGCTACTTGTCCCACGCCCTTCCGATAGCGGGAGAGGAGTTTGCAGTGGGGACGCAGCATTCCCTTCTCCGTGCCTCGATCAGTTTAGGAGGCAGCTGGCCGACTATTCCAATGGGAATAGCAAACAACTCTTACCGTATGCCCAAGGTCTGTGACCCCGGAACATACACCTCTCAAAACAGGCCGAGATGCCTCGGCTTGTGGGAACCTTTGTTCAAAAACGGAGAGGAAAAGGCATCCCCAAAGGTGGCCCCTTCGTATCTCTCCTAAAAGGTTCGACCTTCACTTTGTAAGAAGGACAGGGATAGGTGGAGAATGAAATTTACAGAGCGAGCCCAACGATCTGCCAGAGAGAGTCAAGAGACAAAAAATTATTAATAACAATAATAGCTGTCACCTCGATGCCAAAGCCGAATAACCTAAATTGATAATGAGGCCTTATTCCTTCTGTAAAAGCTAATTTCGTACATGTGTTCCTCTCAAACCGGAAACAAACACTGTAGAGGTAAGACACGACTACCACCCCTGGGGCCGGGGTTGGAAATTTTCAAACATGCTCAAACGACCTATATTTGCGCCGGATAAATATTTTTCTGGATCAATGAGACTGATAGTGTTTCTCCAGATGTTTTTTGTGTATAACTTCAGCCCCTTTCGGCATTGTATTGGAGCACCCTTAGGGGATGGAGGGGAGAAAATAAAGCGACAACCGAGAGCGAGGTCAAATCCGCATTGTGGATGTCGCTTAGTTTAATTATGATATTCAACTTGCCGTTTATCCCCAGGGGCTGGGGTTGAAATTTGTGTATCATTTCAAATCATGTCTTAACTAAAAGACTAATGTAAAATTAAAATAATTTTTCTGGCATATGTAAATAAATACCCGGGCAACGCCGAATAACCCAGCTAGTTTCTTATAAATCAATTGTCCTTGTTGAAACTGAAGCAATGAATACATAAGTTTTCTATTATATCTTTAGGGGTTTCTAATGAAGTAAACGAATTTTACTGGATCAAGTGTATAAACAATATTTAATTTTTACGTCTGTTTTTAATAATATTCAACGGCCATTAAGCGAGATTTTTATATAAATATTATTAATCATAGAATTTTAATTTAACAGCACAACAACGTTTCTAACATATTATTGCCTTTTCAGACTGTCTCACATTGAAACGTTGTTGTTCTGTTTAATTAAAATGTTATGTACAATAAATAAATTGAATTACAACAAATGTTGGCCGTAAAATATATATTATTAGTCACACATATTTTTCTGTCATTTTAGTGAGTTCTTATAACGACGAGAGAGTTTCCTCCTTGTTTTGGCTGTATCTTCTTATGCTTTATCGAACACGAGTTTGCCTCTCCGGTCGGATATTAAATCTGAGGGCCATTCCTTTATTTAGTCAACTGATGCGCAAGATGGATGCAAGGTCCATCCAGCCTTTGTGAGGGACGCGTGGTTTGGTTGACCACACACACACATTAAAGGGAAATGGAGGCATTACATCGTCGACAGAGAAGAAGAGGAATGCAGGAAATATGGACAGAAATTCGTCAGTCCCCTTCTAGTCCCAGATGACAAACTTTGCCTTTGCAAACCTCCCCAATAAACGCATTTACATAATCTATAATTTTATTTCAGTAACGCAGAAACTCACGTTCCGATACTTCTGTATCTTATTGGAAGGATGTACAGTAGTTCCGTGGACTTTAAAATTGATCACTCCAATACGCCATTTCTTATATCGAAAAACTTTTGAATTATCACGAAAAGGAAAGCTTTTTTTGTCCTATTGATTTCATTGCAATTTGTGGATCATCTTCCAGAAGAAATAAAAGTATGCCTTAAAGGTTTCAATTATCATAAGCAAAAAACTTCATTTTAGAGGCAATCAAGATGACAATTCTCAAACAATTTCGGGATCTTCTTACAGCTATAAAATAAGAAAAAATTTACTCTCACCGAATTAATATTGCATCCAGTATCCAGATTTAACAGAAGTTAAAGAATCTTTGTTTACTCAATTTGCAAAACTACAATCTTTAAAAAAAATTAGGGTAAGAAATTGTGCTTGATAGACTTTAAAGGGACAGAGAAGAAAATTGCTGATTTAGAATTGGTGCCGAAGATGACGACGAATAAATATATGCCTCGGCTTAGTTCAAAAACTGAGAGGAAAAGCCATCTCCGTCTCTCCAGAAAGGTTCTGCCACATGCTGGAGAGTGCTGTAAAGCAGTTTCTACAAAAGCATATTTGTATAATACAAACGCAAGTTAGGGTGTTATTTTCTTTAAGTAAACATAAAACTACATTTACTTACGTCTCGCAATTGATCACGTAAACCGAAAATCATATTTTTTTTATGTAGCAATGGAATCAAGTGGCTCCAATTCCGGGCATGTGCTGCTCTCTGTTGAGTTTCACGTAAACTACGTCAATACATGAAAAACCTTGAGACAAAAGTAACTAACAAGCAGAAGAACATTTTGCAAGTCTTTCAGACTGAGATCTGTAAATCCGTAAATAGGAAGCACAGTCTGGAAAGCCTGAAATGAACCGAAGGCTTTAATCACTAGACTAATTTCCTTCTCTTCGTGTATATGTAGCATCCGCCACTGCTGATAATCTTAATGGTATCACAACCAACTTCAAGATCCACAACCAATAATATTCCTACATAATCGCTTAACCCTTACTTGATTTGATAACTCTATGGAGATTTTATTTTTCATTTGTCACATGAGGTTCTGTATTATTTATTAAATTTTCACTAAACCTTTATTACATAATTTCACAATGC
This sequence comes from Zhengitettix transpicula, assembly GCA_037074705.1. NCBI lineage: Eukaryota > Metazoa > Arthropoda > Insecta > Orthoptera > Tetrigidae > Zhengitettix > Zhengitettix transpicula. The sequence continues at coordinate 79,962,494 of CM073593.1, forward strand.
ATTTTTTAAAGTACTTAACAACCGATTTCTAAAGAACACTTAACTCAATCCATATCTCATTTGATTATTTAAGCTTGAAAATTCTTCTGTTTCTCCTCAGTTAAAAAGGTTATCGTCGAGTACCATCTTCCTAAGAGTTATGCTAGATGAGAATTTTTAATTCAAGAATGCATTAGGCTTGGTTTGTGAAAGTGATAATTAACAGTACGGGATTTATCAGAATTTCATTTCAAGGGAACCTCCTACTGGCGTACTTTTACTGTCCTGTATGTATTACATACGTAAAACAGTACTAATTCTCATGTGTAAACAAAAATCAGATACAAAAAATATAAAAAGTGAAAAGCATGGAACATTCTCCTATACCAGTGATACTTTGAACTGATGTATCCCTGGTTACTAAACTTATTGAAGATTATTATTATTTCACTTTATCTTATTGCATTCTGCTACTTTTTATGTATATACGAGGGTGGTCTAAAAGTTTCCGACCCAACGATGAAAGATTTTTTTGAATTTTTATTTTTTTTATTTTTCAACATAGCCTCCCTTGTAACTATACACACTTCTCCCAGCAATGCACCCATCTCTGTAACCCATCCAAAAAGTACTTGGTGTTTTTCTCTGCAAAATAATTGTCGGAAACTTTTCAGACCACCCTCGTATAAGAAAAGAACGACATATAATCATATATTCCAATTCCAATTATATTTAACATAATTCTGATAATCAAAATTAACATCTTCTGATTAAACTTTTTGTTTACATATTTCCTCTGTATATTAGTATTTTATTCTTAAACATTGGAAGGACAAGTGGTAAAAATAATATAAAAATTGATTTTAAATTGAAAACATTTTAATATCAAATATGGTGAATATATAATTTTTCCAACTCCATAAAACATTATAAATATATCAGATCTATGTACAAACATTGAGTGTTGGGGACATGCAACATAGTGGATGAAAAAAATGGGAGAAGACACCAACACCGGGGTGGAGAGAGTTATGTACAACAGAACTGATAGTATCTTCCCCTGGAATGCTCAGTTAACAACTGAAATTACACTTCTCACATATTGCCCTGCCAGAAAAAAAATAGGGCGTCATGAAATGTTCAATTAAGAGATTGCCTGAAAGTAGGCAAGTTCATCCAGACCCACAGGGTAACCTATCAGCCAGACAGGGCCCTTGAAGATTAGGCCCTCTTTGTCACCCGTCATCTCCCGCCAGTTACCCTTTGGGAGGTATACGTCTCGGAAGGTTACATTCGGCTCCAGAACTGGGGCAACTAGCAAATCTTCACCAAGCAGGAACTCTAAAACAAAAATAAAAAATAAATATGTAATAACAGAATGGTACAAAAGGAAATACAAGTAATACACACTTAAATAGAACTACAAAGAAATAAGCCAGAATATAAATCATTATTGACATTTAAAATTTAAAACTAATTCCTGCAATAAAGTGAAAACCAAATAATAAATAGTCTGTAGCCAACTTCATGTCTTTATAAAGAAGCCTATTGATCTCTGTACTTGCAGGTAGAACCTACCTGGCAGTAGCGTAGCGTGGGTTTCAGCTGCTCAGGACAGAGCCTACATTTGTCACCCCCTTATTTAGGTATTTTAATCCAAAACTTACAAGAGTTCTGCCGCTCCAAAAAAATGCCACCCTGGTCAGATTGCCCCCACTGCTACCTCGAGACGGAGAGGAATTACTTCAGGAATTACTTCTCTCCCTCTAAGATTCACACAAGTAAGGCCATTTTGAGAGGTGTATGCTCCAGGATGGCATACCTTGGGCATACAGTAAGATTTGTCCGTCAAATCCTATTAGAACAGCCAGCCAACTGTCTCCTAAACTAGAGAAGGGAATGCTACAACCACAGGCAAAAATGTCCCAGTCATTGGAAGGGCATGATACAAGTAACACGAGCTTAACCTACATGACAAAGGTTTTCTAGAATTTGTCCTACATCACTTTTATGATCATTAAACTATTGCCTACAGCCACTAGTTAACCCTTGGCTACCCTGCTCTCTCATTTATATCCCCCCTTTTAAATCTGCCCCCATACTATTAAAGATTTGCCATCATGTTGATTACCCTAATGTACTGAGCCACTATAATAAAGTCTACATCTTTAGCAGTCTAAATATTCTAAAATGAACACGTCTATCACCTATAACTGTGTCTCAGTGCTCAATGTCACCCATACCTCGCTAGATTATTGCATGTTCCAATGAAACAATGTCTCTCTCTCCACTAGTATCATGAAGTAAATTCAAAACTTAAGGCATTAATTTGTCTCTGATGCAATAGCTAACAGAAATAAATTCTATCCAATTACAACATCGACACCTGTAATTAAACCATTTTAGCCACCCTGTTGTTCAAATCCTTTCTTGTATTGAAAAATGTGAATTGTTTATTACCTGAATCTATTGCCTGGGCCACCTTATCTTTGGGATCTAGCCACCAGATAGGGAGGTTTATTGGGGTTCCGTCTTGCATCTTCTTCGCTGCCAGATCTAAGATTCTGTCAGAATACTTGTAGTGCAGTGTGGTAAACTTCATGGCAATTTCAATAGTCTGAGGAGGTAAACAAATACACATTAGCACACAATGATGTAAAAAATATATACTCCTCAACAAAATATAGTGACAACTATGAGAATTTACAAATGAAATATTTTTAAATAATGCACATTATTGATACAAACTTATCAGGTGGATTAAATTGTTTATAATATAAAATACAAATACAATAGCATTTCTGATGAATGTATTACTAGTGATACTCACCTCAGTATCATAGTCCCATGGAGCAAAAGAGAACTGCATGGTGGGCATGAAGGTAGTTGCCTGGATCCAGCGAATGTACAGCTCCTTAGATGGTTTCTCTGGCCCATTGCCTCCAATCATATCAGGAAGAACGTATGAGTACCCAACCATGTTCATTCCCAGCAGAGATGGCACCAAGGACTTCAGACCTCTCTCATAGCCCCATACTGAATCCCTATCAGTCATCCTCAGGAATATGGGGAGTTGCTGGTTTCGGTACACAACACGCACCTCAGTCATTCCAAACTTGCTTCCAACAGTGGCAGCATTCTCCACATATTGTGTAGTGAATACATTAGGCTGTAACTTCATTGGTACATTCAAGAGTGCCACCTCAGGAGAGCCTGGCATGTATTTGGTCTCACCTGCATCAAACTTGAAGGCATCAATATTGAAACGGTCCCTGATTGATGCCAAACGTTGACGCCACCAGGAGACAGCATCTGGGTTGGTGAAATCTATCAGGCCAGCAATGCCATCCCACCAGACTGTTGAGTTTACTTTCTTGTCAGCAGTGGAAACTAGAAAACCTCGATCTCTGGCCTCCTTGAAAGATGGGCAGAGGGTTCCCACAAAAGGGTGTGTCCACAACGTGAATCGGAAACCAAACACACGTAGGTCAGCAATCAGCTTTGCAATGGTAGAGAACTTTTCCCCAAACTTGAGCTCCCCATAACAGGTCTCCCAAGAGTCATCTATCTCAATGTGGCTATGATTGAATTCATAGTGAGCTATATCCATGGCAAACTCGTAAACAAGGCTCTCATTCACCCCACGTCCAAAGCGGTTCCAAGTTGACCATATAGGATACTGCACCATCCGTGCATCTGGTGGGCCTGAAGGTACGCCAAAGAAAGCTTGAGTTGCAGCTAAGTGAGTCTGCTTAATGTTATCTCCCTTACAATAGTAGAACTTAAGATTCGAGGACATTACATTTTCCCAGCGATAAGGTGCTGCAATTTTACTGTGCAGGCAGAGGTGTGAAGTATTCTGGGAAATGAACAATGGAATGTCCCTGGGAACATAAACCACTCTGCCTCCTGAAGTGATCCAGTATGGCTCCACAATTCCCTCATTACCACCTTGTCCAGTAGCAAGGGCAGAATTGATTCTTTTGTTCAGGTCACTGGGCCACAATGAGTCACCATTAATAGGGCCACCATAGAGACGCTCACCACTCAAAGGGATACAGGCAGTGATTTCCACTCCTACAGGAGCAGACACATTGAACTTGTAACAATTAGCAGCTGTAGCAATGGATGCCTTTTTAATGGTCAATTTCGAATTAGGATCAGTTTTAGGATTCTTAGCCCAGCTCAAACAGATATCTGAAATAGTGTCATTACAGGTCACTGGGTTTCCAACCTCTTCCGAAAAGAAAATTGAATTTTTCATTACGAGTGTGGAATTTCCTGGAATGATAAAATGCTAATTTCAGGTTTATCCAATAAGCTAATAAAAAGATATGCTTGATAAGAAACATGAACACAATTTCAAATTCAAATAATTAACACAGAATTTTCATCACATATGAGCTTACACAAAATATTCTACAAAACTACTGCAAGGGAAATTGTGGAAAACAGTGTTGTAGACAAATATTGCATATATATCATCTGCTACTCTAAATAAATTAACAAACATTGTAATACAGACACTGGTAAAAACCCCGTGATTCCAATATTTATTAAAATAAATGATAGTGAATATGCATAATCATAGAAAAAAAACTGACTTCATTTGAACTTGTTCAATATTTTGTCACCTATAACATTGAATTGATACATACAATTCATAAATAGAAAGAAGTTTTCAAAGCTAATATATATTTGTAATAAAACACAAAAATAGTCATTTCATCACATCCCAAGTTACATACAACCACATCCAATTCTTGAAAAACATAAGACCTATATGAACAACACACTGCACAGACAAGCTGACAAAATTTACAATTTTCATCTGGGTGGTGCAGTGAGTTGTTCATAAGATTTTTCTGATGAAAGTAACAAGAGTTCAGAAATATAATATATTTCCTTTATCACTTAATTGTTCTGCTGGCAGCTACTTGTTTTACCTTTTTCTTTCACCTAATACATACATTTTATATTCTCAACTTTTAGTAACTTTGACATACATTTTATTTTCAATTATTTAACTATCTAAGAGTACAAAGTTTGAATTAATCAATTTTATCAAAATCTTATTATGCCTGAAAATAATTCTAAAGATTTCATACAAGTTAACAAATGGATTTGAGGAGAAACACAAAATTTTCTTGTTAAGATAATATATATATTACTTACCTTCATTGACATCCCACAAGTAGATATTTGCTGATTTTCTTGTTGTCAAAAAGTGGAAGAACTGTTGATGGTTATAGGAACTCAGTTGAGTTCTTCTCAGTAGGAGCCTTGTAGCCGTAAGGCCCAAAAGGCCTATGAGTAACAGCACAATTACTGCAAAAGAAAATTTTAAAAAATAAAGTTGATAACAATATAATAAAATTTGAACTTTGAAATAATTTACATTTGCAACTTTCATGACAAATAAATTTCACCTTACAAAGAAATCTTAATCAAGATCACAAAGTTTTCCTCAAATTGATAAAACAATTGCAGCAAAGTACCTTTCCTTGTCTGTGATATAATACAATGCAATGAGTTGTCACAGTGATCTAAACTACCAAAATCTGGATGTTGAAGGGCTTCTGACACATTAGACAAATGAATGTGTATTTAATATTCTATAAATGGATAATACAGAACTCTATTTAGAAAATGTACTCGGCTTTGCTTAAATGACATAACTTCCCCAAATATCAGTGTCCAGTCAGTTATTGTTGTTTTTATGCATAACTAAAAACTGTATTAAAAATTATAATCACTCAGAATTAAAACAATAAACTGAATTGCGACGCATATAAATAAGTAGCGATAAATCAAAGAAAATTGGGGTGTAACGAAAACCAAAACTTTAATTAAATGATAATAAAATATCGTGTCTCTGTAAAGGAACTTACATGACTAACAATGAGATAAGAACATCAAGTTCTTGTTTTTAACAATTAACTTACTCAGTCCTTTGAGAAAGGATTCCTGGCGGCGTGAAGCGTTGTTTTTGTGTCTCGCAATGATGACTGTGATGTCGTTATGACCAACAGGCTTCTTACCACTGTCAACCCACTGAGGGCTCAAACGGTTGTACTTGTTTGTCATCGTAGTAGACGCAGCTGACACAAAGTCTTAACTCATGGAACCCACCACTATGTCTAAGACCTGACAAAAACTAAACAATGATAAATTATGTCAATCCGTTCCTTATCGGAAGTATTATGTTGACATATTTCTGACAGACCTCTGCGGACTGCCCTTGTAAACAAACTACTACACAAAGCAACTGCGCAGAAAGACAATACGTTCTGTGTAGGCCTACTCTCGCACCGCCTTCTATACCACATCAAACTTCATTTCACCGTATAAGAAAATTAAATAGAAATATAATTTTAAACAAAGGTGATTTTGAAGAATAAAACAAATCTATTATATTCACATGAAGTGTATAATTGTTAAATTTTGTCACTTAATGTCATGTAGATCGCATGGGCTAATTTTATATGTTCAGATAAGGACACACTAGAGAGATGTAAATACGATTTTGCAGTTCACATATAAATATAAAAAAATATTACACAGAAAGAACCCCCAGGTAGGAATTCTTAATTTCATGAATGTTTTTACCATTTTTGTTGGATAATGTTACCTGTCATAAAAAAGAAAAAATCAACATTGCACTGGTAACGACGAAATTTTATAAATTTATTAGTAATATAGCTACTAACTGTTAGACACTTATCTCGTTTAAAGCATTATATCCAATGAGCTATGGTATTTGTGTCAGGCATTTCGGTAGCATACGATTTTACTCAACCAAATATGCAACGTTACACCAAATACTTGTTAGGGCGATGGTTATAATTAATACAATTACAATAATCTAATCTGGAACGTTTGTAGTGTGTAGAGCTGCTACCTAAGAATATGGAACCATAATATGAATCAAACGCTCTTTGGACAAAATCATTTTTGCCATTTTGTGTATGTATTTTTAAGGGACAATATGTAGTTAAAATATGGTTCATCTTACTCAAACCCTATTTACTAAACAATATCAAGATGAAGGATTAGGTGTATATTAAAATTGGAATTATTATTTGTTTTCCAGTATAATTTATGAAGTATTGTTTCCAAAGGTATAAAGTAATATTTGACAATAACATCACATTTCCTTGTATCGAATTTTATCTTAGAAAATAATTTTGTAGCAACTACTACGGCATGATATTAATATGGATTTTTTTATTGATAATTAATTAGTTAAAATTTCTGCCGCTTTTTTTAAATAAATGACAAAGAGAAGACGCTACAGTTGTCTGTCTAGTTCAAAGACAATTATTATATTGATTGGTAAACCACTTTATTGAAATCTTGCGCTGTTGTTTCTGCTTTTTCTTCTTGTTGTTCTCCTAGCTGTTTAAAAAACTAGCCCGTGGAAGCAAACTAACGTGAAAGGGTGTTGTCTTCTTCGCAATATTTGTCGTAGACCTGCCTACTGTTTGGTCCGTTGGCCGTCCAGTACAAACAGGCGTTATTGTCTTCAGAAGCAACCATCTCTGGAAGAAACAAAAGAAAAGGGAACACCATTAGAACGAAAAATGTGATCAAATTATCCGTTCATCCTTCCAGTCTATAATCTCTCTCTCTCCCTCTCTCTCTCTCTCTCTCTCTCTCTCTCTCACACACACACACACTCAGAGAGAGAGAGAGAATTCCTGTATTTCATTTTAGAATTAGGGTACAAAAGTTTCCCAGGGCAATAAAAGCATCAGGCAAGGTAATTAGACATCATCCAAATTGTTACGATAACACCAAAAAACAGGAAAAGGAATTAAAACGGATCTTGACACTTTAAAACAGTGCATCCATTTTTGGAACCTAATTATTAATATCTTGAAGAAATATCAGTTAAAATTTAATTAACCGATCATAATCTTTCAATTAATAATAGCGTTTATTACGGACCATTGTTGAAATTTTGAACCACCTGAAGTTTTTAACCAATTTCTTAAAACAATTTGTCTTTATAAAACCAAAATCAATGTCAGAACGAAATACAGAGATTGTAACTGAAGAAGGATGTAACAAAAGAAACAAGTAGTGGTAGAATGAGTTTTGTAATAGACGAAAATGTGCCGAAATAGCAAATGGGGGATGTTTTCTCTGTTGATAAATCTGAACCATACAAGGTAGAACGTGAATCAGGATTCTTGGCGATAAAAATGAATTAATACCCCGTATGAAACGTAAATGGTGTTTTTAAACCATCGTATCTCTCTTCTCAGTCTTCGCTTTTATACTAAATCTTCTAATTCAATTATCACCAATAATTTTTATTCGTTAATTTTTAATTAAAGACGCTCTCCACATACTAAATGAGTCCAGAATAATGTATATTGTATAACCAACGCCGTGGGAAAAGACTAGAAACGCCACTACATTATTCATTTTTCTTCATTCAATTTGCTCCATCCCTCATTCAAAAATCACGTGAGCTAACATATACCCCCTTCTCACTGATTCTTTTTCTTGTTTCTTTGTTACTTACGGTGGCAGGGGATGTCACAGTACCCTCCATTTGTGTTGTCCGTTCCACACCAGATGTTGTCGCTCCACTGAAAGCAGATACTATTAAAAATAATCATGATCGATATAATAATAATTAAACAACAAGTATATATATTTAATATATGTTCAGTTAAATAATATCAAAACGCAAAATAAATTTTAATTTGTCTGTCATACATTACAAATTAGAGAAAAAAAATTTATTCTTTCCACGTTAATATTTTATTATATCCTTCAAAATGTAGACTGTGCAGTCAAGAATTATAACATTTTTATTAGAATAATTTTTATTCCCAATTTTGATAGTTTTATATATATCCAAATTAACTCCATTATTATGTCAATGACAGCCACACTCAGTTTCTCCTACTGAAACGAATAATATCATGTAAAGTTTCTTATTTCGAAAATTATAGCTGGATATATGAAACTTGACAGCATCATTTTGATTCTGAGTGACTAAAACTGGAAAGCTCCAGACCTTAACTATGCACATACAAATTATTAAACAGGAAAAGTGGTGGTTTGCGAACTGTCATCCTGTTGGTACCTTCGAGTCCCGGTCTTCGGATTACCCTAACTTACGAATTTGACATATCATAGATACATACCTCATGGATATATCCAACGCAAAATGGTCACCGAATTTGGATGAATGTCGCACCACGATAATGCATGGTCGCTCATCGCGAATCGATGTGTTCCTCATCCTGCGTGTAGCACATATATCGAATCACTTTGAATTTATCCCAAACTAGAAGAAATACCTTCAAATTAAACTCTTCTTCTTTGTCTGATAATCCAAATTCGGTTTAATTGGCGCTATTAAACATGGCTGCCATTGACGTAATACTCGAAGGATGTTAATGAAACTAGTACCACATATACGTCACACGTTAAGCTAATAGCGTGTCTGTTAAGTAAGCCTGCGAGAGGATTTCTAGCAGGTGAACCTTCCCAGAGAGCTCTGGCGGGGGCTACCTTTGGGGATGCTCTCACATCTCTCTGGTTTTTTGAACTAAGGTTCCCACATGCCGAGGCACCTCGGTCTGTTTTGAGACGTGTATGTTCCGGGGTCGCAGACCTTGGGCATACGGCAAGAGTTGTCCGCTACTCCTATTGGAATAGTCGGCCAGCTGCCTCCTAAACAGGCCAAGGCATGGCGAGGGGTAAGCTGCGTCCCCACAGCAAACTCCTCTCCCGTCATCGGAAGGGCGTGGGACAAGTACCAAATGCCCGACCTACCTGATGCAGGTTTTCCTAGGGTTTTCCCTGCATTTCTTTAGGCGAATGCCGGGTAGGATCCTTAAAATATATCCCTGGGGTCCTAGTTAACCCTTGGCTACCTTCCTCTACCCTTCCGCATCCCCCCTTTCAAATCCCTTCCTATGCTATTAAAGGAGAGTTGCCCAAAGTGGATCACCCTCATGTAGCCTGTTGCCCTAAAAAGAAAAAGCTAATAGCGTGGCATAGAATGATTATTTTTGAAAAATGAGAATGAACTGTGATCGTGCTTATTCAACAGCTTGTTTTCGAATTTACTTGGGATGTGGGCAGCCGCGGGAAACTAACTGTTGTAAATTTAACATTTTCTTTTTGGGTTTCAACCTCTCTTACCTCGTAAAGAGTTTCGTCTTCTTTTGCCTTCGCCTTTCCATACAGACCAGAAGTAATTTTACAGTATCCTGAAATACGAATTAAGAAATAGAAATCGTATAGTTGTTTAGGAGGAAATCTTAAATAGGCATGTATCTATCTATCTATCTATATATATATATATATATATATATATATATATATATATATATAACATTTGAGATGCACAAAACCATTGAGCGTAAGAAAATGAAGGACTGACCTAATTCTACGATACACTATAAATATTACGAAAAATAAATAGATAACATTAAACCTGATACGGAAATTAATTTTGAACAGAATATTAAACGACGATTAAACGAGTATAAATATAGTGAAGAATCGTTGAAGCAGTTAAAGGTGGGACCGTGTAACAGAAATTAAAATTTCAGGCAGGAAGAATACCAATACTGAGATTAGCATATTGCGTAATTGATCAGAGAAGAAGATAATTATTTGACAACTTATTTCAGCAGAAGAAGCTTTGGAATGAAAAAAACAATAAGTTGAAAAACTAAAGTAACAATTTGCAGGAAGTCCAAAAATTCAGGTTAAATGTACTTAAAAAATGATTTGTTTGTCTTGGAAAAAATTAAACAAATTCCTTATTTGGGAAGTAAAAATGGCTACAATAGTACAGGCTAAGAGAAAATCAAGGTATAATATCCCCACATTAAAACTGTAACGCGGAAATGAGTAAATAACAACTGTTACAACTGTAGCAGAGGGATGCTTGAATAAAGCAGACTGGAAGCTTTTGAAATTTGGAGCTATACAATACTGATCGTTGAAGCGTAAATGGCTTTAAAATAAAATAAAAAGAGTTGGTTTTTTTTTTGTAGAAAGCCTCGTTCCTGAGTGAAGAAAAAGGCTAGCCCGTTACCGAGTAATCCCGGTCACCGAATGAACATCTCACTATACAGTGTAGGTAATTAGGAATACAGATCTAAGTAACATATTCTTCAGAGATTTAAACATCATTAAACAAGTCACAGGAGTGATGACTGCCCAGGAAAGTTGACAATTGGATTTTATGTGCTTGAGGAGATTGGCAATGGGTGATTATAAGGAATGATTTGTTGGACCGGTTTTGAAGTTAATTGAATATGGTCTGGACTCAATTGGTAGGATTAAATATTCCATTATCCAATGTCGTAGTGAGGAAAACTTCTTATTCTTTTATGAAAAGGGAGTATAGGTGAGGAGTCAGTAGAAGCAGCTGCAAGATAGCCCAGGAACATTAAGAAGTAAGTCGTTACCATTGGCCATGGACTTGAGGACGAACTGTTTGTCGACATCCTCCATCATGTGGATGTACCAGCGCATGTTGTTGAAGCATTCCGAACACTGGAGCATAAAGCTGCTCAAGACGAGGATGACGATCTTCAGCTTGAGACCGACCATGACGGAGCTGGCACAAGAGTCCAGTGTCAAAGCATGCAGGTGGAACCTTCGATCGCCAAAGGCCACGTTACCGATAAAAATACTGGTTTTATAGAAGTACATTCACATAAACGGCCCTCGTAAATGCCACACACATTACGGTTATGCAGACATGGAAATCTTTTGACGCAATATAGTAAGCGTAAAATATTAATGTTCGTGTTCGCATTGCGAGGGTTCTACCATCTCTGCAAGGTTCTCCATAATTCGATTGGTAAGTGTCCAAGAACAAAAATACCCTGACATTTCCAAATAAGGGAAATTATCAGATCAAAGGCCCTTGCGAGTGTGCTACAGGTGACGAATAAAAGAGTAAAGCAAGTATTATAGCGAAGAAAGACAAAGCTGGTCGCGAATGCGATCAGTTGATCTACAAAGGGAAGAATGAAACAATTGTAAGAATTGACAACTGTTTGTAAAAAAATTAATACAATACAATTTGTAGAAATTATAAAATTTAAAACGTCTGTGTTAAAAATTATACTAATTATATAAATAAAAAGTCAAATTACGGAGTGAAAGAGTTCATCACCTGGTTTGTGCTTCATGTGGATCATGAATCACCAGACGAAAGGAACAAGGATTGCAGAAACGATGTGTGATATTTAATTTAGCACCTATTTTTCGCTATTTATTTATTTAAGGTAAACAATATAAACTACAAAACTAAAACGGAACAGTAAACAAGAGAGGTAAAAATTTTCACTAGGCCTATTCATAAAAGCGAGAATTAAAGGAAATTGAAATACACCCCTTTTTATATAAAAACGAGGTAATTAATGTCAAAAAATGATTTTGCATTAATGAGAATTTTTTAAAAATTTTTTATAAGTAATGATGCAGGTTTAATATCTCTCACATCACATATAAAATGGAATTCACAAAAAAAAATGTCAAAATCATTAGTGGGTAACCGGGGTCACAGACCTTGGGCATACGGTCAGAGTTACTCTTCCCATTGGAACAGTCGGCCAGCTGCCTGCTAAACTGGTCGAGACACGGAGAACGGGCCACAGCAAACCCCTCTATCGCAATCGTAATGGCGTGGGACAAGTACCCAATGCCAGACCTACCTGATTCAGGTTTTCTAGGGTTTGTCCTGCATCACTTTTAGGCGAATGCCGGGTATGATCCATATATTATAGCCCGGGGACCCTAGTTAACCCTTTGCTGCCTTCCTCTACCCTTTCGCATCCGTCATTTCAAATCCGTTTCTATGCCATTAATGTGGAGTTGCCACCACGTGGATTAACGTTATGCAAAAAAAAATTGGTGGGTAAATTTAGTACAAAATTAAAAAGTGTATTAATTGAAATATTTAATAAATGAATTATAAAAATTAAGACAAAAACGAAATATAATTCATAAATTGAAAAATAAATATAATAGTTATAGTTAGAAAGAAAATTTAGAGTGGACATGAAAAATGATTATTAGGAAACGTTTAATGATCAAATTATAGATTTTAATATATTAATTAGGAAATTTAATATAGACATATGTAGTAAAATATCTAATAAAAAATATAGAAAGGATGAAACATTAATGAGGCATGGTGACGGGAATACTGCGTCGCCACAGCAAACCCCACTCCAGACGTCGTAAGAGCGAGAAAAAAGTAACGAGAGCCCGATTTTTTAATTTTTTTTTTGGGCAACAGGCTACATGAGGGTAATCCACATTGGGCAACTCCCCTTTAATAGCATAGGAAGGGATTTGAAAGGGGGGATGCGGAAGGCTAGAGTAAGGTAGCCAAGGGTTACTAGGGTCCCCGGGCTATGGTTTAAGGATCCTACCCGGCATTCGCCTAAAGAAATGCAGGGAAAACCCTAGAAAAACCTGCATCGGGTAGGTCGTGCATTTGGTACTTGTCCCACGCCCTTCCGATAGCGGGAGAGGAGTTTTCTGTGGGGACGCAGCATTCCCTTCTCCGTGCCTCGACCAGTTTAGGAGGCAGCTGGCCGACTATTCCAATGGGAATAGCGGACAACTCTTACCGTATGCCCAAGGTCTGTGACCCCGGAACATACACCTCTCAGAACAGGCCGAGGTGCCTCGGCTTGTGGGAACCTTAGATCAAAACGGAGAGGAAAAGGCACCCACAAAGGTAGCCCCTTCGTATCTCTCCTAAAAGGTTCTGCCTGCGAGAGAACATCCCTCGCAGGTATTGCCTGCGAGAGAATAGCCCTCGCAGGGCTTACGAGAGCCAGACCTACTTGTTGCAGGTTTCTGTAAGGCTCTTCCTACATCACTTGCGAGAAAATGCAGGGTAGGATTCTTAAGCTACAGCCCGGGGAACCCCAGTTAAACCTTCAACACCCTTTCACGTTCCCTCTTTCTATCCCTTCCTATGCAATTGAAGGGGACAGACCACCACTTGGACTGCCTTCAGGTGCCTGTAAACCATAAAGTGTCCTAGTGAGTCTTTCTATCTGACTTTTCAACACCGCCGATACTATATAGAATGTAGTATCTCGAAAGATGGCATTTTTTTACCGCCATTCATATGTTTAAGTCGTCTAAATGTCGCGTTTAATGGTCAACGGAATATATTTTGCAGCAAAAGAAAATGAAAATTGAAGGAGCTACCGTGAAAATATTTTCACGAACAAAAGCCGTTTTAAATGTTTTGTCAGCAATGTCTTCACCCAGGGACGGGTACCTCTGCCTTATCTCCTTTGAAAGATAACGATTCGCCTCTCTGTCTGTCTGTCTGTCCGTCCACGACATTACAAGATGTCACAAGCTACTGTCTGTACTGGTCCAGTGTGCCTTCTGCTTTTACTAACACTTGTCATCTGGACATCGGCGGTACGTAACGCATCATTTCCTCAGACGCCTCCCTCATCTCATTCGGATGCCAACCTCGACGCTCATCTTCGGCTGTCCTTTTGGAATATGTTCCAGCGAGCTAGTTTTAATTGCTTATTGATGGCCGCTGTTTAGGCTTGAATCCAGTTTAATTACGTACTTCACTACACTTTCATTTTACATAAAGAACTAATCAAAGTTATAAACAAAATTACTACATATTGCTCAGAGAACGACTGCAATGGACCCATAAAATGAAACAATTAAAAAATTAATTATTTTTTCCATCAATGAGCGAAAAGGTTACGTCAGAAATATATACAATAATATACGAATTAAAACTATAACGTATGCTTCCTGCAATGTATTTTTATTAATACTTCACCCGAATATTTTCAAATGTATTCCTCAAGGGTTATAAAAATTAATTCGTCATTTTAATAAAAAGTTATAACTTTGACTAATTATATTTATAAGATTTTTTGTAAATTTAAATGATTTTAAACAATTGTAATTTTATTTTGTCGATGAATCTGGCTAAATTGTCGGCCGAAAGCTCCTGGGTTTCAATATTAAAACATTGTTATACTGGAGTTATAAATTATTTATTGAGACTGATTAATATGTAATACGTACATACATTTTTTTTAAAAATTTGTGATTTATGACACTTAAAATTATGTCACTAAATTCGCCATTGTCTTCCTAAATATTTTTCTGGACAGTCGGATTTATTCATTGACAGATCTTTTTTTTTTTATAAATAAATCCTACATGCGTTATATAAATAAATAATAATAATTATAAATAAATCCTACATGCGTTCATTTCGGCTCATTTGTGATCTCGTCTGCTTAAGTTGGCTGACTTCGCACATTTCTGACCACATTTTGTTATTGAATACGATTTAAATGAAGCACACCTGATTTTTCTACTATCGATTTTTTCCAAGTACTCGTAATAAAATATTTAGAAAATATCTCAACGGCAAAGTTATAATTAATGAACAACTATACCTCGCGGAAAAACAATGCAACTAATATAAAACTCAAAGCACAGGAAGAATATCAATCTTCACGAAGGATGTCGAAAGAAACAAAATAAAAATTATATTATGTGCCAGGAAACATCTAAAAATAATTTTACAAGAGATTACAGAAATTAAAATTATGATGACTGTTTAATACATTTTAAATATTATAATTCTTACAAAAAAAAATTCGAGTTTCCTCCTTTTTAACTTATTTAAGTCGCATTACAAAACGTGTCAGTCATTTTTTTTAAAAAAAAAAACTCCTTCAGGTTGTTTACTATTAATTTATTTTTATTTTTGGTGATTATCGGGGGTATGTATGTGTGTGTGTGTGTGTCAGTAGCAACGAGTGAGCGTTCCTGTGGACAACGGCAGCGTTTCTGGCCTCGTTCTGCGGACCATCTTCGGGTGGGAGTACTACAGCTTCCGGGGAATCCCGTACGCACAGCCTCCCGTGGGTCCTCTACGTTTCCAGGTAAAACGCAGAGAGGGTTTGCTTTATCTTCTCACCTTACTACGAGTAGACATCGGGAGGATATAAGGGGTGAAGTATTTTGCACACAATAAGTTTTCATGCTCCTTTCGTCTGTCCCATAAGCACCGCCATATTTATCTCTTTTTACATAAGACTCAATTGAGGGCTTATCAAACTATTTCTTTTACTGAATACTCATAATATGTCATTAAATTTGTTTCTTATTTTTTTTAAAAAAATAAATATTCGAGAATACCGGAAAGTTGTTCAATCTGAAGAAGATCCCAAGCAGTGTCTATGATTGCTGATTTTTCCTGCAGAAGATACCAAACATCTCCCGAAAATTCTGAAAGTTACGACTAGTTCTAGGAAGGGCACTCCTTAAAACGGAAAATAATTCCAGGAAAATGGCGATGTCTTCATTCAAGTATTTTTTGAAAAGTTCCGTAATCTAAAAATCAGTAATTAAGCCTGAAACGTTTTTTCTCTTCACTCATTTTACATAGAAGCTGAAATTGAGTTAAAAAACGAGCAATTTGATTTAAAATCTTTCATGAAAATAAAAATACCAATTTCTAAGAATAAATGTTACTTGTATCTTTGACACTTTCCACTGACTAGTTCAGTTTTAAACAAAAGACGTTTAATTATTTAAAAAAAATAATCATCAGAACCATGTTAATGTTTAAAAGTTTGCATAACAAAATGGTAGTGATAAAATATTATTTTTTAACGAGTACTGAAACAAGTAGAAAATTTACTTCTAGAAGAATTAATTATATTTGTACTAATTCTAATTCCAAATATTTTAAAAAAAAGTTTTCTCCGGAATTAGTTTTAATATTTTAATGATGATAAACGACTACATTTAAAATTGTAGGTGAGTGAAATAACCACAACATTTATTTTTGTACACAAAATAGTCTTTATTTACATAAATACAAGGTTATAAAAATATCAGTATAAACAATTTTTATCTTGAACGGTGTTAATTGGACTTAATCACAACTTTATTAAAATAAGAGTTCAGGACTAAAGAGACTCAGTCATTGTAAGTATTGTGAATAAATGCCTTTCATCACGATTACATAAATTATTCAGGCACACGGAAATCATGTGCACGTAATTTATCCCTCGTCCACAATTGCAATCAAGGGTAGAAAATTGTGTGTATATCAATCAGTAAAAAATCAAAGTAATATTTGTCGAAATTCCAACACTACTACAACAGTAGTCTTAAAGACTCTGAAGGTATGGAACCTTAAAGCTGAAGGCGGCGTTAACACACGCTACCAATGTAGCCAACTTAACTACACAAGTTCATGGCATCATTCTTCAAGTAAAATTAAGCTTTTACTTTAATCTGAAAATAACATGCGTAGAATGAGTAGCCTTTAGACACCGAGAAGAAAAAAATAATTTTAAAAAAACTTAACGGAAGTTTCAAACCATCGTCGATTAGTTCTTGCAAGGGCAGAACGTAAAACGAAAAAAAAGGCAATACCTTCATCTGATATCCGCTTTTGAAAAAAAAAAACCGCGACGCGTCCGACCGATTTCAAGGAAATGTTTTCGAAGAATAACAAGAACGTGATGGTTAATTCAGGTGAATTAAAGAAAGTGTAGCTTTTAAAACACTTTTCTCACATTAAGAACTTACTGATAGATGGTAAGTAGAGACGCGTTCGGTAGAGTCCACGGAAATGCGGGCATAATTCTCCTATTTATACTTTTAAAAAGAACTGACTCAGGTGGAAAAAATAGCAGGAAAACAGAAATCAGTCTGGGCTCCAGGTTTGTCGAGATATACGATGATACCCTGATAAATAGAGGGTCTGTGGAAGGAAGAAAGTGTCAGGTGCTGATCAATACTTGATAAGATAAAGGCGACCTAAAGTTCCAATATTCCCATAGTTCAGTCAGAGTTTTCTCGTCTGATTACCTGGATTGACAGAGAATTTCATGAAGTAGTATACTCGGCCTTTCACGACGAGGGAGAAAATTTTGGACAAGTTGTTATTCTTCAAACACAAATGGAGCCCGGCTGCGCTATGTTATTTATCCCTTTTCAATGGAATATTTCGACGATTTGTTGAAGCTCGGCACTTTCCTCTGATTCGAGACGCCTCTTCTTGGAGAGAACGATACGTGCTTTTATTTCCCGCTGCAGCACGGCCGCTTTCCGTTTAGGAAGCTGACGGAGCTCAGCAGCCACGAATCTCGCGAACTGGTCCAGCTGATCGTCGTCTTTTCCTTGAGAGGACTCTGGCAATTCACTCTCTTTTGCGTCACGTGGAGGCGTCCCTGCGTCGTGTGTGGAATGTGGACCTTCCTCCTGAAGCATCTCGCAAGGACCTCGGACCTCTTCCCTTTCAGGCTGCATGGCCTCACTTCCTGTCTTGACGTTTTCTGGCACGCCCTTGAAAATATCAGAAAAAATAAAAACTTCAGTGGCGTCAATTTTTAATTTATAAATATACTAAGCTAAGTGTCTGGCGTTGCCCGGGTATTTATTTAAATTAGCCCGGAGAACGAATTTATTCGATACTAACCTCTTGGTAAACATTTAATTGAACCAACATCAAAGGGGGTGTTTGGAAAATTTACCTATTTACGTTATCCTCCCCGACCTAACCCATCGGCATCTAACTTCGAATGAACCAGGATGATGGCTGACGGTACTTTAACAACTCGGGAATTCTCTTACTACATAAAATGTCAAAAACCATGCTGAATAAAAGTGAAACATATTTGCTAACTTAATAAAGTCTAAGAATGCTCCCGGTTACCTTAAAGGCACAGACACGAAAATATAGCTGGCACCCTAAGGAAATAAAATACACCCGGTAGCTAAAATAAAGTCAAAAATACTCCTGGTAACATTTTTCAGCCGCGACCAACTTCACGGCATGGAACATAAAATTTCAATAATCTCCATGGGTAATGAAAGAATATCTATCTGTCCATGTAACGTCCCTCCACACACACACACCTTTAGTGGTGCTGACTTCCCAAGCTGTAAGGGGGTTTGAAATTATACACTAAAAAATATCTAGAGAGAAACTATTCATGACATCGAGCCCGAAAAAAAAACTAATTATTCGTCGCTAATGTCGGTCGTTTTCGCATGGTTTAAAATTTCACCCCCGTCAATCCCTTGGGAGTTGCCTAACGCTTCGAAAGACCGACAGAAACCTTTGCGGGTACGCGCACAAAAATTCGCCAACATTTAATCGCAGAGGGATGAATGGATTAGGAGCGCATATGGCACACATACAGACACACATTCATTTATATATATATTACATATTTTATATAAACCACGCAGCAGGAGTTTGAGAAAGAACGATATTCTTCGTTCATATTGACCACCGCGGGAAATGCGTTTTCGAAAAATGTAAAATCTGTCTCTGGCTGTTAATGAATTTATGGAGGTTATTTCTAAAAAAAATCCAAGACAAGCCTACTCTCCCGCTATCGGAAGGGCGTGGGACAAGTACCCAATGCCCAACCTATCCGATGCAGGTTTTTCTAGGGTTTTCCCTGCATTTCCTTAGGTGAATGCCGGGTAGGATCCTTAAACCATAGCCCGGGGGCCCTAGTTAACCCTTGGCTACCTTCCTCTACCCTTCCGCATCCCCCCTTTTAAATCCCTTCCTATGCTATTAAAGGGGAGTTGCCCAAAGTGGATTACCCTCATGTAGCCTGTTGCCCTAAAAAAAAATTTTTTAAAAAAAGTAGATTTCGAAACTTGGTAGATCAAATGGCTAACCTGAGATAATTAAAATAATCCTGATTACCACCAATATTTAGTACACCCATATTATTATTTTTTTCATTATTTCCCCTTGAGTTTCGTGGAATTCTTCGATGAAGCGTTCCTGCTGACGTTCGTGGATGAGTCACCACCTCCACCTCCTCAGCATATCTTTATCTGCTTTTTAAATTCCCACTCCACTTTAATTTCCGGTGTGACCGTCATTTTAATCCTTAAAAGTTTTCTCAATGTATCTATTATTTTGAATTGACTACGAAACACAATTCTACACCGTCGTACTCACGAGTTCAAACCCAGTAATGCAACACAGGGGACAAATCATTCAGAAATCATTTCATTTCACTCAAAACGTTGTAAAACTACATCTCACTTATTAAATTATTGATCAGAAAATCCTTACCCCCGGGCTCATGTTGTTGCTCTGTCCACTAGCATCGCCGAGGAAGCTGTTCATCATTTCATAGGCGTACCACTTCGGTTTGATTTCCTTTCTCCCATCTGCGGCGTACTTGTTCATTCTCATAAGACAGCTTCTGTAGATTGACAGCAACACATATTTCTTTCTTTTTAACTCATCCACTGAGCATTGTCGACGCAACTTAAGTTGTATACGTTTCCAGGCTTCGTTAGAGTTGCTGAGTAATTTATTTTTCTTGAAACACCTTTCCCACAGAACAGGCTCATTTTTGTAGAGCTCCAAAAACTCAACTGTTTCTTCTTTGGACCATTTCATTTCTAAAAAGAAAGTGATGAGAATTTTAGAAAAATGAATGATACTAACTACGACGGAACATGTATTAAAAATAAGTCACTGAAACGTGAATGTTGAGGATAAATTTAAAACAAAAACCTTAATAGTTACCAACCGAAGGTTTGTGGTGCTCTTCGGAAACGAACGAAAGTGACTGCGATCGCTCGACGACGAATGGACGACGTTTACTTCCGAAGCGAAACGGGGATAACCGATGTCTCAAATTCAGCAAATTCCATAGCGAGGTTCCTGCGCATGCGCGCTACAAGTCACACAAATCAAATTCCACTGACAAACATGGCTTCAGTTATTAAAAGAGAGGAAAGAGAAGATTAAAATTAATGCTTCTTTTGCAGAGTCCGCGGCCGCTGGTCATCGAAGGAGAAGTGGACGCCAGCAGAGATGGACCACGGTGTACTCAGGCTGGTGGTGGACAGGAAGACTGTCTCTACCTCAACGTCTACACCGGTCAGGTACACGTTACTTCCTACAACCAAATCATCTGTCCCATACTTGGAAAACATTTCTTTTAAATATTTGTCCATGATTTAAGGTTGATCAACCACAAGACTTGAAGATACGTTAAGAATCTTATACGACTTTGTTTTCCAAATTCAAGAACTAGTTATCACCGCTATCCTTTCCAATTAAATCAATTTTTTGGAGAGTTATAATCAGAAACACACAAATGCATTCTATTTTCAACTGAAAATGGTCGTCCTCACTCACAGCAAGAATATTCTAGTCAAGGACACTATACTGACGGGATTAGTAACTCACCATGATCTCTCATATCAAATATTATGTTGATGATGAATATTAAGCCATTGTCATTGCTGATCGCTAAGAATTATGCAATAGGATAATGTTTATTCCGTTTCTTCTGTGAACTGTGCGAAATTCAGAGGTGACTGCAAAGTAAGAGAATCGTCTTTTCATTTCTTTTATGAGATAGGAACAGATTATCAAAGGAACGTTCTTAATTCCATGGAGACTGAAATTTTTATTCCGTTTGCATTTTGGGAGGGGAAGAAGTTTCCTCTGATTCCAGTGACTGAAAGAAGAGAATATTTATCTCGAACGAAATAGGGAAACATAACTTTTGTGTAATTTATTTTCAGATCTCTCGTCATTTGTCGTCTTGGGGTGATCCCACGATATATTTCAGTTGCCGACTGACGGTTTGCCTCCAGCGGCGGTGATGGTCTACATCCACGGAGGAGGACTCTTCGCCGGAAGCAGCGACAGCTCAGTCCTGGGGCCGGACTTTCTGTTGGCCCCAGGAATCATCCTCGTCACCTTGAACTATCGTCTCGGAGCTCTTGGTAAGGAACTGGACAGAATTAACTCCGTCATCGTAGACATCCAGTAAGAAATTTTCAGTTTCCTCTACCGCTTCTTTGTCCATTCTCCGTTGTCCAAGTCTCCAGGCGTTTACGTCACAACCAACAGTTGATCCTTCAGATCCCCAGATGGTCTTATTTTCCAGGTTTTATGAGCACGGAGGACAACGTGATTCCCGCTAATGGGGGGTACAAGGACCAGATTCTTGCCCTCCGCTGGGTGCAGAGAAACATCGCCAACTTCGGAGGAGATCCAACCAAAGTGACATTGTTCGGAGAGAGTGCTGGCAGCGTCTCCGTCACCTACCATTTGCTGTCACCGACATCGAAAGGTCACAACACTTATTAATACGACTATATTTGTCATGAGACCTGGCAAATTTCTCATAGTGGAATTTAGCAATCTCTTTTGAGTCTAAAAAATCGAGGCAATTCACTATGTCAAATTGACCTCCAGAATTTTAATGTTTTGATCATCTTTCTAAAGCATCGCGCAAACTCTACTCTAGATGACTAGGATTTATTGTTCCCCATTTCTGTCTGTGCGTTCTATTTTGAACACCTGTCTACTCGGAGTAAATAAAACGCCACTTTTATAGGATAAGCTTGAAACAAGATTATTTGCTCCTTACATACTATTCAAATCATTTTGTACCTGACGATCGGATCTATAAATTCTATGAACTCGTGTTGGAAAGAAAGTTTGAAAAAATTCAAAATAATTGTATATCGCGCAAACCTATGAGGTACAAAGAATCAAGTTTTTATAACTTTAATTATCTTTGAGCGTACTACTTTATTTTGTTATCAAACTTTAATAAAAATTAAG
The DNA here is from genome assembly GCA_037074705.1 of Zhengitettix transpicula. Taxonomy (NCBI): domain Eukaryota; kingdom Metazoa; phylum Arthropoda; class Insecta; order Orthoptera; family Tetrigidae; genus Zhengitettix; species Zhengitettix transpicula. The sequence continues at coordinate 79,985,127 of CM073593.1, forward strand.
TTTAATCAATTGAGTGAGAATTTAATCGGTTTGACTAATTGAATTTTGTAGGCCTGAACCCTTAATTGGTGTTTTTATTTTCCTGTTACTGTAATACATTACTAGATTTGTCTGTACGTGGAGGTGGTCAGTATTTCGTCATATTCGGTTTTCCTTCCCTCTGGGAGTTTTCTTATTTAGTGGAATGGTCCATAAAATCTCTATGTTTAATTAACCCCGCTTTAATGGCGTTGGCAAATGTTGGGTGCTTCAGGATTGTTCCAGAGAGCTATCCTTGAGAGTGGATGTGGGTTAAGTCCTCGAGGCTTCGCCAAAACACCGAGGGACCGGGCCTTCCGTCTAGCTAGAGCTCTTGGAGCAGATCCGCAGACGTCCCAGGAGCTCCTGGATTTCTTGCTCACGGTGGACGCCGCGGACCTCGTGGCCGACGACTCCAGGGCGCTTTCCGAAGAGGTGAGAAGCTCTTAGAGTAAAATAGCTGGGCATAATTCACTGATGCAAGGCGGTCGAGGAGTGGAATAATCTGCCTGCAGCAGTTTGACACTCTCATTAACCACAGAAAATAATGAAGAGATGCTATATGAGAAGCATGGCGAGGATTTCCCTTTCTATAGCCTTCGACAACTTCTTCTTATTGGTTTCCAATCTGAAGTCTCGCCTAGGCACAATAAATGGATAACATGTTTGGCTTCCTCTTCAAAGTCTCAAGCCACGATCCGTCTCGCCTGTATTTGTTACTCTTTTTACTAAGAGAATGGTGATCAGGCGGTGTAAAGTAATGTTAGAATAATCATCTATTGCCATTGTTCTCACTTCTGAATCACCTTCAATGTTTTAAAGTTATTTCTTTCCTAATTTCTCATTTACATCGTTCATCCCATACCTTCAAGTTTATTATCACTTAAACAATTCTCAATAATTTTTCTTCTCTGCGACAATTAAAATCCTAAAAATATCTCAGCTGTCTAATACATTACTCATAACACATAAATGAAGAATTCTGGTAAAAAAAATTAACAGTTATTCCATTTTTCACGAAAGAAGAAAGAATTGGAAAGGGGGAATGCAACAATTTGAGCAGGAAGAAAATTTTGTTTCAGGGTCGAATGTAGTAACATAGTGACATTACTCCGTAAGAATTACTGTTATTATTAAGTATTATGTCTTATGGTAGATTAAGGAAGTTGTGACCCTATCATTATTTTCCTCTCTAAATAGCAAGTAATTTCTTCTTTCCTTCATTCAATCCACTTACTTCCAGATCTTGTACAGTTTTGCAATGGCAACGTGTAGGTAACAGTTTTTTGTAATTAGTGTCGACCAGTATTCCGCTTCCCTCCAAATAACCAAATAACGTTTAGAGTTTCTAACTTCAGACTATCCGAAAAGGTCTTATTTCTCAGTTTTAGTATATTTATCCAATAAAATCTCTTCAAATTCTGTTGTCTACATATTATATTTTTGTTTTGTGGTATTGTTTGTTTCTATTTTTTCTTACAGGAAATACTTTGTGTGCTTGGTTTTAGAATTACTAATTTTTGTATATTATTATCCTTACGAGTCCTTCCTATGACCGAGGATGCACAGAATGAACTCGTTGTTTTTGTCGTCAGGACAAGCGTCGTTTCGAGACTTACGTGTGGCTCCCGACGGCAGAGCTCCCTACGGACGACGCCTTCCTTCTCGACGACCCCGCCACCCTGTTCGGAACCGGCGTCTTCAACACCGACGTCGACATCGTCGCAGGGACCAACAGCGCAGAATGCCTCGGTACCATCGTCGGTGAGCTATCAGTTTCCCATCCGCCTTCGCTGACACGGGAAAGAACAGACTGACGTCACTGCCTGTCCGCAGCTCATGGCGTCCTCACCGATCCAGAAGTCACCATGCACCTTAACGATAACTTCGAGGAAATCTTGTTCCGTGATATCCGCACCGACGACGACGAGGTCGCCAAGAGGACAGCCGCCAGGAAGGTCCGCGAGTTCTACTTCGGAAAGAAGGTCATCACCCCGGACAGCTTCAACAACCTCGTCAATGTAAGGCCCATATTGATTATCAGTCAATGTGTCAGATAGAAAAATCAGTCCAGTCATTCCTTAGGCTGGTATGAATCGAAATGACGGTAACATCTTATCAGGCTCTTTAAATTTACATAAGATGTGTATTATGTCTAAACACTAGAATAGGCTAAGATAACAAAATTCCATCCAAACAAAACTTTTTATAATCATTGCTGTTGAATCATACGAAAAGTATGCGATATAACGTCTTTCTTCATCGTTATTAAATGCCATGATCCATATGGAAGGTTTAGCATGTTACACTTACACTCCTCACTATTTATATATCTCTAAGCCGTTTTGTTATACATTTTTCCCTGCATTAGTCTATTAGAATCCAGTTAACACCTTATTCCAACATTTTAGGGAGACCGATCTCCATATACTTGTAGCATATTTAATTATTCAACGTTCTTGTTTATTTTATTATAGTTTTTTTATATTATTCATGGATAACCTATAATACATATTGTGTCAAACTTTCTTTCTTCTACGTCTTGGGCTATTTGTTTATTTAAATACGTTAATCGAGTAATATTTGGGTACCAGAACAGTTTCATAGTTCAGCAACCGGTCTTATGTCCGAGATCGTAGATATACCGATCCCTGGTTCGGCTCTCGTTGCCGCTGGAAGGAAGAAAGTTTAAACTCAGTATTTTACTAATGATACAATTACAAGACAAATTTGGAGAAACATGGTTTATTAATTCAAAATGAAAAAATAAACTCTGATCATAAACCAGAAAAAATTGAAGGGCAAAGACTGGCCCTAAAAAAGAAAACATAAAATTGTCTGCGAACCATGAGAAAATAGTTGAGAATGGGTTTCCAAGACTGTTTTTCTCCACCAGATATGAGTTGACGTCCATCATAAAAGCCACTTCAAAATGCTTGACTTCCTCTGGAATCCTATGGGAGCAGCTCTCAGCTTTCTGCAGGTGAACCTGCCCAGACAGCTGGAGGGGCCTTCTCCTCTCTCTGGTTTTTCAACTAAATTTCCCAAAAGCCGGTCAGTTTTGAGAGGTTATGTATATTCCGGGATCGCAGATCTTGGGTATACGGTAAGAGTTGTCTGCCATTCCTATGGGAATAGTCGGCCAGCTGCCTCCTAAATTGGTCGACGCACGGAAAATTAATACTGAGACCCCACAGTAAACCCTTTTCGCGCCAACGGAAGGGCGTGGGACAAGTACCAAGTGCCCGACATATCTGATGTAGGTTTTTCTAGGGTTTTCCCTGCATCACTTTTGGTGAATTGCCGACTAGGATCCTTGAAACCCCTAGTTAACCCTTGGCTACCTTGCTCTACCTCTCCGCAACCCCTCATTCATTCCCTTTCCTGTGCTATATGAGAAGCATGGCGAGGATTTCCCTTTCTATAGCCTTCGACAACTTCTTCTTATTGGTTTCCAATCTGAAGTCTCGCCTAGGCACAATAAATGGATAACATGTTTGGCTTCCTCTTCAAAGTCTCAAGCCACGATCCGTCTCGCCTGTATTTGATTCTCATTGACACTTTATTCTAAACTGAGTGCCTAATAACAAAAAACCGTCGCCATTTCCTACTCAAAACTGTTGACATTACCTCATAGCGAACCTTTTTTCCTTCGCGCGTATCTCATAGCACGTGTTCTGAAGCTGATCGGAAAATTACGGTACGTGCCGATAGCTTAAGGCGCTGGCTTATTTATTTCTCTAGACCAGCGCCGAGAGTGTTAAAAATTGTTTTAACAAGCAGTGGAACTCTCGGCAAAATACACGTGCGCGTCTTTCTCATGATTATTCACGTAGTAAATTACCGGATAAAATATCAGAGTAAGGATAATCCCATTGTTTTACATACCAATAAAACGTTCTTCCCCCCGCAGCAGCAGCGTAGAATTTGTTAGCGTTTCCTACCCACAAGTCTGTAGGCCAGTACTTATATATTTCCCAATAATCAGAAAAAATAATTATAAGTTATATGTAAGTTTTACGGGGATACTGCGGCATCTTTTAAAATAATAATCATTCCTTCCTTCATCGCGATCAGGCTCAGAGGAGCGCGTGCTTCCCATATGAATGTCCCAGACTGTCATCAGACATGAACCATTCAGGGTTTTGGAGTGACACGTGGTCAGTGTGTCGATTCTCCTTCAGTCTTAACCCCTATTTTTTTAACCATATTAGACAGCCACAAACACCCAATGCACATCACCTCCGTGATGCTGTGACGCTGATCACACACCAGGTCGGCTAAAAGCAATAACATAACATAGAAATTAACGTCAGTTAAAAATAACAATACTAAAACCGACATTCGTACAGACAAACGTAAGATAGTTTTTAATTTAAAACATTACTTGCTTTTGTTTACCTACCTTATTTTTACAGACGTTAATTTCTATGAATAAATAAATACACATCAGCCTATTTTAAGTCAGAAACAAAGGGAGAATTTATTAAATTAACAACGGTCCATCGCTTAATTTAAAACTACAAAAAGAACAAAACAATTACAACGATTAGAATAACATTTTTAAGAAATAAATGGCAGATGACAAAAAATATAAATTGCGTTAGACTTACAAAATTTTGATGGGCAGTCACACTGTGCTGACTGCCGTGGCCGAAATGCACCATTTAAAACGAGAACGACCAGTAAAAAATAATATACATTGTTGAATGCGGTTAACAATGGAAACATTTTCGAATTAAAAATTATAACAACATATAAATTAAAAAAGAAAGCAATGGTTTATAGTTTAGTAGATAAAGCTATTAAATGATCACATATTAAGTACCATAATGATAACTTAATTCAAGTCAAGAATATTCTTTTGCTTAACTCATACCACCTTAACTTTATCAATAAGTACATTAGGGTCAGATTAATTATATCAAATATAACAATACCAATTTAAATACTAAAATTGACAACAAAAAGTGTTGTTTCATAATTTTAAACCATACATTGCTTGCTTACAACACAAATTAATTCTACTCTTAGAAAAGTATGGTGTAAAAATTATTTTTAAGGCTCATAACTATTTAAACATAGTAAAAAATATTAAGGACAAAATCGAAAATTTAGATAATAATCACGTAATTAATAAAATTAATAGTCTGGATTACCTAGCCACATATATAGGCTCACTAAAAACTAAGTTAAAAGAATATAAAATAATTTAATAATAGTAGTATTCAAAAGTATTCTGTTTTGTCTAAACATATTTATTTAAATAATCACAAATTAGATTTGGGTAATGTATCAAATTTTGGTAGAGGAAACGAATTACTTTTCGAGATTGATGAGTGAAATAAGATCATATGAAACAGCTATTAACATAAAAAATTATACAAACGATTAGAATAAAATTTTGACAGTTTACTTTTGTATAGTTTAGTTTATATATTTTGTATAATTTTAAATTCTGAAATGTTTCCATTCTTAAATTTTTGGTCTGCTAAATTATTTCTTAAAAATGTTATTCTAATAATTGAAATCGTTTTGTTCTTTTTGTAGTTTTAAAGTGGCACCTGATGAGGACGCAAATTAAGCGATGAAACGTTGTTAATATAATAAATTCTCCTTTTTTTCTGACTTAAAATTGTCTGATGTGTATTTATTTATTAGTTTCCTTATTAGTCAGAATACACACACACACACACACACAGACACACACACACACACACACACACACACATATATATATATATATATATATATATATATATATTGTAATAATCTAAATTGTTAGAGAAACATTCTTGACGGCGGTACAACAGAGCAACAATGTAGCAGAGTATTGTTTTCTTTGTCGGAAGAAGCACTGCGCGCTCAAAATTGCGAGACGGTTGTTCAGTTGGCTGGAAGGTTTGGTCAATTACAGGTCGTACTAAAATAGGCGAGATATTCTTTTTAAAGAAGTAGAAGCAGTAGAAGTAGACAGACACAACAGAAATTGGTCAAGTTGAAATAGACAAGACCAGTTCAAATATTCAAAGGAAACTTGCAAAAAAATATCGAGGATTATCAATCAACAGAGTTGATTGGGCCATGAACGTTTTGCTCATAGACAAAACATTTACACAAGCAGAACTATAAAACCTGCTAAGCTGGGCAGCCGTGAGTAAGTCAACCGAAGGGAGAGACGAAGAGGAGGTTCCTGGTTCCTGATTTTGTTCTAAAAATATTAATTTTAGAATCTGTGAGTTTTAGTAGAAGCTGTGCAAAAACCCGTCATAGTGCTTCGTAAGTCAAAAGTATCCTGGAATGCAGCCGTGAGTACCAATATAAAACAATTAATTATGTAAACCGGATTAAAAGATAGACGTCAGATTTCGTTCTCTTCCTTTGATAAAATTTGTTAAGTAGAATCCATCTTTTTAGTATAATTTCGTCGACAAGTAAATTTCGTCTTTGTTAATTGACGAGTAAATCTTTTTATTGGAATTTGTTTCTTTAAGATTTTAAATCTAATTTATGTCTTTTTAATTATTACAATATATATCATTGTTAATTTCTATGTTATATTTAACTATTTTAAGTTTGTCTTTACAGACGTTTGTTTCAGTTTTTAAACTAATGTTCCCACAAGCCGAGGCACCTCGGCCTGTTTTGAGAGGTGTATGTTACGGTAAGAGTTGTTGGCTGTTCCCATTGGAACAGTCGGCCAGGTGCCTCCTAAACTGGTCGAGGCACGGAGAAGGGAATGCTGCGTCCCCACAGCAAACTCTTCTCCCGCTGTCGGAAGGGCGTGGGACAAGTACCCAATGCCCGACCTACCTGATTTTTCTAGGGTTTGTCCTGCATTACTTTTAGGCGAATGCCGGATAGAATCCTTAAACTATAGCCCGGGGGCCCTAGTTAACCCTTGGCTGCCTTCCTCTACCCTTCCGCATCCCCCCTTTCAAATCCCTTCATATGCTATTAAAGGGGAGTTGCCACCATGTGGATTACCCTCATGTAAATTATTTTTTTTGGCGTTAAGATGATCTTGAATTTTTACTGATTTTTTAAAATGCAGAAACTTTTATGTTTATGAACAAATTTGGCATTGTGTCTGAAAATTGTATCTTGTAAAACTCTTCCCAAAGTTTCGTCTCGGTCGATACATTACCTTATATACACAGTAATATATCCTTTAAAGGCGTTAAATTTAAGGGTAAAAATTGTGTGAAACTTACTATGACATAGATGTTTCCTGTGATTACTGGGATTTTCCTAGTATTAGAGAATTGAATTTAGCTGGTCTAAATTGCATTAAAAAGTAATATTATAGTCCCTTTCTCAGAGGACTTCAACAACCACTCACAATGTTTTTATTACCGCGTAAGCATTACTCATCAACTCGCGTCTTGATAACAGAATGAGTATAAACTGATGAATCACGGTGTCTGTAGTCGATATTCTGAGAATAACGGTAACGTGAGACTCTTTTTAGTTTTTTAAGGTTGTTTATTTATTTATGAGGCAAGTATGATGTTTAAAGTTTGTCCCTTGGCAGCTGTTTAGTGACCTGTATTACATCGAGCCCGTGGACATGCTGGTTCGAACTGTCGCCAACAGAACCAGCCAAAAAGTATTCTACTACCAGTTCGCTTACAAAGGATCAGCCTCGCCCTTCCCAGAGTACCAAGGTTTACTTTTTCTGCAGTAAATTTGAAGATCATTGCTAGATGACTACTTTTGTGACGGTGAATCGATTATTGGTGTCGACAGGAGTGAACCACGCCGACGAATTGCAGTTCCTCTTCTACAATAAGGCGACGCTGCAGCAGCTGGAGCCGACTTCACCGGACGGTGTTACGGTTGCCAGGATGGTCACGCTGTGGACCAACTTCGCCCAATACGGGTGAGCTGTCCATATTACTCAACTTTGCAACTATCATTTGTCCCAAAGTGTGCACAACGTTTGACACGTTTAATATCAGTCATAAACTGAAAGAAAGCCCTCAAAATCGATCAGTAACAACTGATGATCATGTTCATAGGCTGTTATAATTCCTGAGGGGTTTATTTAATTAAATATTAAATTAACTGAAATATAGTTTCTGATACACCTGTACCTTTTGGAATGCAGACCAAACATGAACATAAAATTTATACTTACTTTAACCCGGGAGGAAACCCAAGAACTGTTTATCCAGAAGATACACCAGGAAAAATCTTCGATCTTTGATAAAATTTAAAATTTCTTTCTTTCGAACAATTATGAATATTGGCTCAACTTTTCACTTGTCTAATTTTCCTATTTATCTGGGTGTTCGACAGTGTCATAACAATAATGAAGCTAATTTAAATTGAGTTACGAGGTCTTCAACTTATTATTACCTGAAAACTTTCGAATTGTACGGACAAAATGTCGCAATTAATACAAATGTTTATGATTAAATTGTAATTTTATTAAACCATACTAAATATAATTTTCTGACTCATCTGGCCACTTGTAAAGTCAGTTTGAAAATATTGTTGGCCAGTGAAATTATTCACCCGCTGCCAAATGTATTTTTATTTGTTTGTGATTGTTGTTTAAAGGAACCCAACGCCGGAACCTGTAGAGGGCGTGACGTGGTACGAGTACGGTAGCGATCTTCAGAGGAACTACTTGCACATTAGCAACATTCTGGAAATGAAGCAGGACGTCTACAAGAATCGCTTGGATTTCATGCACGGAATACTGCCTTTACCTTCGGAATAAACGGCGAAACATCACGTCGATTTACGTTGAAATTGAAAATATTATTAAAATCTGTTTATTAAAGCAATAGTTATTTGTTCTGACAAAGTCCTAATTATTTAGAAGACTATAATACCAAGAAACGAACATAAATATCTGAGTACTTAATATGGTGACTGAGAAAATTAACAAAGTAATAGAGTTTAGACCTGAAGCCTCATTCGTGGTCTTAGCGAAGATTTCTGCGACGTCTGATGAGTGTGTAGGAGCGTCGGTGGTTCCCCAGCGTCTGGAAATGCGTCAAGGTTTCCTGCTTCACACTCTGGTTGATAAACTAAATAAATACTATCGCATTTGGTGATACTCTACTCCCACACAGAAATCAGCATGACCTCTAACTTGTGTGGTCTCTGCGCCCATATTTTATGTCAATTTTCCCTAAGGAATATGTTGATCAAGGTAGCAGATGCGTCATACGAAAAAGCCTATTCTGGTTATTTTGAGCAATCTTCTATTTTTTAACATCAATAATTCTTCTTCAAGCAACCACCCACTGTCAATTATATTATTTTTCTTAATAACTGAAATAACTTGAGACCACATGGAGAAAGCAGCTGAAAGGTGATCATCATCCCTGCAAAATCGGTATAGTATACATACCAGAGGAAATATTTCAATTATATCCATTGTTCTCTACTGCTTGACGAATGTCTAGGACGGCATATTTTCAAATAATAATCTCTGACATTCTTACCAAATTACCGGAACAGCCTGTTCATCCTACTGAAGCTTCTTTTTCTCGTTTTCAACTCTGACCACAAACATTAATAAATAGTACATAACATGAACTAAATATATTTTGATTCTTTTCCATTCTTTCTATACTACTTGTTCATTATATAGAAAAGACAGCTCAATAGGAATACGTTTCTTCCACTATACTCCAGCTGATTAACACAACATCGATAAAAAAAATTATTTCCTCTTTGTCCGTTAATAAACGAGTCAAATTCTTATCCGAGACTCATCAAACAGCCGTATTTGTGACATCCCTCTACTTATTCTTCCATTTTTTAATTTTTAATATTGGCGGTCGAGTGTCTGCGAGGGCTATTCTCTCGCAGGCAGTACCTGCGAGGTATCTTCTCTCGCAGGCAGAACCTTGTGGGAGAGATACGAAGGGGCTACCTTTGAGGATGACTTTTCCTCTCCGTTTTTGAATTAAGGTTCCCACAAGCCGAAGCACATCGGCCTGTTTTGAGAGGTGTATGTTCCGGGGTCACAGACCTTGATCGTACGGTAAGAGTTGTCCGCTATTCCCATTCGGAATAGTCGGCCAGCTGCCTCCTAAAATGGTCGAGGCACGGAGAAGGGAATGCTGCGTCCCCACAGCAAAATCCTCTCCCGCTATCGGAAGGGCGTGGGACAAGTAGCCAATGCCCGACCTACCTGATGCAGGTTTTCTAGGGTTTTCCCTGCATTTCTTTAGGTGAATGCCGGGTAGGATCCTTAAACCATAGACCGGGGACCCTAGTAACCCTTGGCTACCTTCCTCTACCCTTCCGCTTCCTCCCTTTCAAATCTCTTCCTATGCTATTAAAGGGGAGTTGCCCAAAGTGGATTACCCTCATGTAGCCTGTTGCACTAAAAAAAATTTTTTTTAATATTTATCTTTTTGTTGTAATCATTTTGGCCGAGCGAGTTGGTGGCTCATGAGAATGAATGAAAGGTTGCCACACTGCCGCAAGATGGACGTGACGTAGATATAATGCATAGTAAGTTGAAAGACTGATTTATGTGGCTGTGAAGAATGTGAAGAAAATTGTAGGTGAGTCTGTGTTCAGGTCTATACAACGGATGGAAAAAGCTCAGACCTAACAGTAAGTCGACTAGAGAAGTCCAGATGGAAAGAGCACCGCGTACTATGTAGAGATTCTGGGGTCCGGTCTAGATTTTCCCAACCAATCATGACCTTCACAATGCAGTCACATACTAATTTAATAGGTAAAACACGGCTCAAAATTTATTAATAACGGACGCCTCAGGAATCTATTAGAGTAAACTATTACAGATCCTTGAGGAGCGCCTGATGGTCTCATCAGCTTGTTTAACAAAATATTTTCTTCTTTCAATGAGCCATAATTTGTTATTCGATTGAGTGTTTTGGATAACGAGTCGACTACGGCTCTCCTGATTAGCTTTCTGTGTATTATAATTGGTCGACGATGAAAACACCCACACTGAAACACCTGTGCTGAGAGTTTTATCTAATCGATGGGCCTTGGATCTCGCTTAATAGCGTCTGTCAGAGTGTCTCCGCAACTGGAGAACGACGGACCATCTTCATCATCATTATGGGCGTACCGGGTAAGGCAGGACGTTGAACAACTACAACATAAAAACGACAACTAATCATAACCGTCATAAAAAAAAATTTTTTTATGATATCTATAAAAAAAATATAAAATGTTTGTCACGAAAATTTATTTTGACTTAAAATCAGAATATTAGTCAGTACATGGACGATGATTAGTACCACGAAAACTTATTTGAGGTTCTACTCTAGTGGTTACCTCTTTCGTAGTTCTCAAATATCAACACCGGAAAGTAAAGTCTCTAATATCACCCAGTTTGCTTCTCGCATGCAGACAGCCGTGACGTCATCGTCTATGAATTCGTGTGACTGTATCCTCGTTCGGATTTAGTTTCATTTTTAAAAATCTCCCTGGTGTCTGAGATGACATCATCATCACATATGGCCAGCATTAACAGATAAGGCGAGCCACGATTTACCTATCACTAATCTCCAAACTTACCAGCCATATCTCAAGTCGTTTTAACACTCATACAAAATTTATTTTAAATTTCGGAGCGGGACAGTTGGAACCGCACAAAACTAAGAGACAATTAATAGCTTTCTTAAAATCGAACGTCAGAGAATATCGCTTAAGTGAGCAGACGAAATAAGAAATGAGAAAGTTTCTAAACATGTTCTAATAAATCCGAAGTCTTCGAGAATGAACTGGTTGTATAAATAATGTTGATTTCTTATTTTATTTTTATTGTAAATATTCCCCACTCATTCAAACATTCGAGATAGTAATTAAAAAAATTTTGTACTGTTTTATTTCTCGCTTGTAACAGCTGCCCTTTTCGTGATCGCCTTGAGCATTTTCTGTGTAAATGGTGCCAACAGCCAGAATACTCGGAGAATCATAGAGAAATCTGGCAGGAATCTGAACTACATAGTCATAGCTGCAGGTGAGTTATGTATTTATATATACTTATATATATATATAGACTTTGTGTCTAAGGCTCTCCGTTTTGAACTAAGGTTCCCACAAGCCGAGGCACCTCGGCCATTTTCTGAGAGGTGTATGTTCCGGGGTCACAGACCTTGGGCATACGGTAAGAGTTGTCCGCTATTCCCATTGGAATAGTCGGCCAGCTGTCTCCTAAACTGATCGAGGCACGGAGAAGGGAATGATGCGTCCCCACAGCAAACTCCTCTCGCGCTATCGGAAGGGCGTGGGACAAGTACCAATGCCCGAACTACCCGATGCAGGTTTTTCTAGGGTTTTCCCTGCATTTCTTTAGGCGAATGCCGGGTAGGATCCTTAAACCATAGCCCGGGGGCCCTAGTAACCCTTGGCTACCTTCGTCTACCCTTCCACATCCCCCCTTTCTAATCCCTTCCTATGCTATTAAAGGGGAGTTGCCCAATGTGGATTACCCTCATGTAGCATGTTACCCTAAAAAAAATGTGTCGAAGAACGCCGTCCCTCTACCTTTCTAGATCTCTACTAGGATGACATTAATGCGGCCGGATACTAAAAAGATTCATATTTACGATTGCATTAAATATTAGAAAAACGTTGTCATAAAACGCCTCTTCGCTTACCCCAAAATTTGTCTTTCTATATTTCACGAGAATACGCGTTTTCTTCATTCATTTGTAAAGACGAGCTGAGATTCTCGTTGTCCCCAAAGCTGGGTTCAAATTTACATTCTTTTCCTTCTTTGATTCTTCTTACATATACAATGGAAACTATTATTAATTGCTTACACGTGTCAGCAAGCTTCAAATCGGAATACAACGTATTGCCACTGAGGAGGAACGGTGAAGCACGGGAAATCATAGGCAACCACATAGTTGTATTGGCGGTGCTCGTGTGTTTTTGCAGATGATTCAGAGCTGAGGGGCTTCTTGGGAGCCGACTTCCTCGGCTTTCCCACAGAGTGCAACGATCCCCAGTATCCTTTGCAAACCTGCTTCGAATGGCCGGAAGCGACGCTAATCTCTGAGAGAGTGGACGATACATGCGACCGTATGACCTGGACGGTGAAGCCTGGAGTCTCCGTGGATCGCCTCGTGGACTGCTTCGAATTCGGTACGCACCACTGGTACGGCGGCTCTGAACAATATCGCCAATATTGGCCCCTGGAAAAGTACAACTTCTCCGACTACTCGTACGTGACGAAGGAGCAGGACGCACAGGCCGTGCTGGAGCGGTACTGGCTCGTGTCCAACGGCATCTTTATAGCCATTGACGACGTTGTGCCGCTCTTCCTGGACGCCAACAGCGAGGCCTCCGTGGGGCAGTTGTGCTTTGTGGCGAAGAACGCCGCCCCTTACCAACCCTCGAGGACGACACTAAATCTCACCTACGACGTCTGCTGGGGTTTCAACGACGCCAAGGAGGCGCACATGTACGCGGTCAACAACTATTTAGGCCGTCCCTCGGGCTTGCCTGACCAGCGCGTTGTCGAACACCCCATCTGGTCAACATGGGCTCGGTACAAGAGGGATATCAACGAGGACTTGGTGATGGAATTCGCCGAAGAGATTATACAGCATGGGTTCAACAACAGTCAGCTTGAGATTGACGACCTCTGGGAGGTCTGCTACGGCAGCCATGAAGTGGACAAAAACAGGTACTTATTTGTTTACACGGGTTTCATAGCTATTTTATCATAGTGAATTTTACCACAATTTACCACGACGTCCTTTTTTTGAGTAAACAAATATAAATACAATCATTAAATTCAATCGTATTCTACCAGAGACAATTAAAGATTGGGATCGTATTTAAGGTTCCCGAGTATGAGGAACCTGACGAACGGCCTTCACGACCGCGGCTTCCGAGTCACTATGTGGGTGCACCCATTCATCAACGTGGACTGTCTGCCGTACTTCACCGAAGCGTCGGCCCTGGGTCACCTGGTGACTAACGCCGAGGGCAGCACCGCGACGAAATGGTGGAACGGCGACGCCGGGCACATCGACATCACCAACCAAGATGCCTTGGGAGCGTGGAGGGCGCGTCTTGATAAACTCCGCGACGTGGACGGCATCGACGCCTTCAAGTTCGACGCCGGAGAAACTAGCTGGCTGCCACAGCTGCCGCGCATCTCCGTGGACGATGCCCTCAGCCCCAACAGACACTCGACGATATTCGCCGAGGCAGTGGCGTCCTATGGATCCATGGTCGAGGTCCGCGTCGGCTTCCACACGCAGCACCTGCCCGTCTTCGTGCGCATGCTGGACAAGGACAGTCGCTGGACCTTCGAGAACGGCCTCAAGACTCTGGTCACAACGCTGCTGCAGATGAACATGGTGGGCTACCCCTTCGTACTGCCGGATATGGTGGGCGGAAACGCTTACGGAGTCGCCGTCAGCAAGGAACTCTTCATCCGCTGGCTGCAAGCGAACACCTTCATGCCGACCATACAGTACTCTATCGTTCCTTGGGACTTTGATGATGAGGTAATTTTCTTCTTCCCTGTCCTATTTAAGCCCAACTGACATGAAAGTCAACGACTATCAATACTTTGACAAAAATTGAACTGTTTAAAGAACAGTCCATATATATTTCACCATATTGTTAGTGCCTTGTCATGACCGACAGGTCTGTATGATGATTATACAATTGTTCCTATGAACTTTCATGCCTCAACTAAGTTTGAAGCTATCAATGTCTTGAATGGTCAATTCCAATGTTAATTAGATATATAAAAACCCAAATAACATACAAAAATAACTAAATACCATTTTTGTATGTTATTTTGCTATTTATTTATCTAATTAGAATACCTTTAACACAGGCTTTTATATTTTAAATTCAATTTCAATTATATTTCATCACACATTAACTATTACTATTCATGTGTTCAACTTAGTTAAGTATGGATTGATTGATTACATGGTTGTCATTGTAGACTGTCATCAAAAGTTGTGGTTTAAATATATTCTTACCTGGTTGAAAACCTAAGAACGTTTCTTTGTATCACTTTATCAGGAAAACTTTTATTCATTAATTATGACGTTATTTATGTTGCTATACTGTAAATGTATTAGGTTCTGTAATAACGACCCAAATATCCACAGTGTCCAGTGACATCAATAGAGAATCAAAACTATTTACCCAACATGCTATAACTGTTATTTATATGCTAACCTTCATTATTGTGTTACTTTACCTTCAAACTCAGCACAACAAGTTAACCCTTGTTCTCCAGCCTAAGACATACTAGTCTAGATCAGGCATATTAATCTCCCATGCCTCCTGTTAGTACGTACATTTCTTTGTAGCCCAAGTGACTTGTGATTTAACACCAATCATAATATATCTGTAAAATATCCCACACAAACATTAAAGCTCAAATTATAATTTTTCTTCTCTGTTATCATAGACATACTTAATAACAGTAAATTTTTGTAGCCAATTTTACTATTAAATCATAAATGAGTTAACATATAGTTTAACATCAACTTGCACATAATTAGTGTACAATCTCTGACTCATTCCACATCCTTCTGTAAGTAAGCAATAAAATACGATTGTGTATCATAAGGGATTTAACGAGCTTATAGAAATTTATTCTTCTATATGGTGAAAAGAAATCACATGAAACCACAATATCTACTTGGTAGAAACTTAATATATTTATCTTTAAAATGACAGTTAAACCAGTTTTGTAATTTGTATCACTAAATTTCTACAAGCATATTAAGTCCTTTCTGATACCCTGTGTACCATATTTATAAGTTTGTTCTATGAAATGTCTGTGTGCAATTTTTTTGTAGTATTTAAATTGTTATGAGGGTGTCTTGTGTTTCTCCAAGATTATTATATCAAAAATGTTACAAGTACAAGATTTAGTATAAAATTATGTTCTATAGAATATTTAGGAAAAAACTGGGCTTCAAAAACATGAAGAAATTAACTGAACATGAACCAAATCAAACAGTTTTATTATTGATTGAAATTTAGTGCAATATGCCATAGTATTGACACATAATGCATTATTATATTTATAAGACCCTACGCACAATTCCTTGAATTTACGGATTGACTAAATGTAGCATCTGAGTAAACATGTGCTAGTTCTTCTAATAATGATTGCAGTTTGTTTAAATTACCAACAGAACTATAATCATTTAAGTGTAATATACAATGATTCAACTAATTTTTATATGTTGCTTTTATTCCTTACATTCAAATTTCCTCATTGGTATTGGTTGTGAATATATTTCAAGTCAACAGAAAATCCATTCAGAATTTGTATTTAGACAAATGTCAAGTACTGATACATAAATTCTTTATATTATTTATTGATTCTGTTGAAATAACTATGATATCCATTCATTTGATCTTCATCAAAACCTTCAAATGAACATTACATTTCACATACAGAAAGTAAATAATAAACTGCTATATTATAATTCTGCAAAAATAATTCAGCTCCAATACCATTGAGAGAGCGCTTGCAGACAGATAAAGCATCAGATACTATGTTTTAATTTCAGACGGTGGAGATCTGTAAAAGATTCACTGCACTGCACACTCAGTATGCACCAACCATTATGGAACTTGCCAGGAAGACTGTCTTTGATGGTAGTCCCATCAACCCTCCAATCTGGTGGATTTCACCAAATGACACCACAGCACAGGCTATCGACTCTGGTATATAGGAAACTTTCCATCTAATTTTCATTCCATTAGTTATTCAAAAACCCTCAATGCAAATACCATGCCCTGCTGCTGTTCCAGAGTTCCTACTTGGTGAGAACTTGCTGGTAGCACCTGTCTTAGATGAGGGTGCCACTTCCAGGGATGTGTACCTGCCAGCAGGTGTCTGGAGAGATGAGACAAGACCTCAGGACCCATTGATCCAGGGGCCCATCTTGCTGTCTGACTATCCTGCTCCTCTGGATGTCTTGCCCTACTTCACCAGGGTCGAAGCTAAATAAATGCATTTACTGTCATATTTTATAAATTTAACAATGTAGAGCAATAAAGAAAAACCACCAACTGTTTACTTATATGTTATTAAATAGTATGTTCAACACAAGCACACAGCAGTATAAACTAGAGTAATATAAAACAATATTCAATAGTAAAAAGAAAAACTATATAAAAAGTTTATATCTATTAATAAGTCATATGTGTATTTAAAATGTAATTAATAAGTTTTCAAATCTGAGTCTCCAGCTGTTAACAAAGACCTGAGTCTGAAAATTAAGGCAGCTCCATTACTGATCCAACTCAGTTGGAAACCCAAGAGAAATTTATTAATGCAATTCACCAGGACAGTCCCCAAACCTTGAAAATTCGAGTATAATATAAGAATAACCATTTATTTTAATCATATTGTCAAACTGGTTCAAATATACAATATATATAATTAAAAATCAGGATTTTTTAGATATGCATGGTCATTATCATCTGAAAATGAAGCACAGTGTAGCCACACAGCACTGAAGGATGTGCTTAAAATTTTTGGAGGCTCTCAAGCCTCCTTCTTCATGAAGGAGTTTCACAACATTCCATGAGCCAGCCGACTGCTGACTATAATTCAATTTCAGGTAAGCCACAAACTATCTCTCTTTGCTTTCCATACTAATGATCTAAATTATTTTGGCACATTATAACACATTAAGATAGGAAAGAGAGACAGTGAGGTCGACTTGTCTGAAATTAATAGTTGGTCCAGTGTGACTGAGGTGAGAGAATATCACGAATCTCGAGGGCCTGACCCCCTTCGTCAGGAGCGAGGATCTGAACTGTGTGCTGTGCCAACAATAGCAGTTGATTGATGATGTGAAACATCAGAATTCATGCCTTCGGGTGGGCGGCTGGATCCTACATTGATGGTAATCCACAATGCTGGTCCCTGGGTGTACTGGAATGTAGTCTACAGCGAAGAGCACTCAGCGCATACCCATAAAACTGGTCGCATTGCTTCTAATTCTACAATTGTGGGCAATACTCTCATTGCTTCCAGTACTGATGCTTATATTTCTTTCACTGACGTCCACCAGTTCCTGCGTCGGTCAATGACGGTGGCGGTTCCTGCTCAGCAACGGCATCCCATGATCATCTGGCCACCCCGTCATATCCCCACTTTCACTATCTCCAGTTCTCACTTCAACCAAGTCCTTCCAAAGTTAATCACCAACTCTCTTTCCAAGGTTCATCACCAACCCTGTTTCTCTACAGACTCACTATTCACCTCCTTCATTTCAAAGTCCAAAACCTACCACCTGTTTCCACCTCCAGGGTTCACCTCTCTACCCCCAGGTACATCCCGACACATCATCTCTACCTGCAGTGGACAATGCCTTCGTCCACAAAATACCACCCTGGCCTTCTTGAGGTGTTCAAAACAAAACAGGGCTCTCGGTCCATCAAAGGCATTAGCTATTATGTATAAGCAACAATGTGAAACATTATTTGAATAATTATTCAACATACTATGAAGATAGAGTGGTAACAAATATATTTTATAAAGCCCATGTATGGTGTGATTAGCATTCAGGATTATGCAACAGTTGGCAATTATCTTTACCATATGAAGGTGTAGAATGTCACATCAAGATAAAAGCCAATGACTGGTTATTACAAAATCAGATTCTATAATAATTTTTATGTTAACTCAAGATTTAGACAGAACATTTGTGTTCCATTTATGGCTAAATTAATTTTCAATACCAAAATTTACTTAAGCTGAATTTAAATTTCTTCTATTACACTTCCCGACAGAAATTTATAACAAATGCCATTTTTATCAGTGAAACAAACTTGGTAGATACTAGATTATTCATGAAAACTTTTCTTAATTTCAAATTGATTTTTCAATGCCACTCAAATTTAAATTGTGGCTCATCAATGTTCTACATAGCTGAATATATTTTCATGCAAATGTACAATTTACCATGTTAAAAACAATTCTTGCCCTGATACTTTTGAGCTTTATGAATTTTGGTCGTAAAAACTTCAAAAACTGACTTGTAAAGCAAGAAGACATTAAAATAATAATATAAACTTGCCAAAAAAGATTGTATTAAAAATATCAATTCATATTAAAATTATACTTTATTGTGAAAACACCATTTACTGAAAAGTATTAGCACAAAAACTTTGCCAAATTACTATACATGAATATATGAAAAAAAACTCATTTGAAAGCAATTCGTAAACCAAGATGTAAGAAACATCAATTCATCAGACCCAAGTAAAATACATACATTACATTCATATACATTTTAGTAAAAATTGTATAGAAATATTTCGTATTCAGTTAAGAATAAATAGCATGAATACATTTTTTAACTATTTTTAAGAAAGTATGTTTCATTTTTCAAACTAGGGTAAAGGTTGCAGGACAGTCTCTATGCTGATCATGTGCCACTTCAATTCCTGATGTTGTCATAGAACTTGACAGATGTTCTAGTAGTCCAGGGTCCTCAATGGGCTATAATATATATATATGACAATGCTTCATGTTCAATCTACTATGAAAGAATATAGATTACTGTAGTCATTGTGCAACTTTAGAATATATTAGTATTTATTAATACAAATCTCGTTAAGAATTTACTTATCTCCTTTCATTGGTTTTGTTATTTATGTCAATGCATGAATACTCGCTAACAATGTCATTGTTTATTACTTGCTCTTTTTCTTGGGAAGAAGACAGATGAAGCAATTGAACTGTATACAACATGATAAAATACAAAATGTACATCTGATTGAAAATAATGAATAAGAATGATGGCCAATAGACAAAAAATGTGATAATATAATCACCACACAATGTCACTGGGATCGTCGGGTGCAGGCTCTTCCTCGCACCTGACAAAAGGGACAAGGAACCCAGAAACATTGTGAAGTACTTATATTAACACTTTTTTGTCTGTATTGGCTTTCTTTCTTATTCACTGTATAAACATGAAACAAATTTTTTTCACAATATTGTACATGCCACAGCAACTTTACAAAAATACTTTATAAATATTTAATTGAAATTAAACATTTTCAAAATAATACACCGACAGCCAAACCAATCGTTAAATAAACATATGTACATTATTAGCACAACAACAAAAATCTCAATATAAAAACATGTCGCAATGGAGAAACCGAAGCCTATTTTTCTTGTAGAGATATAACTCATTGAACAGTCACAGAAATACTTTGTAATAATTCTCATATTACGAAAATTATATGAGAATAAAGGATGAATGGATAAATAACAAGAAAATTACACATTTAGCTCGAAATATTTATTACTAACTAAATAATTACATTGGCTACATTAATACACAAACATATTTGGCGTTAAATCACTTATACTAACCAGTATATACACTATCAGTCTCACACGAAGTATATTTCACTTTCAAACAAACCATTTGGCAATTTTCTATTGTCTAAACGTTGGTGGCTCACTTATCTGAAACTTTATGGGCCTCCCCATCGCGTGAAATGGGGATCTCTCGTGGTGTTGACTCCGGTTCACAAGGAGCCTCCACTGTCAGAATCCCGCCCCTCAGAAAGGTCTTCATCTCAGCCATATTCACATTCTGCGGGACGGTTATCTGCCTGGTAAACTCCTGTTGCAAATGACTACCTTCGGTTTTCCTCTCCATTTTTGCCTTGAGTGTAAGGACCCTGTCCTTCAAGCTAACTTGGATTTCCTCCGGCTTGAACCCTTCGACGTCGACATTGAAGCGGAAGCAAGAATCGCCGGATTCAGAGCCCTGAATGACAGGCAGGAACCGTGGCATTCGTCTGAACGGGAAGCTAGACAACATGTCCTTCTCCAATTTCTCCATCTGCCTTTCCATGTCACGTATCATTAACGAAGGTGTTGACATATCCCAAAAGTTTCGCGTGTGCAGCGGTTTGTTGGACAATGCACGGCCACAAGCAGAAACTGCGGGCACCAGCTTACGACATGTATTCAACATTGCAGACATATTGCTCGACACACGAATTCAAGATACGCTGTCAACAATACTAATCCTACGACCGTGGGTTCTGGCGTTTATATACTGCTACCCGCGATGATTGTGCCCCACTATGAATTTCGTCAGCCGGCTTCCAGCCTCGGCTCGAAAATGCTAGACAACAGATATCAGCCAATGGAAGCGTTTGTTTACTAGCGTGTGATTGGTTACTTCGGAACACGCCCCGCCCCAAAAGCGTCAGGAAAGTTCCAGAGAGTAATATACTCTGGATGATGAAATGATTCGGATTTACACCGCAATATTGGTGTTCGACCTCCAACTCATGTACTATACCACTATAATCTAACCTTACATTTTCAATACTATAATTAAATGCGGACGAGCACCGAAAAATACGCTCAAGTATATCGCACTACATAACAATCAATAACAATAATAATTCTTTACGGTTGTATAATCCTCACAATAGGCAACAAACTGTGAACGTTTTAACTTCTGTTTAATATGTTCATTTCACCTTAATTTGTTCTAGATTGTAAACAGCTGTTATATGTGTGTTCAATAGGCATAGTACCAACATTGGAACCGTATTTTCCACTAAGTAATTACTAAGAATTCAGGCATACGTAGTTGAGAGTAAAAATAAGCTGCTTTGTTTAATAACAATGATCTTACACATAATTTCGACATTGTTCTTGCCACCCGAGTGAAAGAGTAGACTGCATAATAACCTTCAATCGTACTTTTCATCTCTGGAATCTTGGGAATAATATACTTACAAATATAAAGTAAAATAAATTAATATAGCAAAAGCTTCAAGGATAATCAAATGTTTTATATCATGTAAACTATAATAGTTCAATTTTAATCTTAATATCAAGGGCAATAACATAAAGTATCAAAATAAGTATATTTATCTTTAATAAAAGATTTAAATTATATTCTTAAAGTATTAATAACAGCATTTTTGTATTATATTCTATTTACAGTTTATGAAATCTATTAATAGCATAATGCTACTAATAATTAAAACAAGATTGGTGCTAAGCTTATCATAGTCGTATCAGAGTAAGAACACCTCTTGAATATAAGCAAGGGATCTGATAATTTATCTGACATATCTTAATCACTCAATTTTCCTTTTATAATTATCCCAAAAGATTATTTCATGAGGCATTTAGGAGAATAAGCAGTTCATGCTTATTAGTTTTGACATTTTTCTATGACTGTAATTTAACAATTCAGGCTTCATATGTTGCTGAGCCGAATTTATTTAAGTATTATCCATTTCCTACACTTTTCACCTTAACTTCTACAAATCACTTCAAGCTTTCTTCACAAAAAAAAACCACTATACTCTGCACTTGTCACACTACTACTTTCATTCCGCCATAATAGCTGCTCCCACATAAAATTCTATGTCCTTCAAAATTATACTAAAACTTATTTTCTTTGACATTTAACATAAGAGAAATACAGCTACTGTTTCTCTCCAAAGAGCTTCTCTGTAAACTTTTCATCATATATATCCAAACATTTTAGCCGTATGTGATGGTCTCTCATTAGTTACTGTACACTGCTCTGGTCTGCCAAACAGATGTGTGAGAGTGACCATTATAAATTTCCTAAACAAAAGGCCAGTCGCTGTCACTCACACCCCAGCAACGCCCTGTGATTTTGTCCCGTCCAAGACCCTCCAAACTCTTAATTAATTATATTTAATTTATAACAATGTTTGAGGCATTTAGAAATCTGTCTCATTACAATATATATTAATTGAACTTTCCTTGTTTATTTGTGCATTTTCTTCGGCTTTCTCTTGTGGGTGGTGTTTGGAGCATCTCTCTGTAGCATCCAGCACAAATCAGCCAACATAGCAGTAGTCCACTGTATGTGAGAGAAATGTTCTGGTGGAACCGATTGCCATGCTCATCACTAAATGCATCTACAGGGTCATGTTGCAGCCAATGACCTTATAAGCATGAATGAGTTTCTCCACATGGTCTCTGTAACTTTTGGCTCTCCTGTTTCCCAAGAACAATGTTGTCTCATGATGAGTTGGCGTATCTGTGGACCAATGAATATCCCCTTTGTGATCTTCTCTGTTCTGAGTCGTGAAAACTTTGTACATAAATACTGCTTCATTCCTGTGAATAGCCTTAACAAATGCTGTCATGAGTTCCATCTTAATCTGTAATGGTGTGACACAATTTTGCTCAGATTCACTAGGCATTCTTTGGCAATATTTTTTTACCCAATCATCATGGTTGTTTGGGGTGGCCATTTCCTCTGTTGTGTATAGTGATTTCCTCTTGCATGACTGTCCCTCTCACAAAAGGTAGCAGCAATACTTAGTTGAAACCCCTTTCAAACCCAACAGCATCACAGTGACTTCGAAATCTTCACATTCCAGCCATTCATGCCTATTGTAATTAGTTTACAGTGGATTTCAACTTAGTATAACTTTCTTTAGTTAAAGCAGCATGTGACAGGAATCGATGGCCTTTCATTACTATTGTGTAACATTACTCCATCCAGCCTTGTTATTGAGCCATCTATAAACAGTCTCCACTAGTCTGGTTTATATGTAATGTTCAGGTCTTCCAACCAACCATCAATGTTACTGCAGAATGTAATGTCCCATAAGTGTGACTGTGAAATGTAAACACTTTATTTACTTGTAACCCTGATCTAGAAGACAATTTTAACCTTGATATTTATGTTTAGCACAACTAAATATTTAAAGCATGACTACTTTCATTTCTGTAAAAATAAAAAGTCAAAATTTGTGGACCAGTGTTCTGTTGAGATGCAAATATTAGCATAGGATAGATTAGCATTGAGAGCTGCATAGAAACATTCAATGTAATGATTACTGCAGCAACAACACTATTTTACTTTTGTGACCAGCATTTAAAAAGAATGGTACATGTTGTGATTGAAATAGCTTGCTAGGTGGTAAAAGAAAACAAAATATTATTGAATGGTATAATGGAATCTGTGAATAGATTTCAAGTATTTCAGTATAGTAATTTATAAGGCTATCAGTTGAAGATTTGGGGAAATAGTGCATCGATGAATGTATTGTGTGATAGGTGTAAATCGTTAATATAAAATATGATTCATGCATCACAGTTCGCAGGCAATACCTGCAAGGGATGTTCTCTCGCAGGCAGAACCTTTTAGGAGAGATATGAAGGGGCTACCTTTGGGTATGACTTTTCCTCTCCGTTTTTGAACTAAAGTTCCCACAAGCCGAGGCACCTCGGCCTGTTCTGAGAGGTGTATGTTCCGGGGTCACAGACCTTCGGCACACGGTAAGAGTTGTCTGCTATTCCCATTGGAATAGTCGGCCAGCTGCCTCCTAAACTGGTCGAGGCACGGAGAATGGAATGCTGTGTCCCCAAAGCAAACTCCTGTCCCCCTATCGGAAGGGCGTGGGACAAGTACCCAATGCCCGACCTACCCGATGCAGGTTTTTCTAGGGTTTTCCCTGCATTTCTTTAGGCGAATGCCAGGTAGGATCCTTAAAATATAGCCCGGGGGTCCTAGTAACCCTTGGCTACCTTCCTCTACCCTTCCGCATCCCCCCTTTCAAATCCCTTCCTATGCTATTAAAGGGGAGTTGCCCAACGTGGATTACCCTCATGTAGCCTGTTGCCTAAAAAAAAAAACACTAAAGAGCCAGAGATGCAGAGATAATGCAACTTTAGTCATTTAACAAATAGTACATTTTCAATTGTTGTTTTTAAGAATGTTGTCATAATATCTGTTATCAACAAATGAAAGTAATGTTGACAGTTACGAAACCAGAGTATTAATAAGTTTTGAGTGGAGTAGAGGTATAAAAATAAGATATCTGTTTCTGATAAAGGACTGCTATTAAGTAACTGACTGAAAAGTGGTTTAAGTAGTTATGAAAGGTTGAATTTAAATAAATATTCAAGAAGTCATTTGTAATTTATTAGTTTGATTTAATAAATATGGCAGTTAATTATGAACAGTTCGATAATAAAATATTTACTTTCTTAAATAGAGTATGAAAAATAAAAATATGCACATCATTATGTAGGTTTCAACTTTAAGTCCTTAATTGTAATAATTTCTTTAACACCAAAGATTTATTTGGTAACATAATACTTAAATAGAAATTGTTAATATTTGTAGTCCATAAATGGACATGACTATGTTTCCTTGCCAAATTTGGTAAATACTCCTGTACCATATCTTTAACACAGTCAACATAAATTGAAATACATATGTTTCTTGACACTAACTCTATCAAAATCTTTCAGCTGCATATCAGTTAATTTTTCCATCACTTAAAAAATTCTCACCCCCCCCCCTCTATCTGCAGAGACCACAAAATATTTAAATCAATCCCTAAGCTAAATTTTGCTACTTTTCATCACAATTTTTTTATTCAAATAAGTTATCAATGCATTAAATTTTTAGAAAGTGGCTATTTAACAAATAGTTGAACGACTAAATGAAAAACCTATTCTCTGAGCATGAAAATAGTGAAAATGAGTGCATATTATGAAAGTGTTTACACAGGGGAAAAGACTGGTAAAATAGCTGATTATTATACAGAAAAATTAGATGAGTGGAGAACTAGGTCTTCATAAGTTTAATTTCTCTGGTTCTCAGTAAGTTTATGCATGTCAAGGTTAAGGAAGGTGGAAAATTGGGGCGAGAGATTTTTTTCTCGACTTTTCCTAATGGGCAGTGTCAAGGGGCTGAAGAACGAGGCGCGTGGACTTTCTTTTGGACGCGATAAGAATGGCCGGCCTCTTCAGAACGAAGGCCATTGTCCGAAGAACGCGGAATTTTATTGGAGTCTGATAGAAAAGAGGCCAGACGGCGGCCCTGACGGAGAAAATCACTGGAACTCTTAAAGGGAGCGATCCATTCAGACCGGCATCACGTCCACTTCAGAAACACGCACCTCATAGAGAGAACAACCAACAAAAAGTGTTCCAGTATGAAAATAAGTAGGCCTACGTATTGAGTGAAGTAGTTATGTTACATCCCCGATTAATATTACTACGAATTTTTTGATTTTTAAATAGTATTTCGGATTGATTCCTCGGGGAAAATATTTAAAGTCAAATTTCGTTTAAAGAAAATAGTAGGCCTATACATGTAAAATATTAAAATACTTTGAAACTGATTGTACCGATTTCGTATAATAATTTATATATTTAAATAAGGAATAATATCGTTTGAAACATTTGATAGTATAGGCCTAGTATAATGGGGTGTAGGCCTACAGTTTGATTGATGAATGAACATATTTTAATCGGCAACCAAGGAACTAATTGAGATTGAAGCCTGCGAGAGGATTATCTTGCAGGTAACATGCGAGGGATGTTCTCTCGCAGGTAGAACCTTGTAGGAGAGATACGAAGGGGCTACCTTTGGGGATGCCTTTTCCTCTCCCGTTTTTGAACTAAGGTTCCCAAAAGCCGAGGCACCTCGGCCTGTTTTGAGAGGTGTATGTTCCAGGGTCACAGACCTTGGGCATACGGTAAGAGTTGTCCGCTATTCCCATTGGAATAGTCGGCCAGCTGCCTCCTAAACTGGTCGAGGCACGGAGAAGGGAATGCTGCGTCCCCACAGCAAACTCCTCTCCCGCTATCGGAAGGCCGTGGGTCAAGTACCCAATGTAGGTTTTTCTAGGGGTTTCCCTGCATTTCTTTAGGCGAATGCCGTATAGGATCCTTAAAATATAGCCCGGGGGCCCTAGTTAACCCTTGGCTACCTTCCTCTAACCTTCCGCACCCCCCTTTCAAATCCCTTCCTATGCTATTAAAGGGGAGTTGTCCAAAGTGGATCACCATCATGTAACCTGTTGCCCTAAAAAAACAAAAACTAATTGAGATATTTGTATGAAATTTATTAATTTATTAATTATTTTATTTGTAAAATTACTGATTTACATAAATATTCTTATATCAATAAATATTAAAATACGACTTTAAAATGTTTATTTTACTTAAAATCAATCAAACATTAAATTCATTAGCGGCTGGAACAACATTTTTTCCTGTGTATTTTTAATGTATTTTATTTAGCACTTCAATCTTTTATACCAATTTTTTAAATAATATTTTATAGTGTAAGAGAGAAACGTGCAAGATTATCATATAATTGATTGAACCAATTCTAAGAGAATGCCGGGTAGGTTATTATTTATAATAAAAATTTTAAACATTAATTTGAATATTGTAAAATCGTGTGATAATACTGTATGAAGTGTTCTCGGAATTCCAACCGGGTGTCGCCGTTATTTTGCCACAACGTTTCGATAGCTGTCGAGATCTATCGAAACGTCGTTGCAAAATAACGGCGACACCCATTTGGAATGCCGAGAACACTTCATACAACAGTTACACAGGGAAAACCTACGTTCTCTATTAAGAGATTTGTTTGAATGTGATTGAATTGAGGCTTCATATTCACGTTAATTATTTTAATATAATTTATTAAAACATAATTCTGTATTAATAATAATATGCATCAAGAAAATGAAATCGACGAATAATATTTAAAAATTAAACCCCTGGTCTGAGTGGCCTGCAGGCAATTTTCTAGAATTTCGCAAGGATGGCAGCAATACTCGGTTGATACTCGTCAACTATCTCTTGTAGATCTCGTTTCAATCCTCACAGTTTCAAATCAAACACTTTCTCTATTACTACACCAACTTTTATTCCAGCTCGTACAAATCTTCAGACACCACCAGCTTAACAAGTCAACTGCTGTCACATTTTCCCCTTATTACTACTTATTTTCTTAACACTTCTCAATATTTTTCACTATGAATTCATTCACTCTCTTCCACTAAATACAATACGAACGTTAACTCGATTATTCTCCAACAATACTTCCTTATTATTACAGTTTCTCTGTGGCCTCCTCACAGGTGCAACTGTTTTATCTGCACCAAATCCTCAACGTCCGTGTCGTAGGTTCTCGCACTTATCATTGAGACAAGGTCAATGCCCTTGAACTGTTTATTTTTTTTTGTTGACCCAGTATATCTTTGCAACATACTCCTGAGCAAGCACATCAGAATTCACTACAATATATACTGCACGGAAATGGCCGTCGTATGAGTCAAGATGGGAACGATTTCTGATCAAATTTGCAGGCAACATAGATTGTATTAACGAGGACATTTGCCAAGAATTTAAATAAAAAAATGTCCCACGTTACGTTAAAATGGGAAAACGTTTTCTGAAAAACAGGAAAACTCGACTCATCTGAGTAACTGGACAAGGATTTTCCATTTGCTATTTTATAATTTTGTTTCCGATCGCGCTCAGTTTGAAGCCGAATTTATTCTCCTGGTTTTTCTAGGGTTTTAATATCGCTTCGATATCATCTCTGGTTTATTTCTTCCTGGAAACATAACATGTTCTGATTTTAGAAACGATGTTATAATGATCCTTATATCACGCAGAGTCACTACATTACTACTCATTCCCTTAAAAAAATATATTCAGGAACCTAGTTTCTACAACAACGTATTTTTCTTGGTTCGTAATTTCCACAAAGAACTTAATAATATTTATTCACAGTCAGTGTTCATGAAATGTGTTGCAAAGTGGAAAGGAGTTCTTTACGATCCCTTAAATCCCAAGTTGGCGTGTAAGTTTCCTTGTCACCACAAAACTGACGTCTTCTATTATTATTTTTATGTGCCGCAACTATTTATTCACTATCATCCGTATCTTCAGCTAGACCTTCCCGTAGTAATAATAATCCGCGATATTCACGCTCCATTTAGTTCGTCTGCAAGTTTCTCTCGGTCCCCATTTTCTTTACTCTTTCACTTTCAAACTATAATCGTATCTTACTGCCTTTTCGGTCATAACTATCCTGCCGCCACATCCTCCTTATAACTAAATCTGCGCTCTTTCTTACAAGATAAAAATGGTCGTTTCTGTCGCCAAAGCAGTAAAAAAAC
Organism: Zhengitettix transpicula; assembly: GCA_037074705.1. NCBI lineage: Eukaryota > Metazoa > Arthropoda > Insecta > Orthoptera > Tetrigidae > Zhengitettix > Zhengitettix transpicula. The sequence goes on from CM073593.1 coordinate 80,014,083, forward strand.
TAAACGGGAGAAACTAAGAGAGAGAACCGTTTTAGTCTTTACTCAGCAGCTTCCTTTCCTTTTGTCTTATATATATATTGTAATAATCAAAAGATGACATTAATTAAATGAAATTTGCCCCACGTTGTGGTAACCATTTTGTAATAATTAACTATTTAATGAAAGTTTTAATTAATTTAAAGAATTTTTGAAGAATTCGAGCCCCACGTTGTGGTAGCCAAAATGTAATAATCAATTAAGGGTCTTCTAATTAAATGAAATAATCAACAAGAATTTAAAACATATAATTATTTATTTTCACTTTGTTGCTTTAACTCACAAACAATTACAATTTAAAATATTAAATCTCATGCTCTACCGACTGAGTTTGATAATGGACACAACAAATTGATTTTAAAATCTTATTAACACACAGTTTATAATTCACCTAGACAATATGTCGATAGGAAGAAATTAAAAGAAAATAAATTAACTCTGATTGACAATTAAAAATAGAACGAAATGTGACTTCTATCCTTTAATTACGTTTACATAAATCATTATTTTTGTAATTTGTTAATCACATCTGTCCAGCTGGTTCCAGCATTCCTTTTTGTTTTCGGGAGTTCACTATTGCAAAATTTTTACACTGATTCTAATATCGGCTCACAGATTTTACACACTCGAAGTCAACCTTGGTAGGCTCCCAGGAACTCGGATGATCCTCCTTATTGTCAGCTATCTGGTGATCGCTCGCCTTATATGAATCTAGTGATTCATAGATTTGCTAGTCTTTTAAACTGCAACTTTACTATTCCTGTCTGGCTACAGACGTAAAAACTGCTTTTACTTAGCAATATTTACGATTTAAATGCTTCCATGAATGTTTTTACTTTGTCTTAAACTCACAACTTTGTTTAATAATACATTAAACAACGGCTAGTCTCTGCTCTAGAATCAGTTGTTCCGTCCTCCGAAATGTCCCGTCACCAACTAACTCTTAGTGCTCTCCAGTTTTAGCACGCATACGCCATTTTGACTTTCCGACAAAGTAACAGAGCCTGGCTCCATTGTCGCTTTGGAAATTTCTGCCGCTACAATTAAATTTTATTAAAACCAATTAATGTCCTAATTAATTGGCACTACAATATATATATATATATATTGTAATATTTAACTATTTAAACAATTAATTTCAGTTACCCCCCTCGTTGGTGAAGCCAAAAATGTAATGCGCAAATATGAAGCAATTTAAAATGATACAATAATGCCCACGTTAATGCATCTATTAAAATAATGGAAATTTTAAATGAAAGGATCCGAAATAATAAACTTATTTAAACTGACCAAAAAATTAATTTATTTCAAATTACAAATAAATATTCGATGAACTTTTACAACATTTATTATATACAAACAAAATTTTTACTCTTAATATCAGGGTCTTTATCTGGGCCTTTTTAATAAAGAAAAGTATTACTCAGTTTAAACCATCAAGTCACTGTAAAGTAATTCCAATACACAAATATTTACAATATTTAAAAAAAATCGAAATCTGACGATTTTATCTTTAAGCAAAGGTTTACAATAATAATTTAATTGAGGTATGACTTACAGTTTCTCTGGTACCAGGGCAAATTAACTCTTTCAGCAACACCTACACACACTCAATATTCTAAAAACAGGCCATTATTTTCACTGACTTTACACTTCACTGTTGGGTATATCTCGAAGACGACTTATTCCGCAATTATGCCAATTTGCGATAATACAGATAATTCCTCCACGTAGACTTTTCAAAATTATTTGGCATAAACAGGAACACTCAGAAATATTTCCGCAGAACTATCCGGGTGAATGCTGTACTCTGCCTCTACTTAACAACTTTTCTTTTCAGTACTTTGTAAACGCCTCGTCTATTTCTAAAACGACCGCTTTCTGCCGTTCTTGATACGTTCTCTTATCGCGCCAACAATCCTACAATTCTTTAGACCTGTTATTATTGTCCATTCTTGTGTGTGATTTGTGTCTGTTTTCCGATAACAATTCAAGTCCACAATGTTTTTAATTATTAATTGCCTTTTAATTACTACAATATATATATATATATATTGTAGTAATTAATATAATGACGAAATAGATAGGTAGTCATACGATAGATGATTTTCTCCTAGACATATCATAGAACATACTCGATCCGAAACCAAGGAATACGCGCTGGAATATCTAACATGTCACAGTATTTACGGGAAATGTTTCAACATTTCCCCCCCCCCCCCTTTGAAGTAATCGCAAGAGTATCTTAGTTAAATAATTGGCCAAATAATAGACAAAAATAAGTGCTTAATAAATACCACAACGTTTTTGCAGCCCTTGTTGCTTTCGTAAGGTGATTAAAGAAACACTCCGCAGCAAACCAGGTAAGTCGTTCTTACGGCTATTCTGATTCTTTATTCACCTGACGAAAGTCACAAGGATTGCAAAAACATAGCGTAGAATTTATTTAACACTTAGTTTTGTCTGTTATTTGGCTATTTGTTTATATAATTATTCTACTTTTAACACACACGTTTTATATTTTAATTACCTATCTCCTCTTAATTTTCTGGCATTTCAACGGTAAATTTTTCGCGGAGTTTATCTTAAAAAATTCCGGTTCTTAAATAATATATCAGCGTTTCAAAATACTATTTTAAGTTGTTTTAAATAGTATCATCTTATCTTAATTCATTTTTCAAAATGCATAGTGTCATTATTATTGTTTTACCTGAGGACTGAAAAGAGATTGCAATTAATAACAATAGTAGAACGGTCCGATTTAGCGGTTTTCTTAAGAAATGTTTTACAAAAAAATATTGTTTGGTTTTCCGATGCCTAAGTTTTGGAAGAGTTGGGATTATTTACAGAAGGGAATGACAAAAATGATATTAATTTATGAATATCAAATTAGAATATTGGTGAGAGGGCGGGATAGAAATAAAGGGTGGCGAGTGGACTTGAAAACAGAAGAGCAACATTGCAAACATTGCAATAGACGTTAAGATGAATCAGTAAAACTTAAATTTCCCGAGATATTTGACGGGAAATCTTAAATATACTAAGATATTTAGAGGTAAAACCGAAAAATCTCAAGATTATCGGCAGTAAAACTGAAATATCCCGAGATATTTGTCGGTTAAGTTGAAAAGGAATAAGAAAAAAAAAAGAGAGTAAAAACTCTTTTGCAAGTATTGAGATTTCGAGCTAGTTTCCATTGTATTTTTTTCAGACATAAATCCGTTCTATAAGGCTCATTCATGGTCACAAAAGATGAAACAGGAAAAAAAACCAGTAATATGCGGGATATTTAGCAGTATTGATTAATTATACTTTACTCTTTTCTCGGACACAAATGAAACTCAGAGTACATGTTCTTTGGACTTTTGTGAGAGTGCGTGACGTTTAAGAAGAAACGCTACCACAGTCGCCAACAGAAGGAAAAGACTGATTTAAGTAAGAGCATCTAAATCTTGGCTGAGCAGTTTTAAGGAAGGGTACATCAAGCGATAAATTGATTTTCTTTTCCACTGCCTTTTGTTTTCGTGTGTGTGTGTGTGTGTGTGTGTGTGTGTGTGTGTGTCGCGATGGAACCACCGCGAGGAATAAGGAGGAGGATTTATACAGTGTATAAGGAAAAGCTTCCGTACCTCTCTCCCTCTCTGAGAGCGAAAACTGTGTCTGTGTGTGACTGTAGTGGTGACCTTCTAGCCGGGCGATAAATTGCACTCTCTGGTCAGAGAGATTTATGGCGAGCAGCCACGCCTTACTGTGGCTCGACTGACTGGACGGGCATTTAGCTGCGTCCAGTGAGCCGTACCGCAGATAGCGCTTATCTCTGGAGACCAGAGAATGAGACACACTAAGAGGATACGATGATTGGTCCTTGTCCACGAAACCGAATCTTCCGCTTGACTGGGTGCTGTATCGTCTAGAAGCCAGAGGCTGCGTTGCAGAAAAAGGGAACTGCTCATCGATGCTTCGATGTTTAACACGTCTTGGGAGTGTCTGAAGAAACGCTGAGACCTGAACACGTAATTATTGTTTCGAGATGCGAGTTAAGTTTTAATCAAAACAGCCGCGACCCCTTATAAAATATGGGTCCGTGGAAACGGACTCGGTCTCCATACCATTCATCGTATACTCTAAGAGGATCTGTGGTCTCCAGAGATAAGCATTATCTGCAATACGGCTCACTGGATGCCGCTAAATGCCCGTCCAATCAAGATAAATCTCTCACTATATATGAAAGGCGAGTGAGTACAGTAACTGTAGGAAAACATTTCTATGTATCGCTTATTTTCTCGGTAACTGTCCTCAGAACTGCGGAAATGTTTCTTTTAAATGATGTGCGGGATTAACTAAAAAAAAACAAAGTTTTTATCTACAAAATTATCTTTTTTATATAGAAACTTTTAAATTATTTTAAACTTACCAAGTACATTCGTACAAAGTATAATATTGACATATTCCACTTCCTCCATTTCAATTTGAGAAAAGTGTACTCAAACATATACGTAGTTTTTTTTTATTTAAAAGTGAATTTACTTTCCTGTAACAGTAATTGTTACAAAAAACGCGATTACTGTTTTTTTTTCTCCCGGGTGATTGAAAATATATAATTTTTGCATGAATGTATTTAATGTATTCGTGTGATATAAATGCAAATAACTCGGCTGTTGCAGTTTTATGAAACATTCAATTAAATTTATGAAATTCCCAGTTATCTGCATAATTTTTTTTTTTTTGGGGGGGGGGCAATCAGGTAAATTTTTATTCATGAACTGGATAAAATAAAAAAGCGACGAACTGGACAGGGAAGTAACGAAATGCAGGAAAGGAACGATCTTATCATAAAAAGCTGCTTGAATATTTTTTCTATATCACTATTTAAGATTCCGAGAATGTTTAATCCAGTTTCTTCCCCTTTAAGGGAATATGAAAAAAACACCACAATAAAAAGCCTTTATTTTCCCTCCCACCACTCCTTTAAAATGATCTCAAAGAGACTGAGAAACAACCCAAGAAACCAGCAGAACCTCACTATAGTTGTTTCTTGGACAAGCAAGCATCCACTATTGCGGCGCGAAAACATCTTAGATCCCTTTCCTTTTACATTCCTTGTTTATATAACGGATTATAAGGTTCCTCAGGGGGTTGGGAAAACCGAATGTGCGAACAGTGAACCTCCTATTTTCGACGCTGGTACAAGCCGAATACAGATAAGAAATACGATAAATTTGAATAAAATAGATGTTAATAGCCTACACAGTGTCAATGAAACTTATTTAAGCTTTCCACATAATTTTTTCTCCCAATAAAACTTATTTCAGCTTTCTACATAATTTTTTCTCCCTCTATATTTTATTTTTCTCTACAATCTGCGTTATCTATACATATATAGAAAAGACTCATTTTTTCATCTTCTTAATTTATTTTACCAATAATATATCTATGTATGTCTTGAAGCTAACTACAGATTATCATTTATTCTTTTTCCATATCCCCCTGTATCTCCCACCTATCCTTGGCCTTCCTTTTTTACTTAAACTTCTATCCCCATTCTTTATTTCAGTAGTAGCTGGGTGCATTGCGTTTCCCGGGTTGTCATTATTCAACTCAGCGACATCCCTAACCTCGGATTCGACTCCAATCTCCGTTGCTTTTCACGTTATTTGTGAGGAAACGCCTCTCCACCCCCACCCGTAAGGGTGCTCCCAATATATGCCGAAAAGGGTTAAAATTATACACAATAAAACGAGAAAAGAAACACTATTAATCTCATTGAGCCCGAAAAATATTTTCTCGATGAAAATATCGCCCGATTTAACATATTTGAAAATTTCCATTGCCGGTCACCCTCGCTTCTGGGGGTGGTAGATGTGTCTTACAATGTTAGTTTCCTGTATGCAAGGAACACGTACATTAAATTTTCTCCACGGGTGTAGATTTGTATGCGGAACATACAAACACACAAATACACGCACACAAACAGTCGAGTACTTCTAGGAGATTTTTGTCTTCTTTCCTCAATACAACTTTTCACGTCCTTGCTCTTTTTCTGTGTTAAAAATTACTTTTCGTTTTGTAATATTGACATTCTTTTCAGGAGCTTAGCAGCCTTTACCTCAAAATAATTGAATTACGTCGACACAGAAATCGTTGAAAAAAAGGCACACGAGCGGAAGACGTCACCGACGCCACTAAAGGAAAAATTAAAAATAATTTAATATCTGTCCCAAAAGCATTCACATCACCTACATATTAATGACGTTTTTCTTGTAATTATTATTAATCTATTTCCTTTTTTTTCAGTCGGAATTTAGTGTTTGACGATGTGAAGGTATTTTGACGTTTTGCCGGTAATTATTATTAATCTATTTCCTTTTTTTTCGGTCGGAATTTAGTGTTTGACGATGTGAAGATATTTTCTTTTAGGATCGTAAGGCCCTGAGGTGACGTTTGCTAATTAAAAGCGATGAATTTGCCGCTTGGTTGGTCGACGTAATAGCAATTAGTTAGTCTATGACGTTCAAAGAGCCTTTACACCCCCTCTCCATATACCTCACGTACACTAAAACACACACACGCACCGAAGGTGTTGATTGCGTTAGACAAAAGGTGTAGTGATGCCGTTGATTACGTAAATCTGGTTTCTATTTAAATTTTACGGAGGCATGTATTACAGATCCTAGAGCCACATTTCATTTTGCTGATTGAAGTATTTTTTTCTTATTTTGAGGTATTAATTCACCCCCACCCCCCTACACACGATAATTGATTCAGTTTTTCTATTTATACAAATGATTTTACTCAAACATTACGTATTGGTGGAGCCTTTTACACATTTTTATCACTACTGTCACTCATTACGGTAACTGGGAATTACAAACTCTCTGCAAAATTATTCGCTACGCGATTTCAAAAGTGATACTGTGTATTCTTCATTTTACGATTCGTCACAGAGAATCTAGAATATACACGACTATATATATATATATATATATATATATATATATATATATATATATATATATTGTGATAATTAATAAAGACATCAATTAGATTTAAAATCTTAAAGAAACAAATTCCAATAAAAAGATTTACACGTCAATTAACAAAGACGAAATTTACTTGTGGACGAAATTTTACTAAAAGATAGATTCTACTTGACACATTTTATCAAAGGAAGAGAACGAAATCTGACGTCTATCTTTTAATCCGGTTTACATAATGAGTTGTTTTATATTGGTACTCACGGCTGCATTCCAGGATACTTTTGACTTACGAAGCACTATGACGGGTTTTTGCACAGCTTCTACTAAAACTCACTGATTCTAAAATTAGTATTTTTTTAGATCAAAATCAGGAACCATGAACCTCCTCTTCGTCTCTCCCTCACTCGGTTGACTTCTGCTCGGCTATGTGCACCAAAAAACTGTTTGTGTTTAGCAGGTTTCGTAGTTCAGCTTGTGTGAATGTTTTTTCTATGCTTTCCTGCAAGTTTATTTCGATTCTCGTTCTCGCCTTTCGTTTTCGTCCTCGTCTCTCGCCACGTGTTTAATCTCCAAGATACAAAAGTTCTTTTACGACCACCCGATCGCTGAGAAGCCAAAATGCGGACTGAACTCTACCGTGTCTTAATGTGTCCTCTCTCCTCAATATTTTAATGTGACCTGTACTTGACCAAACCTTCCAGCCAACTCAACTGCCGTCTCGTAGTTTTGAGCGCGCAGTGCTTCTTCCGACAAAGAAACAATCCTCTGCTACATTATTGTTTTGTGTTCTGTACCGCCGTAAGAATATATTTCTCAAACAATTTATATTTTCAAATTTACAATTAATGTGTTAATTAATTTGCATTACAATATATATATATATATATATATATATATATATATTGTGGTGATCACCAATATGAATGGATTTTATAAATTATTCAACATTTGTATTGTCAGCGTAATATTGTGGCCCAGGTTTTGTAAGCAACAGTCAGCGTTGCGTAAGAATGTTTTCAGACGGTAATGTTGTCGGCAAAGTTTAATGATGTAAGCGGTGAATAATAGCACAAGCAATTGGCGATGGACGATGACTCACAGTTATTTCATGTTGACTTCAAACTATGCGGAGCTTAGACTCCAAGACTTGGCAGGTAGATCTTGGACAAAAAGGTTGTAGAAGGAATATTGGAGACGTGTCCTGTAATCAGTTTGACCGGAAACATGGCAAAGTAAAAGTAGAGTTTTGGAACATGTTTTTGAAAAGTTGTTGTAAGTTGATGAAATAGATATAACTCAGCGGCGATTTAAAATTGATCGGTTTATCTGATAAAAAAAAATTCTGTAGGAGTTAATTAACTGTGGTATCGTGGAAATCTGGTTTGTTGTGCTGACTGAACTGTTCTGCGTAAATTATGTGTAACTTAGTGCACTTTATAGCCTGTTTAATTCAATTCTTTTAAATAATTTCTGAAAAGATAAATAATTAGTGAAGTAAATAAGTACTGTTATATGAGAGCTGCTCTGATGTCTGGTATGTACGAAATTTTTATTGTAAATCTAGTATAAAATTCTGTACCTTCAGATTTCTTAAAATTTCGTCAAATTCTATATGATTTCGCCAATTTTTCTTATATTAGTAATACTCATGTAAATTAAATTCAATACTTTGTAATATATTTTTTAATTTGGTTATATCATTGCGGGTTCCTATTACTGTTAGAGGCCCTAAAGGTTTAAAGAATTTAGATAATGCTATGGCATCTATGTAAAAAGTTTTGTAGAAAATCTAACACAATATAAATGGTAATAAATGTTTTTGTATTTACAATTTAATTGATTAAGTTATTTCATTTACCAAATCATAATTTGATAACTATAGTTGAACCACACCGTGTTTTTTGCTGGTTTTATTTAATTGAATACTATAATAATTGACGCCCCAACGTGGTGGCTTTGTTTATATCTTCAAATTGTCTATCACAATATATATATATATATATATATATATATATATAATGAGACTTTGTTCTGTTGGCTTCTATTTATGAATTTATTTTATTTACATCAGTCTCAATATTTAATATTTGAGGCCACAATTTAAAAACTACATCGTATCTTCAATACTCCTTTCTGTTCCTAATTCGTAAATGAAACACAATAAGCCTCCCACGTTGCATTCCTTGGAATTAGTAGCGATTACGTTTAGCGGTTGGGTGTCTTCTCTCTCCGTAAAGTTACGGAAGTTTCGTTGTAGTGGGTGGTTATAGTCTGCTGAAGTAATGCGTCGTGAAAGCCGAGTGTGTTCCACGGCGGCTTGACGACGGAGAACCTCGTCTATGACAAGAGAAGGACGGTCTAGTGCTCCAGTCTTCCCACGACAGTTGTTCTCACAAAGCGTCGCTGAGTTACAAGGGCTTCTTCCACATATACGTTACAAAACCTACCTAGTTACCTCTTCTAACTTTTACAAGGAGATATTTAGTTCACTCGCTTGCACAAGGAGACTGGGACGTAGGTAGGACTTGGCAAAATAAAATAATATTTCCTACGACGAACAGAACGTGAAATTTTTTACTTTTACACCTTTCACTACGACCTATTGTAATATAATCATTTTAATTACTTTAAATTTATATTGATCACGATTTATTTATATTGGAACACTTTAAAAAAATTTATTGTCTGATTATATTTAATTCATAGAAGTATATTGTAATGATTTGCCTTTATTACTAAATATAAAAAAAACTTTATTACATGAAAATACAAAAATACATTAGAAAATATTATTGGGCGCCAGCAGATATACATTGGTCTGCAAAAAAAATTATCAATAGCTCCGGCTTCGTTATAAAATCCTCCTTCTCAACAGAGTAATGTGGGCGTCTCGGTAACTATTCAAGAACAGAGCCTATTTCCGCACTGTGTAAAAAAATTTCAACTTTACAAAAATGGTGATGCTTACTTCAACTTGTGGCGTCAGCCGACTTGCAGTGGATCACTGGTCTTGTAGTAAGCAGCACATCTTCTTCGGCCTCCCCGCGATGGACGTCTCTGCAAAACCTTTGTTGCTTCCCGCTCGCGTGGATTTTCCACCATCTCGCCTCTCTCACTCTACTTTCCGTTCTCTATCTGTCGGTCTGCCTGCGTCTGTCCACTTTCACCCGGGTTCGGCGTATATATTCGTACTCCGACCCCCCCCCCAAACTTTGCAAAAGAAAAAAGGGACGCGTACCCATGATTTCTTTTGGCCGTCTGGCAGGCACACGTGCACGTTTAATGTATTCCTTCTCAGGCCCGCGGACACAAGGGTGGCCACTTAAGGTTGTTATTCACTACAATATATTGTAACCGCGTAAATTAGACCTGTAATTAATACGTTGCAGAACCTAAAAGGTATAAAGTTTAGTTTGTGGAAAAGATTGCAGATGGAGTAAAAAAATGGAGCCACTATAAGAGCTCCAGGGTGTATTAATTTTAAGGTAGAAAATTACAAAAAGCAAATATAATACTGTCATTTAATTTAATATTGTGTTAATTAATATAAGGTAAAACATAATAACTGATGACTTCCTAAGCATTAATAATAAGAAAGATATCCAAATACAGACAAAAGAAGTGGGAAGAAAGGGACAGGGATCCCAGAAACGTTGTGTGGTATTTATATTATTACCTATTTTGTCTGTATTGGGCTATCTTTCTTCTTACTCACTTTCAATCGGACGTAAATATTTCATTTCAATTTACTAAAGCAATTAAAGTACTGATAATGTGTTTGGGAAGGAGAAAAGAATGGGACAGGATATTTATGGACCGTATAACGTACCTCTAGTTTAACAATTTTGGATCGAACGAACAGGCGTCACACGCCCACATTTGTGGTTTTCGCTCTTGCCACGAACACCAATTATGGAACGACCTGGGAGGTTCTCGGAAATCAGGCTTGAATATCTGCGGCGTGTGTGAGCCTCGGAATCTCCTTCCCGGTATCAACACGTAAAATTTTCTTGTATACAAATGTATCAACGCACCAACTTCTATAACTTTTCTCCACAAAAATTATTTTCTGCTCAAAAACTAAAACTATCCACATCTACAAGCCGTTTTAATAATTTTGACTGTTACGTAGCACGCAAAAAATTATTTATCCTTCTCTACTCATCCGATTACGGTTTTAGATCTCCCAACATGCCCGATCACTCATTGTCAGTAGATTCCCCAACTAAATTTTTTTTTATCTGCGGTTGATGACGACTGGGAGACTGGATTTTAACTCCCTGCCTCACTAACGATTGTTCCTAAGCAATAGCACTTATGGATCCTACTGTACTGTCTCAAATCTTGTAAATACCTTTCGGGTGGCTCAGCCAAAAAGCGAATTACTCGTGCGTCTGAATTTCAGTTTTATACGAAAATTTTTTAAATTTTATTCACGCGAAATTATGATAATTTTGATATATTGGAATAGACAATTATAAAGCTCTGATAACATATTTTCTTCCGTGCCGGATAAGAATCATCAGCCGAAAGAATACTGCTAATATTAGATATTTACTATTATGACCATCAACTGGTCTCCCTCTTGTTTACATTTACAGAAACGTCGTGACGTAGAAACGTTTCTCTGCTACTCCATAAACAATTTCATTTCAAATAATGAACATTGTAAAACTATTACGAATACTGATTTAGGGACTCGAAAAATATTCTTCCACAAATGGCGGCCAACGTGGGGCTGCGATTGGCGTCATGTACTTTAAGTACATAAAAAAACATATTACAATTGTTATCTATTAAAGCTTATATTGGAAATTTGGACATGCGCTATGGTTTTAAAGTGCTTAAGACTTGTTCTGTGTATTTGAATATGTACAAAACTTTATGTCACACTTTTACCATTATTCAGGTTCACGCATTCTTTATATGTTAATAGCATATTTACGTCACGTAACCTACTTTCCAAATTATTGATTAAAATTACCGAATCAACGTAGTTATGCCTACTTGTAAAAAGATAGCTGAGGTCTTTATTAATCTGTAATTACAAATTTAGAGGGAAAAATTATACGAATTGCGTAATGGATTATTGTGAAATGTGACCTTAGAAAACTCATGAAATGAAAATTTAAAATTAGAAAATCATTATCAAGACATAGTTCAACTTTCTAAATATTTTGAACACGTGTCAGGTAGGTCCTAATATGGAAGTAAAATAAAAATAAAAAAAGATTTATTCAGCTTGTGAAAGATAAAGTGCAAGTTAGGCATATATATTTTATTAATCCTCATTCCACGAAAGCGCAGATTCAATTTGTTTGGACGCGGCTGTAAAAAATGTGGAATCCTCTCTTAAAATATTCCCCTGAAAAATACCCGCTCTTTGGGAAGCAGACTCGTCATAAAACTTTCAGCGAGGTGAGACACACACGTACGTGCGTTTGCTCCGCTTTCCTTCTAAAGGGAGCAGAGGTAGAAATTGATATTTTTTTTTTGCTCACTGGTGGTCTGGACACACACCTCTTCTCTCCTTTCTGTGTCTCTTTCTTTTATCGTCGTCCTCCTCCTTGTCTCACTAAATCTTGATTTGCGAGGCTCCTTCCACCTCTTACTCTTCTTCTCTCCTCCAACGAACTTTACGTGACGTGGTTGCCTTATCATGACGAAGTTATAACCTTTTTTTTTAACGCCACTAACGTTATTTATTACACGGCTTATTAATAGTACACACTAACAGCTCAATGAAAACCTGTAGTGTGAAATAAAACTAAAAATAGTTCGACTTCGGTGTCATTTCGAAAGTCGAAAATAGGCGTGGTATATTTTATTCCTTCTGAGTGAGATTTAAAACGTCCAACAGTATCTTTTGCTGAAAAATCTCCAAAAAAATACACAATTCCTTGAATTAGTAAAGACGAAAAAATTCTAAGGATAAAAGATAAAAATAGCTGTTCAATACCTTTCATCTCTTGTTTAAATAGCAACAAACGTGGGGTATTTTCAAGTCCTGGGCTCTCATCCATTTTATCTGCTCCACTATGGGGTCTCGTAAAACAATTTTGTTTTCCAATAACTACATGAAAAGTGAAAAATCTTAAAGAAACAATTTTATAACACAAAAACATAAAAAGCAACACAAAGTTTCGACTTAGTCATTTGGGTTACATATTTAATTGCAGGCTGTGGACGTATTAGAAATTGTATGTAAAATTAATAACTATTTTTCTGATAATAACAGAAGAATTTGCTATTACATGAAAATTATTTACTGCACGGTTAACCTTATGAAGTCCTAGATTGAGGACGAAACGTTGTGTTAGTCTTTTATCTTATTAAATTGTTTCTAACTGGTTTGGCTGTTTTCATGCATTTTTAATTATATTGAAGTCATATTTTATTTAATTATAGTTTCATTATTTCTCATTTACAACCTTTCACTTCAGCTCTTCAAAATTGCTACGTGGGGGCCAATTGAGTTACCGGTCTGACGGTATCAACAAAATCGTCACCATACTATAAATCTCTCCATTTTCTTTTCGTTACAATTAATAACGAACCGTCTTTGAACCTCCTATTTGTTCCTCCCATCTATAGCAACCTCGAATCTCTGAGAGAAGAAATTTACCTGACCTTTAAAGGAAATAATAAAATTTGATGGCCATTTACTCAGAAAAACAATTATAAAGTTATACACTTCATAAGAAAAAATTAATTTTTAAATAAATCTATTTATTAAAGATCATTGGATTGAGAATCTCTTCAGTTTATAATAATTTCCATCACTATCATCTAAAAAGTATTGATAAATTAAATAATGGCAATAAACAATCAAAATACCAAAACGAAAACTATTTAAAGAAAGTTAGTAACTAGTAGTCGTTATAATAAAGCTTTATTTTTTTTTTTAGGGCAACAGGCTACTAGAGGGTAATCCACTTAGGGCAACTCCCCTTTAATAGCATAGGAAGGGATTTGAAAGGGGGAAGGGTAGAGGAAGGTAGCCAAGGGTTAACTAGGGCCCCCGGGCTGTATTTTAAGGATCCTACCCGGCATTCGCCTAAAGGAATGCAGGGAAAACCTTAGAAAAACCTGCATCGGGTAGTTAGGGCATTGGGTACTTGTCCCACGCCCTTCCGATAGCGGGAGAGGGGTTTGCTGTGGGGACGCAGCTTACCCCTCGCCATGCCTTGGCCAGTTTAGGAGGCAGCTGGCCGACTATTCCAATGGGAATAGCGGACAACTCTTGCCGTATGCCCAAGGTCTGCGACCCCGGAACATACACCTCTCAAAACAGACCGAGGTGCCTCGGCATGTGGGAACCTTAATTCAAAAAAACCAGAGAGATATGAAAGCATCCCCAAAGGTAGCCTCCGCCAGAGCTCTCTGGGAAGGTTAACCTGCGAGAAATCCTCTCGCAGGCTTCCTTATAAAGCTTTATTATGTAAAATGTAAGTTAATTACACCTCGGTCTGTTTTCAGAGGTGTATGTTCCGGGGTCGCAGACCTTGGGCATACGGCAAGAGTTGTCCGCTATTCCTATTGGAATAGTCGGCCAGCTGCCTCCTAAACAGGCCAAGGCATGGCGAGGGGTAAGCTGCGTCCCCACAGCAAACTCCTCTCCCGCTATCGGAAGGGCGTGGGACAAGTACCCAATGCCCGACCTACCCGATGCAGGTTTTTCTAAGGTTTTCCCTGCATTCCTTTAGGCGAATGCCGGGTAGGATCCTTAAAATATAGCCCGGGGGCCCTAGTTAACCCTTGGCTGCCTTCCTCTACCCTTCCGCATCCCCCCTTTCAAATCCCTTCCTATGCTATTAAAGGGGAGTTGCCCTAAGTGGATTACCCTCATGTAGCCTATTGCCCTAAAAAAACTAGTTTCTGTAATTAACTTACATTTTACATAATAAAGCTGTATGTTCCGGGGTCGCAGACCTTGGGCATACGGCAAGAGTTGTCCGCTATTCCTATTGGAATAGTCGGCCAGCTGCCTCCTAAACAGGCCAAGGCATGGCGAGGGGTAAGCTGCGTCCCCACAGCAAACTCCTCTCCCGCTATCGGAAGGGCGTGGGACAAGTACCCAATGCCCGACCTACCCGATGCAGGTTTTTCTAAGGTTTTCCCTGCATTCCTTTAGGCGAATGCCGGGTAGGATCCTTAAAATATAGCCCGGGGGCCCTAGTTAACCCTTGGCTGCCTTCCTCTACCCTTCCGCATCCCCCCTTTCAAATCCCTTCCTATGCTATTAAAGGGGAGTTGCCCTAAGTGGATTACCCTCATGTAGCCTATTGCCCTAAAAAAACTAGTTTCTGTAATTAACTTACATTTTACATAATAAAGCTGTATGTTCCGGGGTCGCAGACCTTGGGCATACGGCAAGAGTTGTCCGCTATTCCTATTGGAATAGTCGGCCAGCTGCCTCCTAAACAGGCCAAGGCATGGCGAGGGGTAAGCTGCGTCCCCACAGCAAACTCCTCTCCCGCTATCGGAAGGGCGTGGGACAAGTACCCAATGCCCGACCTACCCGATGCAGGTTTTTCTAAGGTTTTCCCTGCATTCCTTTAGGCGAATGCCGGGTAGGATCCTTAAAATATAGCCCGGGGGCCCTAGTTAACCCTTGGCTGCCTTCCTCTACCCTTCCGCATCCCCCCTTTCAAATCCCTTCCTATGCTATTAAAGGGGAGTTGCCCTAAGTGGATTACCCTCATGTAGCCTATTGCCCTAAAAAAACTAGTTTCTGTAATTAACTTACATTTTACATAATAAAGCTGTATGTTCCGGGGTCGCAGACCTTGGGCATACGGCAAGAGTTGTCCGCTATTCCTATTGGAATAGTCGGCCAGCTGCCTCCTAAACAGGCCAAGGCATGGCGAGGGGTAAGCTGCGTCCCCACAGCAAACTCCTCTCCCGCTATCGGAAGGGCGTGGGACAAGTACCCAATGCCCGACCTACCCGATGCAGGTTTTTCTAAGGTTTTCCCTGCATTCCTTTAGGCGAATGCCGGGTAGGATCCTTAAAATATAGCCCGGGGGCCCTAGTTAACCCTTGGCTACCTTCCTCTACCCTTCCGCATCCCCCCTTTCAAATCCCTTCCTGTGCTATTAAAGGGGAGTTGCCCAATGTGGATCACCCTCATGTAGCCTGTTGCCCTAAAAAAAAACTAGTTTCTTTCACAAGTTTTTGGTTTGACATTATGAATAGTTGTTGCCATTATTTAATTTATCAATAATATTTTAGATTGTCTTGATGGAAGTTATTATATTACGAAGAGAAATCGAATGAGAAAATGTCTTTAGAAAAATTAATTTTTTCTTTTTAATTTTATTAACTTTCTCATAGTTTTTTTGGTCTCAAATGGCCATTAAATTTTATTATCACGAAACTGTAGAGAATTGAAAGTTCAAAATTTGTCTGTCCCACGTTAATATCTGTAGGGAAATAGAAATACTCGATAATTATTTTATAAATTAGTTTATTCATAATTGAATCCTAAGAAATTCAAACGTGAAACAATGTGAATAGTTGTTTGTATGTTAGCCTGAGAGAAAGTTATACATATACACATGAGATAGAGAAAGTAGAGGGTTCGATTTCCGCTTCCATGGAGATTTCTCTATCTCACTTCATTAATTCAGTTTTTACCAAACTTTCGAGATCAGCTTTGGTACAAGGATTTCTGTTCATAAAGAAAAATATTTTAGTCCTGATTTACGCAATTTTATTTTTTGAGTTCTAACTTGAATACTTGAAAGACCCCCAAATTTTTTTCCATCCCTTTTCAAGAGTGATAATATTCCATACAGCTGAATGACGTTTCAGACTTTCGGTTTTTTAGATTCAGCCAAAGTTGTGTTGTACGATTGACGTTAAGGGACAAATCATTTGCAATAAGGTTTATTTCTATGTAAAGTAAATTAAAAGACAATCCTTCTATCAACAATCACCAATGTGCGTCAAGAATGTAGACCGACAATTCCTGATGTTCTTTTTCGTTGCCGTATCCGCCATCTTGCGACGTTCACGTCTTCCCTAAAAATGGATTTCCGGTTGAAATGAAGTACCGTTTTTAGATTTAAATGGAGAGATCGAAACTGTATTGACCTTCCCAATTCTTCAGTGACGAATAAAAATTCAATTGTGAAACGTAACAAATTGGAATTTGGTTATTTATTTGAATTTAAAATAACCCTTGCTTGTGTGGCCTGTATGACAGAGTAAAAGTTTCCCCGTGTGCCTGGTCAGTGTTGAGTTCGTAGTTGTTGAGGACGTGGAGCGAAAAAAACAACAACATTGGGAAATAATTCCTGCGGCAGTGACTGTAGACAAATCCGAGGGATTCTAATTCAATTCCTGTGGGAGGAAGAAGAGAGTAAAAGTCCCAGTGTTTGCAGCGGAGGGTTCGGAATGTGACGGGGTGAAACGAAACGCAACAAGTGACATCCAACCATATAAACCACGGGCGCTGTATTTATTTCGCCGATTTTATTCTCTCTACAGATTTGTTCACAGCCTTCTTGAGGAACACTCGCAAACAGTTACGAGATGATATTAGACGTCTTCAGAGGGAAGTATTGTATATAAAAGACCGAAGATGTGCGTCATTTGAGACAAAAGTTTCAGCCGAAAAATTATTTTTCCGGTACCTTTTGCTCTTCTAAAAAATCACTGATCGAATGAAAGCTGTTATACACACTTCTGTCCTACATAGAAGCTTTATATTGTAATAATTAAATAATAATAATAATAATGGATGGGCGCTTTTAAATGAACAACTATTAACTTTAAACAACTAACAAAATTTATTATCAATTTTAAAACAAGTATAAAATACACAAAATATTTGGGATCTCAGGGTCTTGAACTGGGTTTGATAAATGGCAGAATTTATATAATCGAAATTACATTTACCTTTTATGGAAATCAATGCGTCTGAAATGCGGAAGAAATAATACTAAAGATTGAATTTAACAATTTCAATTTTATCAAGAATTAACGATCTCATTTTATCGATAATTAAATAATTAAAGAGCGATCTGACTTTTATCTTTTAAACACGGTTTACAAATGATTTTCAAGTTTTTCTCTACTTACGGCCGCCCAGGTCTCATTTTTAGTTTTTCGTGCACAAATTTTGGGGACATCACTGATTCTAAGTTCTCACAGACTCTAATTGGCGTTGTTTGTTAGTTGGTTTAACACAAATTGGTTGGTTCTCGATGCTTTACTGCAACCTGGATTAGTAGATCTCGTGACTTTAGTTGACAATGGACTTCATTGGTTTGTCTATGGCCAGCATGATGAATCTACGCTCGACCACCGAGTACACACTAGTTGCTCTGGCTCCTTCCCGACTGAATATTGCTTTACTTTTTAATATTTGAAAGCATGTTTGTGACTGGACCACATTCTTTCGTTCTGACTGCCGACTGTAAAACTTTTCGTCTGGTCTATTCGCTCTCTGCTGCCCGACTGTACTGTTCAAATTTTCATGACTTGGAATTTTGGTCTTATCTCCTTTCTGCTTACTGCCCGACTGAACATTTCCTGACTGTTCGTTCGTCTCGCAAGTTTTGAGCGCGTAGAACCTTCTCGACTCATCAACAATGTTTTCTTTGCCTTGCCGGTTTGTTGCGGCGTCCGCTCTATATCCACTAATAATGAGTCCTCTACAATTCAACTTTTCAATTAGAACAATGTCTTAATTACTAATTACTACAATATATATATATATATATATATTTATTTATTTCATTATATAACGGATGTACCTCAAGGTTTCATTATAGACTCTGGATTAGATAAATATTTGATAAAAATATTTATAAATTGAAATTAATTTTGACCAAAAGAGTGATTAAATCTTGATTTAAGAACAATAATAATTTATTCAATTGTTTCTAAACCTAATTTTTTATTTAAAGTAATAAAATGTTCCACGAGGTTCCACTATTAGCCGCTATACCTATATAAATATGAATTATAATTTCAAATTCGTACTTAGAGTTATATTTTCTGGCCTGTTAAATGACTGATCCGAGCTTGGGCTACATATTTTTTTTTGCCAGGAAAAGAGAAGAGTCCATTTTGAAAAGTAAATTTTATGTTCTCGTTATATTATTTCATTCATTAAAGCCACTTGCAGTTTGTAGAGGTCGAACAGACACTTTTGAAATAGTAAGCTAAATTTAATTCCCAACATTTATTGAAGTCCTCTTAAGTTCTCTCAGAGAGTTAATTTTTTTAAAAAAATTTTCTGCTTCTCAATCCGCTTCAGGCGACAATTACACGCCTCTCTCTTTAAGTAGATAATTACAATATTTCTTAGAAACAAATTCTGCTCTACTCGCCAAAAGATAAAACTCCACGAGAAAAAAATTGCTAGTATGTTCTAAGTCGACGACGGACGGATTCATCAACTACATAATTCTTCTCTCAGAGTTCACGTTAATTAGACCCTTCCGTTAAGCTTAATTTACACAAGAACCTAGAGAGAAGCCAGAAAGCAATTAAACCATCTGCACCGAAGGAGTTTCGGTATAGAGTCTAGGAACTTTTACTTTAAAATAAAGATCTCATACGAGTGGAAACGCGGAAATAAAGGGACCGTCTTGGAAAGGTTAATTAAATTAAATATTTACTAGCTATTAAAACTTTCTTAATTAATCGTTATTTGGTGAATTTATATTGAAATTGAATTGGAATATGGTAATGGTACGTGTCGCGTAATGACGTCATAACACGAGACATATTAAACATTTTGTGACGATTTCCCTGGATAAATTCAAATGTTTCGGAGATTCGTAAAACAACAAATTTAATCTACTGTATGATAAATTTAATTTTAAAAATAATAGGTTTTTAGCCAGACGTCAATTGAAAAAAGTTTGTAATGTCAGATGAAGGCATTATTTGAGAGAATAGTGAACTTTAAACACAAATAATCAATTAATAATTTTTCTGAATGGAAAAATGTCGACCGTACCAGGAATCGAACCCGGGATCTCGCGCTAACCAGATATATACTTCTTAACTTACAAAATCGTTATAAAACCTTATATATTTTAATAAGTAATTGAACAGAAATAATCGAGATGAATAATTCGTTTTTTCTCTCTTTCAAAATCATAAATTATCCTAATATTTTAAGACGAATTAAAATTAATGCTATTCAAGGAGTCTGTGAGGGCTGTTCTCTCGCAGGCAGAACCTTATAGGAGAGATACGAAGGGGCTACCTTCGGGGATGCCTTTTCCTCTCCGTTTTTGAACTAAGGTTCCCACAAGCCGAGGCACCTCGGCCTGTTCTGAGAGGTGTATGTTCCGGGGTCACAGACCTTTGGCATACGGTAAGAGTTGTCCGCTGTTCCCATGGGAATAGTCGGCCAGCTGCCTCCTAAACTGGTTGAGGCACGGAGAAGGGAATTATGCGTCCCCACAGCAAACTCCTCTCCCGCTATCGGAAGGGCGTGGGACAAGTACCCAATGCCCGACCTACCCGTTGCAGGTTTTTCTAGGGTTTTCCCTGCATTTCTTTAGGCGAATGCCGGGTAGGATCCTTAAACTATAGCCCGGGGACCCTAGTAACCCTTGGCTACCTTCCTCTACCCTTCCGCATCCCCCCTTTCAAATCCCTTCCTATTAAAGGGGAGTTGCCCAACGTGGATCACCCTCATGTAGCCTGTTGCCCTAAAAAAATAATGCTATTCAATAAATATATTTATTTTCAAAAGAAAATTTGCTTTACATTGATCGCGAGCCCAGAACTTCCGGTTTCCTCATAAGAAGATGTTCGTTTAATACGTATCACATACAATCTGGATGTCGATTCTTTCCTAATTTAAATGCTTAAACTGTGGTGAGAATGTGTATATAATATTTTACCTATTTATCCTTTTCTGTCCTGATGCCACGTCATATACCAAATTTGACGTTTCGTTCCCACTTTTAATCCTAAAGATTCCTTCAAAGGTATTTGAAAGTGCAATTGACTCTACCAAGAAGTGTACAAAATCCTCTGCTATATGGCCCGCAATTTTCAACCCTGATATTAGAAATATTATGTTTCGCAAATAAATAATCAATTAATAATCTGATTTTGGAAGAAATGAAAAATAATAATGTCAAATAAATTCATTGATATAATAAATATTTATTTTATATAATATAAAATCATTCCAGAATTCAATTAATTTAAAATAGGTACAAACGATTAAGGGGAGCCTCGGGGGAAGGACGGGGGTTGCACACGTGGATACTGTTTTGTTTACTCCACCCCCGGCACACACAAACTTTGTATAAGTTTTCTAACCGTTGTTCTTTTCGCAACTCTTTCTTCTTAATGCTCTTCGTTCTATTTTTCCCACTCTCTCCCTTGTGATATACGCGACGGGGCGTGGGAGTGAAATGATAGTCTCACTTTCATCCCCCCAGAGATAACTTTCTGAACTGTGAAGGGTAGTTTCTTAGTATCGCCTTTCTTGTGTCCGCCGCGAAGTAGGTTGGGGAAGGAAATAAAATAAAATGCGATGCATTCATTCGCCTTGACACTATAATGACACGAAACCACTGCATCTTAAGGATAAAAATAATGGAATAGGTAATTTATTATTATTTTGGGTAGAAACGAACAGAATCTATGACAAAGTATGAATAACGTGTAAAAGGTAAAATTTTGTTTACGTTGTGCCAAAGAAGTTCAGGTTATATACATTAATACGATTACGTGTGATTTAATATTAAAAGCGACCCGTTAAAGTCTTACAATCCTGTTAGTAAGTGTTTATAAATAATTACTGTATCGTAATCTTCTTCGTTGTGAACGTGTTTTCAAGGGCTCTTTGCCCCAAAAATGAGTTCTAAAAAATATTTTATATAGAGTGTTTTTTATTGTCATTTTAGGATTTTCGACAATTCAGATTAAGTTCCATATCATCCCTTTTATAAACGTCTTCTACCATACTAACATAATGTTCATATTTAAAATCACCTTATTTTTCAAGAATACTATAATATCACTTGCAATCGAATGTCTTCCAAAAACAGCAGAAGTCTCTCTCTCTCTACTTAATTTTGATTAATATTATGAAAATTGTCGTAATATTAATTCTTCCCATAATTTTATATTTTTGTATTTTATCATTTATATATTTTCTTATTTATCCGCTTTCCAATTTATACATTTCTTAACGTATTCTCTTCCAGGCTTTTTTTCTTTATATTGAAATTAATATAAATAATTTCTTTGATAATTATTTTACTGGTTTGTAATTCCAAATTTACGTGACTGATTTACGTATTTTTTTTGTTTATGTGTATTCCTCTTCATGATTTCGTGTGCTAACCTTGTTAGAATTTCGGTGAATAGTCTTTTCCTATGGCTTTTCTTGACAGTATTTATTCTTTACAACGTTCCTAGCCACAAAGGGAAGAAAAAGTGGAGAGGAAAGCATTTATCATTCAACATGTCTGTTACGGATGAAAAATTCATGACTAGAAAAGAGTGAACCCTCCTACTCGTGCATAGACACGTCTGGCTAGCGAAAAATACGACCACGGCCTTTCAGAGGACTCGAACTGCTTCCTTTCTATAATTTTCTTGCTCCGATTCTAGACACGAAGGCAGGATTTATCCCAACGCACATTATCTTATAAGAAACTATTCTGCATTTTGACCATTTTTCCCCTCAGATCCTTAAAATCTGTATCAACAAATTAAATGACTTCTGATAATCCTGAATATTGATTATTATTATTATACTATCTGTTATATTATTTATTGAGGTGATGGCGACTGTCAGGCTGCTCGACGACTTATTTTCGATTCGGAGGAAGGGAAATGTGGCCAGTTATTATCTTCAGTATTATCCACCTTTTATTTAGGATAAACCAACGATAAAAAGTCTCAAAAATTTAGCATCATTTTTACGCAGAAGAAATTTCCCTTCTCCTCAAGGGAAAACTCGACGCCATTGCATATAAATAGATGATGCCGAATAATAATAATAAAATACTGCTGATGTTAACGATCAGGTCAGTCCACAGTGACTCGAGATTGATATTTTAATACGCCAACGGCTTATAACTGAAACATTGATAACAAAGAATATTTTCCTTTCCTTACTTTTCACTCAATTCAATTTTTTAATTAACTCCTTGGCTCGACAGCCCATGAAGTTTCTTGGCCTACCGAGACGGCTGTCAGACTGTCATCGTACATGACACTTTCTGGATTTAGGAGTGACACCTGGTCAGAGTGTCGATTCTCCCACAGCCTTAAGCCCAGTTTTCTTGACTAGGACGAACACAAACATCCATTCCCATGCCGGTATTCGAACCCGGGACCTCTGTGATGCGAGGCAATGGCGCTGGCCACTACGTCACAGCAGGCCGGCATTTAATTGTTTAACCTACTGATTATTTTTATTTATGACTGAATTAATTTCGAAATTCCCTCACAGACAATGTAAAAATGTCAGTTTCTATTATTCTCTATTACTGTTCAAACGTCCATAATGGTGAAAGAAACGAACTGTTACCAGAGATTAAAATAAAGAAACCATTTATTAATTTAGTATAATATTTTCTAATAAATCAGGTTAAGTAAACGAAACATTACTCAATATATAAATACGAAACTACATGAAAAGGAGAATAAGTATTAAAAAATGATTGTGAAACTATATGCCTGGAAAAGTACATAAATAATGAGAAGAAAGTTATGAAATCAATACAAAAATAAGTAAAGTAATGAATGGGAAAAATAAAGGAACAAGAAATTTCTGAAATGAGAGGATGTTACAAGATGTAAAAATATGAGAAAATATATTTGACCGAAAGCATAGACTTGAGAGAACACTCGAAAATTTAATTAAGTAATAAAACATAAGTGAGAAACTTTTAAGGAAAGCAAAAGTACATATGAGAATATTCTTGAATAAAAAAATAGTTATATAAGGCGTAACTGGACTGTTATAAGAATCAAACGAAATGTAAACCTTATAAATAAACAAGAACCAATTTTGAATCAGAAAAAAGGTATCGTAAAACTTCAACCTGAAGAGGTCGCAAGTTTAGTGAAGAAAAATAGCTTAATTTTCCATAAATAAATATATTTTTTTCAATTGGCTGTTGTTTATTTATAAGTTGTCTCAATAGTCAGAATATGTATATCATGAAATGTAAACCGTTAAAAAAATCACCAATCAGTAAATCTATCTGATAGGAGACTATTTTAAAGGTTTAAATTTCGTTTGAAAAATAAACACATAAATAAGAAAAATTTGGATTTTTTGTAAGGATATTTATTGAAGTTGTATGTGAAGAGACTGAGGGAAAACATAACAGAGAAAAGTTTGTAATACCATCCAATAAGATTTTTTTGTTAAAAAAGGGGTTACGTCAGAGAGGAATGATTCATTTGGGAAATGTGAATTTCCCAAAATATTCGTAGGGAAATTTGGCTACATAATGAGTCCTAAACCAGCCACAAGTGTGAAGGAATGACGATTATGGCAGTAAGTCTGACTACAAATGTACGCAGCACGCGTACAATGGCTGGCTAGTTAGCTGCGTCGAGCACAAAGACGAGCTCTGAGAAGGAGAGTGAGAGCAGACCAATGCGGGAACAAGTCACAGAGAGAGAAAGAGAGAGAGAAGGGAGGCAGAGTGTAGTTGCACATGCGGGTCGCAGTTTGTAGAGGACGAAGATAACGAGCTATTTGCGTCACCTCACAAGTAACTGCGTATCTAGACAGTTACCGAGAACAGTTCCGAGGATGGAGTTTCACTGCCCGGAGCGTCCGGAAGCCTCACTCGTCCCAGCTCCAACAAGAAATACTGTGACCTATTATAACACTAATTAGACAGACAATAAAAATGAGTCTTTGCATTGGTTTCATTAATCTCCATCGTCACTTGAAACCTACATTTTTTTAAAATTTTAATTTAGATGGTGTCGAAAGAATTTTCTTAAAATGTATTGGGAACTTGCAGTTCGTGTTTCTTCCGAAATTTCCGAGAATTTTTGAAATTCTAGCAAGAACCAGCGACAGGAAAAACTAGTAGTCTTCGTATAGATCTGAAGACGGGCATCGTTTAATAAGCCTAATATTTAGTCTAAATTTGTGGTGGTGTCAGGAAAAAGCATCTCAAGCGAACACGACCGGCCATCGTAATTCCCATTATCGTTTGGTGATCATAAGGCAAAACAAACAGGAAATGGCTGACAATGGTCCTGCTAAGAGGAAACTAAAAACTCATTTTGTGTATGTGAAAGAAAATTGTTTTTTTCTCATTTTGAGGAAGACGATTACATTTATCAGGATGGAAGGCAAGTGCTCAAAAAATATGTTTTCAGATATTCAAGATGTTTTCTTCTTACAGAGTGCAAAACACGTTCCAGAGTAGCAAAAATATATATGTGATTGGAAAAGATTTTGATATTTAATACGTTATAGGTCGGAGAGACGAGACTGAGTGAGAGCTGATTGTGAAGAGCTGATCGGCGATGAGTCTCGATGTGATTCCAACAAAAGTTGAGAGTTTATAGGTAAAAGAATGGAAAGTTAGCAGTGCAGCCAACGGAAGATAAGTGCTTTCGACGAACAAAAGTAGGTCGCTGACACCAGACGACTTCAAACAATCATCCCCAGAAAGCGAGAACATCAAATATGGATAATCAATCACTCGCCGACCCCACGGGAATCTAGTCACGTCCACTATTCATTTCACGGCTGACCGCAAGTTTGGATCAAATGCCCTCACATTGCATAGGGTAATTTGGTCAGTCTATTTAAAGAGTATGGACCAAATGTTAAATTTGATATAGAAGTGAATTTCAGCAATATAATTATTTTGGAATGTACGAAATAGATTTAACCCTGAAAAACAAGATAATTTGTTTGTCTTTACTATGATTTGTCGCTAAAAATTCATATCAAACGGCGGTTAAGCCCCATGTAATGCAATAAATGAATAAAGTATTAATAAGTGCACGTATTTCCTAGTTTTTGAATTTTTTTTATTATTTTTTGAAAGTAACAGGCTACATGAGGGTAATCCACAGGGTGGCAGCTCCCCTTTAACAGCATACGAACGAATTTGAAAAAGGAGATGCGGAAAGGTAGAGGAAGATAGCCAAGGGTTAACTAGGGCCCCCGGGCTATAGTTTAAGGATCCTACCCGGCATTCGCCTAAAAGTGATGCAGGGAAAACGATAGAAATTTGGATTAGGTAGGTTGGGCATTTGGTAATTGTCCCACGCCATTCCGATAACTGGAGAAGGGTTTGCCGCGACCAGTTTAGGAGGCAGTTAGCCGACTGTTCCCATGGGAAAGCGAATGACTCTTACCATATGCCCAAGGTCTGTGACCCCGGATCATACACCTCTCAATACAGGTCGAGATGCCTCGGCTTGTGGGAATCTCAGTTCAAAAATGGAGAGAGGAAAAGGCATCCCCATAAGTAGCCCTCCTCGTCTCTCCAAAAAGGTTCTGCCTGCAAAAGGATTTTTTCTTCGTGCGGAAAAGGAGTAAAACCTAAGAAAAAATCTCAAGTGGCGAGAGTGGTGAAAATTATTTACTCAGAAAGACATTTACTGAAGAAAATAAAGGCAAATTGTTGCTTTAACGAAACGATAATGCACCTTTCTTGGTAAATATGAAGAAGTGAAAATTTAGAGCAAAAATTCGGCCCTTTCAAGAATGAGAAATTGCGGCAGAGACTTGCTGAAGAGAAAACCTAACGATTATTGACGGTAGAAGCATCTTCTTCGGACATTACAAAAGAAGAAAATCGCTCATTCCTCGATACTGTTTGTTAAACTCCAACATGCTGAGGTTGGCAATAAAAAATGAAATGCTTGTGTAATAAAAATCACTGTTTGCGTAATCTCTACGTTGGCGGTGGTTTGTGTGGGTGGTGTTGTGTGGCGGGTTTGCTTGTTACAACAGCACCCCCCCCCCGCCCCCTTCTCACACATCCACACCCCTTTCCCGGCGTTCCCTGTGTTTATATTAAACAGAGCATTAACGGGCGATGAGCTGGATATCTCATTTGCATCACAAGTAGGCTGGTGGTAGATGGCGAGGCTAGTAGTGGTTGTAAAACGCTCACACTGGGTGTAAATATTTGCCGATGTTAATTTAAAAAAAAAGGAGGAGGGAGAAACAACGTCAACAGCTGCTACTGCGGCTGACGCAAGTGAAATGAGTGTATATGATTCTTCCGCACACAATATCAGTTAACAGTGTGATTACGCCGCTGAATAAATACTAATAGATACCAAATAGTACCGTTGTTTCTTTTAAAAAAAATCCTCCGTGTGGATCTGACGCCCCCGCTTAGAAATTCTGTCCGTTGAGCCACGTATTTTATTGGAATGGTCGAAAGAAATCAATTTAGAGATACGGCAAGGTATTTTCTTCCGTATCCCTAAGAGACTATTTACAGCGGGTGGGGGTGGGCAGAGGAGACACGACGTAGTCTGGTAGGATTAAGGCTACTCACCTATTTTCCTCTCTCTCCTTTTTATGCTCCTCCTTTCCACGTCGTGAGCTTTAAGGGATGTTTCGTCCAGACTATCGAGGATGGAAAGAAGCCAAGAGACTTTCCTGCTTTCTTGGGATAATCGTAAAGTACGAAGAAGGTGAGAATGCTTATAGCGAGCTTTTGTATTCTGCAAGTAGTGGATAAAAATGTGTTGCAGTAATACCTTTAAAAGAAAAATATTATTAAAACTCACATAACAATAAATGAACCTGGGTAAAAATAAAGAGAATGAGAGACAACGTTATTAGAATTTTTTTGTAGATAATTTTAATTGTAAAACCATGCAATATACTACAAATAAAAACTCTTTACTTGTTCTAAAAGGACAATTTTCTACTCAATACGACAATTCCTAGCTTTATTATTATTTTTGCAGCCTTCACAATTAGATATTAGTTGGTAAAATTAGACGATTACTATTCTTAATATCCTGTGAAGTTGATAATTTATCTAATTGAAATTATTTTTAAAAACTTGTTATTATTATTAATTGTAAAAGTAATCACTTAAAATATTCTGAAAAATTTAATCTTCGAAGAAGAGTTTTTTAATATCAGAAATGAATTCGCTAAGATTAAAGTTCCATGAATTTGTAGGAGAAAAATTACTTCAAGAAAGTTGACAGAAACGAAAGAATTTTGTACTCCCATCGTGGAAAAAATGATGAAACACATTAAGTATTTATTAAAAAAATAGTCTCTTAGAATTTTAATTGATACGTTAATAACAAATAACTCAATCTACAAAATTATAATTTTTGAGATATAGACGAAATATAATAAATTATACTGATGACAGTAGTACACAACAATTGAATGTGACTAAGTGTCTACTATGTCTTCTTCACTCCTTTGTGTTTAGTCTTCGACAGTAAAAAAAATGTTAGAAATAAAATTTTTTATCGTCTTATGACTACTATTTTAATTTTTAAATGAACCCAGAAAATTTGTTGAATGATATTATTTTTGCATAAAAAATTGACTCATTAAATTAATATATCAGTGGAAACAGATGGCAAAATGTTTTAATAAGAAACTACTTAAGTGGAAAAAAAAACTTAAAAAGAAAGCATGTTAAAATCATAAATAGTGATTTATATAATCGTTTTCTATATTCTTCTAATAAATAAAATAGACTGTTTGTATGTATGTATGTTCCGCATACGAATCTACACCCGTGGACCAAAATTGACAATTCTACGTGCACGCGTTCCTATCGTACCGGCAACAAACATTGTGGGGGTAAGATACGACATTCCGGGATGGAATTACTAAAACAGCCGATATTTGCGTCGTATAAATATGAGGTCAATGCTATTGATAGTGTTTCCCCCGATGTTATTTGTGTATAACTTCTGTATTGGAGATAAACAGGTTTATGGGTGGGGGTTGAAGGGCATCAGACAAAAATAATACACGAAAACAACCGCGATTGGAGTAGAATCTGGGGTTATGGATGTCGCTGAATTTAATTATGACATTAAAGTTGCTGTTTAACACACAGCAGAAAATTTCGAACATGTTAAAACGGCCGATATTTTCCTCGAAAGAAATTATGAGACAGATATCGTTTCTCCCCAAATTATTTCAACCCATTTCGGCTTGGGAGGGAAGCACCTTTAGGGTGGAGGAGCAGTTTATAAAAATAACGTAAAAAAACGAGATTGGAGTCAAATCCGGGTTTCTATATTTATATTAATGACAACTCAGGCAACGCTGGGTCCCCAGGCAGTTGAGAAAAAAATCATAACTAAATAACTTTGATAATAGATAAATGCGAAAATTAATAGAAAATGCATTAAATAAATAAGAAACAATACTCAGGTGATAAAATAAAAATGTGTAAATAATTGAATTAAAAATACAAAACACTCAAAAAATATTTATTTAAAATTCATGGAAACTGATAGTTCGAGAAGGAAATAGAGAGATCCTGAACGGTAACAGTCTTGAGATGGAATACAATGGTAGTCTAATCAGCTGTCACTTCCTCGTGCGGCCTCCTCAGACAGTTAGTTCAACCTGAACTTATTCGAGGCTAATTTGGGAGGACTCACCCACACCTACAAAGTTTGTTTCTAGTTTCTGAACTTTGGACTCGGCTGTCTTCGCCAGAAGGACAAATTTCCAGGAGTGCAAGTGCTGGAGCTCTTTAGGCATGGACGCACAATACTGAATAACATACTGGAAGGTCCATGGCTGTGGTCCACAATTTAAACTTGATTTTGTCAGCAACAACTGACTTATAAAGGTTATCACGAATTCGGGAAATTTTGAGAAATTCACACATTGTCCCCTGAAATTATTTTTCTAGGTTCTGGAAAGGTAAAATATTAACATTATAATTTATTAATAAACGTCACTGTTCATTTCCTGATAATCCCTGTAGTGAAGCATGATTACACTCGATTTCAGAAAATTAGAAGTGAGACAAGAAATGAAATCAAAGGAAGGATTATTTATTTATGGATTGATACTAACACGTCCGAGAATTTACAATTTACACCACCACTTTATAATTTATCTCTCTAGTCTTGTATAAAACTATTACAGTGATTTTTTCGATTAATTCTGAAAGTCTTCGAATATTTTTTACTGCTGATGTTACGAGGTGAAGGTTCAAATTCTGTGAATTTTTCGAAGTCGGCCAGCTGCCTCCTAAACTGGTCGAGGCACGGAGAAGGGAATGCTGCGTCCTCACAGCAAACCCTTTTCCTGCCATCGGAAGAGCGTGGGACGACCTACCTAATTCAGGTTTTTCTAGAGTTTTCCCTGCATCACTTTTAGGCGAATTGCCGGGTAGGATCCTTAAACTGCAGCCCGCGGGCTCTAATTAACCCTTGTCTACTTTCCTCTACATTTCCTCACTTCCCTTCAGTCCCTTTATTATGCTATAAGAGGGGAATTGCACTATGTGGATTACTCTCTCACTCTCTCTCTCTCTTTCTATATATATATATATATATATATATATATATATATATATATATATATATATATATTGTAATGATCAACTGGTAGGCTTTAATTAAAAAAAATTAATTAATTAGAAAAATAAAACAAATTTTATTCTTCATACAAATTATCAGCCTCACTCTGCACATTTAATTTACTCAAATTTACAAACCAAATTTTATATTATTTTTTTTTATTTGTGGCTTTCTAGGAAAATACAACTTTATAATTCTACAACAATTTCATCTAATTACTCTTTCTCTCAGGGTCTTTACTGTGCTTGATAGAACAAACAAATTTAATAAACTAATTAACAAATCAAAATTGAAATGAACGGAATATAAATTCTAAACACAGTAAAGAAAATGAAAACTAAACAAGATAACGAAATCTGACTTATACTTTCAATCCTTGTTTTCAGACTTTAAATAATTGTTTTTGTACTCACGAATGTCTTTCTGGTACCGGATCTGATTCTTGGAACTTTAGGGCACAACTCACTAAAAAAGCCGTTATTCACTGATTCTACACATCATTTTTAATATACACGGTCGTACACCTGGAATTTTGGGATCAACCGTTCCCTTGGTCAACCCTCGGACGTATGTCTCCTCGATGCCTTTATGCGAAATGTTATTTCGCATCTGTGTGATGCAAACCTTTTGCTTCCACTTTGCGATTTTATATAATGAGTCTCTCCGTCAAGAACTATTTACTTGTGTTTTATAGAGTTTAATACATCTTGCAGTATTACTATATATATAGCCTGTTTAAACCTTCTTCTGGAAGCACCTTGTAATTCTAAAATCGAGGAGACATTAATATGATGAATAATATTTCGTAGTTACAGTCATATTAGGCACGATCATTAACAAAACCAAATTTTATTAGGATTGTATAAATCAAAAATTAATTTTTAAATGGTTTTCAAATCAAAACAAATTCAAAAAAAATTTTCACAGAAGAAAAACCGTCAATAAATGTTTTGCAGACTACCATTCGTCTGTTTTCCACAACAACACTCCGCTGTTCCGCGACATTAATTTCCAAAATGATCTACACATCTGATTGTTGTTAGCCAGTAGTCATTGTTGCATCTAGGTTGCTTTGTTGTTGGAGGCGCGTCTCGTTCCGCTAAAGGTTGAAATTTATAGCAGAAATGTTTGCGGGGCTGATCGTTTATTTTGCGTAACATTTTATTGACTGGTACATTCCTGTGTCTGTTTATCTTTCCACTGTAATAAATTATATCTCCCCTCTCAGCTCCTTCCCCCCGTGAACTGTTCCCTTTACATTTAACTTCAGTGTGCCTCTACAATAACCCAAAATTTATGACGTTGATCCGCGCATTGTCTTCCAGAGATGCAATATTTCTGATACTTAAAACTATAAATGGTACATATATGATGGTTAAAAGCAGTCTTACCTTTTATTAAATGCAAACTGTGTAAATGAACACAATGCACTGACAATATTATAATTTTCTCACTTAAGAGTGTATCTATACTCACTCTATCTAAATGATCACATTATTTGTTTACTTCAGTTGTTATATATCTACTTGGTCACACAAATCAGGTAATAGAATTCTCAAAAAATATTAAATCTGCATTATGTTATGTTTTTACCTGCAATTGCGGCCTTCTATGCCGCAATTGTACTGAATATCCTCTGGATGCCTTCGTTGAAAAATTTGTAACCTTTCTTCAAAGACTTCTTTTGTTTGAATTAATTTCTAGAAACTTTTACATTTTAAATCTTAAACACAACTCTTTAATTCCGTTTCCCACAAGTTTCAATCCCATTGCAGTTCTTAGCATAATTACGTACTGGTCGTGAGATATAGCAAGTCGTACGAAATGCGCAGTTGTAGAAGGGAGAAATTAGAGGGGAGCATTGTCGTCAAGTGGGAACTCACCCTTGGAGACCAGCTGACGTAACGCTTTTAACATTATTAAAATCAGTCATTATATTCTTACGAATGGGATATGAAGACAGAGTCAAGGTTTTTTTATTACACCCTGTACTTACAATCTTTTAGCTTTACGGATGAGATTTTTGGTATAAGCTATCACTAACTGAACACAATATATTTCCATGCGACAATATTAACAATATAGATGCCTCGTATTTTGACACGGGACCAGTTTCTCTCCAGTTATACAATTAGATTCCTGATTTATGCTTTTCTAATATTTTATTAAGCTAACCTATAGTTGGTATTACACTATTTATAATTTGTTTCGCTATGCCGTTGGATGTCTTTTAACATTTCTCCAAATAAAATTTCTATATGTCAAGAAATCACTCTTAAAGCTTCTTGTGGGATAAATCTCCGTATTGATCCTACGAGATTAACCTATTTTTTTCAACCACCTAATCCGTATTTATAAATATCTTATCGTAAATCTACAAATAAAAAATTTAAATGTCACACTGAGAGTGGACGGTAAAGGAGCGGACTCGTTGCGTAGCGCCTTTTTTTACCCCTTTCATGCCAAATTGGAATCTTCGGTGAAAATAGCTAGTGTGAGGGGAAACCTCATAGAAAGAAACGCAATGTCTTGTTATGTTGGAATCAGGAAAAGCCGCCGCCGCCGCCTTCCATGCTGCTACTCTGATTTTTGAATTGTCTCTCTGAGACACTTGCACCCTATCCGCCGTTTACTGTCTTTTTTTTTTGCATTCTCCAATATTTTTTTTTTCGTCTGTGGCAGAAGCGAGGGTTGCACTTCCAGGCTGGAGAATTCGCCTTGTAATGAATGCCTTGTGAGACGCCGTCGTCTGCCTCATTAGTAACCTCCGAATTTCACCGTCCTCACTTGACAGACGCCGACGCCGATAGTCTTCTGTTTTTACTCTGTTCCAGTCTCTCTCTTTCTCCCAGTCCGTTTGAATTTAACCTTTCCTCTCGCTGTTTCCATATTTTCCGTTTTATTTTCCCTTGCTCTATTCTTTTTCTTTTTGCTCACCTCTTTACTTTCGAAGTAGTGCCGTGACCTTTTCACTTGGAGATTTCCTCCTCGCGAGACTCTTGAAATTTGCAAAGGTTCTGTGATATTCCGTGACAGAAATAGGGAAAGGGACAGAGTTAAAAACACGGTCACGGAAATTTTTAAAAATTGTCTGTCTATTTCGGAGTTTATGTTACTGAATTTTGTTATTTCTTAGAGATTTCTTATTTAACTGAAGTTATACTTATTTGGTATGTGTATGAGTTGCTTGTCTCCCATATTATGATCAATGTTTAAAAGACAAGTTTGTTTCCCGAGTAATATATTTTAATTAAATATAATTATACAATTAAAAAATACATATCTTAACCTTTTTCCATTAATAGTGTAACGAGGCATTATTTGGAAAGTTAATAAGATTTTTTTTAAAATAATTTCGCCGTGAGGTGTTGGAAGACGCGTCGAGTTTGCCCATCCACCGAGGATATTTATTACGCTAGAGAGGACAGGAAAATAGGGTTTTAAGTAACACAAATATGTTTCAGGTGTGTGGACTTGATGGTTTAATTTAAAAAAGTGTTATCGTTTTAATGTTTTTACCCATGCAACGACACAGAGGAAGGCAGCTGCGTTTGTTAGAATAAATTACTGTTCTGGAAAACATAACATCATGTGAGGATGTGGGACTCTGATAAGGATAAAAGTTAGTCGTTAGTTATCGCGGCTAGGAGAAGAACAATAACCCATTTAGATTAACATTTTTATATTTAAAAATATTAAGCTGTCGAACCAGACATATATATTTTTAAAAACCTGTGTAACTATGATGTTTTGATCTGTATAAATATTCTTTAATTATTTTAAAAGGAATAATTTATTTTGTTTCTCTTCAAATTGTCATCTCTTTATACCAAAAAATTAGTCATATATTTTATTTTCACGTCTGTTTTTAACAATGAACATCCTTAACGGCCATTAACAGTCGATTTTTATAATTTAAAATAATTATCAATCATAAAATCTTTAATTAACAACAAAAAAACGTTTCTGTACATATTTGTAAAAACTTCAGGCTGTGTGAGTGGAAGAAAGGTTTGTTTTGATGTTTCCAACGTTTGCTCAGACTGTAAATATATCTGCTTGGTCACAGTGTAATTAACCTCTAATTTAAATGTTGATAAATCATGTGACATATGTGGTACATTATGACTGCTAATATCGTCTGCTAATGTAACAATTTATATGTTTAATAAATTTTTCACGGTTACGAACCATGCGTAGATTTCTCTATGCTGAAGCTTCTGCTGGTCGTTGTTCTCAACGGCTGTTTCCATCCTGTGTGGCGCTGCGTCACGTGTGCGAGCTATATATAGTGCCGGACATGCTGCGACCTGATTGGTCGCTGAGGATCGCCTGACAACAGCGTCAAGGACACATGCTTTTCCATGTAGCGTAGTAAATGTCAGGCGATCCTCAACGGCCAATCAGGTCGCAGCATGCCCGACTATATATAGCTCGCACACGTGACGCAGCGCCACACAGGCTGCAGGGAGCAGAACATCAACGACGAGAAATCTGGTGCGTTACAGTGTATAATTAGTTAATAATTTACACGAGGAAAGCTGTCTTTCTTATTAAGATTATTTCCGTTGTGAGAGTCTGTGCGTTATTTAGGAAGTTAAATTTATCAGTTATTTTATTTAAGATGCATATCTTTAAAATGAGAACAATGCACGTGAATATTGGGAACTGGGCAAAAATTGCATTAGACACCTACTTTTTTTCTTTATATTAAAGAAAGCCATTTAATTGTGTTTATGGGACTTTATATGAAAACTTATGGAACTAATAAAAAAACGATTGATTATAATTTTACATTTGTAATTATTGTAAGTATAGTAATTATTGATTTAAAAAAATAATTACGGAATGCGAAGAAGATGAATATGAGAACGCCAACATATTTTCCGCTTAAAAAAATTGATTTGCAGAAAAATAAATAAAATTAAACAAATAATTTTTAATTTAAATAAAAATTAATTACTTAATTTCGAAAATTATTAAATTAAGTACTACATTATTAATTTAATTTAGTTAATTTTCAAACAATGCAACCTGGCCCATAACACATTTAGGGATAGAGGTCGAGTTGCGTTACATAAAAATAACGAAAAAAATCGGGGGGTTTTGGATAATGACATCTCGGGCAACGCCAGCACTCAGATAGTTTATAACAGAATTTGTTTGTAAATAAATCAATAAAATTTAATTATGAGGTAATAATTACAATAACCTCTCGAGTGTTCCAGATGTCGTGGTATCATTAATTGGAATTCGTTTTCTGTTCTACTAAGGAAATATCAGAGTCGAAGATTGAAAGGTTTTATACCCGAAACCATTCTTCAAAAGGTTACAAATACAAATTTTACATAGTGAATATATTCATGAAATTTTAAAACGGACTATAAATATGTTTCAAATGAATGACGAATGGCATTTTTCAAGGATATGCGACTAGAAATCGATCAGCTGTAAAATCGGACAAGCATCACCTAGAAAAGTATACACGAGACAGAAAATTTTTTATATAATAGTCTACCTCCACAGGCAAATAACAATAACAACTATAAGAGTTTTGGGAATATGTTTAAAAATATTTTGTTGAAAGACACGAGTGTTTTACTCAGTTTTACTCAATACTCAGTTTTTTCAAAAATGTTGAATATGTTGCTTTGTAACATTCTATTTCATAAGTTTTATACTCTGTTTTTTTTACTTTTATTGCTCTTTTCATGTTTTGTTTCATGTATGTATCACGGATGTTGAGGTTTCTCATCGTTCATTTCCGGGAAGTGAATGTATATATATATATATGTGTGTGTGTGTGTGCATCTTACTGTGTCGTGCTCTCTACTACTCCGTATATTGCCTTATTTTTTGTCTGTGTCATTCCACATTTATTTTGTTCAGTGATTTTTTTGTCTTTAAATAATTTTATTTAATTAATTTTAAGCATTCTCTGTAAATGTTAAAATGAACTCTTAGTAATGTTCTGTGTTCCATTTTTATTTTAATTATGTTTAATACAGTATTCTTAGCTCATTGTAAAAAAAGTTTCTGTTCTTGATTAGCGTGCCATTGTTTCTAGTAAATATTTATAATTTAATTTGTGACAAAACTGTGGTGTGATCGTGTCCCTTAATCGCACCAATGTAACAAGAATTTTCTTTCATAAATAAAACGCAGCGGAATTTTTTCTGCCTTGACCACGCAGCGGGTGGTAAGAGGAGCTGAAAAGCGCAGATGTGGCAGTTTGGGATGGAGAAAGCAAGGAAACGGTTTATAAAAGACGGACTGGACGGACAGAGAGAGAGGATCGCGTTTGGCAAGGTGTGTCTGGATGCAGGCAAAATATACTGTTATTCTCATCCAGATTGTTGAGTATTTCAGAGATTCACATGAATTAAGCTCTGAAGGCGACGAATTTCAATGAGCCTGCATAGAAAGTCGTGTGGCTAGAATTGACTAGACGATTGAAGAAGAGGACATTGGTTGAATTTAACGTAAGCAAATTACATATATAAAACAATTTCAATTGTCGTGATCATGCTAGATTGTTTCGGATTCTACCGTGCGATATTTCTTATTCTAAAGTGCGCACTTTGTAGATATGGATGAATTCTGTAATATTTTGGCATCAATAATTTGTCAATTAAATAAATTTTGTGTTATTAAGTTCAAACATTATTTCAAACAAAACTGATAATAAATTAAAATAATTATTTGTGAAATCTAGCCACCTTACCATATAACGTTTCTCCTCACCCAGCACTATTGGAATTAATTGTAAATAATTATTTTTTATGGGCTTTTACGTTAAATCAAAATAAATATTTGACAAATAAAGAAATTTTATATAAGTTTATTAAAGTTAAACATGAAAACTCTTATCTCAGGCACCTGTGAATTTTACATAGAAGAGATCTGCTGCTTTTTTATGGGCTTTTACGTTAAATCAAAATAAATATTTGACAAATAAAGAAATTTTATATAAGTTTATTAAAGTTAAACATGAAAACTCTTATCTCAGGCACCTGTGAATTTTACATAGAAGAGATCTGCTGCCCGTACCAAATGCGTACTGCTATGTGTTTTGTTGCCTGCTGTAGCTCTCGTACGACGATTCTGCCTCGAACTATATCAGACAAAACAACTTTACGGAGCCTCTCTTAATCACATCCACCAGCTTCGGTGAGCGCAGAACAACTGTCCAGTTTCCAAAAGCTTATCTCCGTCCCCTCCTATTTCCTCTTTAGAGGGCTAATGGTGAATAAATCTATCTATCTATCTATCTATCT
Organism: Zhengitettix transpicula; assembly: GCA_037074705.1. NCBI lineage: Eukaryota > Metazoa > Arthropoda > Insecta > Orthoptera > Tetrigidae > Zhengitettix > Zhengitettix transpicula. The sequence goes on from CM073593.1 coordinate 80,051,905, forward strand.
ATCTGGCTAAGGCGTCGGTCTCCGGGATTGAATGCTGGCAAGCCGTCGTACTAAATTGTGTGGTATTATTCTGTGAACTCTTCACTAACAAATTGTGGCCCCTTTCTCACGACGATTCTGCCTCGAACTATATCAGAGACAACAACTTTACGGAGCCTCTCTTAATCACATCCACCAGCTTCGGTGAGCGCAGAACAACTGTCTTTTTCAAAAGCTTATCTCTTCCCTTATATCCTCCCATTCTTTTACTTTTTTCATTGTTAGAAATCTTCGTCGAAATGATTCTTCCATTGTCACAAGATTTATAGCACGCAGCTGCAGTTCCGTAGTCAACAATGACTAACTATTCTGTCATGTTGAGGCCAACAATCGAGACAGGACACGAAATTACTTGGATGGAAATATTTACCTCCTCCACCCCCACGCACGTGCACGGTTTCGAATTATCAAGAGCATAGCAAACAACACTTCCGAGACACAGAAAAACTTAAACCTAAATACACGCGTTACATAATACAATATATCTATCTATCAATTGATCCAAATGTTGGATAGAGTTCTTTGTCATTTTCGGTTTTATTCAGCAATTGAATCAAATCGTTCCCTTCAAATCTCAAATACAAGAGTCACTTAATTATTTTAGGAAGCGTCACTATATTCGTTGTTCCACGTCGTGATAAATAATTGTAAAAAAATAAACAAAATTCTCTGGCAGAATTGTGTTTTTACTCATAAACATCACATTTGCGTAAAGCACACGCTCAGTACCGTAATTTTTATTGTCCCCTTTTGTAAAATGCCTGGCCGTATTTTTACCGCCGTATTTTTTTTTTACAGAATCGGTATAATTACACGATGAAAAATGTAAATTACAGGCAAACGCTTTCCACTTTGTTGTTTTAAATTTTCCTCCCCGCCCACACCGTATATATGTTTCATTATAGCTGCAACTGTTAACTGTATGTGCGTCGCGGCCCCCTTTTAAATGTCCATTCAAAAGGGAAGGCAGAGGACAATGTGAGCGATTTGGAAGGTGAGGTCTGAATGTGCGGGAACACAGAGAACAGGGAAATGGCCGTCGTAAGCGGTATGTTACGATAATTTGGTAATGGTCGAGGCCGTGAAAGCCGCAATTAGTCTCTGTGTGTGCCGAATGCTGAATCCAGAAGCCACGGAATATGTCCACGCGGACACAATCCCGCCTCAGGACAGGTGCTCACTCGAAAACGTGGCCAAGAAATGGCAAGAGGTGGAGCGACAATATGTACGGTAAAATGGAGGTTGTTTCTCTGCGTATCAATTTTAATTAACGATGTGTAAAGATTCAATTAATGTGAAATATCCTAATTTAATAAAGGCACAAATAGGGAGATATGGAGGACATAAATTCACGTTTTTATTTACCCTCATTTAAAGCGAGATAGGATAACGTAACACGAAATATAAAAAATACAATTATATTCGTGTTACTGTATGTAAAATATAATGGTTATCAATACATTTATTCGGTAAAAGTTGTTCGATATTTAGTTGTTATTTGCCAAATAAGTCAGACAATAAAGTTTAATAAACAAAAATAGAAAAAATTACAATAACAAATTTTTATTCTAAAAAAATACGACGTTCCGTCCTGGTTTTAAAAATAATTACACCTTAAAAATAAGTATTGAATTTTTCACATTTTGTTGTAATGGTGTAGTAGTACATCCAGTTAAATATTCAATGTGAATTATGTTCAAATAAAAATTTGCTTTTCTCATAAAGTAGATTGAATTAATCGTTAACATTCCTCATTCTTAAAATTCAGCCTTCATAAATAAATCGATCGCAATCTTTTAGTTACACTCTCCTAGTCCTCAACACTACATAGTGACGCTGTAAGTGTGCTCTGATAACTAGGTTGTTATTTTCTACTAAACGTCACACAAGCTTGACAAATAGCGATTTTGCTGTCGGAAGTTTGAAGAGACTACAACAGCTTCATTGCTATCGCAAAGAAATGGCAGAACCGATTCCTCGAATTCACGACTCGAGCGAGCGTCAATCTGTCGGAAGGAAATTACAGTTTAAATCAAGGGTCGTCGTCAACTCACGCCTTGCTTACTTGACGACTAAAACGTACCGAGTGGTTAAATAAACTTATACGAAATGAATTAATTACTTTTTTATATTTGACATATTCTTCAATAATATATTTTTCTAGTTATTTTATTTGGCAATTCAGTAATGAAAATTAGAATATGTCCGATCTTAAAAAGGATGGGTTGTAATGAACTTTAAAGGTGCAATGGTTAAGTTTTAATAAATAAAAAGATTCAAAATTAGATTTTACGAGATAACCGTTAGGACAAAAACATTACAAAATTTTAAGTAGTTCAACACAAACAGTTGTCGAACTGAACCTCAGATTCAAATAATTCCCTACCATTCACTGATTGTAGAGCGTGCAATTAGCTAGTCTAATTTAAATTAATGTTTAAGCGATGAATTTAATCAATAATTTTTTTTGGGTGTAGACAGGCTATGTATAGGGCAATCCACATAGTGGCAACTCCCCTCTTATAGTATAGAAAAGGGATTTGAAAGGAAGGATACGGAAGGGTCGAGGAAGGTAGCCAAGGGTTAACTAGGGCCCCCGGGCTATAGTTTAAGGATCCTACCCGGCATTCACCTAAAAGTAATGCAGGACAAACACTATAAAAACCTGCATCAGGTAGCTCGGGCATTTGGTACTTGTCCCACGCCCTTCCGATGGCGGGAGAGGGATTAGATGTGGGGTCGCAGCTTACCCCTCGCCATGCCTTGCCCAGTTTAGGAGGCAGCAGGCCGACTATTCCAATAGAAATAGCGGACAATTCTTACCGACCCCGGAACATACACGTCTCAAAACAGACCGAGGTGCCTCGCCTCGGCTTGTGAGAACCTTAGTTCAAAAACGTAGAGGAAAAGGCATCCCTAAAGGTAGGCCCTTCGTGTCTCTCCTTTAAGGTTCTGCCTGCGTAGAGAACATCCCTGATTTAATCAATAATCTGCTGAATTTGTTTTATTTCTTAATATTCTACGTTCGAACCATAAGAAAATCGTTAAATAGATATATTATTTAATTAAATGTTTTCATTAAGTATTTAAAAAATTTATACATATTTAATGATATCCAGGAAGAGTTTGCCAATTCCGCTATGAATGATTAAAATGGTCAGCTATTCGGGTGAATTACGGACGCTAGTTTCAACTCTGTCTTCTTATATAATTTCTCCATTTTCCTTCCTGTCAGTGACACGATACTACCGTTAAAGAGCCGTACTCTTGTAGAGAAATTGCAAGGTGCTCTCGATAAAGTTCGTGCCAGTCGACATAAACTACAAACACCGAGTGACTGCTGCTGCGGACAAGCAGCCGTGTAGGTGCTGGATGGATTATATGAGACGGGCCCGTTCGTTTGACAATGTCAGAGGCGAGCGAGCGGACGAAAAAAATAACCGTTACCAAATAAAGATAAAACAACTGCTGGCCCGTAATTTTGTGCATGGCGCCTGCCGTGGAACGAATGGGCATAGAGAGAATGAGAGGGAGAGAGAGAGAGGGATACATAAAGAACGAAATACGAGGCACAGTAGTTAAGCGGCAACGGTCGTAAACGAACAGTGTGGCGGCTCTGAGCATAATTGCATTGGGGGTTTTCGATAGCAGAAAAAGCGAGACAATCAGGAGTGGCCGTCATTAGCATAGTTACGACCAGTTGCGACTAAAAAATAATATATTTCCATCTCTCTTTGTACATGTTTAGGGAAGTTGTGTGTAGGTGACAGATCCATTCGTAGACGTAACGGATGACGCTAGTTGCCATCGATTGTTTATTCTTTGGCGACATAAAACCGACGGTACTCGTCAACAGTAAAAATAGTAAGCTATTGTGACATCCTCCTATTCTATTCAATCCACCAGTAATCAGACATTCACAGGTGCAACTGAAATTACGTAGTTCACGCTGGCTTCTTATTTTAGAACAAAAACCTTCCGGGATTAAATGCGAATCTTTTTCCGTAAAAATTCCTTGTCAGTAGAAAATTTTGTCGCAGTCACTTTATACAAATGGTGCAATTTCAAATATAAAAAATCAACACAGAGAGCTCTGGCGCAGGCTACCTTTGTGGATGACTTCACATCTCTCTGGTTTTTTGAGGCCCCTCGGCCTGTTTCGAGAGGTGTATGTTCCGGGGTCGCAGACTTTGGGCATACAGTAAGAGCTGGCCAACTATTCCTATTGGAATAGTCGGCCAGCTGCCTCCTAAAGCGGTCAAGGCACGGAGAGGGGAAAGCTGCGACCACACAGCTAAACCCTCGCCCGCCATCGGAAGGGCGTGGGACAAGTACCCAATGCCCGACCTACCTGAAGCAGGTTTTTCTAGGGCTTTCCCTCATCACTTTAAGGCGAATTACCGGCTAGGATCCTTAATCCATAGCCCGGGGGCCCTAGTTAACCCTTGGCTACCTTACTCTACCTTTCAGCATCCCACCTTTCAAATCCCACCTCTCAAATCCCTTCCTATTCTATTAAAGGGGAGTTGCCACCATGTGGTTTACCCTCATGAAGCCAATTACCCTAAAAAATGCCTGGAGATACTAAGCTCTGTCAGACGATGCTGGTAAGGTCTGTATTTCTTTGAAAATTCTTGACGAGAACTTGGACGTATGAAAATAAAATAATATTAAAATGTCATCGGAATGGGTAGACTGAGGGAGAAACTAACTTGAAGATACAGTCTCAAGAATCCACTCGATAAATATTGATGATGGCCGCGAAGATATTCTGACGTGTGCCAGGGAGGACCACTCAGTCCTCTCAGAGAATATCGACTACCACAACGACGAGCCCCGGACTACTGGAAATGATTAGAACAGGGGGTTGCTGACAGACCGACCGGGCCGACTCGTATTGATCGGCGTTGACAAAGTACACCAGGTTTCCAGATGGTTCATTGGCAACTTGTACCGCAGGGTGTTTTCTTTCTTAATTTATAAAAGACATGACCTTGAATTTAAAACACTATTAAAATATTTTTAATGGAAATTAAGAGTACGAAATATTTCAGCATCCTCTAAAAATTGACGTTTATCGGAATTAGAAATATGAAGTTATCAAAGGGGCAGGGATACTAGCCCGTGGCGCGATATGGAGAAGGGGAGTTAAAGTACTGTGGTAATGATGTCTGTAATTTAATTTTTTTATGAATATTTTTCAAATGTAAATTAAAAAGTGATAATATCAATGCAAATTAATTTTTAGTATTTTCACCTGAATAAATTACAGCCGCATTTTTTTTAAAAAAATCAACAGGAAAGGAGATAAGATTTAATACTTAACTTTCTATATTTCTCTTCTAATTTTCTCCATTTACTAAATCCACATTAAGTTCATATAGGTTGTAGATAATTCTTATATCCTAGCGGTTTAATCCAATTTTTCTTTAGAATACAAAGAATTAATTGTAGAACGTTTATTTCTCTTTAAACTAATCTGCAATTAAATCCAAGTGTAGCGCACCTTGCGCAATTTCCTTAACTATTTTATCTATTAAAATTAATTTTGGTATCTTAAATTAGGAGAGTCTCAATTCCACACATTTTAACGGATATGTGAACAGTTACTCTCGTTAGGGTGCGAGTTCAATACACTAGTTGTACAGAGTGAGTTATTTGAATTGGAGTGGATGGTTAATGAAGCCGACACATTGAGCCGTTAAACCCATGAAGTACGAACGGGTAAGTGGCTCACTTTGAGGTAATTAGTACATACTCGCTAGCTTAGCTGGTAGGGAGCGGTTATAGAAATTAAATACTAATGTTTTAAAATGCAGACATCGCGAAGACGAATTAATGCTCCAGAGAAAATTTTAATTTGACTACTTTTGCATTTTTAAATCTACTTTAAGGCAAATATCAGGGAGTGTAGACAATTTAAGTTTTTATAAGTATTTGGTTCTTTAAAATTACTTTCTAAAATTTATAGAAAATAAGCTGTACCTTCTGTTATTTACGGTTTATAAAAAACCGATGAAAAAATTTGGTTTCTAACACCTGCAGAGAAATTCACAATGAATGTGGGATTTCTCTAAATATTTTTTAATACTTCTTATTTAACCATATCCGCGAAGAAATTCACTGAAAATTTTTTTAATCCCTTGGGTGTATTTAAAGCTCATAAATTTGTAGGACCACGTAAACGATATTTCTGTCTATGGAGGATTAAGTCTAAACCCAGGATTATATTCCGGGAATTTTTAAAATAAAGTATAAAACACTCCAATGAGCAGAAATTGTAGGGAGATAGATTTGTATAAATCTGTAATCCTGGAGATAAACTCTAATCGTCTGTTTCGTTTATTTGTTCCCAAAAGGAATGATTAAGAGAACCGATTTCGCTTAAAATAATCCGGGGTTGAGTGTTTTAATATGTAAGCGCTGCTGTTTGAAAAGATTAAGAAGGGATAAAAAGCGAATAAATATTTGTAGTCCAGGGGCGTATGATGGGTTCTCTCGTTCTGATCTGATTTAGTTATAAATAATTGAGTTTCCGCCTGGAGCGACGTTTTTTCCCCTAAAAAAATTGAGATATCGTTACAGTGTGCGGTACGAAATCAATGAAATAATTTTTGTGTTGGTGGTAAATTAATTATTTTTGCTCTCTATTGTGCTTCAGAGAAGCAAATGTGACATTAAATGTACTGTTCATGTTTAGTAGCATTTACTTTTTTGTTTTAACTATTTTAATTTAATATTAGCTCCAATTGTACATTAATATTCATACTACTAATTTACTCGTTGTAGAAAATTCACTTTTTTTTATCTTTCTTTCAGTTGACCAGGGTTGGAGGGACAGATGTTAAGTGTAATTCCCTTCCATATGGGCCATCACGCAACATAATCGTTCTTCTTTCCAATTGTCGCACAGCAACAATAGTGACAGTGTTGTGTCACAGCGGTCGGGACTTTAGTGAGTCACGGACAATTGTTAGTGCGGGTAATTGTCGTTGCAGTTTACTTAATTGTTCGTGCAGTCCTGACTCTGTTTGTGGTACTTGCACTGATAATTTACTTTTACTTCGTACTAAATAAACTTAGTCGTAAATCATGTTTTTTCTACACTTTGAATTACAGATCTTGCTAAATATTTGTAACGTAAGTGCATCGTCCGTTTTAGTGTGTAATTGCCTATTAAATCAGTACGATAATTTGACGTTATTTGTAGATATTAAATACTTAATTAATTTCCAAATAAAGTGACAAAAATTATTTATTAATAAAACGTGAACACCATTACGCTGCTAATTTGTTTTTAACATTTTTGAACGCTAATATAAATGTTATATGGTTAAAATAAATATCACAGGTAAAACAATTACTGCGGTAGGTTAATTTTTAAATTACATGTTTAATAAACCTGCGGCAATAAAACCTTTTCCGGAAAGTGCTATGATAATATTGAAATAATATAAAAAAATCAGTGGTACATATATATTTAAAGAAGGAAACCACGAAACGGGGTTTTATTTAATGAATGTAAGCTTTCCCGGTGTAAATTATTAATAAATTTTTTACGGTTAAGCACCAGGTTCAGGTTTCTCGATGTTGACGATTCTGCGGTCATTCTCAACTTCTGCCTACAGTCGCTGCGTGACGTATGGGTCCTATTTATAGCGTCGGACACCCAAGTCTCCATGCTGCGATCTGATTGGCCGTTGAGGATCGCCTGACATCAGCGTCAAGGACACATGTGTTGCCATGTCGCGTAATATTTTAATAATCGGATTCCACGCGTTACAGATTTGGAAGCCAGAGCCTTTGTTAGGATTTTAATTTCTATGGCTCCCAAAATCACACAGTCGTTCAACTTTTCAGCGTGTTTTAATTTGACAGTGTCCGAAGAACACATCTTGTGTCCTGTCATAAGAGTTTGCTCGGCTACACCCGCCTGGTCAGGTTGTTTTAGACGTGTTCGATGAAGTGTTGTTCGATGGTCCTCAAAGCTTGTCCGATGTATTTTCGGCTACAATTTCAAAGAATCATATAAACTCCAGCAGTTTTTAGACCAATGTCATCTTTTACAGAACCCAGAATCTGTCTTCTTTTGCTCTGTGGTCGAAAAACTGTCTTTATATTGTGTTTCGCCAATATCCTGACAATTTTTGACGTTTTTGGCCCTGCATAGGGAAGGAAAGCTAAGGCCATAGGATCCAACTCAGGTTTTCTCTTCTTTTTCCTCGTCAATTTCTATTTGAGAATATCCGTTTATAATGAACGTACGCCGTAGATTTCCGGAGCCAAACTATCTTAATCTGAAATTGAATGAGCCATATGTAGAAGGGTTTCTAATACCGTTTTCTTCTACTAGCATTCAGGTATAAGTCTGTGTGCGTAGGTTTCCTGAACACAGAATTTTTTTTATAGAGAAGAACGTCCAAAAATGGCAATGTTCCCCTTTTCTCTGTCTCCATTGTAAACTTAATGTTGTTGTTAATATTAATTAAATGTCCTAAGAATCCGAATAGAGCATCAATTCCGTGGCTCCATATGGCAATTGCATCATCTACGTATCGAAAAATACATTTCGGTTTCTTGTTGGCAGATTCTAATTCAAATTGTTCTATATTTTCGGACACTGGAAAATTGGAAGCCATAGAAATTAAAATCCATAACAATCTTATAAACAAAGACTCTGGATTCCAAAGGCGCGTGGAATCCAATATTACGCGACATGGCAACACATGTGGCCTTGACGCTGATGTCAGGCGATCCTCAACGACCAATCAGATCGCAGCACGGAGACTCGGAGTCTGACCATAAATGGGATGCAGCGACATAGTCTGAAAACCGTGGTAGAGAACGGCCACAGAAACGTCAACACCGATAAATCTGAACCTTAACCGTGAAAAATTATTAAAGGTTTAATTTGTTGAACGATATTTTTGGTGATAATTTTTAAGATGTTCATCATTTTCTGTCAATAATACACACTTCAAATCAAATGAATGACTTTTCGTATTTTAGCAGGATGGAGCTTTTTATTATAATACATATGATTTCTCATGTTAACGAATATAAACACTTTATTAGCAAATTAAAAAATCAAGTATAAATGAGATATGTGTTTTTAAATATCACTTTTCTCTGTAATTTTTTAATAAAATTTCTACAACATTCACTCTTGCCTTATGTGTAACCAAAGAATATTTATTATAATCTGTTTTTAAATGGTCTCAAACCTTTTTTTTTCAAATTAAATTTTTTACTTGTTTAATTACCCGCTAAAAGACTGTTATTTTTTTACTAGTCATATTATAAATGATAAAACCCTTTATTAACAGTCACATATTAATCTAATCTCGTTTGGAATAATTTTACAGATGAAAATGGTTAAAATTAACCGAAACCTGCAATATTAATCTTAACATATTTTAATGTACATAACATTAAAATAAGTTTTATATGTAACTGATAATTTTTTAATCTATGTTACCATCAAATTTTATTTTCGACTTCAACATTTACACAGAATTTGTCTTGCAGGAACTGGAAATATTTTCCATCATATTAATTATTTTTATGTTTATGTATTTATTGAATTGGTGTGATATTATTTATAATGACACTTCTCTGAAGCGTTTAACAGTTCATTTGAACACTACTATTTATTACTATTGCTATTACGATCTGTTACTCATCAAATCAGTTCGATTTATATTTTCTGATATAGAAACGGTGGAGAAACGTTTGTCAGATTGAATCGTTTATAGGGTAGATTCCCTTAAAAAATAGTTTTGATTATTAAATGTTTCAATTCAGGTATGAATTAGTTATTTACGAAGTAAAAAGTAAAATAAAGATTAAATTAGTGAAAATTAATGACAAATAAATGTTCGCTTGAGAAAGATAAAAGAAGATAATTATAAAAATTCTTCACAACTTTCGTTAATATTAATTACATATAGAAACATAATTAGGAATATTTACGAAAATTGATTATATTTGGACAAGGAGTGTGATAAAGTCATTTTGAAGCACCTCTAAACGTGTATTCGTAATGTATCAAACCAATTAATTGAGTGTTCGGCGTAAACAGACAATGCAATATGTAATTAATTAGGGAGGTAGCCCTTTAACTGAATTAAAATTAAACGAACCCAAATTAAATGTTGTTTACGAGACAACGATTGCCGCTGCCTGTAAAATGGACGAGGTGGAAATTCGTCGTCCTTTCGCCTGCTTCACTTGTTTCTAAAACTGTAACGGGATAGTTAGAAACCTAAAAGCAGAGAAATTCTAATAATTACGTACTCACTAATAAAGTTCACAAGTATGACTTGAAAGTTATGTTGAATTCATAAAATTTAGTACCATTAACAAATATTTAATTTTATATTTATTTCAAAATTTTTCCTAAGTTTCGCGGTAAATCTTCAAAAGTATAAAAAGAAAGTTGACAATATTTCTGTACAAAATTCTATTGGTAAGATCTACGAAGGAAAAAAAAAAGGGAAAATACAAATTCAACATGGTCAACTAAATTACTAATTAATCATAAACCTATAATGAACAGCTTTAACATTTAATTTGATTTTACTAAACAAAAAAAGTCATTTAACACCAATTCATAAATATATTTTATTCTAGTACAGTGTAATTTTAATTTAATTTTTAAAATAAATAATTTTCTGTGTGTTAAAGTGAAATAATTAAGTTGTATGTTTATTGATATTATCTTCTCTTTTTAATGCCCTTATAAATAATTTTTATCAATTTTTTTAAACAGTTAATTTTTTTAAACACATTTCTCTTGTCATATATTTATTTTTTTCCTTGCTACTACCGGTTCTCGTTTAAGTGTCTTGATATATTTTCGCACATCATCTTGGAAACTTTTAAAGGTTCCTTCAATAAACTGCTTAATAGGAAAATATGTTTATTCTCTTATCTCACTATCGTCATTTATTGTCGCCTATTTCCGTCAGAGTAATGATTTTTCACTGACTCGTCTCGACTCTAACCAGCAAAATTTCCATACATAATTATTTGTTTGTTGCTTCAATTAAGTAAGTTATTTTTCTCTCCCTCACATAACTTGTTACTTCCTTGAACACGTCCATTTTTTAACGTAGTAGACCCACTTCATGTCTTCCCATCTTGTTTGTTTGGCTCACTCTATGTTCTTGTGATTCAATCCATAATAGAATTTTTCTTAAATTAGCTCTATGATTATTAAAAACCTTAAATAAATTATCTTAACGTTTTTTCTAATTCCTACGTGGGAATAATTGCCTTTACACTACCGTCGTATCTTCAACAAGGATTCGCGGAATATTCCGCTCTCGTTAATTGCGAGCTGTACTATATTCTGAGATGAGATGCAAATGGGCTCGTTGTCACTTACTCTTTAAAAATCCCCTTTTCAAGCTCACTTTTAATGTCACAGTCTATTATGAGAAAGGTAATTAATCTATTCGTTATATCGAACTCCAAACTTATACGGACTCAAGAACCAACAAGTGCCCGCTAATCTCACTCCTAAGTAATAATTAATAGCCGTTCCTCTTCCCACCGATGTCGTTATATTTCTCGCTTATTCCCCAGTTCCCTCCCAACAAACCACATTAATCTTCCGGATGGACTCTTATTCTTAGGACGTGCTACGAAGACTTTTGCAAACTACCAGTCTCGAAATATTATGTTCCCCACTAAAACTTTTAAGACGACGACGACCTCACGAAAGTTTCCTTCAGCAAACACGCACACAACTCTCGTGTCATTGTTTTATCTGCTTGTTAAGTTTTCCTGTGTCCTTCCTTCCTTCCTCTTATGTATGGGAGCAATATTTTTCACCTGGGTTAATGTTCCGTCTCGCATCTATTTTCTTGTGCTTAGCTCCGGACTATTGTAGGTCCTTACTTCTTATTCCTCAATGTCTATTACATGTGAACGTTTTTTTCGGCCAAACAAATATCGTCTTTGGAATTAAAGATTTATCCTTGACGTTGGTTAAAATAACCTTCATAACTTTAATAGCATCACCCGTTTCATGTGAAGATTTTGGATAAATAGTTATTTTTGATCTGAAAGGAAGTTTAATATCTATTTTGCAAATAAAAACTATTGCTACACGCACAGTTGTAATTTTATTATTATTATTTAAATGCTCCGCTGTTGAGTTGTCCACTATTCCCATTGGAATAGTAGGCCAGCTGCCTCCTAAACTCGTCGAGGCACGGAGAAGGGAATGCTGCGTCCACACAGCAAACTCCTCTCCCGCTATCGGAAGGGCGTGGGACAAGTACCCAATGCCCGACCTACCTGATGCAGGTTTTTCTAGGGTTTGTCCTACATTTATTTTAGGTGAATGCCGGGTAGGATCCTTAAACCATAGCCCGGGGGCCCTAGTTAAACCTTGGCTACCTTCCTCCACCCTTCCACATCCCCCCTTTCAAATCCCTTCCTATGCTATTAAAATGGCAGTTGCCACCGTGTGGATTACCCTCATGTAGCCTGTTACCCTAAAAAAAAAATTCCGTCTTGCAATAAAATAACAACATTATATTTCTCCAGAGATTCACATTTAAAGCTGCAGTTGACTGAGTATAATTTAATTGAAAACGACGCTAATTGGACTTTACTAAATTATTACCGCAGTTACCAACTCAATTTAGCTAGTGGTTAGCGAGAAAATTGATAATAGCAGGTAATGTCATCTGTTTAAATATTATATATATAATATATATATCGAAATCGCTGTAAATAAATAACTGAAACACATGGAAATGAATTGTTTGTATCTGAATGGAATATATTTACAGAAATTTAATATTATGAGCAGATATTTAAAGTGCGTAATAAACTGTTGTGAGAGTGAAAGGTAAATGTCAAATAATGGGATGTAGCCTCGAAATAAATGAAGGAAGAGAGAATAAATATATAGTTCACGTTTAATCGGCATACTGTAGTATTCCTTACTTTCAAAAATGATTTATTATTTTTTTTGTAAAGGAGAATAGTTTATTCTAGTTAAATGGTCTAAAATAAACTTCAGAGCGGCATACACCAAATGCCCGACCTACCTGATGCAGGTTTTCTAGTGTTTGTCCTGCGTCGCTCTTAGGCGAATGCCGGGTAGGATCCTTAAACTATAACCCGGGGGCCCTAGTTAACCCCCCTTGGCTACCTTCCTCTACCCTTCCGCATGCCCCCTTTCAAATCCCTTCCTATGCTACTAAAGGGGAGTTGCCACCATGTGGATTACCCTCATGTAGCCTGTTACTCTGAAAAAAAAGTTTCAACTGTCCATCTCTTTCACCAAAGGCTAACAGACGTTTCCGTGTAATTCCTTATAACGTTGGAGTATATAAATTTCTAAATCCTTAACATTTTTATTTTTTCTCCTATTCTACGATCATCGAATATATTCTTATTCGATAATTTGAAGAAACAAAAGTAATATCGAATATCAAAATGTTAATACTCCTTGGACATTAATCTGTTAACCTTACATTTCTCTCCATGTACAGATAAAAATCATTTTTCTCTATTTTTGTTTTTTGTTTGAATGTTTCCCCAATCCCAATAAAACCGTTGTACTTTGTGCACGAATTTATGAATAGCAACGTTTTGTCGTAGCTTTGCAATCCAGTGTTTATCAGCAGTTTTGTCGTGTAACCTATGGTGACAACCATCAAGCGATATTTTCCACTCTATCTGTCCCACAACGCTGTTACACGCTCTCTGAAAACCTACAATTTTTTTTTTGTGGAATTGTTTTAACCTTTTATTCAGTGGTGGTTGCGAGGTGTTTCTGCGTATTTCCCACCGTTTCATCAGAAAATTTCCACTCTGCGTCACGCTGACAGTATCAATCAATCGATCAATTACCGTAATCTGGGATTTTAGGGATGAAGTGGCGGCGTTGAACCTCACGTGAGTGTTCGTATGCGAGGTTTACCTCTGTGATTGGATGCATGTGACACCACATTACAACTCAGAACCTGCAAGCAGAGTTCAACCTCAATTGAAAATTTTTTTTTCGGTTTGTTGAAATTTATCTCAGTCAACAAATTTCAACTAAAATAAGATTAACAAATGTTAAGAAGAAATCTACAATTTAACTAAAATATTTTTTTTTTCAATTTTGCATCCAAAAAACCCAAAAAATCCTACCTCATTTGAACATTTTTACCATTGAAGTTCAACTGAATATCAGAGCTGAATTCCGTATAATAAAAAATACATATAATAATATATAATGTCCATGGAGTCAATTAAAAATTATTTATGAACAAAAATTACTTACACATTATTTTTAAGTGACAAAGATTTACGTCTGATTGAAAATTCTGAGTTTTGTCAACTGACGAGTGCAGTTGTGTCGCTCTAGGCTCCTCTTAGCACCTGAAGAAAGGGACAAGGTTCGCAGATACGTTGTGTGGTATTTTTATTATCACCTTTTTTTCTGTATTTGGCTATCATTCTTATTATACACTAGCTGGGTGCCCGGCGTTGCTCGTGTACTTATTTATATAAACTCGAAAAAGTATTTAATTGAATACTTAAATATATTCCTTGAGTATTTCAGGATATAATTGTCAATTGTCACTCAGTATTCATACATTACGAAATATTATATTGATTAAATTGTTAGCTAGACTCACGACTAATACAGCGCGAAAATTAACTTACATTTTCCGCAAGGATGGTAAAGTAATTCGTATTCTTCTTTATTACTATTCGATGGAGTATTGCTGTATAAAATTATACTTTTTATTTAAAGAACATATTTCTGCTTTATTTCATTCCTAATAAAGGAAATATTTCCTTTGTTCGTTGCGTAGTAACGTCTCTCTCTCGCGTGACGTCATTGTCTCTTGGCGCGCAGTAATTTAATATTTAATCATCACGGTTTTTAATTATAATTCTTTCCACATGTATGCTAGGCGTTTCTCACCCTCACAGTACCGTTTCTCGTATTTTGAAGAATATGTGTACCAATTTTTGTTGCATTCTGTCCACGCGATAAAATTTGTATAAAGAACAACGTAAATACATACATACATACATACATACATACATACATACATACATACATACAAATATACATCCTTTTTTATTATATAGAAGATTATTTTTTTTACAAAATATTCTAATACCCTACGTTTCTTCCACAATCCGTAGACCTCATCAGGTGTACACTTCAATTAAACTAAAAAAACGATATAACTAAGATTTACATAAGAGAATAGTCATATATGCTGCTGAGATTACTGAATCGGTTCTCAAAAATACTGGATGAACAACTGGAATTAATGTATAATGTTTCATACATAAATCTCGCATAATATTTGATTTCAGAATCTAATATTCTTACTCCGATCAGTTTCAGTTTACTTGTTTACTGAGAGCTGAACGATTGTAACAAAGCTGTTTTATATTATCAATATGTAATTTCTGGCGATTTTTTAATGTCCGTTTTGTTTGACCTATGTAACAAGCATTGCAGTATTTACATGAAAATTTATATATTACAAATTGATTATTGACATAATATTTGCGATTTTGTAAATAATTGGTGGTTTCATGTATGATATAAATGTTGTGCGATTTAAAAATTTTTGAATAATTTAAAATGTCTGTTCTTTACGAATGGAAGAATGACAATTTTAAAAAAAATAATAAGTTAGTTGTTAGGAGCTTTGCTTTTCTGCATTCTCGTGTAAATATATTTCTTGATAAAATTCAACATCAAAATGTATGTAACTATATTTAATTTATTATTGAAAATTTGGTGTGGGAAAGACAAATTTCATTATTTTATTCTTATAATTTATATATATAAGAAAATTGTAGACCATAACACGTTTTAGTAAAAATGTTAAGTTGAGGTGAAAATTTTTAACCTTACCCGAAAACGTCGGTTTGAGAAACCAATTTATTGTCTTTCTGATTAACGGAAACATCCAAAACATTCAAGGAGAATTTATTTTAAATTTAGTAGGGGAAATGTAGCTTTGGATGATAATTAACAATCACATTGATTAACTGAAAAAACGTGTTAGAGACCATAAAAGATGTCAACATATCTGAAAAAATATATGAAACGTCATTCATAAATATAAACTGGTAGCTTCATATGACATGCCTTCGTACCTTTTTGATATTAAGGTTATAATGAAGATGAAATTTCCCCTATCGTTGAAGAAACTGCAATGTATTATTTAAAGGAACAACATTTAACACGTTTAAAGTGGACAACTGCCGTCGATGGTAGCATTAAAGTTCTTCAAACATTGTGAATACTTAAAAAGCATAAGTTCCGTAACAGTGACTCAGTTTGACCCTTAAATAAAGCATAAGAAATCAGATCTGTTCTTTTTTTAAAAAAAATTAACCGGAGGTAATAAGCATAGCGTGCGATTATAACTTGTCGCTCTCAAAGGTAGAAATCAGTAGAAAGAACAGGAGGACAAAGAAAGAGTGGGAGGGAAACGAAGAGAGAGAATTGGATGTAAATAAAAGCAGCTGCCACTGGCCAAATACAGCCGTGATTTCTTTCTATTTCCAGATGAAAAGCGGTGACCTG
Source organism: Zhengitettix transpicula (assembly GCA_037074705.1). Taxonomy (NCBI): domain Eukaryota; kingdom Metazoa; phylum Arthropoda; class Insecta; order Orthoptera; family Tetrigidae; genus Zhengitettix; species Zhengitettix transpicula. Next base: position 80,068,520 of record CM073593.1, read on the forward strand.
AGTTAAAACCCTGCTACACGTTCTTTCTCTCTTCACTTTATATCTGCCTCTCTCTGTCTTTCCCCGTGTAGTTTTCGTTTCTAAAAATAAAATGAGACACACGTGCGTCAACAGCATCTGATTTAAAAATGGACTGAGGTGGGTGGTACGGAGGGAGAGGGAGGAGACGACTTCTTTTGTAAAAAAAAAAGTCTGTGGGGTGGACGTGGAAACAAAACAAAAAATTCTGTACTATAGTGAAGAGGATGGAAAACGAACTCAGATTGCAGTTTGGTGAAACCTCTATTTTTGCAGAGTTATCAGGGAGATGGGGGAACTTTGGGGGCCTAGTGATAATTGGCCCTGTTAACGAGGAACATTTATAATCCAGACTTCATTGTCATTAAATAAAGATAAAATATTAATTGGAAAAATATATGGATAACGGTGATATGTTAGGAGGAGTAATTTTCCTTGTCTGAACGTTATTGGATTTACCACATTTTTCAAAAAACATTTTAATGGTAGAAAACACCTGGACACTAATATAATTACAAAAAGTCTTATAAGTGGGCCTTATGCCGTATTATCTCAGTTAATGAGGTTGCAAGGAACGTCAATAATTTAATTGCCCATACTAAAAAATATTCCCTAACTATAGGGTTTATATGAAGAATTTTGAAGGCGGTTGATTAAGAATATCAAGGTTTATAAATAAATAAAAAAATATTTTATTTTGAGAAAGTAGGATACAGAAATCGTTAAATTGAGATGTAAATTATTTGAAACTATTTGAACCCGTCGCAATACAGAAATACTTAAAAAATTAATTACACACTTTCATTTGCCCACACAAACGGAAATCTTCAAGTAAGAAATTGATCTGAAATAATTAGAAGGAAATTAATCATATTTGAATTTTTAAAATAATTTTGTAATCATGACCTCAGGATTTGTGCTTTGATTATCATCCTTACCGTGTTAAACTTATTGATAAAAATAATAATTAAAGCTACATTAAAATTAGTAGAAATTGGTCAACAACACAAATATTTATTAATGTACATTAAAAGTTATATATTAACTAAATTGCATCATAAAGTTTCTTCCCTTTGAATACTACGAAAAAATACAGAAAATTAAAATTCCATTTATGATTATGTCTTAATATGATTTCAAATAATATATTTTTTCAATTTTTATTTTTACGTGTGTAAACAATTCAGTTACAAGGATATAAATTCTGTAAAGTGTGCGGTTCACTCTCATTTTGGCCACAGATTGACGTGAAATATGTTTTTTTCACTTAAAAGTTTTATTTAAATTTAAACAGTTTATAACAGATTTAAATTGTTTCTTGAATAATGTGTGTAACTATATTATACGTAATTTATTTATTTGGGATTCAATCTCGTTATTTTTTTTTATATATTTTCTCAAATACTATTTGCTGGAAGAAATGCTTAATAAAAGGTAATATAATTCATAGATGTAACTGTTTATAAACACATATTTTGTCTTCTATCCAACATCTACTATTTTTTACTTACTGTTTCTCAAATCTTTATTAAATTTTGGAATCCATTCAGGGGGTGTCTAACTCATTTTAATTTTTTTTAAAATGTTCTCTATTTCTTATACACGTGACCACATAATCTCCAGTTTCTCATATCATTAAATTTAATAAGGGTAATTATATAATTACAGAAATGTCGTTCGTATGTCATTGATTTTACTAAGATTATGTCTGTTGAATTTTTGAGTAAAATGCGTACCGAGCCATGATAATCTCTGTTTATAAATACAGCACATCTGAGTGGTATCACGGTTCTTGATATTCATCATTAATTAATTTCGATGTCTGATTGTTAACAATTCTGCAAAAAAACCTTTGAAAATAATGAGGGAAATATGATATTTATTTTTAATTGGAAAGCTGAATTTGATGCCCTGTCTACTAATCGACCATTAAATTATCGACGTTCAAAATTATATTGCCACGAGACCAGCTTAGCTTGGAGCTACTGGTAATCAATTCTGCTCCGAACCTGGGAAACGAACCACTGTAAATTATAGATCTACACGAGCTTAAATTTAATGCGATAGTAGGAGGCTTTAAGCCTCTTTGCAGAGTCCGTTTCACTATGTATGCAGGCCGTGGCTGGTTACCATGGCGGTTCGACAATTGGCAGGTGACAGGCGTTAACATCATCATCAACATCAATGCAAATTAGGGCAGAGGCGTCCATGTGGTGACGGACATCGGATCGATGTATTCTCCGCACGTGTGTGGGACGCGGTCAGGGAGACTATAGCGGATGGTCAGGTGGAATACTACTGGTAAATGGGTGTAGTGACGTCTATTATAGCAAGAGGAGTATTTTTCAATCAAATTTCATTTTTGGATCTCACAATCACTACTTCAGTGACCCACGAGGGTCTAAATCGCACAGTGAATTGTAAATATTCAGTCACAGGAAAATATTTAATGATCTCAGTGAAGACTGGAAGATATTGCGGCAAGTATTGAGCCCAGGGTTAATGTTTACGTTCATATGAGTGCTTATACTCCGCACCTCTGAATTCACCCTTTTTTCCTGAAGACGAACGCAGGTGTTCCTTACGGACTTAGATAATGTCCTATTTCCATCCCTTATTTTTTCGATTCCCTTTCCCCTTTCACCGTTAATTTAATTTAGTTCTCGATCTTAACGGGTCGCGTACTATTATATATTTCCATGACTTAGATTTTTTTCTTTACCTTTGTCACAATTCTTGTTATAAAATTTATTCATGTCTAAATATCCGTTAAATGACTGTTATTTTAATACATTATATTATAATTGATACAATCCTTTTTTAACTGTCTCATTTTAATTTTTAATTTTAATGTTAATTTCATTAAAATGTGTGTAGATTAAAAAATCCAGGAGCTTTCGGCTATATTATACAATATTCATCTGCAAAATTTAAGTTCATAGATTACTTTAAATTATGAATATTTTACATAGTATATGATCTAATAACTACGAATAATTTAAAAATAGTCTACGTAATTTAAACTAATCTATGGATTTAAATTTTGCTGATGGGTATGGTTTAAATAAATCGAAAGCTCCTGGATTTTAATCGTGGCACATTTTAGTGTAATTAACATTAAAATAAAAAATTTACATGTGACAGTTAAATAATTGTTATCATTTTTAATATTTAAATATTATTTTTCTACCTTAATTAGGTAATTGTTTAAGTTCCAGTTCAGGTGATCATTGTTCCACGCTCAAATGTCCTCACTTCTCTATAAATCAAAATTTTATTATTGTTCCCATAATTGAAGAATTTATTTTCATTTTCCTTTTTTAACCTGTAAAATCTTTTCCTATCATCTTCGAGCTATGTTATCGAAAAAGATTATGTTGAATTCAATGACAGTTAAATTGGTATCACTTACGAGAAAAGGCAGGTGAATAATCGAAATGGAAAACTGTGCGACTCGTCATTTCCCTTCAAATGCGAGGTCCTATTTTCTTTCAATCCCCATAAGGGTTTAATGTTCTATCGACTCCAAACGTGTATTGCGTGTTGCATTCATAGAGGGACTATTCATTTTGCTGCTGACCAGTTTGCGTCTTAAAAGACATAATATTTAAACGCATTCTCATTTCGTGTTGGAAAAAATTTCAATTTGTATAAATTACGAAAGGAAGGGACAAAGGAAAGTTCCCTGCCGTTTCCTTACTGAATTCCTTTACGTCAAAATCTAAACGTGTTCGTAGCCGAACATTCAACTTCTCTCGTGAGAACGTTTCTACACTTTCTCCAATAATAGTCGTCTCAGTCTAAATTTATCTAATTTACTATAATTGAGGCTTAATATAAGCTTTCCTCGATTTCGATTAATGTAATAAAATAAATTTATCTTCCATATGAATTTCTTAGTGACCAAATAATTTCTCTACAACGTATTATTCTAGCAATAAAATTTTGTTTGCTCAGATAAATTATTTTCATTTTGCCTGTTTTCTTTTCTGTTGTGCGGAAAGTGGCCAAAACAGAAACTTGATTTTTTATTAATTTTTATTATTAATCTTTCTCATTCCCTTTCCCACGGCTCTTTAGGATTCTCTCTGCTGAATTTAATTAGTTACCCTCCCCGTTCCAAGCTCTTGCCACTCGGACGAAATTAAAGGGCAGAGAAAGAAGGGAATAGACCAAGGCAACCCTTGTGGTAAAGCGGGCGATTGGCTGTGGAAAAGGCCGCGAAATGAAAGTCCTCAAGATTGACGTGGTTGGTCAGACACTCCTACAGTATGCTGTACGGGGAGCTAAGACGATTAATAGTCACAGAACCCTTGTAGAAAGGTCCTGACAAGCTTGTGTATATAGATTTGTATTTAAAGAATTTAAATACGGATTTGGATGTTGCTTGACTTGTACGAATTTCGCGGAGAGGCGATAAAAGGATAATTGTAAAACTATAGCTGTAAGAACTTAATACAAGGTCCTAAGACGAACCGGACTGAAATGAAATAAAATAAAATTATATATATATATAAATTCTATTTAATGCTTTTTGATTGTATTTATTATAAATAAATTAATATCAAACAAATAAATCAAAATTACAAACTTTTACCAAACTAAGATTATAATATGCAGTTTTTTTCCTGTCAGGGTAGATTTTAGTGGGGGTGATTGGAAAAACGTAAGTGGCAATATAAACGAATTTATTATATAATGTGTGAAAGAGACCGTCATAAATGTTGTCAACAAAATCCGGCCGTGTCATTCACACCCAGTAAGCCATAGATTTAATATTTTCTAAGATTTTATTTCACAATGTTATTTAATTTAAACAAATTTAATTTAAAAAAATTGAGTCATTTTGAGTTAGGCCTCATTACAATATTATTCAGATTCAATAGTGGTAATACAATATGCGGAAACAAAGACAACGCGTGGCAATATATTTATTTATGACAACAACATTCGCTATAAAATATTAATTCTTTTACATTCTAGGAAATTAGGAAATATAAAGCTATACGTTTTAGCTCTGTTGGTTTTTCAGGAATTTTCTGGCTCCTTCAGCGAATTTTGATTAATTGCACTGTAACTGATAATTTTTAGTCTTAAATATATAAACAAATTCGAACATTTATCTTTGCTTTGACGTACACATCTACCCTCTCAGGATTTTCCAGAGACTCTTGGCCATCATAAATGTAAATATATGTATATGTAAATTATTTATGTCTTAACCTTAAAAAAATTAATTTTAAATAGTGCTGTTGAAAAATATTAATCTCTTTCTCTTTTACTATTATACTCTCCTTCTTTCACTATTTCAAACACGGCGGGTAATTGTAAAATGTTTCGACTGTCTGCCGACTCGATTAACTCGTGAAATGTATTTCATAATTCTGAAAAGTTATGAATTCACGACACTGCTTTTGTTTTCATTCTCCTCGTTCTCGGTAAATATTTTCCAAGGGTAAGCTACGCGGTAAACTTTCGTATTTACCCGGAAATTTAATATGTGCGAGACGCAATTTCAAGTCTCTTGAAGGATTAAATATTATTTTTATGAATACATCAAGTAAACTGGCGGTGATTTCAGTTTATTTAACAACTTATCCTGTCGGGAGAAGACACCAACATTATTGGCAAGGGTGGAGGTAATTAATTTTAAGATGAGAAATATGAATATGTATGGCGGTTTATATCATCATCAGTTATTCATAAATTTATTTTGTTTTTATAATCGTCTTTTTTACTTCATACAATTCTGTCAGTTATTTAAACGTTTGCGACCTCAAACAGGTGACTTTGGTGATCCTGGTTCTCTCTTCATTGCCTATTATTTACTATGTTAAACATAGTTATAATTTATTCACTGTAAACGTTTCCTTTCTACAAGTCTTCCACGTACACCTTGTTCTCTAGTGTCGTGTGTTTCCGTACATAACAATTTCACATCGTTTTATTCTCAAGAAATTTCTGATCGGTTAACTCAAGATTAAATTTAATTTTTTAGTTATTTTAAATAATTAAACGTTTCTAACAAACCAAATAGACGACGTTTTACCACATATAGGATTAACAGTTTTATTTTACATTTTTCTTATCCTAATAATTTATCCTCAGTTCAGCTTACACATTTATACCATGAATTTGTATGGAGGTCAGCTTTTTTAGTGCTCAATTGAGTCAAAGGTTGTTTCTCCATTTTGAGTTTAAAGCAATACAATCGTGTTTACTTTCACTCGCTGCATTTGTTTACCTTCCTAACGGAATAGCTTCGTTTTTGAGATCCCATTCCCAGTGATACGCGATCCACAGTAGATGAGGTTTGGGAAAACGAAGTTGTGGATAACTCAAATTCCCTCGTGTCTACAACCACCATCAGGCAGTAGCAAACAAAACTCGTCCCACTCTCTCTCTCTCTCTCTCTCTCTCTCTTTTTTTGTGTGACCTTATCCCCCTCCCTTTTCTTTTCGATGGGCACGTCATTTTGCCCTTGATATATTACACTGTTTGAGCGAGAGAGGGAAAACCTTTGAGCTTGGCGAAAAGGGCGCAATAAGATCGATAGCAATGCAGAACTGGCAGTGACAAATGCGAGAGGAATTTTTTCTCTCTTTACCCCTCTCCATTTCTCTCTGACCCGCTCCATCTCAGGAACGTTCGCTTCTTCCTCTTCTCCTTCGTTTCCTTTCATCAGGCAGTCAGCCACCAGTTGGGTCCTTCGACCCGTGTAAAGGTTACGACGACACAATTAAGGGAGTGTGAAGGGGGTGGTGGATGGGAAAAAAAATGAACGGGTGTCATTTAATCCCATTGGAGGAAGGCGAAAAGGCTCTTAGGGATAGTCAAGAAAAGCGAGTAGAGGCTATTAAGTTGATATTTATCTGTTAAGCCAATTGCTTCAAAATTTTGAAGCTGAGGGTTGACACACACGTAATACAATAAATTATAATCCTGATGAAAGCAAAATAGATTTAAAGTAAAATATGTTCTATCTAATATGGGAAATGAAAGAGGTTCAGCATTTGCACTTTGTTTGGAACGAACACACATTAATCAGCCTGTAGAGAAGTACAAAACCTTACAATTTTTATATATAAACAATAACAATGTGAGAAAAATATATTTAATAGAAATTAAACTACGTTTCGTCGCTAATTTGTGGCTGCTTTATGCAAGATGTTACAAACTACAAAAAAAGATATAACAAATAATTTTGGTGGACTAAAAAATTTTGAGAGTCACAGTCGTCCTCGTTTAATTACTGAATTTCGGCCAAAGCTGTCAGCGGAGATTAATTATTCTTTTAATTTCCGTACTGGATAAGGTAGAATAATTTTAATAAGCTGATAATGAAAATTATATATTTTTAAGGTAACGTTTAATAAAATTACCACAGAGTACGATCGAACAAAAACTGCAAACATAATTAATTTTAATAATTTTAGAAGTTTAATTTCTTAAAGTCGTCTTGCATTCCTTTTAAATATATTTTCAAAGTCTTTGTATTTCAACGTAATTATTTAATGTTGAAAATATCATATTTTTTAAAAAACATTATTTATTTACAGTCGCATCAACAGCTGAAGTTATTAGCGACTCACTATGGGAACTCATTTTATCTTGTCGGGCGATTGATTTGACGAGACACATCCGTGTCCTCACCGGGATTCGAACCCGGGACCTCTGCGATCTACACCACAAGAAATCATTTTAATTTTTGTTTCTTGTTTTTCCTTCATTTAATGTACTTGCACCTAGAAGTAAGAAGTGACGAATTACATCTAAATGTTTTCTCTGTCTTCGTTTATTTCTATTTTAAATTACACTCGTTAATCTGTATGATTTTCGAATAATTTTCTCCGTATTTAAATTATATTTAATTTCTAAACGACATTTTTACAATGAACGCAGTAATTTATTACTTATTACAAAAAACCTTTTTATATTATTTCTTAAAAAGAAAATGACGAAGCCTGGTGTTGACCGACGTCCTTATTAACGAGAAAGTCCTCGAAGAACAATAAGTTTCTAAAAATGTAATGCTCGGGGATATTCTTGCCTTTATGGAAATAAAAACAAAACGAAGAAGGAGAAGATTCGTGGATGGGGGATGTGGAGGGTGTTGTAAGACGTCGCCTTGAAAGGAGCCGTCCCAAGGGTGGTCAGAGTTAAGGAGAGCGGGGACACAGAGAAGGGAAGGAAAAGAAAGCACGCAGAACAATACGCAGCTCAGCTGGGAAATTCATCTCTCAGACGCGCCGACAGGTGGCAGCATTGTAGCAGGTGTCGTCGTTGTCGTCTTCGCCGTGAGAGGAGGCAAGGTAGACGACGTCGGGAGAGAAGGGAGAAAAATAGAAATAAAGAGAGACAGAGGGACGAAACTGAAGGGCATTCTTGTTAGCATGAAGAAGAGAATGATACGAAGAAGGAGTTGGATGGTGATGAGAGAGAAGACATACCATTCAGAGGAGAAGAAAAAATACCTTACCTCTGAGGAAGATTCCAATGTAAATTCGTCGGGAAACGAAACAAAACGGCCTAGGCATCGTGATATCTTGGATACGGTGGAATAGACTTTATCAGAACGCACAGAATATTCGTTGCTGTAATTTTGCACACACACACACACACACACACACACACATATATATATATATATATATATATATATATATATATATCTTTGTTTTCGATTCAAAGCTTTAAATTTTTCAATTATACGAGCGATGTCGTAAATACCAATTAAATTTAAACGTATCGTACATTTTCTAAAAACAACATTGAAATAATCAGATGCCCTAGAAAATTCGCTCCGTGATTTAAAACGTGGAAGTAACAAAATTTAATTTTAAAACGTTCGCGAGTATTGTCAATATTTGAGAAATAACTCGTGTTGACCTCTATTTAAATTGGTTAGATAGAGAATTTTTAAAAACTACCCTGTCATAACGTTCGACATTCCGAGAACGTGTCCGAGTGTGAATAGCGTGTGTTTGTTCGAAATTAATGCATAATATATACTATTCTTTGCATTTATATATCCGCGGGTGACGTCATGCAACAAGCAGATCGTCATCTCTAAATTAGTTCGATCAAGTTCTCAATATGGATCACTCTCCATTTATCACCCTTTCTGCCTGTTCTATAATTTCTTCCTTTCCTTTCCAATACATCGTTCTAAAGCTTTCAAAATATTTTATTGTCTTACTGCAACTAATGGAACCTTACCAAGTTCATTTAGTTATATACAATTATAAATATATTAACAGCGTCAAATTTGTGAGATGTAATTTTTTAACAACAAACATAAAATTAACGACGTTTCGTCCTCAACCTACGACTCTTTAAGTTTATAAATCATTAATTTCAAAATTTAACAATTATATTGCGGAAATATATCATTTTAATTTAATTTTATATAAAGATTTATACACCTTATCAAGTACTAGATTGAGGATGAAAAATTGCAATTTGTTGTGTTTCTTGTTAATAAAATACATCTGACAAATCTAGCTTTGTTAATGCATTTATATTTGTATTGCAGTCGAATAAATATGTCTATTAGTATTGTGATGCATGGCACTGAAAAAATTGAATTAAAATCATTACCTTATAAGATACTTCCGTTATTTTCCAATTTTTTTACTAATTTAGCAACCCAAAAAGATACTTATGACATTTTGAAATTTCATTAAAAATAGTTTCGGTAATTTTAAATACAAAAAAAATTCGACGGTGGTTATTTTTTTCTAATAAATTGATCACATCACGACTAGAATCAGAATACCTCGTGAATTGTGGGAAAAGTGACATAATATCTAATCATATTAAATCCTTCAATCTAAAAACCTCAAATATCTTTCAAGAATATGATTAATATTAATTTCAATAAATAATTTGTATTTAGAAACATGAATTGTAAATTTTGTAATTAATGATTTATGAACCTCATGATGTCCTAGATTGAGAACGAAAGTTTGACAATTACATGTTTATTGTTAATAAAGAGCTTTGACAAAGCTAATAAATTACAAAGTTCATTTTACCTGAGAGCAACATTTATTTATGTAAAATCTCTCTTTTTCATGATTTAACTGGGGTATCGGGTTTTATGAAGCTAAAATATTGACTGTTTCGTTTTCTTTTCTGTGATCTGAGACTTTAAGAGGTTCTTCAGCGTGTAGTGTAATTTCATCTTTCATTCTGTGAACCACCTGTCGTCATAATCGAATAGGCTGGGTTATTTGACGTTGGTAGAACCCTGTGTGTGAGTGGAGGGTTGATTTATGGAGGGAGGCGCGGTTGGGGGTAGTGGTTTGGTGGTGTGTTGTTCGCAGCGATTCCGACCAACCCTTTCCTAATATAACTTCCACTAGAATCGGGAAGGGCGTGTGTTTGATTGCGAGTACGTAGGCTTTCGAAAACCCCCAATCACCTAACCCAGTCATCCCTCTCTCTTACAGACAGGAAAGGGTCGTAAATCAAATGTCCTTTGCTGGAAGCTGGAGTTTAACCTCTCAATTTTTATTAGAGTCTTTCCTCATTTATTACTTACGCTGTCATTTTATAACAATGGTTTCTGCCTGAATGAGGTTTCACCCCCCCCCCACCCCCAGAGACTAATTGTGCACTTCGATTATGATTTGGTGATCAAATTAAAACGTCATATACATTGAAAGTAATTAAAATAAACCTTAGAATTTTTATTAATATACGTAACAAATTTAGAGCTTCATATGAATAAAATACTGCAGAAATTATGGTGGTTTTTTGTTATATAAAAAATATTTTCTTGTCGTGCGTTAATTTTTAATTTTAGAGGAGAGACGTTTTAAAAATATTTTATTTCCTTTTATAGAATCGTTATCAAATATGTCGATAACATTTTTTCTTTCTCCTGATTTGTGTTTTTCCGAATAAAAATCATTTTACGCCTTTCGCTGAAAATGATTTTCTTTATTATTACTTGTATTTTAAATGTTTTTTTTCTATTAAAAAATGTCAAACCTTTTGAATGTTTTTGTTTATATGTGATGACATCATTTTAGAATCGAAAAAATTGAATTAATATCATATCCGCGCCAAAATGTAAGTCTTATAGTATTTATTTTTTCATATAACGTACGAGATCGGATCGGAGACGGTGTCGAGAGTTCATCAACTTAAAATATATTATTGAATAAAAATAAGCAGGTTTTTCTATGTTCATTTTCGCTTAATCCAATAAAAACAGCAAGATGTTAATAAGAGATTTATGAAGAGGAAAAATATTCGAGTCGTGATTTGATACATTTTTATGCCACAGATATTTTGAGGAGACGACCGACGGATTCGTGACTTGGTTCATATCCGCCACTTTGTATCCTTGCAAGCTGACGCCATAGTTGGAAAATTTGCATTCATGCTTAGCCACAGAAAATATGTGTGCACTGTTTCCAGCTGGGACCGAGACTGAGGTAATACAAAATGAGGTTTCGCCGTTGATTGCGACTCTACAACCGTTCAGAATCCTTGTCTGTGAAGCATTCTCTACCCTCATAACACGCAAGACTGCCTCCAGCAACCAGGTGCGAAATAACCATACAAAATATACTTAACTCTCAATCTCTCTCTATGTATGTGTTTCTGAAAGGTACTCAATTTCGTTTGCTGTGATAAAAGTTGAACAGTATCGTCAAAAACTTTAGGAAATATTTAACAAAACAAAAAACCAGTTTCAATAACCAGATATTTTTTAAATAATATTTTTAACTCTGAAATTCCTCCCCTACCATAGAACAGAGAAATAAAGCAATTTTTAGCGAACAAATAAACAAGTCGTTGTATATAAAAAGATTTATCTAATGATACTCGAATGCAAAAATTTCTTTTAATGAATAAAAAGTACTGGATTTTATTTTGCCTCAAGGTATCGAATCCTTGAGCTCAAGCGTTTCAAAGCCTTTTTTTTTATTTTTGGTTCGGCAGAATCAAAACCCTTTTGTGGTCTGCTTGTTTTAGAGGAATTTACATGGAGGTTATAATGTTACCACTTATTTGTTTCCATTAACTATCAGCCTTGGGCACCCAGTAGTAACTTCGAAACACGTTTGAAGGCCTTTGGATCAGTGTGGATCTTTAATATCACCAAAAAACCTGCCTAAAAATTTCATGCCAAAGGAAAAATTCTCTAAGTCACTCTCAAATGTAAATGAACCTTTACGAATATTTTTCATAGGTTATAACTGACACGAGGAAGAAAACAGACTGTTCCATCAATGTATAAGATGATAGATTAAAAAATGTCCAGTTTAAAAGCAGAAAGACGGTTTTCTTTCATTGCCAAAATCCACGTAGGTTTTGAAAGTTGTAAAATCGATAAATACTTTGTTTATGAACCCACTTCGGATTCTTTGAAAACTCGGAAATTATTGATAAATTTTTTAAAAATATTTTATATTTATAATAAACCGTTTTGAAACAGTCACAAACTAAATTTTAGTTAATTAAATATTTCGATTTTTAAAAAAGGTTTTAAAAAAATATATAATTTATACATATATAAAGAGTAAAAAATAATTGATTCTCGAATATTGTATGTAATAGCATACTCGGTTATTTATCATATTGTTTTAATTTCTGAGAAGCCTTTTATTATGTTTAAAGCGAAACATTATACGTTAAAGTAATTCTTGAATAAATACAGAAAGTGTTACAATATTTACGTCACTTTGTTTTAATGAGAATTCAAATTAGATTGACAGGTTAGTCATTAATTTAATGTCGAATGTCACCATGTTTCTGCAAGTGGTAATGCCGATTAGACCACCTGTCGTGTCGCCTCGATTGTAACTTTGGTGACCTCTACCCGCCGCAATTACTTGGCTTTCTCCTCCTCCAGGGCGCAGCTGTTAGCCTTAGTAGGTAATTAGAATGGAGACCGAAAGATTTCGCAAGTTGAACGGAACCGGAAATAATCACGAAGCAAGATATCAAATGGGATAGGAACTAATAAATATGGAATGTCGGCGAAAGTTGAATAATTTAAGGCATCTGAAAAATTGGGGTAGTTTGAAGGACAAAACAATTACCTTGTTACCACGGCGGAATCAATTATTCTTGATCGATCTGCCAACTTATACCTATCATCATTGTAAATGTCACCATTATTTTTAACGTAATTAACGTCACGTCACGTCTGTTGTCACTTATAAAGTTATAGTTATAATTTAACACTGTTCCTTTACATAACATTTCATTTCAACACCACGTACATTGGATATATTTTTAATGTAACAATATATTTTATTAATTAAATAGTAGTAGAAATGATTTTGAGGTTGTCAAGGTTCAAGCGTGTGTTCAGTTGCGCCAAGAGGCCTGGCGACTAATCTCTGGAACTGGTCAGAATGCACGTACTCTGGAAAATATAGCCAGGGTCCATTACCGGGTGTTTCTAAGAGACAAAATTATGAATCGGAAAACATTTCGATTAGGGTGCAAATAATCATCACAGAAATAAAATATTATTTTGTAAGTAAACGCGCTATTTCGCTGACCAACCGGAGAGTTCGTATTAGTGAGATGTCAAATTTTTCTACTTCAATTTTTATTATTCAATTAATGTGTTTTACCAAAGTAAATAACACCACCATTCCTTAATACAATTTTTATCTTTATTGAGAAAGATAGGAATATGGGCATCTATGATGTAACCTTAACCCCTAGACTACTTCAAGTAATTGATAATTAAAAAACAAGGATCCATTAACGTATATTTCATTAATGCGGGTTTCAGAAATTCGGATACGAAAATGTATATTTTTTCAGGCGCTTAGAATAAAGTACTTTTATTCCAGTTAGTTGAACTCCTCTCCATCTCGTTCGCTCTCTCTCTCTCTCCCTGGAACAGAAATGTTTGTCCAATTCCCCATTTTGTTTCAGCTCAACCGTACTTTTCTGCCATTGTAAAAGTTTTCGTCGTCGTCCGCCGCGCCTCGTCTTCTTTTATCGCCGCGTCACACAACAGCAGCGACGACCGCTCTTCGTTGGGGGGGTTTTACGCACTTTCTGGGAGAGGCCGTTTAATTCCTCTCAACCCTTCGGCACAACACGTCACACCATCTAAAACCCTTCAATCCTCTCCCCATCTTTCTCCCTCCTTTTCACCAGCGCCGCTCCTGCTACTATTTGGAGCACTTAGAGTAACGAAGCGTGAATTTAACGTCGGTAGGTCGTAGGTTAATGTTATCGAACCGATAAATAAAAAAAAGTGGGTGGGGCACGAGGGACGACTACTTCTACTATCACAGGCTGCTAAAATGCATGAGATCACAGTGTTGCAGGACGGGGATGGTCGAGGAGCAGGGGGGGAGGAAAAAGATAGATAAAAGGGGAGACACACACGCACACACTTTACGAGGGAAACACTGTAAGTCATAGTGAACCTTGCTGCTGTTATATTATGGCCCCATAAAGCAAGTACCACATAAGTTTCTTCCTCTCTCTGGGCTATAATTCCTCTACTGAATAAAATAATACACTCGTAAATCGTAAGCCGAAGGGAAAAAAAAGTACGAGGACAGACATATGGTTGCTATCGATTTGCGATTGGCTTCAGTAGCGGTCTTAAATTCAAAGTTTTCTTTTACATTTTTAGACTTTAAGGATAAAAGATCACTACTAACTTCGTCGCCTCCCCGTTGAAGTTATGTACGAGAGGAATAATCAATTCTAAACATTGTAATCACACTCAGTTTTATCTTTTATGAGGGTGCAAAATCAATGAAAGTGAACACCAGTCGAAGATCCTGCTGATTCTGCCGGACCTCGTGGCTTTAACAAGAAAAGACTAAGGTGCTGATGGCAATATCATAAAATAATGACGTATGTTTTTTGTAATCGCTCTTGTAAAAGTGTAAATATTTCATTACTTTATTATAACTATAAAACCGCCATTACTGAAGTCTTCGGTGCCCAATCCTGATTGTTTGCTTCTGCCCCGCAAATTATAAATACCGTCTAAATTTCTCATTAGAACATCCCATGGTTCCCTGCCGTACTCGATCGTATGATCTTTGAAGACGGTGCTCGTCATCGCTGACGTCATCACCATTTTAAAATTAATATAGAATTTATGTTTTAATATTCTTTTCATTTTCTTTTTGTTTTCTTATTAACTCTTTGACACTAATCATGAAGTTACGACACACCAACGACGACGTGACTACGAAAAAAATTATATGTCTTTATTTATATTAATAATTTATGTATAAATTAAGTATAAAAAGTCGCAAAAAATTTTAGGACCTCTTCAGGTTTAATAATTTATGTTGAAAATTTGTCATATTTTTTATTGATTTATTCACAAATTATTAAAATGAAGCGGTCCTAATTTTTTTTTGCTTGAATTGTTCAGTTACTGAGTCTTTATAATTATTATAAATGTAATAGTGTAATTATTACACTAGCCAGGTGAACGATACCTTAACACAAATGAATAGTCACAGTGTCATCTGCTGGCTATCAGAAGTTTTTCTATGTTGAGCAGGGGCAAAATGGCGGCTCAGTCACCCATACTTACATATTCAAATTGATAATATGTACAGGTACTAATACTCTTGGATTGATACGCAAATATATGGCATTTTAAATCAGACCTACTCATGTAAAATTTGGTAACGTAACATGAAATTGTGACCTATAAATAGACGAAAATATTCTACGAAACGGTATCAAATACAAAGGTGAAACCATCTGACATTTATTATAATAATATAAATAAATAAATGGCCTTGAATACGAAGAGTATTTATATATGTATATATATAAACAATCGAGTTGCTAATTATGGGAATAAAATAATTGTGATTGTTCTTCACTGAGCAGTGCGTGGACCACACTTTGTCAGGTTTATTTATATATATATATATACATACATATATATATATATAATTTTCTAAACAATTTTGTATACAATATTTTCTTCTATTAATAATTTTCATTTCGGTTACTTCGGAGGTAAGACCTATCCTTTAAATTTTATTTTTGTCAATAAAAGAAAGGATTGTATACATACTTATTAAAAATTATTATACTTGAAGAAATCTCAGTTGTTGTAAATTATATATTTTTTGTAACAAAATGTGTAAAAAATAGCCTTCTGACCCAAGGCCGTTTATTTATTGCATTTATTAATGCACTAACTGTATATATAAGAAAACATATAATTAACTTTTTTCATACACTTTCCAATTAATTTACATGATGGAAAATTAATAATATAATTCAAAGCAACCAATGACTCTTATAATCGTTACAATCAGTCACGGCGGTTTTTACAAAACACATTTACTTTTAACGGGAAACAAATAATAATACTCTCTTTAGGTATTTAATTATAACCTTACAAGTGACAATATATTTTTAAACCCTTATTCGTTTAAATTGAACAGGAGTTTTCTGGGGTGGAAATGGGTTTTCTCTTAAACAATCGAGTTGTTAATTATAGGAATAAAATAATTGTGATTGTTCTTCACTAAGCAGTGCGTGGACCACACTTTGTCAGGTTTATTTATTATTTACTTTGAGGAGGCTTGTCACGTGTGTGTCTCTCATGTTTACGCCCCCGCATCATCAAGGGCTGTTTTAGCAACGGGAAGGGTTTTAGGGTAATGATTACGAGGCGGCTGAGTTATTCTACCAAATATTTTGGCTCAAAGTGGTATCCCGCGGAAGCTCGCCTTTCAGGAGAGTAAATATTGCTCCTCCTGCATCGCTAATTAGCTCCGGTTAGCAGTTACCAATACTGTCCCTTTCCGAGTCAACAACACAATCGGTGAAGGGGTGAGAAACACAGCTACTTCCGCCGCAGCCAGGAGATTCAGTCACTGACCGCCGGTCTTACAACTGCATTTTCCTGAATCTTCACATATTACGTAAACATGATTTAATAATAAAAAAAAATGAAATTTGTCTATACGTTTAATGTAATATTTGAATCCATTCAACATTTCCAACATTCTGGTATATAGTTTTATACCACTGTGATCAAAAAGTAAGGAGAAATTGTCATTTAAAACTCCTGGGTATTAGGAAGGCAGGTAATTTTTTTTCCTAGGTTGGTAGGAATGTCTATAATATTTGCCAAGCGTCTGTTTGTTAAAAGGTTTAATTATCTCCGAGTTACACGTGTTTTTGTAAACAACCAAAAGTTAATTTTTCGATTTATGCAATGGGTGATTTTGTTGAGCAAAGAACTTGCATCAAATTTTGTTTACGGATCGAATATTCTTGTGCGGACACGTTGAAAATGTTGCGGAAGGCCTTTGATGATCAAACTATGGCACAAAATAACGTTTATAAGTGGTACAACGAGTTCAAAGAGGGCCGAGAACGAGTTGAAGACGAACCGCGCTCTGGACGACCATCAACGTCTACCGACGAGGGCCACGTCCAAAAGATTTGCTGCTTGAAAATCGTCCATGGACAATTAGAGATCTCGCTGATAGTGTTGGAATATCATTTGACTCAGCCCGAACCATTTTGAAGAATGTTTTGTGTCTCAAACGCGTCAAGTCTCGATTGGTGCCAAAATCGCTCTAGTTTTTTTTAAAAAAAAGCTTCGCGTTGATGTGTGTGAAACTTTGCTGTCTATCAGGACCACTTGAAATGCATCATTACTGGAGACGAGACTTGGATTTACGCATACGACCCTGAAACCACCGACCAATCCAGCGAATATCGTGCAAAAGGTGAAGCAAGACCGAAAAGACCACGGCAAAGTCGATCGAAAATCAAGGTCATGTTGACAGTTTTCTTTGATTATCGTGGTGTGGTGCACTATGAATTCCTTCCGCCGGGGCCAAACTGTCAACAAAGAATATTATTTGAGCGTTATGCGTCATTTTCATGAAGCTATTCGTCTGAAACGGCGGGAATTGTGGGTGAACAACTCTTGGTTCCTTCATCACGCTGATGCACCACGTCATGCGGCGTTGGTTCTTCGCGACTCACATCGTTCCGCAACTACCGTATGCGACTTCTAGCTATTCAGCAAACTCAAAAGGCCAATGCTCGGACGCCGTTTTGACACGATTGAGGAGATAAAAACCGAATCGAAGAAGGTCTTGAAGGCTACACCGAAAAAAGACTATTCCGACTGTTTCGAGGACTGGAAAAAGCGTTGGAAAAAGTGCGTTTTATTGGACGGGGATTACTTTGAAGGGGATGAAATTGATTTGGAAGAATAAATAAAGAATTTATATTTTATAAATAAATTCACCTTACTTTTTTTTCACAGTGGTATAGACCTACGGTATCGTGTAGAATGTGTCATGTAAGATGACAGTCGGGCAGCCGTCTCGGTAGGCCAAGGCCCTTCATGGGCTGTCGAGCCAAGGAGTTAGTTATGGTATCGTCTATCAACGTAATCTATAAAATGACAGACACAAAGCTTCCCAACTCCTTATTCTTATATGAATTATTTTGTTAAATGCACAATAACTAAACGAGCTCAGATCGATAGAATATAGTCAGGCATGCAAGAGAACAACAACTTTATAGTTCATACAACTCTTAAAGACGCTTACAATATATGCTGAAGGATTCAAATTAATTTCTACGTTAGTTCCTGACAAAACGACCAAATAAATTTACTAAACTTCTTTCTTATTTATTGAAAGGAAAGATTATTTCTTTACAAAATATTTAACGTTTTTCGATAAACACATAAAATATAATTAGTGGAAAGTGGCCAACAACCAGAATTTACCATTTTAAGTAAAATGCGTCGTAACGTTTCTTCCCCTTGTTTACGGACTTTTATGTTTTATAAACGTTTAAATTTGAATAAACAATATAACGGGGAAGAATGAGATCTCGTCAATTAATTTCCACTGCCGAAAATATTTTTTATTTTCATTATATTTATAAATAATTTTTATATACGTCTTAAGAAGTTCCTAATCAAAGGGAAGAAAATTTAGGATATATTTTAGTTAATATATATTACTTTTAATGTTTATTGTTATGACTGTTGGCTAATTTCCAATCATTATATTTAATACAAGTGAGGTATAGTTAAAGTTTTTAATTATAAATGCATAAAATATATTTATAGACAGGTAATAATATTTTTAAATCTCAAGTAACAAGTTTCCGAAGAAATCGACGGCATTAAGGAATTATGTCTCACGTCAGTGTTCACAGAACTGATTAAAGTCCACATACATGCGGTTTTTATGGTATTTTTATCTGAATTTATTTTTCTTTATAGTGCCATTATATTTATCATATTATTATTATTATTATCAGTCCAAATTATATGGATTATTTTACGGAAGCCAGAGTAGTACACATAACCACTTAGACCGATCATATTATTGATAAACTCCAACCTCTACCGCATTATCAAATTTTTATAATCTGAACTGAGAGGAGTTTTGTGGAATTTTTAAAATAAATTTCACCCAGAGAGATTGTTTACATTGCATTACTCATACATTTACCAAGGGACGAAAAACTAGTACACAATATCACCAAAAAAAAACACGCGAAATTCGGAAAAGCGCATAAAATAAACAAAAGCAGAGAGATGTTTTATTTTTTCGTTTATTTGAATAACAAAAATATACGTGGGCACAACGCTGCCAAATATCAAATTACGAGATATCATTAACGTTCCGATAATAAGATATAATAAACGTATCGATACAATAGCTTGATATTGAATTCCACAATATTGAAAGATTAATAATTAAAAATATATGAAACATTGTTATTCGACAATATATTCTGTCTAAATACTCTTTCGATATTAGGAAAACTAGACGAAGCTCTAAAAATCAAATGTATATTGTGTTGATTACAATTTCAAAAAATATTTTTCGAATATTCTATCAGAAAATGAATAAGAAACCAAGCAGAGAGAGGGAAAAATGTAAAGGGAAAACCATAAATACTAAATATAGAGGATATCAACAATAAAATTCTGGAACTGAAATTCAGAGATAACCAAAGACTGTACACATAAGCCAGAGAGTTTAGGTTTACTGAGAGAAGGTGATTGTAGCGTAGATGGAAAACTGGCCTTCATTTTCTCTCCCATCATTTACAGTTCTCTTCTTCATCTCTTTACTTAAAAAAATACCTCGCACAATATATGTCGTCACCTTTGTCAAAAAATTTCAAAACTACATTGTTCGTTTTTTGTAATAATAAATTTTTTCATTAGAAAGTCCAATTTTCTGCTCCAATATAATTCTGTAGTCAAGACGTACATTTTTTAAAAAGATACTGTAATCATTCTGATTTTATAAATTAAAAATGTCTTCATTCGTTCCAGGACTTCAGAATATATATATTATACGTAATTTTTGAATATTGATACTAACATATATTTTTGTTTTTTTCTTATATTTACTTATTATCTCTTATAGTTTTACAGTAATCTATTTTAAACTATTTTCCAATAATAATTTTTCAGGCAAGTAAACCAAACCATCTCAATTATACAGACCAATTTTTTGTTACATGTGTTACATACCAGAGGTGATAATCTGCATCCTTATCCTCCTGTACTCAGTTTTTTTTGTTTATAATTACATTTTATGTTGATACAGATCTTCTACTCTTACAATTTAACACATTTTTAGTTGGACTGCAAATAATTTCTTTCCAAATTACTGTGACTAAATTTCCTATCTCAATGTTATTTTGATAAATAGTGTTTCTGTTATTCCATAATTCCCTTTTTTTGTAAGGTGCTATGTGTAGGGTAATCCACATAGTGGCAACTTATAGCATAGGAAAAAGCTTGGAAAGGGGATGCGGAAAGGTGGAGGAAGGTAGCCAAGGGTTTACTAGGGCCCCCGGGCTATGGTTTAAGGATCCTACCCGGAAATTCGCCTCAAAGTGATGCAGGGAAAACCCTAGAAAAACCTGCATCATGTAGTCGGGCATTTGGTACTTGTCCCACGCCCTTTCGATGGCGGGAGAGGAGTTTGCTGTGGGGACGCAGCATTCCCTTCTCCGTGCCTCGACCAGTTTAGGAGGCAGCTGGCCGACTATTTCAATAGGAATTACGGACAACTCTTACCGTTTGCCCAAGGTCTGCGATCCCGTAACATACGCCTCTCAAAACAGGCCAATGTGCCTCGGCATGTGGGAACCTTAGTTCAAAATACCACAGAGATGTGAATTCATCCCCAAAGGTAGCCTCCCCCAGAGGTCTCTGGAAGTCACCTGCGAGAGAATACTCTCGCATGCTTCCTTTTTTTTTAGGGCAACAGGCTACATTAGGGTGATCCAAATTGGGCAACTCCCCTTTAATAGCATAGGAAGGGATTTGAAAGGGGGGGTGCGGAAGGGTAAAGGAAGGTAGCCAAGGGTTAACTAGGGCCCCCGGGCTATATTTTAAGGATCCTACCCGGCATTCGCCTAAAGAAATGCAGGGAAAACTCTAGGAAAACCTGCATCGGGTAGGTCGGGCATTGTGTACTTGTCCCACGGCCTTCCGATAGCGGGAGAGGAGTTTGCTGTGGGGACGCAGGATTCCCTTCTCCGTGCCTCGACCAGTTTAGGAGGCAGCTGGCCGACTATTCCAATGGGAATAGAGAACAACTCTAACCGTATGCCCAAGGTCTGGTTTCTTTTAGGTAATAGGCTTCATGAGGGTAATCCATATGGTGGCTACTTCCGTATAATAGCATAGGAAGGGATTTGAAAGGGGGGATGCGGAAGGGTAGAGGAAGGTACTCAAGGGTTAACTAGGGCCCGCGGGCTGGCTTTTACTCCATTAATATATAGTAAATACCTTCTCCTAACAGCAGAAGGAATTTTTTCTAAGCCCCCAAAGTTGCTCCTAGTTGAACGCCATTAATTTCTGCCCGCGGAATATATTTTTTTTATTGGCCCTTGATGGAACATTTACAAACATGCATGCTGTTGTTAGACTTCGCTCCTTTGTCTTTTAAAAAACAAATAAAACACCAATTGATTTGTTTGAATGTCTAATTCAGTGCGACATTTTTTGTGAGATTATCAAGAGCGTTCGACATTTTAGAGGTAAACGTAGCGGCTCCATATTAACTTTTACCGAGTAATGGAAGAATCACACAAAGACAAACTAACGCCGAGTGTTTTCTCTATAACGCACACATGTGCCAAAATTACATAACCGTAAATTGTATTGACGAACCGTGCAAAGTGGAGCAAAGGAGTGTCTGTATTCGCGTGAAAGTTAAAAGGGAGAAGGATTAAATACGACGTGCCAGTCAGACATAATTTAATTTAAAAGGTAAACCATCCCTGACTTACGGGCAAATGTTGAATGCGCTTTTTTTTCTGAACGGGGAAAAGCGCAAATCCTTCTTTTTCCACGATAAGCTGAAATTCGCATGAAACACAAATAAATTAACGGGCTGAGTAAGCAGAAACGTTGAAGAAAGACCAATTCGTAAAATACATGCGTACACAGTTCATTAAAAAACGTTGTATAAATATCCACTTTAACCCTTCTTCAAGATTGAATCTTTTTCCTGTGAATGTCCAACTGAAGTATACACTCCTTCATTTTTAAAATCTTTACCCTAAAGCATTAATTAAGCAGGATCTTTAATCCGTAAATCGTACGCACAGTGATGTGAATAGAACGTTTTAAGATACACGAAAGTAACGCATAATATAAACAAAATAATAAGGCTTTCAAATCGAATTATAATTTTAGAAACACGTCATATGTTAATTTTTTTTCCTTTCCTGGTAAATCATAATTCGTTTCTGAGTCAATTAAATGCGAATAAATAAAATAATATTTATATGAAATTAATTAATTTTCCAGACAGTTGGCTTTTACTCATTTATTTGTAATATTTCCTTCAATTGCTTGCTTCGTTAAAGCTTTGATATGTCATCCATCAATAAAATGAATAATATTTTTGGGTTTTATTTATGTTATTAGAAACCTACGGAGTTGTTATTTTAAAATCTCACTTTTTACGTAACAAATATTGATGTTATGTTTTCGTGTCACGCTTGAAATGAGGCTGATTTTATTTCAAGTATTTATCTGTTTGCCTTCGCTCGTCTGTACATTTGTCGACCTAAAAAGAGACGTTACTATAATTTTATTTTATTAATCCTCTTTATAATTTATTGACTACATATAATGACACGCGGAAACTGAAACGTTGTTTGATTGCAGCTGGAGACTTTTATGTGTGGGTACTCAAACGTTTTGTCAACTGATGTGTGCAGTTGTGTCGCTCTAGGCTCTTCTTATCACCTGAAGAAAGTGACAAGGATTCCAGAAACGTTGTGTGGTATTTATATTATCACTTATTTTGTCTGTACATTTCTTATTTATTGTTTTGTTTTATTTTGTTGGGAACATTAGCATTTACAGTAGAACCAGTCCTGCCTCATTCATAGTGTTATTAATGTCATTGTAGATATATATTCCCTCTAACAATTTTCTTTTGTTTAAATTATTCTCACTTTGTAAGATTTTAACTCCATCCCAGTCTATTTCATGTCGTGTGTCCTTCATATGTTTAGAAAAAGTCGTAGTCGGTTTTTAATCTACTTTTGATTTGATTTATGGCGGTAAATTCTATTTTTGAGTATCATCGAAATGTGTCCAATATTTACAGTTCTTGGCATTGTATTTTGAAAATAAAATTTTTTCTTTCATATTATATATAAAATTTTTTAGTTTATTTATTAGCCTATACTTCATTATTATTTCATTAAAACCATGTCGTTACATTATTTTCTGATAATTAACTGAAACATTCTATATAACTCAAATCACCATTTTGTTATCAACAACCTTCAATTTAAGAGTTGTATCGTCATTATTTTCTATAATTGCATAATTTGACATATTATAAACAACTTCTGCGTCTACATTATTCAGCTCAAGCATTGACCAAGTTTCTACATTTCTACTATTTTATTCCATAATTTATGTAGTAACCACAAAGGATACAAATTGTTTGGACAGTTGTCGTTACTGAACCTCTCGCCAGGTGTGTGGTTACAGAATGACTATACAAATAGTAAAGTGGTCAATTTTACCGAGTGATTGATCCATAAACTGGTGATTTAAATACAGGCATAATATAATTAGTGTGGATTGTAAGACTTTAATATAACTAAAAGATTGTTATTGTTTTTTCGGAAATGTTTTCCTAGAGGAATAAGGTCAGCTAATAGAAAGCTTCTGATTTATTTAAATTTTTGATGATGAAGAAATAAACCTTGATACTGCGGACTGTTTATTGGTTTTTTATATTGACTAGTACTATATTATTAGTCTTTTTGTTGATGATATGAAAGAATGACACTTTATTAATCACTGATATTGTATCAGCTGAAATAATCAGAGATGTTTCAGAGTGTCAAGTGTCGCGTATGAATATTGCAAAGTCCTACAGTTGATCCCTGAGGCATTGATTTAAGTGGATCCGACAGAGAGACTGATTGAGCTTCTTGAACATTTTTGAAGTGGATCTCCTTGTTTTTTTTCTTGAGACGTTCTCCTTTAGAGACCAGCCACTCGGGCAAGGGGAGAGTTGAACTGATAACACCACAAGAAACGTCTTGAATCGCAGCCAAAGATTTTCCCTCCACGATTCGGCTGCGTGGTACATACTCCCGGAGAAGATATATATGTATAGGGGATAAAATAAGATTCCGAGGACGAAACAGTGGTGTTTCTCCTAACAAAGAACAGTAATTGGCTCCTTCTACGAGGAGGGAAGTTTGCTTAAGGGAGAATTGTGTAAGCCTAAAATGGATTCGGAACGGTTAAGCTGATTTAGCAAAACAACGTCTGGGCGACAAAAGTCTGAGGATTTACTGAGTTTCGTCCGGTAAAGGAACAACCTCGTCCAGAGAATTGCAAGAAGTAACAAAATAATGTTTGTGGCACGAATAAATTAATATAACGAAACAGTTGAAATACAAACCTAGGACTATATTTTAAAAAATCATTAAATATCCAGAGAAATATTAAATATTTATAATCAAGTAATATTCTCTTTCTCGAGAATATAAAATCTGTGCTCTCAACGTAATTTTTATACAATATAAATTGTTTATTTCCAATGATTATTTTGTTTTTGCTAACACCCATTGGAGAACCCCAATATATTTTTTAAAAACAAAATCTACGTATTAAACTAAAGAAACTTCCACTAAAGCTTTTAAAATATTATATATATATATAGACCAGAAAGCTTAATAATATATATATCTTTAAAACGAAAATGTAATATTTCAGGGAAAACAAATGACGAGAATTTTAACGTTAGAAAAATTGTATTTTTAATAAAAAAAATTTTAAAGTAAAAATAATTTTTGCTAATAATATATTGTGTAATAAAATCATAACAATCATTAAAATTATATTTAAAACCATAGAAAAATCTGTCCTCATTTTTAAGAAATATGATTATATAAGAGAAAAAATACCGTAGAGGTGGAACTTAACAGTTCCTGCTGATATAAAATAATTTAAAAATTCCTGCGTCCTTTTACGGAAAGGAGTCTCTTAATACTGAACGGGAATCAATTGGTTGACATTTCACCAATGATTTAATTAATTCTTGAATTAAGATTTAGTCAAAACGTAAGTTACTTAGGAATAAATAATTATAAAATATTTAAAATAAATCTATAACGCATAACAACGTAAAATAAATTAATATTTAATATAATAAATATTGTCGTAAAAAAATACGCTGATGGAAAATATTTAAAAAAATTAAAATAAAATTTTCTTACTCCTTTAAATTTATTTTAGAAATACATTATATGGTTAAATTAGAAGCCATGCTACAGTTTTTGTATAAACTATAAAAATTATTTATAAATTGAAAAACATACTTATAAAAAACTTGGAAAATGATAAAATTGTAAATAAATTATATAAAAAATAGCAAATTTAGGAATTTAGGAAAACTGAATATGGTAAATAAAAATATTTAATAGAAAAACTATGCGGAAACTCTGTGACTGTAGGAATAACTACACAAATTATAAGAACTCTGAAATAAATAGAAAAACAAATTTAATTGTATTATCTAGTGACAATTAAGCACCGTCGGTATTGTCGGACTTATTTGCTGTTGTGTATGAAACGTGAAAAGACCAGAAAGCGTAATAATATTTTGAAATTTGTTTTTGTACCGAAGATATGTTTCACAAAATTACAGTCACTTACCTGGATCATTTAATTTCAGGGAAATAAATCGATATTAAATTATTCCTCTGTAACCTATAAAATATTGTTACTTAATGAATATGTATATTGCACAAATATTTGAAGTTGCCTCTAAGGATTTAATATAATTATACCGTAAATAAGCTGGGTTGTTTAAACTTTTCCCGTTATAATTAAGTATTTTCGAAGCAATTATGGACATTTTCCAGAGCACTTGCAGGAGTGAACCAACAACAGCTTCTGTTTAACAATTACACAGAAATGGATAATTATGTTTGTAGCTGTTAATTAATAATAAATTTCCTATTTTCAGGTTAGACTTACCTTCTACCAACGAGGCCAACAAACTACAACATAAATCTCCTGAATTTACAAAATAAACTGGATTTATTTGTTAAAAAACGCTTGTTGTTGCAAATAGTACTCGAACGTACATAAAAAAACATTTACAGACAAACAAAAGTGGGAAAATGTTTTATTATGTGTATGAATAAATTTATATTCCAGTTTGTTTCTAGAACGAGACAAATGAGTAGAAATGATTTTCCTTGGCACTAAAAAAAAACCTCGAGGTGTTATCAAAACATATCGAGGATTCCTCGTAAAATATTTGAAACCTATTCACCAATTAAAACTAAGAAATATTAAATGTAAACTGTATTCATGCGAAGGATAAATGCACGATAAATTTTATTTTTCAACTATAAGAAGAAAAGTTAACCACTTAGTCTATATAATATATTTGTCAGAAAAAATTGAAATATACAATAATTACGCTTACCATTTTGCAGAAAATATTAAATAACTCACACAGTCATTTCACGACTGTTACTAACATAATTATACGTCAGTTACTTAAAATTGTAATTAATATAGAAATGAGACCGCAAATACATTAAAATATACAATATAATTGCTTTCACTGTATCATTTCAAAAATAAATTCTCGGCCTCTAATATATTTTATTCCATTTATTTTGTATTTGCAACCGGGACTAATGAAATCCTCCTCTTTTATTACCATTTAACCGATATGATGTACTATACAGGACTATTTTAACTTATTACGAGTTCATATTTATTATATTTCAGTGTTGATATATCATGGGATATTAATGTGCAATATATTAGTATGAAAACTTTATTTATTTATTTCGTTGCTGAAGCACATCAGGTGGATTGGAATGGGACAAGCAAATCTCTGCTCGTCTCTCTTCCATTTTTTTTTTCTATTTGAGATTTTAATTGAGGCCAGGAATACGTAATGCGATTGACCGGTTTGCAATTTATCTCCAGAATAACTGTTTGAAAATATAATTCGTTACGAACAAAGTGAAAAATATATTTCCTCTCATCACAATGAATTAAATGGAATGGCCCAGTGAATAATAATTAAAAATATATGAAAAACAGAAGAAATGAAACATATCATTTCAAAGCTAGGGTACAAACTCTGAATTGCGGAAAGAAATATCCAGAATGGCGAAAAATTCAATAAGGATGAAATATACGTTTGTGAGGGGAAAGATTCCTTAATATCGCCATTTTCAAAGCTTTATTTTTCCCTCCATATTTGCCAGATTTAAATCCAATTGAAAAGTTATGTTTTTCCGTCAAGAATGCCATAAGAAAAGCTCTAAAGAACTTTTGGCCCGTATATATATATAATCAAGATGCTAATATTTGGAACAATATTTACGTTCGTCTTTGTTTACTGAAATTTTATCTTTCCTACAGCCATAATCATTAAACGCTTTTTTATCATCATTTCACCGCCATTGTAGTTTGAAGAACCTTGTAGGAGAGATACGAAGGGGCTACCTTTGAGGCTGCCTTTTCCTCTCAGTTTTTGAACTAAGGTTCCCACAAGCCGAGGCACCCCGGCCTGTTCTGAGAGGTGTATGTTCCGGGGTCACAGACCTTGGGCATACGGTAAGAGGTGTTCGCTATTCCCATTGGAATAGTCGGCCAGCTGCCTCCTAAACTGGTCGAGGCACGGAGAAGGGAATGCTGCGTCCCCACAGCAAACTCCTCTCCCGCTATCGGAAGGGCGTGGGGCCCGACCTACCTGATGCAGGTATTTCTAGGGTTTTCCCTGCATTTCTTTAGGCGAATGCCGGGTAGGATCCTTAAAATATACCCCCGGGGGCCCTAGTCACCCTTGGCTACCTTCCTCTACCCTTTCGCATCCCGCCTTTCAAATCCCTTCCTATGCTATTAAAGGGGAGTTGCCCTACGTGGATTACCCTCATGTAGCCTGTTGCCCTAAAAAAAAATTGTAGTTTGAACGTTTTCCTACAATCCACTTCATTGGAGTTTATTCAGTTCTTTTAATCCATGATTTTCTTTCACTATAATAATTGTATAATAATGTCAGAGCCGTAGAAGAGTTATGCATGACGTTTGTCGAAGATTTGTAAGGTAATGTAATAGATCCGATTTTGACGTACACAAACGTTCCACATTTATGTGACTCTTTTTCTAGCGGATAAAAGCTCTCTGGTATTTCACATGACAGCAATTCCAACTTAATTTCGTATTCCTATTTATTATATATACGTGTACGTACTGTGACCTTACCTCAACGAGCTAAGTCATTTCGTCTTCGTCACTTTTCTGGATTGTTACTTTTACAAAATGTATTAAAAAAATTCTTTCAAGGCTCTCCAATGGACTATGCAACCTTCTATTCCTCTCGAATACTTCGAGAAACTTTATCAGTCAAAACTGGGACCGTTTACACTGAAGCTTTGGCATACGAGTCCCCTGGCATTCACATACATTAAACTATTCAAGTGAAAGTATATCATGCATCATGAGTACGTCTAGGAACAATTAATTATAATGAAAATATGTTTGTTGATAAATAAAAGATTTTATATGTTTTATTTCAGATTTTTACAATAATAAATTTATCTTCTCGTTACTCGTACAAAGAGTTTTTCAGCTTCTGAAGTCTTAATTTATAGCTAAATAGCAAAATTATTCCACATCTTCCACAACATAAGAATATTTTTAATATTAAGTGGTTCGCTACCAAAGTGCAATCAAAGCAAACTTTATAGTTCTTAAAATTGCGGTTTATACATATATTAAATTTTTTCCTCAGCGGTAGGAGTTTTAATTAAGGGTAATTTCTGTTTCCGTGTTCGACGACGGCGGCGGCTTCCTAATTTGCAGAGTGTGTCTTTGCTGCCCTCGGGTCCGACCAACGACATTAAGGCATTTGCTGCTGGCGGAACAAAACTTGATTTCTCTCTCTCCCTCTGTTTCCTGGCTGATGTCCGAAATTTGTATGCAAATTAGAGAACGTTTTTTGCGTTTTGTGTGAGGGCTGGTTTTTTCCAGCTCTGCTCTTCCTTTGGCCGGAAGAAGAACAACAAGAACAGCGAAGGATGAATTGAACAGGAAGACAGATGATGACCATGAAACGGTAATTTTACTAGTGATGTCCCTTACCCCACACCAACATAGACACTCTCACAATGAAAAATAAAATAATTTGATCAGGGTTGAGAGAATCGTCGTGAACGGATTGGACACTGAATGTTAACGAAAGGGAAACTGAGTAATGAGTGTGTGGTAACTGCTGCTTGAATAAATGCAAAGTCTAGAAATTAAATTTGTGAACTTGAGATAATGAAATTTCTGGATATGGAAACATTTAAATGATAAGGACGTAAAAATCGAACCCGGGACTCCAGCTTGGAACTGGATTTTTTTCCATACTGATCCTTTAATTCAGTTTAATGGCTGATATGGCTGAAATTTATTGGAAACTTATTTCTTCTGTTCTTGAATAATGATTTGATTGGTCTTCAACATTCAATTTTACTTGGATAAGATATAGTTGATAATTAATTTTTATATAACTATTAAATAGTGAAAAAACAAAATAAAAGTTTTGTTAGTTATAAAAGAAACGAGTAAGATAAACTTCGATAATTTACTGTATTCGATCTCCTGTGGTGTAGTGGTCAGCTTCGCATCAAAGAGGTCCCGGATTCGAATCCCGGCCATTGATGTTTGTGTGCGTGAGAGAAAATATCGTTAGTCCCCTGACAAAGAAAAAATGAATCCCCATAACGAGTCACTAATAACCAAAGCTGTTGACACGACTGTAAATAAATCAATATAAAAAAAAACTGTGTTACAGACATTGCAATACGGGTTAGCCTATCCGCCAGTAGAGTAGCCAACACCCCGGCCAATGAACTTCAGTGCTTGTCGCTTCATTCTTGTATTGATGTAAGGACTATCGAATGTGGTTTTTCTGTGTGATAGAAGTTTTTTTTAGAAAATAGGAAAGTGAGTGACGCACTTGTAATCCCAACCCTTTTCCCCTCCAGTGACATTCGAAGTAGTGCTTCGATCTCCAAATCCATCGAAACGCGTAAGACTAATGCTTCAATTCCGTCCTTTCCTTATCCTCGAACACCTCACATTTATTCTCATTGGGGGACTTGATATTTCCGTCTCCGTTATTTAAATTATATACATCCCTCTACCAACCTGACTCATTTTTTAATTCATTGCCAAAGAAACTTCATTAATGCTTGACTATCCACATCTCATGAAATATTTAGAGGAGAAATTTTCCAAATTATCTGAAAGCTTGATCCTTTTCGTTTCTACAAGAATATGAATAAACCTATTACATTAATATAACGTTATCGCCGTAGACTGGTGAACAATTTTCGTTATTAATTTAGTTTAGGTATTTACTAAAATTCCGAAAAAGAGCAGTAATGTTTAATATATATGTAAACATCATTACCCGTGAATGTTATTGAACAAATAAGGAGGAGCACGTAAAAGAATAGAAAACAATTGAGAAAGATGATGAAAGTTGCACACTGGTGACGTTTAGCCAAGAGACGAAAGAGAGAAGCGAGGCCGTAAAATTTTCAAAGGCTTTTATCATCGAGTGTATAAGCAAGAGCTGCTTAGCCCCCTTTTTTTTATACTAGAGAGAAAAGGCCGGGAAAGGAGGACACAAAACGTAATATAACTTATATATTTTCTCTCCTCGAACAATATGAGTATTTCTTCTTTGAAATTGCTTCGGCTGCTGATATCCCAATTTTTTTTAATAACGTCAGAGTATCACAGATGAGGAGGCTTTTCTTTGTATTACAGACTAGAGAGGATCTCTAACCCACTTCAACCGTGGCTTCACAAGTTGCCTTACTTGCGGTTCAGGAAAGAATATTTCTGAAGTGTTTTGAAGAAGGATACCACAACTCACCACTACTTTCTACTTGAAATCAGTAAAAAAATATAATAACTAAAATGATACGAATACAGTTAAGAATTTTTTTTGACAAACCTTTTAGATTGTACTTTAGTTTTTTACACTCACACAAATTTGTGACATAAACGTATTATAAAATATAAATTGTTCATTTTGCAGGATTTGTGCCCATAATTTTCGTTGAATAAACCATAAATTATTAGGATTCTTTCTCCCTAAAATTAAATCTTTTAGGACCACTACACGTTTTTAAAAAATATTGCAGAAACCGTTCAACAAGGATTTTTAAAATAATATTTCTGATATAAAGTCGAAATTTGAATTGAAAACATGATATATATGATAGAATTACCACATTTTAACAAATTAGGAAAATATTATTTTTAATAAAAAATCAATAGTAAAATAATGTAGAATAAAATAACCATTATTAAAATCACAGAAAACTGTTTCGCTTTTAAGATTATTTTTGAAGATATATCATGTTCTGAAAAGAAATTTAGTAGCAAAAATATACCCAATAACTTACTTCCTCTCCAAACTCCCTGGGTAGCAAATTGTTTTAATTATTTTTCTTCCCTATTTATGCATGCTTTGCGAAATTCCATAGAGAATTTAGGATGTAGGGCTTCAGGAGTTAATTTCATTCCATATTCGTAGCTCCTGCAGAAATTACTAATTTATATATAAATATTTGATTTGCATCTCCACTTCTTCTTGGAGCCTTATTATTAAAGTATTTAGTTATTGATTTCCTCGCAATCCGTCGTGAGTACTGAAAAAAGAAATCCTGATATACTCATATTGTAATACTTTAGTGTGAATTATAAATTCTAAATTAATCATGTTTTAATAGAAATCCTTGTAATTGTCTCAATCCCAAGAGACGGGAGCGAAAATCTGAATCGTTTTTTCTAGACAATTACAAACTTAAACTGTATATGTGTATATTTATCCAATAGGGAAAATTATTATTATTATTTTTATCTTTCTCCCCTCTGGATGGCAGAATAAAAGACAATAAAATCAACGTTGGCGCGAGTGATTACCATTGATTATTCCGGTAAATATTTAAAACCTGCGAAAAAAAAACGGTAATTACGATTCCCTAGTTGCTGATACAATTGCAAGTTGTATTGAAAAATTTCAGTTTACTGTTTTATTCATTCACCTTTATCTCTCTATCCCTCTCTCACTTTCTGTGACCCATAATTATTATGAGGTAATTAGCAAAAGTATTCCACATTGGGCAGTGAATTGTGTTTCTATCATTAGCCGTGTAGAACGGACCATAATTAGGGGGAGGATTTAATATTCATTGTACAGAGACTGGGAATAATGGGGAAGTCAGTTGATTATATGTTTGTTGTTTCGTCTGACGGCATTCGTTATACTAATTGTTGACATTTTCAGATATTCCAACAAATTTCCCAGTTATACTCTTATTATTGTCATACACCTCCACTCGTCTGTCGATTGGTCTTCTTTAAGAAGTTGTTTTCTTTCCTGTTTCGTCTTTACTTCCACTGTCCTAAATACTAAATTGACATATTCTGTTTTCACATTTTCCTTTCCTATTATCTGTATTCTTAAATTTGTGAAATATTCTATTTTTACTACTTTAAGTTCAGTTCAATAAATAGTTCAAAGTGACGCTAAAATAAGAAAAGGGGGCGACAGAAGCCTATTGAGAAATAATTAATAATAAATTATATTATATAATAATTATATATATGAATTATATAATAATTAGTAATCAGACTTAGATTTATACTAAGTTTATGTATAAAATCTGCAAGTACTGGAAAGTGATAAAAATTCATATTAAATATATAGTAATGAAATTATCTTAAATTCTTGAACAAAATTCCTTCTAGTTATTCTCCAAAGTTAGTTTGTCGTTCTAATGTATGTCGTGCTGTATTTTATATTTGGCCGAGTTGAATCTGAGTTTCAATTTTTTTCTATTTGAGGACGAGCATAAAAGTATTGAATACAGCTCAAAGCGTAAGATTTTATTCAATAGAATTTGTAATCTCATATTTCCCCATGATATAAGGGATAGGTTAGGATTAGAGCCCAGACAATGCTTTTACGACAATATGACGCTGTTACTGCTACAGAGAAAAATATTTAACCATATTTTTGGGAGGGCGGGGGTTGTGAGACAGATGACTAATAAGTCACAGTGTCGACTTTATGTGAGTTCCCGAGTTCGAAGCCTGTGAGAGTGGCCGAGGGGGAGGGGTGGGTGGATGGAGTGCGCCGGTCAGAGCAGAGAGACGCGAGCGTCGCGACGCCCAGTCCCGCAGTTGCTCCGACGGCGCTCTCGCTCGCGAGTGTGTGTGTTGCTTTTCCTACGGCGCCTTGCCCCGACATGGTGGACCCGCTCAAGATTTTCTGGCTGCTGACCAACAGCACGTACCTAGGTGGGTCCTCTCAAAAACGAAAGTAAAAACAAATTTTCCTCTATCTACGAACAATTTTAATTATACAGAAGGAAAATTAGGGAAATTGTGGTTATATTTGTAGACGGGGAAAAAACTAAATTTATCAGGTCCTCAACCATTACAAATACGTAGAATTTGAAGTCTAAAACAGCAAAAAAACCATAAACTTCATTTTTAAAAAATGAAACAATAATTGATAATGGGTACTTAAATTATTACTACGTGACATTTTGTTTTCAGAAGGTTTATATTTTGCAAATCTGCAGCAATGGTGTTTGTAGTAAACTTTTTATTTTCCAGAAAAGACTAATTAATATTTAAAAGATACTTGACTAATATATTTTTTGTATATTATAGCATACATTGTATTGTACTATTTTCTTTATAGCTGCCACCTCCAGGTGCAGATTTGATTGGAGCAATAAATTCAATACAAAATTTTGAAACGGGTTTTTAACCTTTATCTTTCATCCTTAATGCTGGCCTCTTAGATTCTTATTGGCAACAACACGATGGAAATCAACTCATTCAAGGACTTATTCTCAGTATTTTATTATTATATTTTAAAGGGCTCGCAGCTTATTAACGGAGGCCTCTGCTGTCATCGTATTCATATTTCTTCAGGACTCGGGTCTCCTTGGTCGTTCTCTCAACCATTAGTCCGCAAGTGCACGTCTTCTACGTAAACTACGTACTGCAGCACAATATTTATTAAGTAGAGTGGTATGAAAATATTAAGAAAAATCGTGGTTGAAGAAAGAAATCGTTGTAATACCCTCGAAAATATTTTTATAGAAAATCGTGACCTCGAAGTTGGAAATTAATACCATTATTTTATAGTTATTATTTGACTGGGTATAAGGGATTAAGAACCGCCGTGCGCTCGTCAAACCCCTGTGGGGCATAGACGCCACCGTTTCGCAGATCAGTTTTGTGGCAAAGTCACTCGTCGCCAAACGTGTAATCTGCAGTAATTGGCCAGTGAAAATTATTTCATAAAGTTTATTTTGACATTCACTCTAGATAATTTGTAATGAAAAGATGGTATAATCTAAAATAGTAAAGAATGGAAGGGTTTTAATGGTTGAATAAATGTTTTAATATACAGTGACGGAGACAGAATCGGACTTGATGTAAAATATAAAAATTCGCATAAAAGAAAAATAAAGTAAATAAATCCAATCGATAGTGAAAATATACGTGATGTTTGAGCATAATATAAAATACTTAATTCGTTTTCTTAGTCATGCAGTTGAATAATAAGAAGGGGTGAAATATATTTCAGACAAAATCTACATTGCTTGCTAAAATTGTTGCAACACGAAACATCCATAGATCAAAAACGTAAGAAAATTGCGTGACAATTAGAAATGAATGGAAGTTGAATTTTTGTGAAGTTCTGTTTTATAAGGACAAAATTTCTTTACGAGGAATATTCCTCACCTTGGAAAACTTAAACGATTCAAGGCGTGGCGGAATACGTAATTTTCCCCTTACACAGAAAATGTTACGGTACAAAGTACGGAAAAAAGGGAATAAAAATAAAAATGAGGCGTTGTATAATATATGAACCCATGAAAAATATATGTAGCGACAGAATACAAACGAAGTTATATTAAATTCATGTTTATAAAAGTACAAAACTATTAATTAAAGTAAGACTCAAGCTTACTCGAAAACCATTTTTTGAAAACTACAACAACTTTGTGTCTATAACTATAAATTCTTTATCTGACTTTTAATAATTGGTTCGCATCTGACAACCTCTTCATCTCCATGAACTTATCGTTCAACATGCTTATTTTTTTCAGTTTATCTGATAACGATTTTTTTTCTTTATTGCAATCATTTATTCCGGTTGTTTAGAAATATGGAGCTCAGCTTTGGAGTTTAATTGTCTGAACTAACTAGAATAATTTTGTTCTTCGGATTTTCTTAGTCTCAGGGAACAAATGTAAAAAATTAATAATCGGTAATATAATATGAATATAGAAAGACGGAGTAATAGAAGAGTATTTATTTTATGTTGGCTGGTTAGTTACATAAGGAAACAATGGAGAGAATGGAAGAAAAACAATCTACCAAACTTCGTAATAGTAATACAAAATTCGGTTATTTATTATTAAGTTCAAAAACTTTTTTTTAATAATAATATTAAACACACATTTTATGCTTTAAGAATTTATTTATATATATTTCTCAATTAATTAAATTTTTTAATTTATATTAATAACCAGTCATCGTTAAAACAATTATACTAGAAATTAAAACGTTCAAAATGTATCTTTTTCATTGAAAAAAAAATTACATTAAAAGTTTTTTGACTGAAGAAACTAGCAGTAAGATTAAATTATACTAAACAATCCTCAGAGCGACCTCCAGGCCGTTAAGTCATGAACTATGCCATAAATATAAAGTGAGCGATGCGTGTGAAATATTATGTCGACGTATGCAAATGTAATTCTCTAGTAATAGGTTCAATGTGGCAGGAGCCGAATTTGTAGCCTATGTAGAAGGGGAAAAGAAGTCGACAGCAAAATATATAGAGGCGGCAAAATGTACGTGGTCGGGGTGAATCCAAAATATGTTATTACCCTATAATACTACAGAACAATTATTTTATAATACAAAACCCTTGATCTCATTAACTAATCGATATAATAATAAATCGATGGTAGACGATCGGAAACGGTACACATTTCTCGTTACGAACTTGATGCTGTGGTACCAGAGTCCATCGAATTCAAGATAGAAAAAACTACGTACAGTTCTAAAAGACACTAAAAATTGTTTGTTTCTATATTTCACATTATAACATAGATTTTACCGACGCGCTCACGGACAAAATATTGTTCACGAACTGATTATAATATTACAGTATGAAAAAGGTTGTAGAAAATTTAAAACTTTTAAAAAGCTCGGAATGTAAAAGCATAAAAATTAAATTGGACCGAATTTTTCGTAATAGTCTTAACATTTTCGGAAGTGAAAAATTGTTGAAAAACTGGATTCTTAAAAGAAAAGAAAAGAATTTTGTTAAACTTAACTGGAACAAAATTTTTATGACGTCGTAGCGAAATTTTTTTAACTTGGAACTCAGTATTTGAGCGAAAATTAGGTATAAAAATTGTAACAGGATTATTTAACATCAGGAAAGAGCCATGTATTTTTTCTGTGAATGTCTAAGCATTTATTGGGTAAAATGTAGAGATTGTGAAACGACGTTTTGAAGGCTAGCGCTTTAGTCTTCATCCGTCTAAAGATCAAAGATGAAATATGACCGCCATCGAAACATGAGAGTGTATTATATCCACTCTACACGAGTGAGAACCCGAGAATGTTTATTTTTTTCACCTCCAAGGTTTTAAGAAATATTATCCTTGATTGGAAATTATAATATAATTAATTCTGTATACGGAAATAACCTTTAGCCGAGAGAAAAATTATACGGACACTTACCCCTTAAAAATTCTAATATATCAATTAATATTTGCGAATCTGTTACACACATAGATTGTTAAATAGGCCAGTACAGGAAATAATGTGACGTCAGAACAACGTGAAACAATTGAGCCCTTATATTAATTACAGAGAAAATTAATTATGGACACTATTAAAAAACAAAAACATGGTTGCCCCATTGAAGCACACAACACTGAACCTATTACATTTGCATACATCAACTCATCGAATCACGATTTTGTGTACATTTCAATAAAAAAAACGGTTTTACAATATGGTCTATTTTCATAACTGTTATTTCTATTGTTTTATGAAACAACACCTCCGATTTAATGATGTAAAATTTTATCTCACGATCCCTTGTTACGTTCTATTATCACTGTTTCAATTGGAATAATTTTTAAACGCATGTATTTGGAACCGTGATTAGACAAATCACTTTAAAATTAAATTATATGCTATTAAATTTTTACGGTTTAGTACTCATTGGAAATCATTATTTCCGGATATTTGCAGACTGTGTCTTCTCGCTGTTTTCCACGATATTGTATTCTGACTGCTTATAAGACGTAATTATGTCAATGTGCGAGGGAAAAGCGAGCCCTCAGACGATTTTCCACGATTTCTTGTTACGTTTTCATACCCAGTTTAAATAGGACTGATATTAAATCCTCTATTTCAGTGTTTGGCAACACTGTGTATTTATGAAATTTTAAAATGTGAACATTTATTTTGTTTCCTAACATTCCCTTTACAAATTATTGATTGTAAGCTGGCCGCAGACCGTAGTAAAGCTACGCTCTGTGCCAACAGATGACATTCTCATTCGAGTGTTCCTTGCGAACTAATTAGGAAAAAATTAAATGTATACATTATTCACAGTACTGTTATTGTGTGATTAGAATCATTGAGCTATACGAATTGGATTATTTTTTCAAAAATATATAACGGATTAATGTTAAAAATAAAGTTCATTATCAAACTATTTACATTTCATGCGTATCCCACTCAGCAATTTATTCCTGAGTGGAATAAACGTTGAATGGTGCATTTTATATTTTATCCACCGTTTAAATTTGTACGTTTATGTTTCTACTAAATGTCAAACGTTAAATTATGTATGAGCCAGATAATCATGTGTGGAGAGCGATATTTCCCTCACCACCCACTCCCAATATTTCAAATAATTAATTTCCGAAACGTTAAATGTAATGTACGGAAATCAGGAAGCTCTCAAATATTTATTTTGTATATTTGTATTTTACCTTCAGATTAAAATTAAATTCAGACTGTTTATTGTAGTCTGAATAAAATATGTGCAGCGTAAATATATATTTTTTTTAAAAAAAAGTTCTATATAGCCTATATTAATATTCATGTTCAATTTTCATTTCAATAACTTCCCGCAAATTAATTGTAATTTGTTTTTGGCGTCAAGGTGTTTTTGTTGTTGAAACCACAGTCACGTTTAAATATCAAATTTCAACTGTCAATATTGATATAATAGAAACCGTTCTTTTTGCGGCGTTTTCCAAGTTCCACATTATTTAATTGGAGTATTGTGAATCCAAATATTCTATATATATATATATATATATATATATATATATTTATTTATAACTAAATAGTCTGCCTGAATATTTAAAGAAAGCGACTGAGGTTTAGAGAAACTGCCAGTTGTGAGGAAGATATGTTCAATTTTTTTGTTCGAATTTAATGTTAGTAGGATTGATGAGGTAGAAAGGTAAACGTATAACGTTAAACCTGAAATCACCATATAATTTACGTATAAGAATTTATTATTTGTTAAATTAACCTAGGAAGATAATATTTCCAATGAAGATACATAGACGAAGTGATACGACAGATTTAAATGAATAGAAATAATAATAATAATAATAATAATACACAATTTTAGGCTCTCTTTGAATTAATTTTATCATTTCAAAACCACATTCTTTATATGCAAATAGGAATTTGGGGAATTTACTCGACGAAATTGAATGTTTAATACTGATAGATTCCCTATAAACTAAATTAAATTACCTTTTTCCTTTGAATTTAATTTAAAATCAAGCGGTATTTTCACAGTATATTTGAGGTAATTAAAGTTTTGTAAATTCTCGTAATTGTTTCTCGTAAAAATTGTTCCCTCCCTGGTAATAAATAAAATATAATTGTTGAACTTCACGAAATAATTTTCGCAGTGAATGAAATAACATTCAAGGGTCCCCAGTTTTACAGCAACGATTAAATGTTTTTTTTCCTTTAATTCAATATAGTACTTTAAAAAATCGTTAAATAAGTGTTTAAAACAGCTAAAAGTTCCATTTCAGAATCCATGAACCATATACACTCATTTCAGAAAGTAATCAAACACAACACGCGTTTTTTTTAAAAAAAAAATTGGATACGTTGGATCCATCACGTAATCCTTTAAGCTTGTAGCAATTAATCTCTCTAATTTGAGAGCAGCTGTGTGAAAATTGAAGTGTTTTGTTACTGGCTCTTGTAGTTTTTATGTTGCTGTTTGTTAGCTGCTAAATTTTAATTGATTTATTTGAAACGTTACTGTAGTCTCGCTATTTAAAGAAGAAAACAGTTCCAAAAATATTATTTTAACAGACTGCGTCTCTTCACGATCTTATTAAATGGGGTTTCTACTCATTGCATTCGTATTCTCGTCTGGCTTGTATCCATTTTTCACTGGATATTGCATTATGAGTAAAAATTTTCTCTTTTATTCACGTTATTTTGAAGCACTGAAAATCTATTCCACTACTTTCTGGATTTATAGAATTCCACGGTCCTTTCGAAGGCCAATTACGAAGAAGTTTTGGTGTAATTATCCTCCCCAGTTAAGCTTCAATTAAATCCGAGAGAGATTGAAGCTTTTAACAACTAAATAATTTCGATTAGTAAACAAATCTTTAATTACATATTAATTAATCTCCAATCAATAATGTTTGTGTCCTAAACTAAAAATATGACTTTCGTCAAATAAGTCTATGCTTTATCAATATTTTTTTTTTGGCCTGTTGAAAAATTAGAAGAACTCAACCTAATATTTTGAGATCAATGAAACCCGTGGAATATATTTTACGGGAAACCCAAAATTGCCATCATTACGTGTTTATAAGGACTATCAAACAGGAAGAATTACAAAAAAAAATCTTGTTGTTTTACTATTTCTCTTCCTAATATGCTTTTATAATTATATAATTTTTTTTATTTTAATTTTAACGTCAGTCTCGCTGAATTCACTTTTGGGTCATCTCAGTTCACCTCCTCCTCCAACTTTGGCAACCCTTGTTTTCTGGGAAACCACAAAAGCCCCATAAAAACATTCTTTTGACGCCAAACACCAATTCGTTTTTTTCCTTCTCTCTCTCTCTCTCTCTCTCTCGCTCTCTCTCTCTTCGTTTAAAAGCAAACAGCCGATATTACCGCCGTAATTGGAAACCTTTATATCCAAGTTCTGCTCCAGAACTTTTAAGCTGGTCCAATCCGTTTCCCTGAAGGAGTATTTCTCCGAGTGTATGTCGACGGAAGAGGGATCGAGTGGGTGGAACAAGGAGTAAAGAAAAGTAACTGCCAAAAAGTCTTAAAATACGCCAGATTCGACGGTAGGTCGAAACGAAAACTAGATCTATGTTAGGCTCTGGAGAGATGAAAAGTAAAATTTTTACGTTCAAGAAACAATAGTCAGCAATACTCCATAATGAATAAGTTTAATACTGAGAAATAGTAACGTTTAAGAGTGGTTTCTCATAGAGTCCCGTTTTCTACGTCTTTTGCGACTTAATCTTTCGTATTTAGTTTATTTCCTGAGATTTTCTCTTTAACATTTTTTAACACAGTAATAAAAATTATTTTCTCCTTCTCATTTGTCCTTTCACTCACTCTCACTCCTCTCGTCTTCTTCCAGACAATCTTAGTGACTTTCTTCTGTCCCTCGCTGGTTGTTTCCGAAGTCTGTCGTCGTTTTGTATTTGTTCGCGTACTGCTTTGACTTCCTTCTCCTGACCCCAACTCGTCTTCCTTTACTTGCGTGTTTATCTTCTCTCCAGAACCAAACTGCCTGAAGGTTTGGTTCCGCAGAAACTTGGTCACAGTCTCATATTCCCTGCGAGTGATGAACTTGGAGGAGCAGCTACAAGGAAGCATAACATTTTCAAACTTGAACCAATGCTACATTTTTCAGCAAAGCATAGGGAAATAATTAATACATTTAATAAATAAATGCATTTATTTACTAAAAATTGGAACCAGTTCCACGAAATTAGTTAAGCGAATGTTTTGGCTCGAATTACCTTATAATAATTTAATTAACTCGTTACGACTGTAAATACGTTTCCGGTCATTTGACTGATATTATTATTTGGATATAATTAACATAATTTACTATTCAAACAAATTAATTTTAAAGTGATTTATATGCCAGAGTAAAAGTCAAAAGTCTGTAAAGAAATTGGGCTCGGGCAAATGTAACTTTTTAATACAGAATCTTTAACAAAAATTTTCTGTTATTCTTTAAAATTTACGACTAGAACTGAACTTTATCTGACTCGATGAAAATATTTACGTCTTATTGAGAATAATGAATAAGAGAGATAGCCAATTCAGACAAAAAAGAGAGAATATAAATACCATACAACGTTTCTGGGGTCCTTGTCACTTTCGTCAGGTGCGAAGAAGAGCCTAGAGCGACACAACTCAAAAGCTTTTGGGTTTTGTCAACTGACAAGTGCAGTTGTGCCGCTCTAGGCTCTTCTTCGCACCTGACGAAAGTGACAAGGATCCCAGAAACGTTGTATGGTATTTATATTCTCTCTTTTTTGTCTGAATTGGCTATCTTTCTTTTTCTTTATCTGTCTTGTAGTGAATATAATTAGTAGGAATTGGGCATATGTCAAAATTTTTTATAAACATTAAAATTTACAATAAAATGAAGTATATAACCCGTTTTTATTTAATACCTCTTCAGATATATCTAAAAATTAAACAAAAAAAGGTTGAACCCCAAATAAATACGTAACATATAATATATTTACTTAAAT
The DNA here is from genome assembly GCA_037074705.1 of Zhengitettix transpicula. Taxonomy (NCBI): domain Eukaryota; kingdom Metazoa; phylum Arthropoda; class Insecta; order Orthoptera; family Tetrigidae; genus Zhengitettix; species Zhengitettix transpicula. Next base: position 80,110,961 of record CM073593.1, read on the forward strand.
AATTGACCATTAAAATATGTCGCAAATTTGGACAAAAAAAGATGAAAAATAAATATTCCATCAACTTCCATGGCCGAAACGGAAGAAATAATTCAAATTATAGTAACTGAAAATTTTTAAACAACAATTGAACAAGAAATAGTTTTATCCAAATTTACAACACCATTTCTTTGCTAAATAATGTAAGTAAATAAATTATAAACAATTTATTTGATTGTGATTTAACCCTTTTTGTTTATTTCTTAATAATTTTTTTAGATGTGTCTAAACTAAGAGATGAAACGTTGCGTAGTTCAGTTTATTATAAATTATAATGTCTATACATAAATTCTGACTTATGGCCAATTTCCACTAATTATTTTTCATTATTGTTTGAAACATTGCATATTATCATGTCACTCATTCTTTTGAAATGTTGTGACAATTATACAGTAATTATAGAATTCTCTTTGTCGTAACTGACAATTGATGGAACAAAATTTTGCAATGAACTACACAAAGTAAAATTTAACTTATAAAAAAAAATTTTATTCGTTTTTATGGATTAAATGATTTTTCTCCCAATATTGTCAACACTGATATCATTTCAATTGGTTTGCTGTTATATATAAATGCGAATTGTTACTATGAACATATTAAAAGTGCGATTTAACTTTTCATATCGGTACAGGAAGCAGACAAAGAGTAGAACTCTGTATGCGTCTCCCTTTAAGAGAAATCCCTTTTTGTTGTCAAAGTTTGGCAGGTTAAATGGCAATTCAAAATATGTGTACATTTGTAGCTTTGTCTCGATTTAAAGTTGTGACTTTTTTAAATTTCAATATTTTCAAGAAAGAGTTATGAAATACGGGAATTGCTTTGACACAATCTTCGAAATTTCGTTATTCAAACTTGGGAGCTTTCCGGAGTGGTTTTTGTAGCGGATTAGTTGATGAAGTTATTTCGAAAGTCTGACGTTAGTTTCAATGACGATAACGGCAAGAATACGGCTTAAAAGGGAGGGGAAACCGCGAGGGATAGAAAGAGCAGAGAGAGGACATTATCAGAGCAAATAGAGAGTGTGACAGGAAAATTATTCAACAAGAATTAGCTTAATGAAACACAAACAAGCCAGTGTAACGAGATTTAGTCAATATTGCAATTTCGTCTTGTTACACAAAGGCCACTGGGAATAACGTTTTTCCTCTCCGTCGTGCGAGATCTAGAAGAAATTAATTTTCAGAGAAATTGTCAACTGAAAATTATATATACATATAAATTAATTCGTGGAAGGGGAAAGGAAAAATTAAAAACCGTCATTGAGGGAATAGATAAATCAATAAAAAAAATTTGAGTTCGATCCTTACTACAGATGTTGGATCAACTACGATTTTGTGGACTTTATGCTACCAAATTCAGACAGAACGTCAATCACACATCTTACTTATCCTCATAGAGACTTATTAACATTTTATTTTTGAACATTAGATTCTAATCGAGTGAATTTAACGTCGCAGGAGACTGGAACGGATGTGGCGTGTTTTCCGTTACTGAATACATCGGCAAGTTTCAGCCCGTTTTGAGTTACGTTGCAGACTTCGTAGACACCCATTGTTAACTGGTTTGTAGAGACCCCGCCACAAACCCTTTAATTGGTTCCCCACCTACATGCAGGTACCTCTGCACTCTGGAAGGGAGGCTTTCCCTGAGACTCTAAAAATTATTACTTTGACTGCCTTCAAGGTGTAAATGCTATTGGACTCTCTACTGGCCAGTCTTTATTATTATTAAACTTTATCTTTAGCTTCCTAGCGCTTTCTGATTTCTTCAAGTTTCTGGACGGTACTACAGATACCAAGAACCCAAACGTAATGGTCTTTATTATTTCCTTTCCAAGATTTGTTCCTCCTGGACGCTAAAGAAGAGTCGGCACTAGATTTTCCTCCAACCTACTCCTATTCAGACTGATCATTTATGTACCTTTGCTCAAAGCTACAAATTGACTAGCATCCTCCTTATTTTGGTCTTTAGTTTTATCAGGTACGATATTACACTATAGAAAATCAATACATCAAGGGTTAAGCATAAATGACTTGTAACTGGACCATATTCAAGAGCGCAGAATCGATAACTGTTTTAATTTATGAAGAGACAAGAATAAATATGCAGAAGTGCAAGTTAGTCCATCTTAACATTAGAATCTTCGATCTGAATGCGTAACTATGAAGGTGGGTGATAACTTTTAATTACAAAGTAAATAGGAAAATATTGGACTGAACTTGGAAACGATCTCGGGCCCTCTGATTCGAACTCAGACGCTACACCCACTCAACTACACCATTACTGCGTTTTGAATCTTACTGGGAATTCCTTCCATCTCTTTTCATACATATTTTATCTGCCTCTCAATTTCTCATACCTGATTTCTCATTTCGAGATATTTGCTTCCCGCATTACACTGTTAAAGTGGCTCAGTTCTGATTGGTCACGTCTTGGACGATGTCTACTCGCGATGCATTCTGGTCATCTTCACGATCAATGCCGTAAGTCTGTATTGCGGATGACACCATCACAATGATCAACGTCACGGGATGGTCAATTAACTAACTATGGAAGCCACTTTGATCACTTCACGCAAATTCTTGATTTCATATTATAAAATGGTGACCTGAAGTTTTGATGCATAAACCCTCTGTTTGGTGCGTTAAATTTAATGATCAAATGAGGTCCCTGCAAATACAGATGGATAGCGTGTAATGGAGGGAATAATACAATATTATGAGCCTCATCCGCACGTTGGCTTTTAGACGTGGAGGTTGGTTTATGCTCCGAATGGAAACTAACGACTCAGATACAACTCAGAATGATGCCGTAACTAAGAGAGGCCAAAGTAGAATCCATTAATGTATCGAAGCGTGCGAGTACTCACACATGTGATGGATAATGCACTCAGCCGCGAAAACCAGAAACTACGGCGACAACGTGGAAACAAATCAACGCTAACAAATACCATTAGAGTCGCCCTTTCCACCGATTGCAAGGGAAATAATAAATTTCACGCACGCAACACGCAGATTCTAACGAAATACTACAAACCGACCAGACGAAAGGTACGCCCGTTGCGGCGAGGTAACAATGGCCGCTGTCCGTCATTAACAACAATCGGGTTACCATATAATCAAAATACGTGGTCATTAGGTAATATTAAACAATGGCGAGCTGGGTGTTAAAGGTAATTGGAAGCTAATTGATACCGATGGTGAGGTTAGGCAATGGTGCATTAACAGCCACAAACTTACAGTGATGCAATTATTAACAATGACTTCATTCCGATCATTACTATAATTATTATTAATTTTCGACGACATTTTAGATTGTATCTGCTTAATTTAAACTTTAATTAATATTCAATTAAAACCTTTTACTACTCATAATAAAATGTTCAATGTTTTTACTTATCACATGCGGAGAAAATATGTATTCCTATAATATATAATATCATGAGACATCCTTCCGCAGCAGCAATTGCAATAAATGTTTCTTAAAGAAAATCTTTTTTTTTTGGCATTTAGAGTTTTACTTCCATTTATTTATAAATTTAGAGAATCGGCATCCCTTTTTTTATATATAATTTATTATCTTTCTTTAACCTATTCATTTAAATTTAGTTCGTAACGTTTTATTGCATAAGCATCCTTAAAATTTTGTATTGATTTCTTTTATATACTTATTTCGCTTTTAATATTATATAGTTTTCTTACCTTTTTAATTCATCCTTTCTTATCTTTTAGGCATATTTTATGGCTCACTTATTCCTGTTTTATTCTTATTTAGTTATTTTAAATTGTTTAGTTTTATTGCGTTAGTATCCTTAAATATTTATATTGCTTTGTTTTGTATATCACCATTATTTCGTTTGCATTATATTTTGTTTCCATCTCTTCGAACATCCTTTCATAACTTTTACGTATCTTTTCTACTCACTTAATTAGTCTCATTAATAATTACTACTATTTTCTATTGTTGCTTCTTTTCTTATTATTTACATAGATTCTTATTTTTCTTATTCCTTACTTCAGTTTTTTGTTTGTAAACAACAAACAAACTTCTTTTTTAGGTAACAGGCTACATGAGGGTAATCCAAATGGTGGCAACTCCCCTTTAATAGCATAGGAGGGGATTTGAAAAGGGGGATGCGGAAGGGTCGAGGAAGATATCCAAAGGTTAAGTAGGGTCCCCGGGCTGCGGTTTAATTGGCCTAAAAGTGATGCAGGGAAAACCCTAGAAAAACCTGCATCAGGTAGGTCGGGCATTTGGTACTTGTCCCACACCCTTCCGATAGCGGGAGAGGGGTTATCTGTGGGATCGTAGCTTTCCCCTCTCCGTACATCTGACCAGTTTAGGAGGTAGCTGGCCCACTGTTCCAATGGGAACAGCGAACAACTCCTACCGTATGCCCAAGGTCTGTGACCCTGGAACATACACCTCTCAAAACAGGCCTAATTATAATTTTTTTTCAAGATCAAAATTTAAATAATATATCTATTCATATATATGTTTTTTTACTTTAATAAAATGTTACTTCACTTATCTAGTGATAAGCCTTTGTAATAATTGAATAGCACATTTTTAATTATCTATGTACAAACCACGAATCATTAAATCTTTAGATAAAATGTTCTGTAACTATTATTCGATTGTAATCTAAGGTTTCAATTAGTCACACTGTTAGTGTCTTCCTGAACTAAATTTTGTGGTTGACGTATATTTCGAAATATGTCATAATCGCCTTCAATACATTAAAATATAATTTTTTTTAATTTTAATAAATTAATTTAAATTAGTCTTTAAACAATTATTTTAATATAAAATATTTCAAGATCATTGTTCCTTAAATTTCAAATGAATACCCGAAGTGTTTAGTTCTATTTATTCAGCCTCGGGAACAATTCTCTATTAACGAATTTTTCAGGACAATATAATCCGAGTAAAGGCCGTAAAGAACCGAAATTCAAACGCGTTACACGGGGCTGGAGCTTTAAATTACAACAGTAACGTTCTATAGTTTTGAAGGCGTCAAAGTTTCCCCTTCTCATTGCGCATTCGTTCAAATTATTGCAGGGTGATATACGAATTTCAGAGTTTGGTGAGGGTAAATATGCGTGACTATAAAACGGGAGTCGCAGCTGATTCTGACACGTTTACTCGTGTACTAAAGTATACCATGGTAATAAACATTAACTCTTTCATAAATGTATGAACTCATGCAAGTTTGTAATATATTAAAAATAAACATAAAATTCTCAAACTCTCACCCTCAATGTCGAAATTCAACCGTGGTACAATATTGTCATTATAAAATTCTAATAAAAATTATATTTACATTAAGTATGTAGATTGATGAGCAAAATTTAGGATATAATATCCAATAATTTGGCTATAAATGTCAAAAAATATACTGAGAATTTAAATAGAATTTATTACTGTCAATAATTGTTATTATTTAGTTAGTAAAATAAAATATAATTGTTAATACTTTAATAACGTACAACAATTTATAGCACCTCAATTTCAACTATAATCGAATAATAAGCCAATTTGATATCGTAGCTTAAATTTATTTTATACCATTTATATATTAAAACATTTCTTTAGTCAGCACTTGTTTAAAGTTTCCAGGGTGCTGTAACCTGAGGAAAAAACCATCTATCTAAAGACAGCTCTGCCAGTAAATCATATCTCTCACAGCCAGTGTGGCTCCCGCTATCGGAAGGGCGTGGGACAAGTACCCAATGCCCGTCCTACCTGATGCAGGTTTTTCCAGGGTTTTCCTTGCATTACTTTTAGGTGAATGCCGGGTAGGATCCTTAAACTATAGCCCGGGGGCCCTAGTTAACCCTTGTCTACCTTCCTCTACCCTTCCGTATCCCCCCTTTCAGATCCCTTCCTATGCTATTAAAGGGGAGTTGCTACCATGTGGATCACCCTCATGTAGCCTGTTGCCCTAAAAAAAAAATAGTTCTAAGTTACAAAATATAGCCTGCGAGGGCTATTCTCTCGCAGGAAATACCTGCGAGGGATGTTCTCTCGCAGGCAGGACCTTGTAGGAGAGATACGAAGGGGCTACCTTTGGGGATGCCTTTTCCTCTCCGTTTATGAACTAAGGTTCCCACAAACCGAGGCACCTCGGTCTGTTTTGAGAGGTGTATGTTCCGGGATCGCAGACCTTGGGCATACGGTAAGAGTTGTCCGCTATTCCTATTGGAATAGTCGGCCAGCTGCCACCTAAACTGGTCGAGGCACGGAGAAGGGAATGCTGCGTCCCCACAGCAAACTCCTCTCCCGCTATCGGAAGGGCGTGGGACAAGTACCCAAAGCCCGACCTACCCGATGCAGGTTTTTCTAGGGTTTTCCCTGCATTTCTTTAGGCGAATGCCGGGTAGGATCCTTAAACCATAGCCCGGGGGCCCTAGTAACCCTTGGCTACCCTCCTCTAGCCTTCCGCATCCCCCCTTTCTAATCCCTTCCTATGCTATTAAAGGGGAGTTGCCACCTTGTGGATTGCCCTCATGTAGCCTGTTACCATAAAACAACGTTCTAAGTTTAAGTCCCCTTTAAGACGTTATTGCAAGTAGATCCTTTTACGTCTGCCAGGGTTTCCTAAATTATAACGTTATAAAGTTAGGCGACCGATCGTTCACTGAAACCGAAGCATAAATTAACCTCTGAGTTCAAACATATTTTTTTAAAAATTTTATAACTAAACCCGATGATAATCTAGAGTGTAGACTAAACGTAGTGAATTATATATTTTTTCTTGATAAATTACATCTGATAAAAATTATATTGTTGTCTGATTAACATATCTATTAATTCTTTCAATTTGTAATAATGTACGATTAATTACCATGGTTTTTCATTGAAAAATTGATCATATATTATCATCCAATTTTGTTGGTCTATCTAGGAGGAGGAAATATAACGTCAGATACAGTCATCCCGCCACAGTTTATTTTCTCTGAGCTGCTGAAAGTCTTGTTTAAAACTCACCGGACTGTTACCACTGATTTTGACTATGAAAAACCAAAAATGGCTTATTTTTGATATTTTGAAACTTAGCCTTTTGCAATTCAAATTCTTCTGGAAAATGTTTAGTAAATTTCTAAAGTATGGTCCATTTACAGTTGTGTGTCCTGATATAACTATATAACAGTCTCCAGTTTCTTTTTCTCGGTTTGGTCAGAGATTTCCACGCAGAGACTCGTTATTGAAAACCCTCGTAAACAAAACTAATGGCGCCGAGTTTCCTCAGCTCTCAGACCCAATATCCTGAACATGAACGTAGTTGCGTTCTTCAGAAAGGAAGGTTATGTGAATAGAGAATTATAATGCTTCTGTATTAATTAGCTAATGTGTTGGATTTACCAAATCAAAGAATCGGATACGTGCTCAGAGAGACCGGAATTCTGATCCCGCGCTTCCTCTCTCTCACTCTATCCATCTGCAATTCTATTTGATCACGAGGCGAGTGGGTTGGTGAATTAAATTCTGAATTATTGGTTTACTGAAATTTTACCCTTTCTCTGCCTCTCTCTCAGTTTCTCCACCTCTTTCTGCCACTCTCTTTCGCCTTACAATTTGAAAAGAGGCTTCTGGTGTAGTCATCTGCAAGGTAATGCGTGTATATGTGAACACGTAATTCAGTTATATATCTGCAGTTGTTGTTGATGAGTTGATTATATTAATGTTAAAGCCTCCGTCACCCCCCACATTGCCCCGAAATGAGACGAGTATGTCCTCTAAACACGCGCACACGTGAAAACGGGGACACTCATGATTACATTTACACAAGTGTTATTATTTACTATTAACGCGGATTTGGGACACAGAAATTCCAATTGCGATGCATTGAATTAGTCGTAATCAGCAAATAACGGGATAGAGAAACGTGGTATTCCAAAAGAGGTAATGAATAACGTCACACGCAAAAACTGAAATGACGCCAATGAGTTAATACCCACTTTTATATTCAGTTATCACGACTATGAAGTTAAGAATATCAGCATGAAACGTCAACGAAACTCTTCTCGTAATTATACTAAAAATGCTAATTAAATCCACAAAAACTATGTACTGAAATATAATGTACAGAAAAAGCGCGCCGTACAAGATTATTATTATTTGGGGTAACAGGCTACATGAGGGTAATCCACATTGTGGCAACTCCTCTTTAGTAGCATAGGAAGGGATCTGAAAGGGGGATGCGGAAGGGTAGAGGAAGGTAGCCGAGGGTTAACTAGGGCCCCCGGGCTATGGTTTAAGGATCCTACCCGGCAAGTCGCAGTGATGCAGGGAAAACCCTAGAAAAACCTGCATCAGATAGGTCGGGCAGTTGGTACTTGTCCCACGTCCTTCCGATGGCGGCAGAGGGGTTTGCTGTGGGGTCGCACCTTTCCCCTCGCGGTGCCTTGACCGGTTAAGGAGGCAGCTGACCTACTATTCCAATAGGAACTCTTACCGTATGCCCAAGATCTTAAACCCCGGTGTCCAAGAATTAAATAATTTATTTTATTGGAATCAAAGAACATTCCAACAGAAAGTCGGTCATTGGAATTTCTGATCGCAATATTGGTCTGGTAGGGAAGACAGGACCCGTACATTTCAAAATATAAGTCGAACGGATTAAGAAGGTATCTTGGGAAAATTTCACCCAGCGGACATTATCACTAAAATATTAAGAAGGGAACCTAACTCCATAACTCAGTAATGGGCTTTATGAAGTAAAATATTTATAATTAATTGGTGGAGAAAGGTTAGGTGATTTGGTTTCCATTCCTGGGGTGGAAAAAGAAATTGTCGAGCTCCGATGAGACGCGAGCTTCGAGACTACGTGTCGCTGAGCAGGAAGGCAGCCCGAGGTATCCTTGCACACTCCGTCTGAAATTATGAGAAACGCGCATTTCCCAAAAATATACTCTTATTCATTGTTAGTAATCATTAATGTGAACAGCAGGAAACCTTATTAAGTTTGATTTTATTTATTTCAAAGTGATGGATTTTATTTAAAAGTATTAATTTCATTAGACTTGCTGAACAAATGACAGAAGTATAATGTCGTAAACATCAACAAGAACTCACACAGAAAATAAAATACAAAGGTTATAAAACTCGTAAAGAATTAAATTCATCGGAAAATTACCAACAAATAAGAGAGTAGAAAAATGAGAATCTTTATGAACGAAAACAATTATTAATGAAATAATATTAACCATTTTATACATAAATGACAAAATATCTGAATAATTAGATATTTGTAGATTTTTTCAGTTACTGGCTACTTGAGGGTAATCCACGTTGTTACCTATTCCTTTTAATAGAGTATGAATGGATAGCAAACTGGGTTAAGGATGGAGGAATAAGGTAGTGAAGGGCTAAATAGGGTTAAGGAACCTTTTCATCGTACGCCAATGTATAGTGTAGGGAGAACCCTAGACCTGTCGGGCTCTCGATACTTGTCCCACGTACTACCGGTGACGATAAAAATAAGAAGAAAATTAATTTTTGCTCTGTTTCTCACTAAACGTCTAACATATTTCTCATACATACATTTTTACGTGTATTTCATATAATTCTGGTCCAAATACTCATTTTTTTTACTACGGAAAAGAATGCAACTTCCAACTTAACTGGAAACCGTCGTTTATTCCTTTTGCTTTAACATCCTGTCCTCGGCTGTAAAATGTCCCGCCTCCTTCAACTACAGCCACGTTTCACTGTATAAAGAATTCTCAATTCCCACTTTTATTCACATTGTTCTGCTTCTGTTCTCTTTGAAAACCCCTCTCTGAATAATGTCGTATGAGCAAGTAGCACGGCCGTTTCACCTTTCCCTTTCTGTCTCAATAATTTTTTTTCTTTCGTTGTTATTTCTTTAGTGATTGTGTGAGTGAGGCGGGGTGTGGAGATGGGGTAAAATAAAAGTTAGCGTAATAAAACCATAACCTCCACCCCGACTAATGCAGAGTGGGTGAACTTGAAATTATAAGAGATTCCTTAACAATTACTCGACATTGTGGTCTGGTAATTTATTTTTTCGTTACCCACATTATCGTCGTTAAATTATGCATTCGTATTCATAGTTCAAATATAAAAGGTTTCGTTTTTATTTATCTGGGCATGGATATTAAATGCTTGGAATATATTCAAAGGAATCATTGTTGTTTTAATAAGTGAGTTATGTGTGAAGGTAAAAATCTATTATTTACCACGAAAATAAAATAAAATGTAAAGTGCAATTGCAAAATTATAAAAAATATGAGTTAATTCACTGTAAATTAATATTTAAGTTAAAGTAAATATTTGTTAATATAGCTTTAAATTTTTTTTAGAAAATGATTATATAACTTCACAATTTAATTGGCCCATTGACTCTCAAAATTTTCTTTAATGAAGAAGAATAAAAAATATTTCAGGGAACCGGCAATGGAACACGGAACCTCAGCGTAATGCTAATATGCTCTACCACTTTCTCATTTAACGGTTCTATACGAATCCCTTATTATTCGTATTTAGTACAATCAAAGAGTGCGTTGAGTTTCGTGAAAACGAATTTCATCTATTGACACCTTTTCATCGGCCTTTAAATTATTCACCTTCTTTTATTTTCCCGTCCACGTGTTAAAATAAAATAAATCATTCATAAATAATTCATCAAACCAACATAAAAAAAATAATTCAAATTTTCGCCATCGCCATTTGCATTGTTCAAGGAAAGGCGTAACATTGAGTTTAATGTTTTGTGATCGCCTGTGATATTAAGGTCAAATGCTGTGATGGCTATAAAGTTCTAGAGAGACAAAAAAATAAATATTTACATCCTCTTCACTCCGTATATTTTATTATTATTATTATTGCCCTGTTTCTTTTTTTTTTATCATTTGCTTGGTGCCGGAGTTGAATCGTTAAAATATCGTTAGATCATTTTTTTTGCCCCTTTTGGAAGTGAAGTCGTGATGTTTATTTCTTCCTTCCTTCCTCCACCTTCTCAGACAGTAAAATAAATAAAGAATTCTAAAATAAGGAAAATTAAACGATTTGTGGGTTTGTTTCACCCATTCCACAATTATGAGGTAAATATTTTATCACGCAAGACAATTGACGATTTTTAACCTGAATTAAAAAGTGTGTTTAAAGGACGACAGACGCTTTATTTTTTTAGTATATTTCGTAATAGTATATATCCTTATATATAGTTGAAATTCTTAAAATTTCGCCAGTTGTATCAATTTTACTGTCGCCAAATGTTAATCTGCTTTCAAGAAAACAAATTTTTCGATCTTTTTGCCCTATTCGGAGTCGTCATCAAAGAATTAATTTTTAAAAGGAACTCTTAATTCACTTTTTTTTTGCATTTCGTCTTTCTTCTCTTTTTTACTCTTAAAGTCCTTCAAAGTTGTTTTATTCGTCCGTGTTGTAAGGATCTCAGGACCTATACGTTTGGATTATTGTTTAAATTTATAACAGAATATTATATAAACTAATTGTAATGTATTGTTTATAATTTAAAATATTGCCAGATTCATTGAAATATGAATAATATTTAAATAATTTCCCCATTTACTTTTTTTATGGTTATTATATGTGCTCTGAAATTTTCTTTTCCTCTGTGCCAATTTCATAGGATTAATCCACATTAATCGTCTGACTATTCGTTTAATTTGCAATTATTTGAATGATAATCTAACTATTAAGCCACATATAATTTTTTTTCTATAAATTCAGGTTTTCAGGAAGTTTAATCGATTATGAATCGTCATCTTGAAATAATTCATTTTTCTAAAAAGACCTCTCAAACTCCTTTTTTTAAAAATTGTTTTTTCTCTACTTGACTCGTCCAGAAAATTTCCAAAGTTACTTTATTTGTTCTTATTATTCACTGAATTTATTTTTGGTATATGATTACGTAATGAAAACAATTTTTTAAGTTTTCTTCGAAGACAACTTCCCTATTTAGTTATATTAAAAAAAATCTGTATGCTTCCTTCAGAACCCAGTCTTTATAATATTCCAAAATTAGATTATTTTTTCCTATCATTAAATTTATAAGGATTTTTTTAATTTGACCAAACTTTGTTTATCCAGCAAACTGCATTACAATATTCCACGAAATTCTCTTTATTTATGGTTGTTAAACCATTACATTCTATGAGAAGACATTTTTTCACCTCCGTCTTTCAATTTATTCTTTCTTAGTTCATTCCGTCGATTCAATTTAAGGAAATCTCCAGCGCAGTAAAGTGATTATATTTCCAATTTATTGCATAAGTTTTTTCTTTATCTGTTATTTGCCGTTTTCTCAGATTTTGTTTTTCCAATCTATAATTATTAGATATATTCTCACAATTTTCTACATATATGTATGTTTTACTCTGTTTTGGATTTATTAAAAAATTTCGTGTCCTCATTACTTCAGAAACAAGTTCATTTTTGTATTTTCATCACATGTGTTGTCACTAGGAACAAATTTTCCTCATTCAAATAATCCTAAAGAAGATCAAGGACCACTTTGGAAAAATTGATCAAATATAAAAGAAGAAGAAAATGGGGCAAAAGTTGGGTTAAAAGGTTGTTCGTGGAAAGAAAAGAATTATTTAATTATGACGAATGATAGAAATCTTAAATGATTTAAAATTTCAGTTCTATTTTGCAGGTAGTTATGTTCACAGAACGTAGCGTGACGTAGATATCACTGAGAAATGTAGATGTCGACACAGGAACAACGGCAGTAAACAAAGTCGTAAGACTGACGACTATCTCCCCCCCCCTCACTCCCCACCTCCATAAAATAAAAACAAGGATCATAATTTCTTAGCAGGTAATAAATTTTCCAAGCCTATTTTTTTTGTGTGTCGCCTCCTTTATTACTTGAGAGGACGCACCACCCGCGTTAATCTCAAAAGGGGTTGACCATAAGGTTAATCCCCGTGTCATGTGCAAGGGAATTACCATCAACGCGTGTTTTAACTTTTAATGCACCGCTTTAAAGCGAGCGGTGAGCTCACCGGGAGAAAAAAAAGGAAAAATTGAGCCGTCGACAGATACTAAAAGCACCGACGAGAGGAGGGAGTGGGTTGATAACAGATACACACTCCAAAAAGAGCATTATGTTAGATTATAATTGTTAACTCATTCGTAAAGTGAGGAGAAGGCATGGGAGGAAGGAAATATAAATTGATACTGGGGGGTGAAAAAATTCGTACCGTTTAGAAGTGAATACATGCTGTATTCTACTACACAAAACAAATACTGTTTGGTTACAGAACAAGACAGTATTTAGAGGAGCAATAAATTATTTTAGTGTGAGGACATAGTAACAAATCTAACTATTCAATTTTACAAGAGAGTAGAACTTGTAAATGTAAAAAGTAATAAATATACTTGACTGTTTGTGTGTTCCACATACAAATCTACACCGTGGAGCAAAGTTGACCACATTTCGTATACGTGTTCCTTGCAAGCCGGAAACAAATACTGTGGGGGTAAAACACGACTACTACCACCAGAGGCGGAGGTAGACCGGGGTGGAAAATTTCAAACACTCTAAAACAACCGATATTTAGGGGTATAGTTGGAGGGGCGTTACATAAATATAACGCAAAAACGATCGAGATTGGAGTCGAATCCGGGGTTATGGATGTCGCTGACATAAATTGGGATAACCGGGTAACGCCAGGCATCCAGATAGTCTTAAGTAAACATGTATTACTATAGAAAACGGGAAAAATTCTCAGTTTTTCCTTTATTGGTACACTTTACTATAATAACGGTATCTATCGATTACGATGATCCTAATTATAAGTCACCGACAGACTGTAATAAGGAAAACTACCAATTACGTCGCAAGAAAAGGAATGAATGCGCGTGACATCTGTTGGTCCATGAATGGCATGTCATATGTATATAGCGAGAAAAAAGGAGAGGTGGTGGTTTAAGGAAACGGAAGCACAGGGTTAACGTGGTTAATTAGGACGTGGTGACTATCTCAAGAACGAACTCGTCTATGTCGATGTCTGCTGCCCCACGATGCTTCCTGGCGGTTCCTAGAATCAACGCGAATGATTTGTAACATTTATATCTATTCCTATATATTTTTTAATTTACTTAGTTACACTGTTAGACTTTTTATTACTTATCAACCTTCTTTAAAAAAAACTTTGTTATTAGTTTCAATTTAGAGAGTTTGTTTAACATTTCTTCTTTCAGCGTTATTTCAGTTTTTTTTAGTCACAATTTTCTTCCTTAGCATTTTGAACTGTCTTCTTTTCTTTCAGTTACGAAGCTGATGCGTGACGGAGACACGATCCAGCAGCAGGATCCCTATTTCTCGCAGCCTCTCCTGGAGGCGGAGGTCCCGGAGGACGCCGCCTACCTCACCCACGTCATTTCCGTTGCGGCGGAAGGTCCTCCACCAGGAAGTGACCTGCCCAAAGGTCAGTAAATCAATATCCCACCCAGAAAACGGCCGCTGCCAAACTCAACCTCGTCATATATTGGCTTTATGCTAATGAGTACAAGTGATTTTGAAATTTAATTACTACTCCCTGTTTAAATAGGGGATAATATTTTAACATGAACATGTTATTATCTTGGAGTTAATCGTAAGAAACCGCCACATTTATCGACGCGTCATCCGTGCAGAGGAGAGGAACATCAATCTCTATAAACGTGGACATCTTCACCGACATCGGTATTGTTTCGTACTTTGTTCGTGTCGCCCGTCTCTGGGTTTTTCTTTTCTCAAACTAAACCAATAGCATTAGTTTTTTACATGTTATTTCTTAAAAAAAACTCCGACAAGCATAGAAAATCTTCAGATCATAGAGCCAAATGTCTCCTAGGATCATGAAAGATGTCTGACCGCTTGAACTTGCACTCAATCATGGTCAACGAATTGGCAACCATTTATCCAAATAGTCTAGCAGCAGTTTATTTGTTAACTGTACATTCAGCACCAATACTAAAAAACTGCAATTAGATACTAATACCATTTATTCTATCCGCCTTTTATGTTCAATATACTGCTACAGTAATAAATTACTCCTGAAGATTTACTAACGATCACGCCACACAATTACTCTTTAGGAAATGTTACACCTAAATAAGCTACTGTAATTAGTGCAGTTATTGTCCAGCAACGTTCAAATAAAGCGTAACCATAAATTTTACGAACGTAGTCTTACGTCATCAACTACGTAACTGCGGCTACGATAACCCTGCAGCTATTAATTCTATTTCTAGAATAATCAGGTCTGGAGTAATAAACACTGCTAACATAAATTGTGTCCACTCTCTACGCCACCGCGGCTAGAAAGTTCCTACTCCTATGACTGAAACATTTATGTTACATAAAGAAGAACATTTGACCATTTGCTTTTATAATTCTCTTCTTACGTCATCACCTACTGAAATATTTTTCTCTTCAGTGAAAGCCAAATCCTCAACTTTGCAGCTTCAATGACAGGTTAGTTTGCTTTATTTAAAAAGAGTTTAGAAAATTATACTTTTTTTTTGGCCGTCAGATTGAAGATCTTTAAAAATACACTAAGTTGAAGGAATGAGCATATTAATAGAAAAACACTCACAATTCCTGACACTTAAACTATTTAACTATAGTGTCATATCGGTGAGAATTTTAAAACTTCAGGCTTTTTTAATTCAGCCCATGTATTATTTTCGATCTTTTTTAAAAAAACGTAAAAAAAATCCATAAATAAGATTATCCACAAGATATTATGTTTTATTTTCGTGTTTAATGAGTGATTGGCAGGAGAGAGAAAGAATGCAGAAACGTAAACGCAGGGAGTAAAGAAACTCGCCTCATCTGGAGTGATTAAGGCAAGATACGGATCCTGAGGTATAATAGGGACGTTGCTTGGAAGAGAAATATTTACCTGTAAAAGAAAATTCCGCCACGTATTGGAAATTCTGACAATCTACGAGGATTATATTACGAGTTTCTTTCCTTATTTTCTGCCTCTGTTATTCGAGCCAGCCGAAGTTTTATTTTCCTGACAAAGTAAATGCAATTAAAGTTTTTCATACATATTTTTTAAACATAATTGCGAAGTATGTTGGTACGGGAATGAAAGCATTGTGCAGCGCATACTATTGATTGATCTTAGGTTGATTTATTGACTTTAATATATTTATTCAAGTAACATGGTCCGTGAAAAATTAATTGAGCTGACTGAATTTTAAGTTTTAACACAATGCTGGACTAGCCTCAAATTTATTTATCGCTTCACTATCTGCCTTTTTCAGTAAAAAAACAAAATACTTGTCCAAGTAATTTAAATAAGGTTCTTTTAATGTCTCCAGAAGGCGGATGGCAGTATCAAAGTGCTGAAAAGCCATCTTACCAACGAATAGAAGTTTAATCGAAATCGTTTAGACCGTTTTCGGACAGAATAAGTGTGAGAGGTAGACAGAAATTTATATGACATCGGTTTCCGATCCCCTTAATTCATGAAGCGAGAAGATGGGCTACACTTATTTATCAATAAACCTGATAACCTGTAGGTATTATGTTATTAAAATAAAAATTAGCACTATGTGGTTTTGGAAGCGCTTTAGGTAAAAATATAAAAAATAAGGTAAATTAAACAAAGAATATAATAAACGTTTAAAATATATTTTATTCGACGACGTTTATTGTTTAATTATATATAATATGATATATAATAAATAAATTGATGATGAGTTCTACAAGTCTAAATAAAAAAAATTAATCAAACAATTTTATATGAACATGATATTTATAAAAAAATTATGTGGATTTATATTTAAAAATACTTACAATTTATTTCTTGTAATTACAATAAATAATTAAAATTTTGTGGAGAAATTTCTGAAGGTGCATTACCCACACATTGCAGTCGAAAAGAGTTTTAGGCTAACAATGATGTTGATAATTAAAATTAACAATGGCAAACTTAATAAATTAAAAGAAAAAATTAATTTACAACTATATGGTATCATATTTATGTTAATTTTTTTTTTCATTTAAAGCCCAATTATTAGATCTTATGTGTGATATTTAACTCGTCAATCTTAAATTGTATATCCATTCCGCATATTAAATTTTATTTAAATAAATGTGATTGTTATATTTATCTAATTTCAATATGATTATAAATATATGAACGCAAAATTAATTGGAAATAATTTATTAACAATAAACTTAGAAATTAACAGAAGGTTTGTTTTCAATGTAGGACTTCACCAGATGTAGAAAAGAGTAAATTATTTCCATACATTGCTATATATATTTCTATAAATAGTAGTTAAATAACGGTGCTATACATATAATTTTTATGATAATAATAATAATAATACCAATAGTCATTAGAATGTTTATAATTTTATTTCAAAGGTCCATAGAAACTTTCGACAACGCCATTATCAACTGAATTTTATTACCACAATTATTTTTACAACAACAATTTTAATAAAATTAATAAACTGCAATAAATTGAACTTGAAAATAAATATATTTCACGCAAAATATTTATATAACATCAATATTTATAGAATAATTTGGCAATTTCCAAATTTACTACTTTGCTCGCCTCATGAAGTCCTTGATTTCATACGGAACTTTGGGTTAATTTTTATGATTTTTAAAAAATAAATTATTTGCGATTATTTTGGTTATTTTCGTTTATTTAAATAAATCTGGGCCCGTTACAACTGAATACTATTAATACTATTAAGCGTTGAATTTCATTTTGTTTGTCCCATAATTCGATAATTTACATTTTAAAAATAAAAATGTACCAAATATAATATATATATATAAAATAATATATAATACAAAATTAAAATATAAATAAAATTAAAAATGTGATCATTTTTAAGTGACAATTTGGTTTATTTATGTATTATGAAAGTAAGCAAATAGAGCCATTAAACTATAATTACTCTCGTACAATTCATATACAGACCAAACAATCATGTAATTTATATAGATTAATTTTCCTTAAGCTTCAAGTTCTCTGAAGCTGCGAAACTGAATAATTATAATATAGCGATCATTTAAATATTTTTCACGGTTTTTAACGATTATGTATTTGTAATGGAATCAATCCAACACTAACAGTACAAATAAAATGGCCTTATGCATGCTTATCACAATGACGGACAAATAATAAATTATTATATTATTCCTTGTGAGGTTTAGAATATTCAGTTTCTTTTCCGAGAACGAAATTTTTATGATTTTTATTAAAGTTATTTTCGACGTCGCATTTCACATTAATTAATGCAAACCCACAGTTATGACTGCAGGGGTAACAGAAAGCACGAACGAGCGAAACATATTTCCCATGGTCACGCAGTTTGAGAATCACATCCAAAGTTAGACGTAACGGGCCCAGAGTTACGCTGAAAGGCAATTACGCTCAGGTTCGCCACCGTCACAACTCAAACTTTTCCATAAATGTTCGCGTCCAATGGGAGAGGGAGCGGGACAGAAACAGGGGGATATAAAATAATTCAAGTATAATCCTTTTAAATTGAAACGTATTAAGGTTTACGTGTTTGTGTAATTATTAAACGTACTTCTTGTCCTGAGCCTTTAACTGTATCAAATTTTTATGTAACCCTGTCGCTTTCTAGCATTTTATTGTTTAGACTTCATTCTCCCTTCTCAAGTGTGAACAATTACTAGATCATTTTTCATACTCACTCACCACAATTCATTACAATTTCCTTCCATCCTCAATAGTATTTTCTGACTACTTCTGTCAATAATTTGGCCTTCTTCAGTATTCCAATGTCTTTTTTATTCATTTCATATAGTTTTTAAACTTCTGATTTCTTTCGCCGTTTTTTGTCTTCCTTCGTCTTAAAATTTTAACTATTTTGTGTTTCCTGACCTGTTTTAATGATCTTGTCCTTTTTACCGTGTTCTGCCTTATTTTATAATGTTTCTTATTTGGGTACTCTCTTCGGATGTCACCAGTTCTTTCTCTCCTGGTTTCTATTCAGCATTTTATTTCACTTATCTTCTTTTGTTTTTAGATTTTGTCCGCAATCTTATGTTTTATCATTCTTACGTTTCTTATTCATCTATTCTATTCGCGCTTGTTTTCCTTTAGTTCTTCTCTTCTTTTTCTTTTCTGCTGTCATTCTGATAACTTCTTTTTTCTGTCATATTTATCGATACCTTTCTCCTCTCTTCGGTCGTCGTTTTCCTCTTCCACCTTTCTTTGAATTCTATTCTTTTCCGATAACTTCAGTTATCTACAACGTTCTTCATTGTTTATATTAATTTATTTCAGACTACTTTCATCATATCCTTCTGTATTCTCTTCCTTCTCCATAGCTTTTCTATACTTCTTAAACGTGTTTATCGTTTAATCCTCTATATCGGATTTCATAGTTTTTTTTCTTCAGTCAGTTTTAATGTATTTACTTTTTTTCTATATACATGTGTGTCACAAGAGTGCATTGATTTTCAACGTCCTTGACTAGAAAATACAATTTTCCCATTTTTCTATCAAATATGGGGTTACGTTAACTTTAATTTCCATTTTGTGGAAATATTTCGTTCTGAAAACTTTTTATCGCCGTGCGACAGTGGTCCTCAATTTCTCTCAAGAAGCCAAAAAAGGCGGGTTATATATTAAAACACGCTGGTATTAGTGAAGGATTTTTAGTTATTTAATTTTGTTGGCATTACAGTATTTTCATTGACATGGATAACAGCAACTCATCCGGTCGGTAGGAAAATAAAATTCAGAGGACAATATATTTATGAATGCGGAAGGGACAAAAGTATCTGTATAACAGGAGAGGAAGACAGAATCCTGGTTCTGATCTAATTCCTCAGGCGGTAGGTTAAACAATTCCCGCGATGAAGAAGCGATGGAAAACGGATCAACGGGACTCTTCAGGGGAAAAGAAGGGAAAAAGGACGTAAAGAAAAATGAAGGGAGTTGGGGAAGCAGGGTGGAGGTAAGAGAAGCAAAGTCAATTTCCAGTAATGAGTTTCTGGTTAGCTGCACTGTGCGCCATTTAGCATCGGCTAAGGGAAAGAGTCAAAGCGGCACAACAAACCTTTATCTTACAACCTCGCAGGAGAGAAGCTGGCGTGTGGTGATTTCAAGCGAAAAATACCAGAAGAACGATTAATATACAATATGATCGCTTGGACAACACGAATTTTGGATCTGAAATTTATAGATATTTTATTTCGTGTTAACAAAGGAAAAAACTAAGGTAGGCAAAGGTAAACTGAAAGAGCGAACAGTAGTAAGTCAGACTGAAGTAAAAGAAAGCCATTGAAAGAAAAAAAACTGCTAGAAGGTCAACTAAGGGACGAACAACGTTGCTTCTCACTTATGGAGACATTTGATCTTCATTTTTTCTTTCCTCTACTTTTTCCCATCTCTTTGCCATTTTTTTAGTTTAGTTTTGAATCTATATTGTCTATAATATACTTTTCAGACAAACTTTATATTTTCCTGAATAAATTTTGCTTAATTTAAAAGGAAACGAAATATGTTAATGTAATCAAACGTTAATTCACTAACAAAAGACTCGTCAACTTTCCTTGAAATTGGCAGAAACAACGTGATTGAAGAATGACGATGGCAGTCAATGTACGTGAGGACTATGTCTACATTATTTTCCTTCCAAAGTTTGTTTTTTGAGTTTCTTGAGAGCACAGGGGAGAAAAAAACCCATCACTGATGGTAAAATATCGTAGGTCCCATTTATCTTCACACGCAGAACGGAACAGGGAAGGCATCAAGAGGGAATTGGAAATGTATTAAAAAAGTTTCCAGATGGATAAGAGTGCATGCTGGTCTCGGCTGGAAAAGGAAAAATATACCGGGGGTGGATGAAAGGCAGTTCTTGATTAATATAACTATAATTAAAAAATTTAGAATTTTGAAACTTTTAATTTTAACCCCATTTACAAAAGTAAAGTTACATTAAATAAAACTTACGAATTACTGAAATATTCGGAAGGTAATGAAATTTTGACTTCAAGAATAAAATTTCTATGACATTTTTGTTGTTTGAAATATATATGTATTATTATGTATTAGAACTATTATATTCGTAATTCCATCTATTACAAATGTTTAATTATTAAAATATGTAAATCAGGAAATAAACAAACGGATTTTTTTATGGCAACAGGCTACGTGAGGGTGATCCACATTGGGCAACTCCCCTTTAATAGCATAGGAAGGGATTTGAAAGGGGGGATGCGGAAGGGTAGAGGAAGGTAGCCAAGGGTTAACTAGGGTCCTCGGGCTATATTTTAATAATCCTACCCGGCATTCGCCTAAAGAAATGCAGGGAAAACCCTAGAAAAACTGCATCAGGTAGGTCGGGCATTGGGTACTTTTCCCACACCCTTCGGATAGCGGGAGAGGAGTTTGCTGTGGGGACGCAGCATTCCCTTCTCCGTGCCTCGAGCAGTTTAGGAGGCAGCTGGCCGACTATTCCAATGGGAATAGCGGACAACTCTTACCGTATGCCCAAGGTATGTGACCCCAGAACATACACCTCTCAGAAGAGGGCGAGGTGCCTCGGCTTGTGGGATCCTTAGTTCAAAAACGGAGAGGAAAAGGCATACCCAAAAGAAGCCCCTTCCTATCTCTCCTGAAAGATTCTGCCTGCGAGAGAACATCCCTCGCAGGTATTGCCTGCGAGAGAATAGACTTCGCTGACAATTCTTCGGTCTCAAACGGATTTTTTTTTTTGGGTGTCGACAGGCCATGTATAGGGTAATCCTCATAGTGGCGACTCCTCTCTTATAGTATAGGAAAGGGATTTGAAAGGTGGGATGAAGAAGGGTGGAGGAAGGAAGCCAAGGGTAACTAGGGCCTCCGGGATATGGTTTAAGGATCCTACCCGGCATTCGCCTAAAATAAATGCAGGACAAACTCTAGAAAAACCTGCATCAGGTAGGTCGGGCATTTGGTACTTGTCCAACGCCCTTCCGATGGCAGGAGATGGGTTAGCTGTGGGGTCGCAGCTTTCCTCTCGCCGTGCCTTGACCAATTTAAGAGGCAGCTGGCCGACTATTTCAATAGGAATAGCGGACAACTCTTACCGTATGCCCAAGGTCTGTGACCCCGGAACATACACCTCTCAAAACAGGCCGAGGTGCCTCGGCATATGGGAACCTTAGTTAAAAAAAACCAGAGAGATGTGAAGGCTCTCCAAAGGTAGCCTCCGCCAGAGCTCTCTGGGAAGGTTCACCTGCGAGAGAATCCTCTCGCAGGCTTCCTGTGCTCAAACTGAAAAATAAGCAGTTTATTAAATATTTAAATAATAATATATATGACTGAGGGAATTAGATTTTACCCAATGATAAAAATTACTTAGCGAAATTACATTTCATCCAGGCTCGGTGACGAAAAGAAAATTTCGAGGCAACAAACCAGAATTTTCTACTATTTCTTTCTAGAAAAATATTTAAGACGCACTTAAAACCAACAAATCAGTCAAAAAAATTATCTTCCCAGAAATGACGCAAGGAAATAAAATAAATTTTCGGCCTTATAGAAGCACAAAAAAATTAATTTATTAATAATAAATTAAAAAATCCAAATATTTAATTTTTTCGACTATTAGAATTACCTTTCAAGTAAAGAAATTTAAGAAAACAATTTTTGATGTCTTAATTTGTTGGTTTTATTTTGAATTTATATTCAATTACCAGTCTTCTAAGTTCTATTTTGTTATAAATAAAGCATTTAAGTATAAAATAACAAATAATTTCATAGAGTTCTGTAGTAATAAAGTGGATAACATACTCTGCAACCCAATAATGTAATCTCCATTAGACGGTCGCCAATAACTTGTTCGTTAAAACTATCATAAAGTACTAACAAAAAAAAACTAAAGTAGAAGTAGCTACATGTTAGTTAGACGAACCCGCTCAACATATGAGTCTTGTGTTTTAAGCGGTCATTTTTGTATAGGCATATTTTTCCTCGAAATAAGGTCAGTGCGAGCTCTTTGTTGGCAAAAGGACTGACGTCTTGGAGAGTCTCTTACTGCTCTTGCGAGAGACATTATATTTTGGAATGGTCTTCGTAAAATCCATCAACCTAAGTACTATATCCCGTAAGCTCTGTCTTTGATCGGATCGGAGCAAAATGGACGGTCCGAAACGTAGTACAGTAATGTAGGAACCTTGTCGACATAAAGGGATCCGACTCTAATCTCCTAGCATGCTCTAATATGGCGCAGTTTAATTGCCTGGTTGACACGGGGCCGAGCTAAAAGCCTAATTAATGTGTGGCTTGTTTTCCTACTTGTTGTTCTTCCTTTCCCGCCCTTAAATTGGGGCTTAGCGTCTACACCCACGCAGTGTTGGGCCGCTTGCTGCTTCCAATTTATCACTCACTCACTCACGGCACATCTCCATC
The DNA here is from genome assembly GCA_037074705.1 of Zhengitettix transpicula. Taxonomy (NCBI): domain Eukaryota; kingdom Metazoa; phylum Arthropoda; class Insecta; order Orthoptera; family Tetrigidae; genus Zhengitettix; species Zhengitettix transpicula. The sequence continues at coordinate 80,134,396 of CM073593.1, forward strand.
AGCAACCATTCATTCTCCCTTCCCTCTGAGATAATTCACATGCGTTTCTGAAAACTCCTGATGCAGCCTTTAATACCTGCAGACACGTTTCCGCCGCTGGAAAGGTTCATTTATTTCTCGTCGTGATGTCGCTTATAATAAATGCAATTTGGAGCAGCTTTTCGATATTTAGTATGCAGGACGTAGCGTGCCACATTAATTCATTAACATCAACACAGGATCTCTCTCTCGGCATCAGTCAAATCTGCGATGAAAAATTGACATTTGGGGTTTTTAGGTGAAGAGGGGGATGATAAAACAAGCCAGGATGCCATGATGTTAATATGCATAATTCAGTAAAACCAACGAACGAACGAGCTCTGCTAATCCATTATGTATGGGGGACAAAACTATGGGCGCCATTGCAGACGTGATGATAAACTGAAATTTACAAATAATAATGATAATTCAAATGTAACGGTGTTCAGTTATCTTTTTATTGGAATTTGTTGACATGGTAATGAAAAACTTGGTAAAGATAGTTTCACATGGTCTGTGATGGAGGAAATTAAGAATCAGTAGAGGCAAGTAGAAATAAATATGTCGCGATTCAAGCAGTAATGAACTGGTTGTCTTCAGGAAGCGCAATAATCTAATGCCTAGATAGCGTTCTGACCCTCTGGAGTGAACTGGACTACTGTACCGCACCACTGATCGAAACTCTTTCCTCTGAAGACTATTAGTTTTGTACTGTTAGATACGTTGTATTTTTTCTTACATTGTTGACTAATTCACGATTGCTCGACCAGCCCTGGTCGACATCTTCCACCACATTGAGAATTAAAATACTTAAATATAACATCAGAAATTTTCCATTCACCAATCAGAATAATAGTGTTATCTAATTCATAACCAGAAAATTAATGTAATATTTAAATATGTAACTTCTCTTTACTTTCATACTTTCCAGCTTGTAAATTTCTGCCGACTTTTTTCCATTAATTATCTCTTGGAAGAGCAACTGAAGCGTAAAGTAAGGAAATATAAAACAGCCTCTCACTCCACACACGCACGCATTAGCCTCCGTTTAATTCCTCGCCTCGTAGGACGGCCAGAGAAGAGGTTTTTTTTTTTCTGTGTCCGTGAGCGTCGTGGAAAGTCCTTGATGATATTAAATAGAGAATTTCATCATGCCGGTCAGAGTCGCTCGCCAATATCGCCACCACACTAGAGTCGCCCACGGCGGAGCGGAGGGCGGCGTCGGCTTTTAATCTGGGAAGGGAAATTGATTGTAGCAACACAATAAATAAACCGCAAAAACCACCGGATATTCCAATAGCCTCGGGGGAGAAAAGGGCTTCTAGACACTGGATGAAACAATGTCGGAATGCCGTGGTTCGTTTCAAGTCCATTCCCGCTAAAGCGCAGCCTTTGTAGGAGGATTTCCTCATCCAACAGAACAGATTATGAATTCAAACAGAGCAATTATACGTATTACATTCAAGAATAAGAATTCAGAAGCACTGGAATATGGATAATAATTTCATTTAAATGTGAATTTTGTTGTTCTATTTTTTTTCTTCCTATTCATTTTGCGTAAATAATAGATTTTTTTTCTATTCATTTTGCGAAATTAATAGATATCTTTAATTTATTCAATACCGTATCGAAAGGAAATTTTAATCTATGAAGTGGTTATACCTAAGACCCTAATTATAAATTAATTTTGTATTATTTATTGCCAGAAAAATGAGAAAATAAAAATTATTAATCCATAATTAAGTCGTTTGCGAACCGTAGGAATCAGATATAGCTTTTTGCATGAGTTGTAACTGAACTGAGTAGGTCCGTGTAATTCTGACTGGCCTCTGTGCTGATTTACCTAGATTATGAAGAATAATTTTTTTCCCCTACTGTTGCAGACGTCTCTCCATCCATTCTTTCCTCTCTGTCTTGACGGTTTAAATTATCAGTCTCTTAAGGAAGACCAATATTTTTCGCCTGATGTTGAGGTGAATACTATATGTTGTGAGAGCCCTACAGTGTGGGAGGTTTCTTTCTCGATTATTCCCACTTGAAGCTGCTGATAATTTACTAAGTTCGTTTTGGGAATTTTACAATGAAACACTCAAAACTTTCTTATATAAGAGTTATCTCCACAATTGTAAATTAATTTAAATTTAAGCATTTTTTGTTGTGTAATACTCGTATATACATTTCTTTCCTCCTTTGTCTCCTGTCAATTTTCTAGAATTTCCTATCTCACCCCTTGTGCTATAACGAATGAATTGGATCTTCACATGTGATCTTTCTTCGTCCAAATGTAGTGTTATACTTAGATGTAGACAGTGCTCATTTAATACAGCACATAAATAAATTTATGAGTAATTAATTAATTTCCTCTTAATTTCAAAAACATTTATAATAGATGTGCATTAACTGTGTGGATTTCTGCTTCGTCGTTGAAGGCTTTAAACTACCCGCCTTGAGGCTCATTCGCTCCCGCTAACGCCGCCAGCAGGACATGTCAGTGCTACTCCCACCAATTTCTGTATGAAATGACAAATACACATCCTCATATAATTTTTTTATTCACCAGCAGCACCCATCTAGCTCTCCTTTTTACGCCCTGGGCGAGTTAGCACATACAACACCGCCATCATGCGTGGCTTGTTCCCAAATTTAACTTTATTTAAAGTATGTACAAAGGAAAAATAATATCGTGTTGACTTTGAGCTAAATTATTCCTCTTTAGAAATTAGACACTATTGAAAATCATCTAGACAGAATTAAAAATGCTGGTAATAATAACGCAGTTGTAGTTTTATTAATATTTTACATAGTTACCCTCGTAAAAATTGTTGGTTGGGGTTATGTAGCCCATATCTTAAAAAATCGTTAGTCACCATTGGATTTAGAAGCTAGACTTCCTAATAATGTGCTGAAATATGTAGATCGGCGTCGTAATGTTCTCTGGCAAGTAGCCAAGAAGTGTTCTAACTGGTCCCGTTCTTTTCCACTTTTCCAATTTTCCTATTGCGTATTCTATTCTCTAATTTAAATCATGTAAAATTATTTCATATAATTTATATATTAAATTGACAAAAACACGTATTGTAAGGTTGTTATTTTAATTTTTATTAGAGTTAATGGTTTTGAGGAGGATTTGATTTCAAAAAACTAAATGAGAAATGAGAAAAAGCATTATGTATTTAATTATACAATGAGGTATTAATTCAAAAATATATGTTCCATATAAAATCTCCTGTTTTCAAAAGAACACAGCACATTTAAGCCGTAATAATACCTTATAATAGTCAGGATGACGTAGTACATACGTCATAAACCGTCACAAAGCCGTGGCTATCGAAATTGCGAGATACACATCGAGGCAAAGTCATCAAAATGACGGTAATTAGAAAGATTTTACCGTTGAAAGTGCTGTATCATCCGGTCCGTTTTTATTTCATTATTTTGCCTCTACGCTGAGAGTTAAGTGGTGATTCCGGTGAGTAGGAGGATCGTAAATCATATACACGTCAGCAGCTTCAATGCCACCGATACGCAGAATTGAGAGACTTTATAACAATAAGGCTTTCGTTACTCGGCAACACCAACTTAATTATTTGTTCTACTCCGTCGAGTGTGACACTATCACAACAAAGAAATTATTAAGCATAAATATCTTTTAAAAATATAATTATAATAACGACTGATTTTTTATTTTCGGGTTTTCTCTAATTTTCGTTTCTTTATATTCCAATACAGCCTTCATGTCTGGCAAAAATTATAAAATGGATAAATAAACAGGACCGAATGTGTGTTGCGTGATGTCTTCAGGAAGGGGCTAAAAGAAATTGTCCGTAAGCTTGTGCGTATTTAAATTCAACGAGTATTTAATGATCGTATGAATAACGCCGATCACATTACATTTCTGTGTTAAAATGGGTCCTTAGTTTTTATATTTTCAAACCATTGTGAGACTAACCTATAAATATATTGCTGCATCGAGGTTACCGGAAACGTTGAATGGTTTTTAACCCATCATTTCTTTTTTCCGTATTTGGTTATTTTATCTTAATTTTAAAAATATATTAATTTATATTTACCTGTCTTGATTATAAGAGTGAATGAGAGTGAAGAATATCATATATAATATATTTTTAAATAAATAAACGCACGTAGACAATTTAACAAATGAAGAAGAGGTGAGTGATGCGAATAGTGTAAATAATCATACAAAAATGAAAGTGAGAGAGATACGTATAATTTAAAGATCAAGCATATTGACAGATTTTTATTTTTCACTGGAAACGTCACTTCGTGATACACAACTAATCCTAGCGTTTTCGCAAAGGTGAAACCATTCTGAAAAAGAATTTTTATTTCCTCTTTCCCACATCCAATTCATCAGCATAATTTTTTATCCCATTTAAATTACTCACAATTTACTTTTCTCAAGTTTGTTTAATTAATTATGTTTCATACGAGGCATAATAAACTGACTAAAAAATAAAACCGAAACCTTTCCCATGTAATTCGTATTTCTACTGCAGTGATATTTCATATTGCAATGTTTTAAAGTTGGCTGTGTTCATAAGGCTTCAAAATCAAATGAAGTCACCCCCTGCCTTCAAATACAACTGAAAGTAGGGAGCAACTAATCAAACTTTTCTGCGAGCGCAATAATTTGTAAAATAACATTTTGGAGGAATAATTCGTAAATTGCAATACTGATAATTTAAAAGAATCCTATTGCAAAAACGCTTCGTGAAACTAACAACTGTAAAAAAACCTGATATACCATAATAATAATATTAACATCATCAAAATAAATAATTTCCATAGATCGGTAATATATTCATTAGAAGATAATTTGGAATGAATTCCAGAAAATAATTTAAAATTTAATATAAAGATACCTACAATTACTATAATTAAATTACAAAAATATATTAACAAATAACATATTGCATAAAATTCTTTATAACATCTGCTGACTTAATACGTAATATTTTTTACAACATTATCAGCTTCAACGTAATGTGATCGGCGTTATTCATACGATCATTAAATACTCGTTGAATTTAAATACGCAAAAGCTTTCGGACAATTTTTTAGCCCCTTCCTGAACGCATCACGCTACACACAGTCGGACCTGTTTATTTATCCGACTGTAGTTTGCTATGATACAAGTAGCTAATAGTATTTTTTTCACACTGTTTATTAATACGAATATTTACGTTTCATATTTCAAAAATATGCTTTGTTAATGTGCGGAAATTCTAAATAAATCCATAATAATGAAGCAGTATCTGAGTTTCTTCCCGGGTAATTTTTAATTTATAACAATTTATCTGTCGACAAGAATTTAATTGAGCGTTTGTTTCCTATATTCGTCCAATTAATTATAGAAGTTCTATTTCATTGAAAAATTGAAAATATAAAAACTGTATATATTAGTTAAAGTAGATACTTAAGTAGCCAATAAAGAGACAAAATCAGATGATCACATAAATACCGTACAACGTTTATGCAAGCTTTGTTGCTTCATCGGGTGTTAGAAATAGTAATATTTTTAAGAATTAAACGTTGTCTGATATTTATTTTTACACCTAACTAATTGTCTACTTAATTATCTACTTGTTATTTTTAAAATAAATATTCTTTTGCGTACTACCGTTCTCCATCTCTAGTGAAATATATATTTTATTGACATAAATTAATTTTCATTTTCCCCATCGCAACGACGTGGGACTAGTACAAAGAGCCCAAGCTACGTGGAGCTGGTTTCTCTATGGTTTTCATATATATGCAAATGTCGCATATTATATTTAAACTATATCCACAGGGCTCAAGTTAAACTTACCCCTTTCTATCCCTTCCTAAGCTGTTAAAGGAAAGTTGCCACAAAGTGGATTAGATCAACGGAAATCTTACATATTTCAATAATATTGGAGTTTTTGGGAATTACTCAGCTGCAAGATTAATAGTGGTCTATAATAGTAATGGGGTTGGAAAATTGTTAATGAAAAGGATGTTTTATAATACGGATTGGATAAGATTAAAACTACAAACAATTACATTATATTGAAATTATCCACCTCGTCCGCTGCTTGAACCATCCTCGTAATAAATGAAAACAAAAAGATCACTCACTCACAAGGAGAAATTTACGTAATTGAATAACTTGAGCTTGTCAGATGGTAGTTTCACGACTTCATTTTTCAGCCGTAGTTCATTCTTCCTTTCGAAGTATCGGATTCTTAATTAGCACTGCAAACGCAACTCGACTCCATCCCGCTTTTCCTTCCCGTTCTTACTCTACGCAGCAGAGAGGCGATGTAAGTTTTTCTTCGGCCCCCGAGGAGTGGGTTTGCGGACGTGGGCGATGAAAAGATTCGTTGTAATTAATTTGTAAGACTTTGGTTGGAAGATGGCTCTTCATAGAAATGGGTGTGGCGAGGAGTCAAAACGGGCCTCTTTTTATTTCTCTTGGAATTTGAGTACAACGTAAAGTTCTGCTCAAAAAGTGTAGAAAATAAACTTAACACGTGAACGTCTCTCTGTTTAGTTTGAATCTTCCGTTATTTTCGTGTTGTAATTCTAGAATCTATATCGACAACTCTATTTTTTAGAGTAAACCACGTGGTGGCAACTCTCCTTTAATAGCATAGGAAAGAATATGAAATGGCGGATGCGGAAGGGTAGAGCAATGTAGACAAGGGTTAACTAGGATCTTTGACCTATGGTTTAAGGATCCTACCCGGAATTCCCCTAAAATTGATGCAGGGCAAACGCTAGAAAACTTACATAGTGTAGGTCAGACTCTTGGTACTTATCCCACGCCCTTCCGATGGTGGTGTAGGAGATTTCGACATCATGCCCTTCCCCGTGCCTCGACCACTTTAGGAAGCAGCTGGCCGACTGTTCCAATAGGAATAGGAGAAACTCTTCCCGTATATCCAACGTCTGCGACTCCAGAACAAACACCTCTCAAAACTACGCTTGAAGTTTACCTTTTAGATTTCTTTGGCCTTTCCTAACATTTTTGTAGAGCAAACATAATCAGTCTATTAGTATACACGCATGGCTATTGAAGGAAATTTGAATGTTTACATAATATCCTTTCTTCTTCTCAATAACTAAGCCAAATAGTCTGTTTTTTTCCAGATATAGGAAAATATTTTACAGTATTGATAGATTTTTATATCACTTGTTCTTTTAAATTATTGAATGACATTTTCGATCCAAAATCGAACCATAATGTAGCTTCATTACTTTATAAAAAATACCCTAAAATATTTAAATTTATACGTAGAAAATAACGATTATCAAATAAAGAATCGAAACCATTTCAGAACAAGAAAAGGGTCCATAACAACGGATCAATTATAGGTAAATATGTTATGAATATAAATTTAATAAAATTTTGAAGTATGAACTGACGTGTAAATTTATCAGAGATATAATTCTAATAATTTTTATGAAAGCAAGGAGCTCAGCTGGAAAGTCTAGTGAAATTGAATTAACAAAGTATGATAGAAGAAAAAACTCTACAGAACCGGGAATCGAACCCGGGACAACTTGAATACGGAGCTGCGTCTATTATTATGAGCTACCTTGCTGACTTAAGCCTGTTAAAGAATTAGAGTAATAAATTTTAGGTTAGCCTGAGACATAAGCATATACAATAGATTCGTGCGGACATTTGAGTATACAAGGTAGCTCAGATGGTTAGCGCAGCGGCTCGTTTAGCAGAGGTTTCTTGTTATTTTCACGGTTCTTTCAAGTATTTTTATTAGTATATAGATTTAATTGATTTAGTCATTCATTCTTTAATACTTGTTAAAGCATTTATTGCAGTTTGAATGGTTTAGTGTGGCATTAAACTGAATTTGCAAACAGTATTATAGATATTAAAGATTGAATAAACTTGACTTATCAGAAAAGTGGTAAACATTTTGGACAGATATTTTTTTTGTAAATAAAAAAATTAATATTCTAATATATACGTAATATTTTAGTCGTTATGTAAGTTGTCGCCTCCAAGTAAATTAGTATCTTGCTGGTATTTTCGCATTGATTAAGGAAACGTAAGATTTTATAGGAAGTTGATACCATGCCAAGAATCTAACTTAAGCAGAAGACGAAACAACGATGGAAATAAAAAAAAATACATACATTCTCCACAATTCCCTTAGAAATTTTCCCTTTGCCAAATTACAGAGACGGTAATTCGTAGCCAAGACAGAAAATCGTTACAAAGAAAAGAAAATAAATAATCTGGAGAGAACCTAAAATGAACGGGGGACGAGAATTACGTCTGTTATAGTTTGCAGCAAGATACGATAATGTTGAATCGCAAACAAGATGAAGTTTGCTGGAATGAAATAGATTCGGCGAGGCGAATCTATTTTCAGCAAAAACGATTCCGAAATCAGGTTATTGAAAAACATCACTCTTATTAAAAGAGAAATTCAGGCTTAGTCCATTTGTGCGGTTCCCTACTCCCTGATATCTCTCTCTCTCTCTCTCTCTCTCTCTCTCTCTCTCTCTCTCTCTCTCTCTCTCTCTCTCTCTCTCTCTCTCTCTCTCTCTCTCTCTCTGTAGTTTTAACATTCACTATAATCTTTTCAATCTATTAGGACTCCGCTGTGATTTATGACGTCATCTATGCATGTCTCCGAATATCTCTGAATAAGATCTTTCATATATACTGAAGATGAACATAAATATTCTCTTTGTATCAGGATTGAAGGGGAGGTGGTGGACGTACAGAGAGTTAAATAAAAAATTAAGTAATTAAATGCAGGTACGAAAAATTGTACCTGTAATAAATAAATGAGAAAATCTAATACGTAAATATGTAAAATATGTATTAAAAAATCAACGATTTTCAGGAATTTTGACTTGTTATTGCAAATAAATCCTCAGCTGAGAAAATAGGATAGCAATATCAAGTATCTGTTCCATAAAGTAAGCTATATATATGTAAGCGGAAATAAAATATAAATCATGAACATACGCAAATGAGGCAATTAATAAAATAAGGACATATACTACAGGACTGGCATGAAGCATAAATAAATAAAAATAAAGTCAGGAAAATATTTATTAATTCAAATAAATTCCAGAATGACATCTCATGAAATTACAAATATATTAAACGTTTCGTTCCAAATTTAGGTTCTTACCAGGTAATATATATTTATCTAAATTGTATATAAAAAATTCTTTTCGATATATTTTATTTTTAAGTTATATAAATCTATATATGTTATTAATTTGTAATTTAAAATTTATTTTCTCTTCACCTCTTCGAATTTTTGTATGGGCTTTGTTACTCTAATTTCTTATTAGGAATTATTCTATATTATTAAAGTAAATATTACTGTTATATATAATAAGCAAATTGTAAATAAGTAAAAGAACTCATATCAGTGAGTTTTAATAAGGATTAATTTCTAACATAATCTGTTTTCGTAGAAACGTAACATATAGAACCTGATGAAAGTACAAAAATCTTATTATTTTCTTTCTGATTTTGATTAAGTTGAATTTGGATTCAAAGAACTGTATATAAAGAAATTATAGAATAAATTGACTTCTCGCAAGGTGAGTTAAAAATTTGGCAGATATAGAAAAGTCCAAAATTGAAAACATCGTGAAAAAATTTTTTATATTAATTTAAGGAAATATTTTTTCATATTAACATAGGAAAAAAAATGTTACCTGATATGTTCCCAAAGCTATGAAGAAACAATTTTTAAATATAATCAAATATATAAAATAATAATTTATTGAGTCTTCTTTTGGATAATTCATGTATTTCATTTAGATAATACAAATGAGCCTTAAAAAATATTTTACATAAATGATAATAATTTGCTATGAAATGAGTTGTTCCCGCCTTTATTTTAGCCCCGATATTCATGTTAAGGATTACCTTTTTGTTTTGATTTTTTGTAAAATGAGAGGACGGGGGTGGAATGCCCGAATATTTTATAGCCGATTACATGTCAAAAATCCCAGGTTGTATTAATCTTTAACAGCAACCCAATATAAAATGTAATCACTGGAATAAATGCATTCTACGAAATTTTCAATAACAATGCCTTCACTGCAACGGACACAAATATTTTCCATTAAATTTTATTTAATTAAAATGCCACTTTAATTTTGAACATTCTTTGTAAAGGGGTTATTTTCTAAAATTAACTGTCACGTTTCAGTCTGGAACAAAGAGTTTTTCAAAATAAAAAGTGGGTGGGATGCGATTTGTGAGAGAGACAAAGGGTTGAATATGTGTAGAATGAAGGATATTGATAGGAGGAGGTGATTGGATTCACCACAGTTATTACAATCCTGTCGTCTCATTTTCACAACAGACTTGTTACCTTCTGGAACCACAAAGCAAACATTATAATTACATCTTTGCAGAATAATGATCAAAAACAAGGGAATAGGGCTGAGAATAACATTGAAATGAAAAAAGAATTTAATGAAATTTTTAAACGTTTAATTTTCTGATACATGCAGATTATGATAATAGTTAAAATTAATCTTAGTTTTCAATTTATGATTAATTGTACAGGTTAGAAAATAACAGTAGTTTTAACTGGATTCATAATATAAACGTATCACAAATATTAGATTTTCCTATTTAAGCTCATATACTTATATTTTAATCCTTGCACCTTTTGGCAGTTATGAATTCAGAAATTTTATGTGTTCCATTCACAAAAGAATTCTATAATACTAGATGAACCTTTCGTGAGATCGAATTTTAGTAAATTTCACAATGTTTTTAGTTTCATTTCAGTCTTTACTATGATCTTCACCAAATGAATGCTCGAAAACATTTTGGATGTCCCAAACTTGCTAATGGTTGGTACTAAATTGACCGAATTTGTCTCAAAAAAAATATTTACAATATTCGGAATATTTTCTGTTTTATACTGAATAATGTTTAACAGTACGTCGACTTAATTCCAGTATAATCGACAATTCCTTTTATTACTTACAAGGGTAAGAGCAAATTTGTCACAGTTAAAGACCATTTATGATTTCAAAGTTGTTTAAAAAATTATGTAGACTACCCGGGATTAAATGCCGGGAAAAAGCATAAATATTTAAGAATACAGAGAAACTTTCACATGCGTTAGCCATAGAAGCCACGAAGTTAAATTGAGATAAAGTATCAGGAAGGAAAAATGTCGACCGGACCAGCTTGAGAAAATTCTAAAACCGTTGATCAATTTATCCGTTCTTAATTTGAGGTCCTAAAATGAAAACACACTGTAATTTCTAACAAAAAACATTGTGTGTGAGCCTGCATGAGGTATATTGGACAAGCGAATTTCGCAACAGGATCTGGAGTCGACATGGGTAGTTCAGTTGGTAAAGCTTCCGCTCGGTAAGTGGAAGATCCCTAGTTCGATTGCTGGTCCGGTAGGAATTTTTCCATTCTGATGCTTTAAAACTATTATCATTAAGAAAACTGATTTTTGTGAAACTCAGTAAAGAAAAGTATTTTACGACATGGTTTAGAAAAATGTAATAGTTGGTACAGTTGAGGTTTAGAATAATGATAATAAGGAAAGATGGAGAAGCGCATGAAACTGGTCGTTGTTGATGATAAAAAACGAGAGCCTCCAAAGTAACTTCCGAAGTAAGCTCTCTGAAGAAAGAAAAGATTTCACACGTAGAACGGCGAAAGATATGTCCCACCACCAGGGGAAGGTTTGTAAACGACGGCGTAGGAAAAAATTAATATTTCGGAAAAACGGTGCAAGGAAGTCTTTTCTTTGTCTTTGACGCAGGATTTGGAGGGGTTGAGGGTTGCGACTAACACTTCCTTTATTCTCTCCTTCTCTCAGCCTCATTTTTCCTTTCTTCCAACACTTCCAAGCAGAAACTGCTCCAGAACAATTTCGAGCAATTAAAGTAACTGTGGCGAGGTGGCGTTTCGTCTTCGTGGTAATAACTTCGGCGCCGTCTCGAGAAAGACTTGATACGGTTGGGAGTTTCTTTTCTACGTTCATCCCTACAGTTCTCTTTACTTTAAACTCGCCTCGTTTCATCATCGCTTTTCTCTTCACGTCCTCTTAATACACTCACTGTTGTGGGTTAAACAAAGAGACTTCCGGCACTCTATTAACGAGGGGCCCGTCTTTACGAACCGAAACCCTCAACTCTTCAACTACGAAAAGAAAGTATATGTTCTCCTTAAAATGGTGACGCCAGACTCGTCGCTTCCTTGCTGGCGAATCCTTATTCTCATATCTATGTCTGTCACGGAAAGAGAAATTATGAGACGCCATACACACACATCAATAAAATACATAAATACAGAATCTATATAAGAAAATAGGTTTATTAATTTTTAATTACACAATCATGGACGGTTAACCTACACAATATTTGTAAATTAATGATTCCCGGTTAATTTCAGAAAAAAACTTCTTGTTTCAAAGCTTGGTATTTATTTATAAAAATATACAGTTATGTTACCATCGTAAGGCATCTGATTCTGGCAGTGTTTAAGTCGCATGTACAGGGTATTTAAAAAAATCTTACACTATTTATATGGTCGCTAAAGACGTCGTTGTTGACGCGACTGTAAATAAAACATAATAATAATTAAAAACAAACTAATTTAATTAAAAATAATCTGGCAATTGTCTTTTAATAATTAAATAAGCAATACATTTAGGAAAAATTCTTGAATCAATTAAACGAAAAATTTGTTTGAATATAACGTTTCGCCCACAATTTTGGGACTTCTACAGGTAATCAGCTAAAATACCTAAAAAGCAAAATTTATCTGATAAATTATAAGTATTTATATTTATTAATAAACACGGAATCTTCGTCTTTCATTATCGAAAACTGTTAGAGTGAAAATAATAATTATATTTTAAGTATGACGGTTGGAAAAATGTCGGCCGGGCCTTGAATCAAACCGAGGACCACCCACTTACCGTGTGGACGCTTTAGGTGGGCCGCATTAGCTTTAATCGTTGGAGGAATTTCTCACTGCATCTGGAGTCGACAGGGATAGCTCAGTGGTAGAGCGTCCGCCAGGTTAAATGGGAGATCTACATTTTTCCATTCAAGTTAACGATAGGCTTTTCGGCCTTCTACTTGTGAAAGATTTCTCTATATTCCTGAATTGATAACAATTATATTTATTTTATAATATTAAAATTTAATTTTCACCATTTGATACAGATAAAAAAACACGACAAAAATACATTATTCCTATATAAAATAAGTTAATAATTAATTATATTTGATCTAAAACAGTGTAAAATGTATGACTCTTTCCACATGCTTGAAACTTGAAGGATTCTTTCGGAAACGATTTTATTCTATTCTATTGGCTATATTTCCCGAGTCATTTGTACTATTACACATTCATTAAAAATTATAAATGTCGAAGTATGACGCATTGTTTGCTCATCAAAAACGTTTATAAGATAGCTGGTATATTTTTTAAACTTTGTTGGGTAGCCTGACGAAGAAGGGAAACATTTTTTTTTTGTAACTTCGACGGGAACCCATAAAAAGTTATAAACGAGATTGTCAAAGTTTCAGCTCGATCGGATAACGTCAAGACCCGCCTCGTCATCCTTAAAGTAATTAGTAAAAAAAATATAAAAATATGTGTGCGGGAGGTTTTGATAAATAATTATAACGGTTTATCCTTGAAACACGATTTTCTTATTTTGCATACAATATTCCAGACCCAGAATAAACGTACAATTACAAGGTAGTAAAATTAACCTCGTGAAGTGGAAATTAATTTTTTAAGTAAAACGTTACATTTATGCGTAAATGCGATAAAACTCATTTATACGGTGATTTTACTGTTAAACTATTTTTTTTAATCAGACACAAAGGTAATTGTTCTAATATAAGTTATATTAAAAATAGGTCTGTTATTTTACAATTATGCTGTAACGTGTTGACACACAAATTCATCGGGAAATTTGGAGCAATTTATTTCTGTCATGACAAATTTTGCAACAGTCAAAGGGGGAAATACGTATCGTAAACTTTTTGTCGTAATTGTATTCAATTAACGGTTCGTATAGATAAAGGGTGTAATTAAATATTTAACATACTAATGGAGGAAATCAGGTCAGTTTTGTCACGAATAGTTTGACTGTGGTATAAATGGAACTCTAGTGAGTGATGCGATTGTGACAATTACAAGGTACGGAGTTGATTACAAACGAATTGAAGTATCGAATGAAAAAAAATTAACCTCGTGAGGTAATTATGCGTTCATCACTGAAACCATTTTTTTTCTCTGTATTTTTTTATGTTATCAATATCTTTATATAATTGTAGTATCTTAACGTCCAATAAACGATCAACTTACAATTGTTTACTAATAATATGTTAATAATAAGTCGTTTAATATTTATATATAGGTTTATATATATTAGTTTAATAAGAATTGTTGTTTATTGTAATAAAAACGATTATTTTTCAGAGCCGATCTTCCCTGAAAAACTTTATCGTGTACTAATTAATTAAATATAATTTAAAGAGGAAAATTTATTCCAGGATTTCACTTTGTGACTGCTCAATTAAAAAATTAAAATTGAAATATGGTTCATAAACAAAAAAAAATACAGCAATGACTTCAATAGTTTTTCCTTCTTCTTCTATGTAAATTGAACCTGTAATGACTCGATGGTATTACCCGGTACTTATAAATTAAAATAAAATGGTAATATACATATCTTCGTAGTCACGTTTAGGAACAAAACAAACTTTTTATTATAACAGACTCATAGCCAGGCTATGAAGTGAAGTATATTCAGAGTCAGAATTTCTGAGAACCGTATTAAATAAAAAGGTTTTCAGGTGTAATGGAACTACTTTTCTCCAATATTTATTTTATGTAGATGATGTTTATCGTTTGTGTAACTTATTCGTGTGTTCGGGGTAGCAGACCTTGGGCATATGGTAAGCATTGTTCTTTGTTATCATTGGAGAAGTCGGCCAACTGCCTCCTAAACTGGTCGAGGCATAGAGAAGGGAATGCTGCGTCCCCAAAGCAAACCCCTCTTCCGTGCGTGGGACAAGTATCCAATGTCCGACCTACTTGATGACGGTTTACTTGAGTTTGTCCTGCATCATTTTTAGGCCAATGCTAGGTAGGATCCTTAAATTACAGTCCGGGGACCATAGTTAACCCTTGGCTACCTTCCTCTACCCTTCCGCATTCCCCCTTTCACAATCCCTTCCTATTCTATTAAAGGGGAGTTGCCACCACGTGGATTATCCTATTGCAGCCTGTTACTAAAAAAATTGTGGATATTTTTAACAATGTTAAAGGGATTTTCCGAATGCAATTAAATAAAATTTTCTGAGTTATTTATCTGGGCTTGTAATGTTCTGTGGTTTTATACAGGACGGTCGATATGTATAATCTTTGATCCGAGCGCCAACTCTGACATGTATTTCTGTTTTCTGAAATATTTGAATTGCTTATGATCCAGATCAAACATCGTACCTATGTTATGACCCTTTCTCGTGGAAGGTGAAAAGATCGAGCTTGAGGGGCAGATCTGTTTTGTCCCCGAGTATTATCCCCACCTTACTTGAGGGACGTGTTTAGTCCCAGGGGATTCGAACCCCCTGCCCTTCGCCCTGTCGCATCCAGAGACACACACTGGAGGCATGAGAGAGAGTTTCATCCGTCTGCCTGTCAGGAACGAGCTTAGCGGATATATTTCTCTCTCTAGTGAACGTGTGTGAGTGAGTATTCAGACAGGTCGAATAAGACACGCTCGTCGAACACGATATTACAGATCAACCTCACTTCAGAGGGAAAGGCCGAATACGCGAAACATGCATTCAAAGGGAAACTAGTTGTCAATTGTGTTTCAATTCTCAAAAATGTTATCATTATTTTATCCTTATTACACTCGTAAAATCCGAAGTGAAATGTATGGAAACATCTTGGAAAAGGACCTTTACTCTTGCAGAGATTTTACGTCGAGCGCGTAACGCTTTCGTGTGACGTGATTCTTTTTCTATTGACATCTGTTCCAAAGCATTTTCATTTTTAAATACATTTCTAAATAAAGGAGGTTACAGAGCAGAATCATTTAAAAATCATTCTACCTGATCACAGAACCTCAGGTATAAAAGATACAAGGGGAAGGGGGTCTTTATATATATTCTACATAAATAATCTTTTATTTTTGCGTCTGTTGTCTAAAAATAATAATAATTAACGAGCAAATATATTTTATATATTTCAAAAAAAATCTTAATCACAATATATTCCAGTAAGTTAGTGAAGAGGGTACGTTGTGCTTTTAAACAAAAATAATATTTTGTAAATTAATTATTTTTTAAAATTATAAAAATGCCTGTTTAATTCATTTAAGTCATTAATTATATATTACATAAATAATATTTTAATTCACAGCTATTTTTTATAAAAACATAAATTAAACTAAATTAACGGCTATTGAAACAAGCATTAAAAATATTTTATTCTTGAGATCGCCGTTTTTATACATTTTTGTACTTTTAACGGTTTTTTATGTTTGATTTCTGCGGTAAGAGGATTATTTGTCAAAAATGGATGTAAAAAAACAAACAAAATATCATTTCGAAACACAAATTTATGTAGAATTTTTTATTCACTAAAAATGTATCTAATACGAAAAATAACAATATAATCTTAATAAATATAACAATATAAAATTTAATATCATATCATAGTTCTTCAACATTATTTAAATTTAATAATAACTGTTACAAATCATAAAGAAATTGAGAATCAATTTTTTTCAAATTATAATTACAAATTAATACCAATAAATAAGCCAAGATTTTTTAAGTATTTAAAAAAATACATCAAAATATAAGATAAGAAAGATAATAAATATTACTCAATTTTATGGTATTATTATGTGAATTATTTTATTTATAGTTGTTTTAATACGCTGAATATTATATATTATAATATTCTATTATATAGAAGAAGAAATAGTCACATAAAATTCAATTTAAAACATTATATTGTTTTTTCTTTACACCACTTAAGACAAAATATTCCGGTAATTTGAAGAACGTCCTGCTGTCCCGAATGGCAACGTCAGCTTCACATAAGCCACGATATATCTATATAAATAAATGAAGGATTATGTTCCACTGTCGAATAATTTTTTTAATATGGACTGGAAAGGGATAGAGAGCGGTTCATTTACTTTATACTGAGAGTTGGTGTCGCCACGTCGGATTCTAAGGCCCCTGTCAAATTTTCAAGGCCAAAGACTCCTTAATATTATACCACTTACATTTCCAGAACACTTTGTTAAGTGATAGACTCAGGAATTACGAAATGATTGGTATATTTTTTATCTGTATGACTGCGTGTGGCTGGTACACATGATTCTTCTAACTTGTTTCTTCAAAGTTTGAGCTTATAGTTGACACGAATTTATTTTTTCCGGCAATCAAAAGTGATAAACTGCGTCACTTATTTCTCCCCTGTATGGATAAATTCTCTTTGATTAAACAAATTTATTTATAAATGTTGATTGAAGACCTTAGTCTGATTCCGCTCCAGTACATTGGACCATTTCCGGTAGTTAATTATGTGTGATTTTAGTGTTTTTACATATGTTTTAGAAGTATGCCATAAAAATGATCTTTGGAAATAATGTAGTGACGAAAAATGTTTTTTAATATAACACATGACAATATCTACGTTTTTCTGCCTGCTATAAACCAAACTTCACGCGAGCGATACCGCGGGCTACTCTACTTTGATTTACAGGCCGTTGCTGGTGGTAATAGTATCAAATAAGCCAGGGTTGTAAAGTAGCGGTTAGACGTATATGGCGGAATTTTCCCTGAAAGCAATATTTCTGCAGCTACCAATCCCCGAATTGCGCCTTCAGGCGTATGGTTTCAATTCTCTACGACCGATGACAGTAAACAAGGCAGAACAAGGGTCGCTACAGCTGAAATATCGGCGTTACGCCACAGGAATCGGTAAGGAAATGCATTTACCACACAACCCCCTCCCCCACATAAATATACTTTTAAGTCCTTATCAAGTTAATAAATGCTCTGTATTTTGAAAACTTGAGTAAACGGAGAATTTTTTAAAATATTAATCTAACAGAGTCAAATTTGTTACAATATGTGAATTAATTGCTTCTTTCAGAGTAGGTAAACCTAGTAATAAATAAAAGTAAATAAATGACCATCAATTTTTTTTGGACGAATTTTTCTCTTCGGAATATAGAAATCTCGATATTTTTATGAAAATATGATGTGGGAAACTTCTACTTTGTACATACCCACAAATCCATTCGCATTTTCTCTTGAGTAGATTATGAATCGTATATATTAATATAGGAAATAGATTTAACCATGATTTTATAAAACTGAATAATTACCAATACTCCAGGTCATTAAGCGAAAATATAACTGATCGATATATTTCAAAAGAAAAATAAAGCAGTTAAAGTCCTGTTGGGAAACGTTGTAATATTGACTCTTGATGGCGGATGGCAATTTAATAACACTAAAAAACCTTCTATATACCCACAAAATAGAGATTAATCGAATTCGTTGTTTGTTTGTGAAAAGCGAACAAAGACAGTCGGTTTATAATTTACTATTGCATGAAACAAAGTTATACGACAATTTGTTTATTCTGAGGCAAGTATAGATTTTTTTAAGCAACATGAGGGTAATCCACATGGTGGCAACTCCCCTTTAATAGCATAGGAAGGGATTTGAAAGGGGGATGCGGAAGGGTAGAGGAAGGTAGCCAAGGGTTAACTAGGGCCCCGGGATATGGTTTAAGGATCCTACCCGGCAATTCGCCTAAAAGTGATGCAGGGAAACCCCTATAAAAACCTGCATCACGTAGGTCGGGCATTTGGTACTTGTCCCACGTTCTTCCGATGGCGGGAGAGGGGTTATCTGTGGGGTCGCAGCTTTCCCCTCTCCGTGCCTTGACCAGTTTAGGAGGCAGCTGGCCGACTATTCCAATAGTAATAGCGAACAACTCTTATCTTATACCCAAGGTCTGCGACCCCGGAACGTACACCTCACAAAACAGGTAAAGGTGCCTCGGCATGTGGGAAACTTAGTTCAAAAAACCAGAGAGATGTGAAGGCATCCCCAAAGGTAGCCGCCGCCAGAGCACTCTGGGAAGGTTCACCTGCGAGAGAATACTCTCACAGACTTCCTTCCGCGAGGCACGTATAGACAAAATTATTATTTTATTTATATTGAAATATGTAATAACCACGTGAGACAGAGAAAATTAGGAAATGTTATACAAGTAAAATAAATATAAATAATTTTGAATAAGTAGGTACATACAGACATATTCAACTGAAAATGTCTTCGTTTCTCTGAATTACATTTTGAAAATTTAGAACAAACTTTAAGTTAAATGCTTGATTCGAAATAAACTTTATTTTAGGTAATCCAACAAGTGATATCTTTTCCAGTCTCAGTGAAAATAAAATTTAAAAGTCCCCTTATGTAATTATGTTTGTAGATGATTTCTATAATTTTATATATAAATAATTAATAAAACTTGCACTGATTAATGATGGAATTATGAACAGAAAAAGCAAAACTGAATTAATAAATATAATTTTCATTGGTTTTCTTTAAATTATAAATTAATAAAACTCAATTACGTTTCCATTGAATTGTCCCCTTTTAACAGAATTCATTACATTACATGAAACTGTATAATTGTGAAATAAAAATTACTAACGCCGCATTTTACGAATGAATAAGCAAAATTGGAAATTTTTTTCTTTTAATTTTTCCTTGTTTTGAAAATCAACGCGCTGAATGTAAATTTAGAACAACTGTGTAGTCTCTAATCCATTTTTCTTCTCTCTCTTGCCCTCATCATTAAATCAACTGTTCGTGGAAGCGATGTGCCGACTGATTGTGAACATCGCTCGTGACATTTCCAGATGTCACTTTATTGTTGTTTAACAAATTAATTATTCCTCATTATTTGTAATGGTGTAACATGGAAATTTGATCTCGGAATCATTCCGCGTGTTTTGTTTTACATTTGGCGAGGTTCCCGTATCTATACTATTGTGTCCTCGTAATCTTGGTTCCGTTTATTAGTTTGAAATAAATAAATCGTATTCGTGGATCCTACTTCGAATTTTTTCCCTGTTTGTTTATACCTTTTCCGTCTCCTGTTACTTCTGTACCGTTATTTTAGATGATAATCCAGCCTTTTAGGTTCATGACTCTTATCTCGCCAATATCACTTCTGTTAAAATTTTCTTCCTCACAATTTCACCAAATTCTTTAGAAAATCAAAAAATGTAACGTCAGGCAAACAGTTTCTGTGTATCAGTGATTTACCGTAAAATAATTCTTAACGCTTAATGTCCGTCCGAAATAAATTTAACGTATAGTTTTGATACCATAGGAGGAGTTAACTTGTTGAACAAAAAGAAAAAAAATTGTCAGGAATAAATTAATAAAATAAAAATGAAGTTTCGCCCTCATACTTGGTCAGTAAACAAATTTCATACATTGCCAAATCCTTCTATTATTATTATCAGCAAAATATTGATGTTATATAAATAAATTTTGAGTAGATATGTCTTTTTAATTTTTGTGTTTTAATGTTACTGATTTATATTTGACTAATTTAGGTTTTATCGTTCATTTATTATTATACTTGTGATAAATACAACTATTAAATTGATGTTGTTTCGAGGTTGCACATCAGCTGTGATACAACGTCACCGTCAAGAATTATACATTTATGGCTTTTATAAGAGGTTTTTCTTTAATAACTGTATTACAAAATGTAAAATTTACGTGTCATTGAAAATTAATAATAAGAACAATAGCAAAATAAAAGCAAAATAAGTGATAAAATAAATACCGCACATAAAACACTATACGAAGATATCCAAAGATTTTATACTAAAATTTATTATTATTATTAATATTACTGAAGTTCATTATATTAAGTCGCATTTTCCTGTATTTCGCTTTCTTTCTTATTATTAATTGAACTCCAAGTCAGTTAAGATATACCGTAACAAAAAATTGTAATTAAATATGAAAACAAAATTGTTTGGTAATAGAAAAAAAAAGAAAACTTTGGACATCTTCGTTATTATAATAAATATTAAACAGAAAACGTACGGGGATTAAAATGTGGAAATATGGAACGAAAATTCGATAGCATCTAACTTCTCGTGGGAATAGATTAAAATTCTATTTAATTTTATTGCTATTTATTCTTTAGGAATTATAAATTTTTTATAACCTATCAGATTTTTATATTCAGATTCAATGTTTTCAGTCGATGATTTATCCATATTCATCTAGAAAAACAAAAAAAAAATTTTCAAAAAAATAGTAAACACCTTCAATTTTTTAAAAAATTTACATGTAAAAAATTTGTCATTATTAATTTTTTTTATCAAATTGATCAATTATTTTTTAAAATTATAATTTGGTTACAAATTTAGTTATGGAGTTGATTAAAAACCTGTAGGGTTATAATTCATAAATACCATCGTTTATACTTTGTAATCACCATAATTTTACGTACATTGTAAAATATTAATTTCAGAGAAACTTAAAAATAACTTCTGAACGGAGGTCGACAAAACTTCACTGCCTAAAACCAAGAATAATGATTTAAGATCATTGTGGATGTTATTAGGTCCAGTGGGCCAGTCTCTATGCGTCAAAGTAAATTTAATGAACTTCAGTAATATTAATAACAATAACAACTTTTAGTTTAAAATAATTGGAAACATTTTGCTTTGTATAATTATCCAATTTTTGTCCTAAGTGGGTCTTTTGAAATTTCTAAAATGTAATATTTCTAATATTTTCGGAGCTGTAAGGACTAATGTCTAAACTAATGTTAAATGATTCCCCATACATAATTCTTTTTTTTAGGGTAACAGGCTACATGAGGGTAATCCAGATGGTGGCAACTCTCCTTTAATAGCATAGGAAAGGATTTAAAAGGGGGGATGCGGAAGGGTAGAGGAAGTAGCCACGGTTAACTAGGGCCCTCGGGCCATAGTTTAAGGATCATACCCGGCATTCGCCTAAAAGTAATGCAGGACAAACCCTAGAAAAACCTGCATCAGGTAGGTCGGGCATTGGGTACTTGTCCCACGCCCTTCCGATAGCGGGAGAATATTTTGCTTTGAGGCCGCAGCTTTCCCTTCTCCGTACCTCGACCAGTTTAGGAGGCAGTATAATTTAAATAGACGGAACGGTTCACTGAAGGTTGGGAGTTAAGGGATGCTTCCTTAAGATTGGTAAAATTATTTCGTTATTTTGTATAAAGTGACTGTTTTTACCTGTTTTTACTGGATTGGGCTAAATGATGACGTCAGGAATGCTTATGTACTGTGATGCAAGAAGTACCGTGGTGACGTGGTTGATGACGTGTAGGCGAACCCAATTGATAATATTATAAATGCGTGTATGGTTCTGACGGCACCTGTAGTCCTTTTCTTCTGAAGAACTGATGTTCCCATCCTTGGAGATGGTGACTGATGGGATATGTGGTTTATTGACGGACTTAACTGTCAATTTTGAACCGTAAATTTCTCTTTTTTCCTCTCTTTCTCATCCACTCTAAATCACTGATTTTTACCACCCTCCGAATTTACTTGATTCTTCTTCAGCTCAGGAGAATCAACAGCCGAAACGACGTTCCAGCGGTAGTATCAGGTTATTAATCCCCGATGGCAAAATGTTGGGGGTTAATACTGGCAGGGTCAACTTTACAAGTGATGAATAGAACACCGTTGCACGAGGTCGTAGAGGTAATTAGGTTTTACGGCGTCCCGCGGATGAAGTGTTGCTTGAACCTGTCAGCAAACACCACACATGCACACGTCATTAAATTTACGTCAACTTCTCCCCGTGTTACGTAATTCTGCGCTGGTACATGCTAAGTTTTCATCAGCCAGCGCAGCGTGTCGGCTTAATCCAGTTATATACCCTCACCCCTTTGAAATTCAGAGATGAGAGTGGACGAGGGTTTGGTTGGTGAGAGGAACAATGAGTCGTGTTTAATTAATGAAGCGGCGGCGGTAGTAACTTGTTCCACCAGAGACTAAGCAGATGGCGGCTTTAGTGGAATGCTAGCGAGAGTAATAGGCTCATATGATGAACGTAGGATGAAGACTGCTTCAATGTGCATGAGTGACCTTAAAGCTATTTCTAAGCTGCAGTGGAGATGAAATCGACTATATTTTCTTTTATTATATTAAAGTTATCAGGATCTTTTTATTTTGTCCATTAATAAGAAAATCGTCAGTAGATCCTCTATTAATCTCCTCTTCTGTATTTACTAGCATATTCATCTAAATAAAAAAAACATGGAATTGTATAACATTGTCAAGTTACAATACACTTGCAAATATCACCATTTTCTTTAAAATTCGTTCAAATATTACATTATAATTTACTCTTTGAGCATTTGTCTTATAGAAAACAATATGTCATCGACAAGAGTATAAACAATATATATATATTGTAATACCCAGTTAAGAAGGACATAAATTTTGTTCTTATTTCATCAGATTTGTTTACCAACTCAGACTGGGTATTCTTGAGTGGTTTGTATAAAAAAGATAATAATAAAATAATGGATAAGTCGCTCTTAGAGAAGGGGAGGACTATAATTGGACGTTTAGCGGCTCTTGGAGTTAATGGTTTTGACAGACATCCGGACGGAACCCTAAAGGCATAATGACAAAAGTTTTATGGACATACAATTATATAAAAAGGAAATGTTTATTTTAATTGTATTGAGGGGCCTTCGGAGCGTGAGAAAGCCAACAGTTGGTGTTTGTTTGGCGAACTTGGAAGCTCAAAAACTGTGAAAACAAGGGAATATTCTGGAGAGGGGGAAGCAGATAAAAGGAGTTGGACTGGAGTGTGGTGGCAGAGTTGGACTGGAGACCTAAGAGGAGACGGACATGAGAGTTGAGAGGAGTTGGACAAGAGACCTCAAAGGAGATGGACGTGGAGTGTGGTGGCAGAATTTGAACGAAAAATACATAGGAATTGAAATGTTGACCGCAAAGAAGGAGGACGTGAAGGCGGTGATAAATATTCGGTCAAATTGAATGGTGGCCGTGCCTAAAAATAAAATAAACATTTTTAGTCCATGCAAGTAGTCAGGAGCCGGGATATATAAAAAAGGATAAAGTGAACGTGTGTGTGTGAAGCGTTAGTAAAAGTTTTTGCACAGAAGGGCATTGTAGAGTAAAGAGCATTCCTGGAAAACCCCAAAATATAATTGTAAGAAGACTTTCAGTAATAAATTCTGTAAATTGTTAAATAAGGGTAATGAGTCAGTTTTCGTTTCATTTCGTTTTTCATTTTATTTTAACTGCATTGATTAAATTGTAAATTTTGTGTTCCGTTTCCTTATCAACCCAGTAAAGACCCTGGGGTACAGAGTCTGATTTATAAAATATAACTAGATTATTAGTGTAATTTAATTGTTGAGGTAAAAGGATATAAAAAATATACAGTGATTTTCTTGAGTTGTATTCTAGATTAATAAAATTGTTTTAATAACTTGTTTAATTTAAATTCCTATAATCATAATTAACAATAAGTGTGGTATTACAATATATATATATATATATATATATACTGTTTATTGTCACATCAACTGCCGTGGATATTAGTGTCCACAGTCATTTTACAAATTACTCCTAAAGGTTTTTACGTTAAGATATCATCGGTTGGCAGCGCCTAGAGTACAATACAGAATTAAGGATTATATAAGGAATCTAGTATTAGATGATAAATTTGATTTCTGTACTTTCGAGATATGACTTCCGGGAAAAAAAATTATAATAGTGTCCATTTTTTTTCCTTTACAGGTAAGATTCCGATAAAGAATTTTGGACGAGAAATAAATCAAAGTTTGGTAAGTAGTTTATCTCTAAAAATATTCGACTACAGTCCCATTCAATTTTCTTGTTTTGTTTTATTATTTTTGTGCGTTTTTAATACAAGAGAAGAACTTTTTCTTTTAATCTTATAAAAAAATAAATGTTATTGTTAACGTCCTAAACTAGTGTGTTCTTAATATTATAAATTAAAGTATAAATAATACTTTTGACTGTTGCAGAGCTGAATTGTTAATTGATGGTATTATTTGTATATTTCCCTTCGGTACTACATATTCCCTGATACTCCAGAGTCAATGAAACAATCTGTTGTTTTTGTTACCAGCCGCACCTTTTCGCACAGTGACTCATAGCTCCATAAATTCAGGAAATCGTTAAGCCCTGAACAACTCTCGTTATACCACCAGTTGTAACTGCAATAGTACATCTGACTCAGAGTATTTTTTTTGTGTGCCTACCAACCAGAGTGTGTTTTTTTTTGCCTGTCCAATATTCTCTCTCTTTCTCTCTCCCCAATTTTTGTGTTTATTTTTTTTTCGGGGGGGGGGGGAGCAATCGAATTCAGTTCCAATTACGTCGTCCTTCCGTGTCCTGGTCGAATTTTATGGCCTCGTAGCTAACCACAACGAAGCTATTGTTCGATCATTCATCAGAATGACGTAAATTGTGGAGGAAGTGAGAGGTGGACGCAGAGGGGAAGGATGTACGGTTAAAAACGATTGCGCGTCCAACAAATACAAATTTCGGTTAATTGTTCCAACTTACAGAGCGAGATTGCGTAGGCGTGCTTGTAGTCCCCCCCCCCCCAACCACGTGTTATAGTTCGATGAACCCCCGTTGGACAAGAAGTGCGCATCTCGAAAGTTTTAGAAGTCATGCAAGGGATTCATGGCCGAGAAGAAAAAATATGTAAACGTGTGTTAAAGGTAATACCAAACCTTCCAAAATTATCTGATGTATAAATGTAAAAGATTGCAATATCAACAGGAAATAATAAAATTGCTATTTGAACCCAGAAGGTTTACCAGTATCACAATAATAATAGTAAGACATGTTCCATAGATTCTGTATAGAAAATAAGATTCGACGATGTGTTGGTGTTTATTTATTTATTTTAGTTTAATATGTGAATAAATTAAGTGCTAAATTTTAAAATAATCGTTCATGTATGCTACAAATGGTGCATGCTCCGTATTTACAATCATTTGATTTTGAACATAAACTTAGATACTTGAATAGATCATATCTTACGCATATTTGCAGTTATATAATATTAGTAAGAAAACATGGTGGTGATAATAAATAGTTCATCGTTACTGTTTTAATTTTAACTTAATTCTTAATATGAAATTCATGTATAAATTATTTTACTATATCGAATATGATCAAGCAAATCATGGATCGAGGAAATTATACTAGAAAATATTTCTCGGCACTTTGGTAATGTTTACTAAATAATTTTGCACAAAGTAAGAACACAAAACGTTAAAATAATGTTTCCAACACCTTCTTCTTTTCTAATAATAATATAAAATAGCCAAACTAAATTAAATGATGATATAAATGGCACACAACGTTTCTGGAAACTTTGCTCCTTTCTTCAGGTGCTAAAATAACACAAGAGCCAAGTGTGGCACAACAGTTTACAAACACAAAACCATTTTGGCTTTTGAATTTCACAACTGTATTGTGTTTTTGGTATTACATTTATAAAAAAAACTTACGATCCAATTATTCTGTTATTTTTTCTAGGTTTCGATCTTAGTAAAATCAACTGTGGGATTTTAATTATCCTACGTTAATTTTTTTATATAGAAAGTGATTTATTTTTCTTGTCATTCAAAAATCAAAGCATACAACAAATAATTCTCTATTTAAATACACTAATTGTTTTCAAAAAAATTGTTTACGAGGTTTAAATAAATATTTATATTTTTCTGAAAACAAGTACAACTCATACAACTAATTTTACATTGACCCTAATAGATATTAAACGTTTCAGTTTAAATAAGGATCTCTAGGAAAATAAATCTGTCCGAAATAGAAAGCTTATTAATTCAACATTTTTTCTCAAAACGAGGCAATTATCACAAATTAATGACCACAATTTGAAGAATCCTCATCGTAATTTTGATAAAATCGATATCAATAATTTTATAATTACGTAGAAAATTAAATGTTAATTGCGACATTTGTGTCATAATATTTTAATCTCTTATTTGTATATTTCTTGATACTATCAATTATACTAAATAGTGTACTCTATTATTATTTGTGTACTAGCTGGGTGCCCGGCGTTGCTCGTGTACTTATTTATATAAACTCGAAAAATATTGCTGTATAAAATTATACTTTTTATTTAAATAAAATATTTCTGCTTTAGTTCATTCCTAATAAAGGAGAATTTCCTTTGTTCGTTGCGTAGTAACGTCTTTCTCTCGCGTGACGTCATTGTCTCTTGGCGCGCAGTAATTTAATATTTAATGATCACGGTTTTTAATTATAATTCTTTCCACATGTATGCTAGGCGTTTCTCACCCCCACAGTACCGGTTCTCGATTTTGGCAGAATACGTATACCAATTTTTGTTGCATTCTGTCCACGCGATAAAATTTGTATAAAGAACAACGTAAATACATACATACATACATACATACAAATATACATCCTTTTTTATTATATAGATTTCAGAGAAAAATTTACATTCTATGTTAACATAATATAGTTTTTAGTAAGTATTTGTAATATAATGTAATGGCGTATCGTATTTATTCAAAAGAAAACCCATGAAATTAATAAAAGTTTAAGCCATCATAACCTCAATTCGAATTTTTATCCTCTAAGTAAAGAAGACAATGGCTGATAAAATCTATATCTGTAATAATAGACGTTTTTATTATAAGAAATACACCTGATACGAAACCTTGGACACGTTTCTTCCTGGTAATAAAATAGGTTATACTCAGGAGATTCATGATCTTCGCCATATCCATCCATTTGGAAAGGACATAAAACTTATATCCGTTTCCCTCGTGATCGACCCTTACAGTGATTTAGAAACTCGGCGACCATTTCCTATCTGGAGGTTGTTACTATACTGCAAACCTCTGATTTACGAGAACCAATTTCTCATCGGAATATTCACTAGAAAGGAGAGGTAGTGGAACACAGCGGCGACGTGGTGTTTGCGGGGGTTTATGTTAGGTGGCGACATGGGAAAACAACGTTGCGAATTATTGCGGGGCAATAAACCTCTGATTAATGTCCGACTTAAACACAACCAATCCTAAGTCGAGACGCCGGGGCAAACACTAACACAAAGCTGACAAAATATATTGTGGAACCGGCTTTCTCGCAA
Source organism: Zhengitettix transpicula (assembly GCA_037074705.1). Classification (NCBI taxonomy): domain Eukaryota; kingdom Metazoa; phylum Arthropoda; class Insecta; order Orthoptera; family Tetrigidae; genus Zhengitettix; species Zhengitettix transpicula. The sequence goes on from CM073593.1 coordinate 80,162,698, forward strand.
ATAAACGCTGAGAACGTATTTCCAGGATATCGACAGTAAACATGTGAAGTGATTTTTGGAAGACTAGGTAATATAGAGACTCTATAAATACAAATGGTAAGCACCACGCGATTTTCGGAGACATACGGGACAATTTTATGTGTAACTGCGTTACTTTATGTTACCTAATTGCTTCAACAACTGTTAGTGTTTTTCAAGCACTCTCAATAGACAACTCACATAACGTCCTACGGCAACACGGTTCGAGCAAGTAGTAAATATATTTTCGCACGCAAAACTTATAATATTCTACTAAATGTTTGGTCGCGACGTCATTAATAATCAGCGCTGAGCTTCTCCGGAAATATATTTGGTATATCAAAACAGCATTTTTCAAGCACCGCGATCGTGATGCAACCACCCTCTTCGCGGTACTAACGAAATTATCACTAAGAATCCGAAGAAACCAGGCTGCAGTCGCTGAGCCTATGTTCTATTAGTACTGTTGCCAAACCTTTTTTCGAAAAATGTACGCGTTGTTTCAAGGCAGGATATAATCTTCTTCATTTTTATGCTCTTTGAAATGGAAATTGGATGACGTACTGTATCTGAGACTAAAATCCACGAGTATATTACCCTTAAGATTACCGTTTTGTTAAGATTAGTCTTTAAGGCTTAAGAGAACAGATTTTTGAATAAATTTTGAAATGAGCTTTATTTCTGCTCATTAAATGAAAAATTCATTTTTTTTACAATACAGGCACGGATATCAGGATTTTTGTTTTTTTAAAAAAGTAATCTTGAAGTTTGATAAACCCGATTTTAATTCAATTACAACGGGCTGCAAATTTTTCATAGTTTGAACATTGTTTCGAAAATTTTCATTATAATACATAACAATAACTTAAAATTTGTTAGGTGTTTCAAAAATATCATTAAATATATTGTAATGCCAATTAATTAGGACATTAATTGTTTGGATATAAAATTTAATTGTAGCGGCAGGAGCTTCCAAAGCGACAATGGAGCCACGATCTGTTACTTTGTCGGAAAGTCAAAATGGCGTATGCGCGCTAAAACTCGAGACTACGATAGTTCTGTTGGTGACGGGACATTTCGGAGGACGGAAAAAATAATACTAGATTTGCCATCGTTAATGTATTATTAAACAAAGTTGTGAATTGAAGACAAAGTAAAAACATTCACGAAAGTATTATCCCGTAAATATCGCTAAGTTAGCAGTTTTTACGTCTATCAACAGCCAGGAAAGGAGTGCAGTTTGTACGTCTGTAGCCAGCCAGGAATAGTAAAGCTGCAGTTTAAGTCCGAAGCGGTAAAAAGACTAGCAAATCTATGAATCACAGGATTCATATAAGACAAGCGGTCACCAGATAGCTGACAAAAAGGAGGATCATCCGAGTTCATGTGAGCCTACCAAGGTTGACTTATAGAGTGTAAAATCTGAGAGCCAATATTAGAATCAGTGTAAAATTTTTGCAATAGTGTACTCTAGAAAACAAAAGGAATGCTGGAACCATCTGGACAGATGTCAGTAAGAAAATACAAAAATAATGATTTATGTAAACGTAATTAAAGGATAGAACTCAGATTTCGTTCTATTTTAATTGTCAATCAGAGTTAATTTCTTTTCTTTTAATTTCTTCCTATCGACATATTGTCTAGGTGAAGTATAAACTGTGTGTTAATTATTTTTTTCTAAAAAACAACTTTTTGTGTTCATTATAACACCCAGTAGAGACCCTGAGATCTAAAATTTTAAATTCTAATTGTTTGTGAGTTAAAGCAACAAAGTGGAAATAAATAATTATATATTATAAATTCTTGTTGATTATTTTATTTAAATAACGCCTTTCATTTGATTATTACATTTTGGCGCCTTCACGTGAGGTAAATTCATTTATTTAAAAATCAATTAAACGACCTAATTATTTAATTATTACAATATACATATGAAATTTCATATATTTTAATGACCGATCATCCTTTTCAATCCCTTTTAAAAAGTGTACTGATTTTATTGTTTTGAAAAAATTATTTGCTTCCATATAATACCGTAAGGAACCATAATGGAGGTGGCAAGTGATGGGTTTGCTCATATAAAGCAGTATTGTAGTATGAATAGGGGTTTATAAAAAAGGAAAATACAAAAGAACAAATGTAAATACGTTCCGACGATGCCGTCATATTTTTTTCGCTCCGAAATCGAAGCCAGCTTCGAGACAATAGCTTCCATGAGCGTCGTTTTTTTTTTCACAGGACTGAAAAGCGATTTCCGCGTTTTAGCTAATAATAGAAACACAATCGCACATGGAATAGTTTATTCTACCCATTGAGTAGAACAGGCAACGAAATTTCTGTTCAAACACTGCATTGGGGCTGCTGAACCGTTGAGATCTGCGGCGCCGCCTCCATTCGAGTACAATATTTATCCAGGCATTGACGATGATGGCTCTGAACTAGATTTCCCCGAGCGTCGTCCTGTGTCCTGATTATTCTGGGGAATATTAAAGGCAAACATGCGGATCAAATCACCACACACAAACCCCCAGTGAATTTCAAATATTAGTTAGTAATCCTTCGAAACGTCAAAATTGTAGGCTGGCAAATTCATATGTTTGATTTTACGGACAAGCAGCAGAGAGGTCGACGGATAATTTTAAATCTATTATTTGTCGGCCATGGAGGACATGTGAAAAAACAGTAATATGACTCATGTCTCCTACCAAAATGTCTCTCCAGGAAATCTTCTCGGAATCCAGGCTGCAATGCGATGTCAAGAATAAGTTAGGCACAACAGCAGAGTTTAAATAAAAGAAATGACTTGAGCTCAATTTATATTTTAAAAGTCTCTAGAATTAACTCCACCATTGGCTGCGATTTCTACTTTGATTAGATCATTACTAATGTCATCTATTAAGATAATTAGCGTAATACGCATGAAAACTATGTTAAACGGTGTTCGAAAAGCATAAGTTTATTTTATTGTTTTTAAAATATTATTTTCGTATTTAAAATTACGTCATAATTCAGTAAAAAAACTGCGTGAGAATTTTTATGATCCTTAATTACAGAGAATGAATGTAAACCATTTGACATTATTACTAGACTAGTAGGAACCAAATCCATATGATGTTGTTTACTTGTCAAATAAATGTTAATAATTTAGGAGTAATTGATCCACAATTGAACCGTGTATATATTATTTTACTGATATGTTACTAACTTGGGAAAATTTTTAGCTATTCATAATTCCAATGACTGGTCTAAATGTTGCTTTATGGAACACCGAAGCTCTATCTGGAACTTCTTTATCAAAGTATTAGTTTGCAGTGTAAATAATTTCACAAAATGATCTGCTGGTGAAAGCATTTGTAAATATTGATGTATTAATGGAGTCCAAAATGGAACCCTGTGGAACGACAATTGTTTATTCACTTCCAATTTCAGGGAAATGTTTTCGCTTTCGTTGTGCAGTTTAGTTTTCTGTTGTATAAATTTAAATTATTTATATCAATAATACCGAGGAGTAGGATTTTTAATGTTTTCCACAGTACGTCCCTGTTTAAATATATATATATATATATTTGTGATAAAAATGAAAATTCATACTCCTAATTATTAATTAAGTAAATAAGTTAAATTTAAGCAACAGACAACCAAACACTGATGGTGAAAACTTTTCCCTGAAATTGGAAATGAATTAACAATTGTCGTTCCACAAGGTTTCATTTTGGACCCCATTAATACGTAAAAATTAATAAATTTTTCCACCATCACAGCATTTTGTGAAATTATGTTAAGTTTAATATATAACTTTCAATGTGTATATATATATATATATATATTTCACGACGATCATAGGTCAGTAATTCTTTGTTTCCATAAAAATAGTTTCCCTAGTAAATTGTGTTATTTGCACAGGACTTTCTGAGAAATCTTTACTTATAACGAATAAATTACGCCATCACGACTCCATTATGAGTTTTAATTTATTTTAATGTTCCATATGAGTTTTCAGGTTATACTGGATGTTCCTCGAGGAGTTGACAGCCAACTCAAATATTTTAACTTTTAAAATCTTTGCCTCTTCATGTATTATATTAATTTTCCCACTTTAAATTAATGCTGATATTAATTTGCAACGGCGGAATATTGTTTGCAATTTAGTTATTTTAGCTATTACTGCGGATTAACGGCCATAAAAGAAACCAGACTCACTTTCCCTCTCAGTGCATATTTTAACTCACGAAATTGATGTTCAAAGCTATGGAGCTTTCGCTATGAAACAGGGAGAGACCTTCCCCTAGAGAAATATCAATATGCATTAAATTCTACCTCAGTGTGTGTGTGTGTGTGTGTGTGTCGAGGCACTCAGTTAACTTTTCACCAAAGTTGAGATATATTTTCTCGTAGTCAGGTATAAAATATGAACCACCTCTCGATTACTAAAATGTCCTCCACGAAATTGCGTTTATACGACTCCGAAATTCTAGATGTGGTTCAGGGGAGGGGAGGGGCGGGGGAGCATTAACGGCTCTTATGTGCTTAATGGAGTTTAATTTGGAGGGAACACTCTAGACGTCGTTAGGGAATAGGACAGACTTTTTCGAAAAACATTTACAAACGATATGTTGCCAAGGTAAAACGTATACAGGTGAGAACGTTTGTGATGTTGATGGAAATAAACTTTTTTTTTCTGTTCATCCCTTGTCAATAACTTTATTTTACATTCTCAAACCTACATCTGATACCCTTTGGTAATTTTAAACACTTCATATTACACAAACTTTTAAATTTTTATATTGTTTGTGGGCTGTAACAATTATTTTTAAATGCATGTAATTCATTAATTGTTTATATAATTAAAAATTGAAATTTATCTGATTTTATTACATATAAATTTGCAAACAGTATAAATTTATTAATAAAAATTTTATTTTAAAATTAACTAACATACATAACGTTTAATCACTTTATTTAGAGTCTTCTTAGGATGTATATAAGAAATTAAACACAAATATAACACAATGACGAAAACAACAGAAAGTTTGAATCACAAGAAAAAAATTAATTAAGTATCGTGTGATTATTTACATTATTCAAGAAACAATTAAAATATGTTGAAAATTTGAATAAAAGAAATTAACAGTCACCCTCAATCACCTTCAAAAAACTTAAATTGTTGTAGCTAAATGTTTAAAAACACAAGAATTAAACATTCAAAAGTGCCAGAATAAATTATTCTACATTATAACAACACACAATCTTAAATGGAATTTTAATTTTGTGCATTTTTATTTGTATTAATTGGATTTATATTATACCTGAAATGTAGAATTTCACTCATTGAACAGGGTTAATAATTACTTTTAACATTTAAGATTTTTATATTGATCAAATAATTTTTATTATTATTTATGTATAAACGTTTGGTCAGAAAAAATAGTTTCTTCTGTTTGTTGTTTTAAATTATCATATTACTTAATTCCAGCTTTCGTTTTGTCTGACCTATATAACAGGCTTTACAATACAAACATTAAATTTTGTATATTACACTGTGTTTATTTTTTTGTAAAACATCTTTAGAATTTTTAACAAAATTTAGAATATTATATGTTATAAATAATTTCCCTAACATCGTAAATGATAAAGAGGTTGATTAATTGATATTGTGTGTGTTATGTAAATAGTAAAACAATTAGCCCATTAATTTTTTTTGTATGTTAGTTAATTATAAAAGTCGTTACTTTTACCTAATTTTCACTAATTAAATTGTTCATATAGTAGTGGATTAAGCTTCTTTCATACTCCGTCCACTCTATTTTTTTTCTATATATCGGCTTTGCGTAAACTAGATTACGTTTCCTCCCCTTCTCTTGGCGTTTATAAGGCGTCCTTTTTTCACACAGGATTTAAGCTCCGTCGTCTTAACTTCCGGCACATTTCATCCGAACCATTTTCACAGTTCTGCGGCTCTCGTATATTTCCTTTCAGACAGAGTAAGAAAATTGTCGACCGTTGCAAAAGAAACGGCAATGAATTCGCGAAGAAGTGTGACAGTAGTAATAGTACCAGCAAGTATAAGGCTGGGGGAAAAAACACACACACACACAAAGAAAAGTCAGAGAGGCAGACAAACTAAAGTAACTAAGTAGTAGTTATTCAGGGTGAAGAATAGGCACCATTAAAACGGAAGCACCTCGAAGAAGTAAGTGGAAGGTTGCAGAGAAGGTACTTAAACAGACACGATGACCCGTAAAGGGGGAAAACTTTATTAGAAAAACGTCGACTAATAATGTAGGTGACGTTAAGGTTGTGGGGGATTTTTTTATGAGTCGGTTTAGAGGCCTCAGACAAACAAGATCCGCAGTATTTATCCATTTGATTAATATTCACTGTTCCAGATCAATACTAGAGAAAATAAACACACCCTCTCATATAGTGATTTAATCTGAATCGACCGACCTACTTGGTCAGTGTCAACCTGTTCTTTGAGCAAGAAAACAGCCTAATGATGTACCAATTAACAAGCCAATGAGCATTACAACACATTAACATGACACACAGCATTCATAGTTTAAGAACAATCGTTAAATAAATTTATATATATATATATATATAATTTACAGCTATTAAATAATTTTTTTTCATTATAATTTCGTCAATATATTGCGCGTCAACATTGACGGTGTGTAGATATTATTGAAATATTGCACAATATATTGAGTTAATCAAAAAGAGTATTTATTGTGCGATATGAAAAATTTCTAATTTAAATTTAATGCAAGTCAAATATATTACTAATTTAAATTATATGTTATTTTCATGCTTTATTCTAACAATTATCTCTGCATACTGTGTGCTAATTTCAGAACCTAATTAGTGTGTATAATTAGAATGAAAACAGCCAGGAGAAACTAATATGTTAAATTATTTCATAACAATATCCAACACAGGGGTCAACACAGTCTGCAAATTCAATTGATAATAGTAACCATATATAAGTCTATATAATAAAAATGGATGCATAGTTGTATGTATGTATGTATTTACGTTAATCCCTATACAAATTTTAACACGTGGACAAAATGCAACAATAATTAGTAAACATATTCTTCAGAAGACGAGAAACGGTACTGTGGGGTTGAGAAAAACCTTAGCATAAATGTGAAAAGAATTATAATTAAAAAACGTGCCGAACAAAGGAACTAATTCAATTTTTCCTTTATATAGTGAAGCAGAAATATTTACATTAAATAAAAAGTATAATTTTATCCATCGAGTGATAATAAAACACAATACGAAATACTTTACGATCCTTGCGTGAAATGTAAGTTAATTTTCGTACCATATTAGTGGCTAAAAACGGCGTCCATTTGTTTACATTGTAAATCTAGCTAAGAATTTAATCAATTTAAACGTTCGTAATGTCTGGAGACTTCCATACTCAAGGAGTATGTTTAAGTATTCTATTCCTAAAGTAATTCGGAGGAATGTTTGTTGGGATTGATGAAATAAAATTCATTGTATTTTATAGCTGTTCAATTAATTCACTATCGGTCGAAAATATAATCGGAACAGTTAGATTTAGTTTAAATAACTTTATTTATATACATAACTACACGGTCAACGCCGGGCACCCAGCTAGTACAATATATATATATATATATATATATATATATATATATATATATATATATATATATATATATAAATAAATAAGTCTAACATATAATAAATCTGATATATTGCTGTAAAATTGATTTAAAATAAATTTTAATGAACTAACGAAAAAATTGACTGAAAAAATTAAGAATGATAATATGAAAAATTTAGAGTATTAATGTCCTTGTTTAAACTGTAATAGATCTTAAATTGGATACGCGATGACGGGAATAGATACAAGAGTCTATAATCATAAATTGAACCTTAAGCCTCTTTTGGAAGCGATCACACCCTTATATATAACCGTAAATTCGAATTCGACGAGGAATCCATTCGATATACTAATCAAATTAAAATTAAGCTGAAACTATTCATAAAAATATTAATAGAGATTCTGTGAAATTCATAATTATATTTATAAACTTAATTATTTTTTCTTATTTCGCAATTATATTTATTGTTTCTCCTTCTCTCAATAGTGATTTATGTTTCAGCAGTTTTTTTTATTAATATTATTTCAAAATTCTGATGTTGAAATTCCTAACTGTTTTTTTTTCTAAAATAATTTTACGAATTCACTTATATATGTGTTATTAAATTTATGTATTTAAGATATATGACGTGTTCTTATTTGTGAATAAATGACGAATGGAAGGAATAAATCAAATTAAATTAACGTTAGAGTTAGCTTTTGGTGCGAATATTTTTGTACTATGTTAAGTATTTGAACTATTAATAGTCTTGATGTTGTTTATCGAGGTTTTATTTTTCGAGAAATGGCGATGACCGGTAGTGGAGGACGATTTCAGATGCCCTCAATTTTTTTCACCGCTCCAGAGGAAAGCCGTTCAGATGTTTTTCTGTCAAGCGAATAAAATCCTCGTCGAAGCTTTTAAAATAATGTTTCGCCACGTTCGTCTTTTTTTCTCGAGCTAGAGGATGGCAGGTTGATATTTAAAAAAATAACCTTAAAATCCTCTGTTAACAATGAAAAATAGTTTATTTGAAATAGGTCCGGTCGTCTTTTAGTGAAAAGGTAAATGCTGGGGAGGATTCTTAAGCAGTCCGGGGACAGTACTTTACCCTTCATCTCCTTTCAGCATACTCTATTTCAATCCCATCCTATGCTAATAAAGGTTAAAGGACTCCGTTGTTGTTTTTTTCTCAGAAAAAAATTTATACATGTAACGTCTGCTACTTTACAGCTTGTATAGTTTTTATTAATACTAGAATTAAAACACAAATTATTTAAACGCTATCCCTTTATTTACCCCCGATAATCTGGAAAAAAAACCTCTTCCGCAACGATAAGCCTTGATCTTCTCTTTCGAAGTAGTAGATTGTGCTTGAAGGAATTTTTCTTTTCCCGTCACCTCCCACAAGGATCTTCAGACAGTAGCTCTTCGTCACAACGCAGACACAAGAACCAACCATCCACACACGCACGCACACACACACACTTTTTAACTTCACTTGAGGACAAATGGCTGCACCAAACAAGGGCAGAGTCTGTATTCAAATGTGTCTCCGTCGCTTCTGTTGTAGCAGTTCTTCTTACTTGGCATGGATTCACAAGGAAAACGCTTCGCTCACTTCTGCTTCCCCGGCTTGACATACTTTTTCTTTTTCTTCCTTTACTTCTCCCTCATTTACGCGGGACGAACGTTTATGTACTTTTTTTTTTACTTTATTTGTCACCAATCCATTAGTAAAACGGCAAAACAGTAGCAGAGGCTAAGCTCACAGCAGCTACTTTTTTCTCTGCAGCCATTCCAAAGTTTCCATCATCGACACAAAACATATTAAGCGAGTCTGAGACTGCATACAATTAATCATACTTCATTTTTTTGCCTCCGAAATGATTTATTACTGTTTGTTTTATTTTCCCTCTTCAATCCTATCGGAATAGCGTCAACCTTACCACGTAGAATCACATTATTAGGCTATTAAAATTCTTAATAAGCCTATTAAATGGGTAATTATTGTAAACATTATAATCAAGATCATTCAGGTGATTGATGCGTCGGCCATAATTTCTACTTACATAATACATAATTGTGCTTCAAGAAATTCTTTCCATACTATTTAATTTTACATTAATCAAAGTATTGAATTTTCTCACCTACTTATAAAAAATATAATATATTTTTAAAACCTTCGCGTTCATGATTATAATTATATTTATATCCAATTTTAAACGGTGAAAATTCAATACTAAAATTAACCTTTAATCCTGGAAATTTATAAATATTTCATTGATATAACTATTCAACAGAAGAATATAATTACTTTCAATTAAGTGTTAAATTTTTCTATTTATTTTTTACTTTTTATTTGTAAATTTATTTCCTTGTATGATGAACACTGTATTTAATTTCCCTTTGCTGAAATTTTCATATTTTTAATTATATATTATTATATTCCCTTGTAATAATTTTTTCACATTTGTATCATTAATTTATTTTCTCTTGTATACGTACAATTTTCTATACTTAACTTCCAATGTTCTCCTTTATACATTAATTTTTAACTACGTGTTCAGCAATTTCAATGCAGTATTTTTTATTTGTATATTTATTTTTCAATCAATAACTATTTTATTTTCATTTATATAATCTCTAATTACTACATTAAATTTTCTAATTTTTTCTTTCAGTTGTCTTAAATATAAACTGATAAATTCATCCTCGGATTAAATATTTTTTATCTATTTGATGTTTTAATGATCTCACGGAATATTTGTTTACTTCTGGATAATTACAAATATTTTCTTAGTTTTGTTCGTTTAATTCTGTTACCTTAGAAAGGAGTTATTTAAATATTAAATCTACGAGAAAATATTAGATTATTCGATCTTTAATTCACCATGTGGCGAGATCTTCACCTTGGCGAGATGTAGTGCAGGAATTTATATTTTAATGAATAAATATAGATAATAATATACGTTTAAATAAAATATAAGAAGCGCGGGATGTGATTTTGGGGAGAACTGGAGATTACTGTACGAAGACCACTACGAGAGGAGGAACGAATGTTCAAGGAAAAATAGTGAAAAGAATAACAAAACTGAAATTAGGGAAAATCAGTGTGACACTGAGAACAATTAGTAGTAGTAATTAATTATAATGATGTCGTGGATAAATTATCAAAATTAGAGGTACTGTCAATTATTTATCATAATTGAACAGTTTTTAGCGTAAAAATGAATTAGAAATTCTCTTAACTCTTCTTACCTTCCTTAGTTTTACTTTTTTAGTCGCTAAGAGTTTAAGAATATCCAAGGATTTCCAGTATTTTTGTAGCCTTGATTTTATTTAAATCGAACTCAAGCAAAAAAAAGGGTACGTAAACAGGCTTTAGAGGATCTTCTGTTTTCCCCGGGGTTGGACGATATTTCCCTACCTTTTACAGAGATTCATTAACTAAGGTCTTCGCGTTTCTGAATCCCACGACAGTTTCCGTGTCCAATTAAGTTCCCTTCCTTCCGCTCTCACGTCACTACGTAGATACAATTAACGCCGCCGGCGGAATCCGTCAGCAATTAGGAATCAGCCGCCATTACTAACACTATAGCGCTGTCGAAGGAATTACCAAATTGTAAGCGTTTACAGTGATATGGGTTTTGAGCCATTCCACACTTAACAGAGTGTGTGATCCAGTCCTACGCGTGGGAATATTCTGCACATTGAATTTCACATTATCGAAATAATATTTTTACTATCGTATGTTGTATTTAAGGAAAAGTAAAGAAATTAATAACCTTCACAACCAATTTAGAATAGTCTATTTTACACTTTAACGACGCTTCAGTGCGTTTCCGTACTTCCATCAGGTGTAAATAAAGTTGTTATGCTTCTACGGTAACAATTTAGTTGCATACAATATTTCAAAACACAGACTAACACTATTTCTTCTCATTCATCAATTATAATATTTAAATTATAATCTGAAATTTTCGACAGAATTGAAATTTAAAAATGAATTGTACCAATCGAAAGTAAATATAAACCCAATTTTTTTAAATGAAAAATTCCACAAGAGATGTGAAACAAAGAAATCGAGAATAATAAATAATATAATGCAGAAAATCAGTAAAAATACAGGGAAATAAGGTTACTTTTATTTTGACTATTGACGAAACGTCACAAGTTGATGCGGCACATGGAAAATGTAGTTTAGCAAACACGGTATGAGAAAAGTAAGTGGAGGCTTCAGGAAATATGAGGCAGCGGGGAAAAAAAATCAGATCACATCTCTCTATAGTAATTAAGAAAATAACAGGATTTATCAGAGTAGGGAGGGTTTGAAAAATATTATAATAATCAATACGAATCTTACACAGGCACATAAATGCTATAAATGTTTTAACAATGAAGAAAATGATCTTATATTTATAATATTATAAACAAATAAACAGCTTTGAGTCAGAATATTGTTTATTAAAAATAAAAGATAAATATACCGACGTTTCAACCCTGTTTTAGGACCTCTCCAGGATTCATAATTTTATATATAAATCTTGTAAAACAATTTCCTGTTGAAACGGAAATGATATAAATGAATTAATATTTTAATATATTTTTTATTTTGAATTTTCGACATTGATGAAAAAATATCTGATATTTTGTTCGCAGCAGGCAAGGCAGGAAAACTTCTAAATTGTTTTGAATTATTTATACATAAAATTATTGAACCTTTACAGGTCCTAAAACGGGGACGAAACGTCGGTATATTTAACCATTTAAAATAAACAATTTTCTGACTCAAAGCCGGTTATTTTTGTTGAAATGTTACTTGGCGATAGAATCACTTTTTAAATTCGTGAGCTCACCCTAGTTCGAATAAAATAAACATGGATTACACATTGGTACGCACTGTAATGAAAACAAATTTAATTATTGTATTGTTGTAAAAAAAAGTTACAGGGAGAAATGTGATCTTTGGATTACATTTTTGCCTAATGGATCTTTGTTGAAAATTACATACAATAATTATATAATATATTTACATAATATAATAAATATGACTAATATGAATTAAATAGTTCTCCAGTTTTAATGAATCTATAATGAATATCACAGCTTTAGTTTGGAGTTAACGTATGGTTACGATTGGGATGATTGACGATTCGATATTACATTAATGGATGCTATACGCTGGACGATATTTGTTTTGAGACCTGGACCGCCATTTTGGAAACTTGCGAGTTTCGTGTGGATTTTCCAGGCTGCTTTTGAATTCTCTGAGGTATTTGCACTGTGAAACAGTGAGACTAACATGAACAATGTAAAACTATCAATAATTTCTGTATGATTTCTAGGCAAAAAAAAAATACCCTTGACAAAAGGAGATTAATATTTTCCTTGTTCAAAGCCGGCAAAACTATTATTATTATTATTATTATAGCATCAAATGAATGTGTTGCTTTAAAAAATTATCCCTGTTATTTTTTAAATAACTTACTGTAAATTTGTTTTCTTGTTGACGACCAATAGGCATAGATGCTATCACCATGTCATTTCTTCAAATATATTTTCAATAACTTTTAATAATATTTAGCTCACCCGCGTCACATTTATCACTGTCCTTAAATAATTTGTTTGTCCTGCAGATGAAAATGAATTCAAAAAGCGACAGGAATCTTTTGTTTCGACAAAATATCAAATTTACTGTGGAATATTTTTTTAAGGAGGCTTGATTAATGATTGTTATTATTGAACCAAAATCGTGAGGGCATCTTTAGTAAAGTGAAATCGTGGGTGGTTTTAGGAATAGTCAAGTATGAAGTATGAAACCTGTTTGTGCTAAAAGGTAGGAATAAAAGGGGACATGCGATAATATTAAAATTCGTTCATTACTGAACACTTGAGGGAGAAACAATATTTAACTCGGCAGGTAAATATTTATAAGAGTTTACTGGTTTTTTTAAAAAATTATTTTCATAGTATTGATGACGAAATACCAGTGAGTCTGCTGTTTTAACATTAGATCATAGTAAAAAATATTACCTTGGTCTGGTGGTACTTGAGATCGAAAATAGATTCCGTGACGTCAATCTCAATATTCGTTTGTCATTATAATAATCTAGTTAAATTATAGACAACAATTACTTACTCGCGAGATGAAAATAGGAACAGGTTTCAAGAAAACGAAATTGCAAACGACTTTCCCGCCTTGTATATAAAGGATTGTTTTTTGCAATTACCTGACAAGGTCCCCCCTTAGGAATATTACACGGGGGAGGGGAGGGGTGTAAAACACCATATAACCTATTATCACTATTTTCTGTGCTGTCTGTTGAAAGAATTTTTTTAACACAATGCCATTGTTACGCCCAAGAAATGGTTTCGAAGGGTTTCATTCTGGCACGCGGAATCTGTGGACACGTGGACTCGACTGTGTGGCCTGTTCCATTCTTTCTCCTTGACGACAAAGGAAGTGACTGCAAGCAGACACCACCCCCCCCCCCTCTCCTCCGCCAACACAACCCTTTTGTTGGATAACAGAAAAGAAGAGGGAGAGTAATCTTCCCAGTGCTACCTACAACTTGGCGAAGGTTGAACACTTAAATGTGATGTTGGAGAATCTTCAGCTCGTCGTCTGAAAGGGGTTCACCAAAGCACGTTGTTCGTATTCTGCAACTAGGAACAGTAATATAATTGGCACGTGTAGAGGTGTTAACATTGCAAACGAATTTGTCTCTATTATTAATAATTATATTTATACAAACGCATTTGATGCAGTCTAAAAGCAAACAAGTGGGATTTTACATTTTAATTAAAAGTTTTGGTTATCACATTATCATTAATTTATTTTTATTGACATACGTCAACACAAAGTCTACGCTGAAACGAGTTATTAGACTGTATATAATTATATCATCATTAAAATCGGATTTATTAGATCTTAACTTCATAATGGAACCCGGCAGAGAATTAAAACATCAGTACCATTATTTCTTGTTTTTGTTTCACCTATTAAAAGTTTTCACATTCAAACAGGTTGTCAATTATTTATCACAAACAAAATTAGAGCTTCTTTTTAAAAGATATTATTCCTTTTTTTTCTGAATAATCTGGACGAAGCTTCCATTATTAAACTAACGATCCTTTACTGAAGAAAGAAACTCATCACTTTCCTTGGATAATATTGGGTCCAAAAAAATATAACTAGAATAAAGCGTGAAAGTCTATTTTTCGTATTCCAGATAACTGACGTCATTACAACATCAAAGGAGACCGACGTTGGCTTATTTGCAATGGTAATAACATGACGATCCTAATAAATTTAAACTTTGAACTACGTCGATTGACTAATTCTCTGTCTCTATTATTAAATGATTCAGAATCAGAGGAAATATTTATTACACTTTAATTGAAAAACGATTAAGTGGAAACCTTTGAATGGTTTAATGGCCGATTTATTTACGTAATCATTTTTTATATCTTTTTTTTATATCATGGTCAATTTTTTTAACGTGATGAAAGTCTTCATAATTTGTTATAAAAAATGTATTCTGAAAATAATCTTAAAATAAAAATAGTAATCTAGTTCTTAATGAACGTTTATTAAATCAATGAACATAAAAACAATGCATAACGTTCAAAATAATTCAGTCGTGACCAAAAATATGAATTTAAATAATATTAACTATCAAATATCAATAGAAAAATTATTACATTAAGAATTTAAATATTATTCAAGATTGATGAGCGAAATGTTGGTCATTAAATACTACAATTCGACTATTCATTTGAAAAATATACTTTTTATATTTTAAAGATGATTTATGATTTCTTATTATTGTAAAATATTTTAAGGATTCAATTTTAAAAATTATTTCCAATTTTAATTTTACATGTCAGAAATCCGCTCAAAAGAATTAATTAAATAACAATATTTTTTTCACAACAAATTTTTATATTTGATAGTTGAATAAATAAGTTATACCTATGTGAGATTCAATAATTTTTCACACAATCTTATAAATAAAAAAGAGTGTATGTATGTTTGTATGTTTGTTTGTTTGTATGTTTGTTTGTATGTTTGTATGTTCGTTATACAAATCTACACCGGTAGAGCAAATTTCACCAAATTTCGTACACGTGTTCTTTACGACCAGGAAACAAACACTGTCGGGGTGAGACATGTCTACCACCCCCAGAAGCGGGGGTGCACGGGGGTTGAAATATTTAAACATGCTAAAACAGCCGATATTTTAGTCGGATAATAATTTTTAGGGGTCCAAGATATTGATGGTGTTTCTACCGATGTTTTCTGAATATAATTTTCATCCCCTACACCCTGGGGAAAGAGCACCCCTAGCGTTTGGGGTGGAGAATACAAATCTATACCGTTGGTTAAAATTTCACCAAATTTCGTGCACGTGTTCTTTGCGACCAGGAAACAAACACTGTCGGGGTGAGACACGTCTACCACCCCCAGAAGCGGGGGTGGACGGGGGTTGAAATATTTGAACATGCTAAAACAGTCGATATTTCAGTCGGATAAATATTTTTAGGGGTCAAAGATATTTATAGTCTTTCCACTGATGATATCTGAATATAATTTTCAACCTCTACACCCTGGGGAAAGAACATCCCTAGCGTTTGGGGTGGAGAGTACAAATCTACACCGCTGGAGCAAATTTCACCAAATTTCGTACACGTGTTCTTTGCGACCAGGAAAACAACACTGTTGGGGTCAGACGCGTCTACCAACCCCAGAAGCGCGGGTGGACGGGGGTTGAAATACTTAAACATGCTGAAACAGCTGATATTTTAGTCGGATAATATTTTTTAGGGGTCCAAGATATTTATGGTGTTTCTACCGATGTTTTCTGAATATAATTTTCATCCCCAACACCCTGGGAAAAACGCACCCTTAGGGTTTGGGGTGGAGAATACAAATCTATACCGGTGGATCAAATTTCACCAAATTTCGTACACGTGTTCTTTGCGACCAGGAAAACAACACTATCGGGGTGAGACGCGCCTACCACCCCCTGAAGCGGGAGTGGACGGGGGTTGAAATATTTGAACATGCTAAAACAGTCGATATTTCAGTCGGATAAATATTTTTAGGGGTCAAAGATATTTATAGTCTTTCCACTGATGATATCTGAATATAATTTTCAACCTCTACACCCTGGGGAAAGAACACCCCTAGTGTTTGGGGTGGAGAGTACAAATCTACACCGCTGGAGCAAATTTCACCAAATTTCGTACACGGGTTCTTTGCGACCAGGAAAACAACACTGTCGGGGTGAGACGATTCTACCAACCCCAGAAGCGGGGGTAGACGGGGGTTGAAATATTTAAACATGCTAAAACAGCCGATATTTTAGTCGGATAATAATTTTTAGGGGACCAAGATATTTATGGTGTTTCTACCGATGTTTTCTAAATATAATTTTAATCCCCTACACCCTGGGAAAAGGGCACCCCTAGCGTTAGAGGGGGAGAATACAAATCTACACCGATGGAGCAAATTTCACCAAATTTGGTACACGGGTTCTTTTGCGACCAGGAAAACAACACTGTCGGGGTGAGACGCGCCTACTATTCCCTGAAGCGGGGGTGGTCGGGGTTGGAAATATTTGAACATGCTAAAACGGTCGATATTTAAGTCGGATAAATATTTGTAGAGGTCAAAGATATTTATAGTCTTTCCACTGATGATATCTGAATATAATTTTCAACCTCTACACCCTGGGGAAAGAGCACCCCTAGCGTTAGAGGGGGAGAATACAAATCTACACCGATGGAGCAAATTTCACCAAATTTGGTACACGGGTTCTTTGCGACCAGGAAAACAACACTGTCGGGGTGAGACGCGCCTACCACCCCCTGAAGCGGGGGTGGACGGGGGTGGAAATATTTGAACATGCTAAAACAGTCGATATTTAAGTCGGATACATATTTGTAGAGGTCAAAGATATTTATAGTCTTTCCACTGATGATATCTGAATATAATTTTCAACCTCTACACCCTGGGGAAAGAGCACCCCTAGCGTTAGAGGGGGAGAATACAAATCTACACCGATGGAGCAAATTTCACCAAATTTGGTACACGGGTTCTTTGCGACCAGGAAAACAACACTGTCGGGGTGAGACGCGCCTACCACCCCCTGAAGCGGGGGTGGACGGGGGTGGAAATATTTGAACATGCTAAAACAGTCGATATTTCAGTCGGATAAATATTTGTAGAGGTCAAAGATATTTATAGTCTTTCCACTGATGATATCTGAATATAATTTTCAACCTCTACACCCTGGGGAAAGAGCACCCCTAGCGTTAGAGGGGGAGAATACAAATCTACACCGATGGAGCAAATTTCACCAAATTAGGTACACGGGTTCTTTGCGACCAGGAAAACAACACTGTCGGGGTGAGACGCGCCTACCACCCCCTGAAGCGGGGGTGGACGGGGGTGGAAATATTTGAACATGCTAAAACAGTCGATATTTAAGTCGGATAAATATTTGTAGAGGTCAAAGATATTTATAGTCTTTCCACTGATGATATCTGAATATAATTTTCAACCTCTACACCCTCGGGAAAGAGCACCCCTAGCGTTTGGGGTGGAGAGTACAAATCTACACCGCTGGAGCAAATTTCACCAAATTTCGTACACGGGTTCTTTGCGACCAGGAAAACAACACTGTCGGGGTGAGACGATTCTACCAACCCCAGAAGCGGGGGTGGACGGGGGTTGAAATACTTAAACATGCTAAAACAGCAGGTATTAGATTTGGATAAATATTTTCGGGGTCAAAGATATTGATTGTGTTTCTACCGATGTTATCTGAATATAATATTCATCTCCTACGCCCTGGGAAAAGGGCACCCTTAGGGTTTGGGGTGGAGTTGCTTTACAGAAAAATAACGCGAATACAACCGAGGTCGGAGTCAAATCGAAGGTTATGGATGTCAGTGAGTTTACTTCGGATAAATATTTTTAATTGCCCATTTAACCCGAAAGGGTGGGGGTTGGAAGGGGAGATAAATAGTCAGTTCTTGCGCGTTCTTGGAGGAGAATTACGTGGATACTATTTCAACGGATTTTGTTGAAAATATAAATCCCTTTAGACATTAGCGGTGAGCTTGCTTAGGGCTGGGGGTGAGAATTGTCTATTATTCTAAAATTGCCAAAATGTTATGTGTTTATGGGTAAACTAGATTTTTAGTGTTTCTACCGATGTGATATGAGTAAAAATTCAACCCTTTCCACCACGGTAAAGTAGCATATTTAGGGGTGGTGTTGTTCATACTATTTTATCGATGTTGTTTCCATTAATAACGACGTTTAATTTTATAAATAAAAATGAGTGTATGTATGTATGTATGTTTGTATGTTTGTATATTTGTATGTTTGTATATTTGTATATTTGTATGTTCGTTATACAAATCTACACAGCTGGAGAAAATTTCACCAAATTTCGTACACGTGTTCCTTGCGACCAGGAAACAAACACTGTCGGGGTGAGACGCGTCTACCAACTCCAGAAGCGGGGGCGGACGGGGGTTGAAATATTTAAACACGCTAAAACAGTCGTTATTTCCGTCGGATATATATATTTTTAGGGGTCACAGATATTGATAGTGTTTCTA
Organism: Zhengitettix transpicula; assembly: GCA_037074705.1. Lineage (NCBI taxonomy): Eukaryota > Metazoa > Arthropoda > Insecta > Orthoptera > Tetrigidae > Zhengitettix > Zhengitettix transpicula. The sequence goes on from CM073593.1 coordinate 80,181,975, forward strand.
CCGACTGTTGGGCTCAGACGCGTCTACCACCCCCAGAAGCGGGTCGGGATTATCAGTAGAGCACTTTTAGGTGTTGGGTGGAGGAACGCTGCAATAAAATAACGCGAATACAACCGAGATTGGAGTCAAATCCAAGGATATGGATGTCGTCCAGTTCAATTATAGCATCAAATTGGCCATTTAGCCCCAATGGGCGGCAGTGGATGGGATGGAAATTTTCTAACATGTTCAATCATCGATATTAGCGTGGAATAAATAAATGCCGGGACCATTGACGTTGATAGTATTTCTACCGATGTTGTTTGTAGGCATGATAGGGGTGGTGCTGGAGGGGATTAATTTATTTATGACAATCTGGACAACGCGCGGGTATCGGCTGGGTTGGGATTTGTTGACCGGCTGTTTTTTGCGTCGATTAAATATATTTCGGGATGAATTACATTAATAAAATTTCCCTACATGTTCTCTGTGAATAATTTCAACCCCTTTCGGACTCATAAGGGTGCACATTTAAGGGTGGGCGTGAAGTAGCATTACATAAAAAGAAACCAGAAACTATCGGGATTGTCACTGAGTTTAATTAAATTCCTTGAAAATAACGGGAAAACAACCGAGATTCGAGTCAAATCGAAGGTAATGGATGTTGCTGAATTTATTTATGACAATCTGGACAACGCGCGGGTATCGGCTGGGTTGGGATGAGTTGACCGGCTTTTTTTTCGTCAATTAAATATATTTCGGGATGAATTAGATTAATAAAATTTCCCTACATGTTCTCTGTGTGTAATTTTAACCCCTTTCGGACTAGGAAGGGTGCACCCTTAAGGGTTTGCGTGGAAGTAGCATTAGATAAAAATAAACCAGAAACTATCAGGATTGTCACTGAGTTTAATTATGACATTAAACTTGACCGTTTAAGTCCCCGAAGCGGGAGTGGTCGGGGGTGAAAAATTTCAAACATGTTAAACGGTCGATATTTGCGATAATTATTTCCTGGGGTTAATTACTTTGATAGTATTTATACCGATGTTGTTTGTGTATAATTTAACCCGTGTGAGGGGAGCAAGCTTAGGGGTGGGGTGGAGGTACGTTAAATAAAATCCCGCAGAAACAACCGAGAATCGAATCAATTCCGAGACTATGAATGTCGCTGAATCTAATTGTGACAACCTGGGTAACGCGACGGGTTTGGGAGTTGTTGGGCGAGGGAATAAATTTTCAGACAATGTAATCGGCCGATTTTTGCGTGGAATACATTCTTTTTCATTATCGCATATTTGTGGGGGTGGTCATCTTCTAACATGTAAAAACGGCCGATATATTTAGTCAATGACTTCATCCCCCTTCGGCATGGGAGGTGAGCACATTTAGGGATAGGGTTCGAAGAGCTTTACAACAAAATTGCGCAAATTGGAGTCTTATGGATGGTTATAGATAAATGACATCTCGGGCAACGCCGGGCACCCAGCTAGTCTTATAAATAAAAGAGACTGTATGTATGTTTGTTTGTTTGTTTGTATGTTTGTTTGTATGTTTGTTTGTATGTATATTTGTATGTTCGTTATACAAATCTACACCGGTAGAGCAAATTTCACCAAATTTCGTACACGTGTTCTTTACGACCAGGAAACAAACACTGTCGGGGTGAGACATGTCTACCACCCCCAGAAGCGGGGATGCACGGGGGTTGAAATATTTAAACATGCTAAAACAGCCGATATTTTAGTCGGATAATAATTTTTAGGGGACCAAGATATTTATGGTGTTTCTACCGATGTTTTATGAATATAATTTTCATCCCCTACACCCTGGGAAAAGGGCACCCTTAGGGTTTAGGGTGGAGAATACAAATCTATACCGGTGGATCAAATTTCACCAAATTTCGTACACGTGTTCTTTGCGACCAGGAAAACAACACTGTCGGGGTGAGACGCGCCTACCACCCCCTGAAGCGGGGGTGGACTGGGGGTGAAAATATTTGAACGTGCTAAAACAGTCGATATTTCAGTCGGATAAATATTTGTGGAGGTCAAAGATATTTATAGTCTTTCCACTAATGATATCTGAATATAATTTTCAACCTCTACACCCTGGGGAAAGAGCACCCCTAGCGTTAGAGGGGGAGAATACAAATCTACACCGTTGGAGCAAATTTCACCAAATTTGGTACACGGGTTCTTTGCGACCAGGAAAACAACACTGTCGGGGTGAGACGCGTCTACCACCCCCTGAAGCGGGGGTGGACGGAGGTGGAAATATTTGAACATGCTAAAACAGTCGATATTTCAGTCGGATAAATATTTGTAGAGGTCAAAGATATTTATAGTCTTTCCACTAATGATATCTGAATATAATTTTCAACCTCTACACCCTGGGGAAAGAGCACCCCTAGCGTTAGAGGGGGAGAATACAAATCTACACCGATGGAGCAAATTTCACCAAATTTGGTACACGGGTTCTTTGCGACCAGGAAAACAACACTGTCGGTGTGAGACGGGCCTACCACCCCCTGAAGCGGGGGTGGACGGGGGTGGAAATATTTGAACATGCTAAAACAGTCGATATTTAAGTCGGATAAATATTTGTAGAGGTCAAAGATATTTATGGTCTTTCTACCGATGTTTTCTGAATATAATTTTCATCCCCAACACCCTGGGAAAAACGCACCCTTAGGGTTTGGGGTGGAGAATACAAATCTATACCGGTGGATCAAATTTCACCAAATTTCGTACACGTGTTCTTTGCGACCAGGAAAACAACACTATCGGGGTGAGACGCGCCTACCACCCCCTGAAGCGGGAGTGGACGGGGGTTGAAATATTTGAACATGCTAAAACAGTCGATATTTAAGTCGGATAAATATTTTTAGGGGTCAAAGATATTTATAGTCTTTCCACTGATGATATCTGAATATAATTTTCAACCTCTACACCCTGGGGAAAGATCACCCCTAGTGTTTGGGGTGGAGAGTACAAATCTACACCGCTGGAGCAAATTTCACCAAATTTCGTACACGGGTTCTTTGCGACCAGGAAAACAACACTGTCGGGGTGAGACGCGTCTACCAACCCCAGAAGCGGGGGTGGACGGGGGTTGAAATACTTAAACATGCTAAAACAGCAGGTATTAGATTTGGATAAATATTTTCGGGGTCAAAGATATTGATTGTGTTTCTACCGATGTTATCTGAATATAATATTCATCTCCTACGCCCTGGGAAAAGGGCACCCTTAGGGTTTGGGGTGGAGTTGCGTTACAGAAAAATAACGCGAATACAACCGAGTTTAGAGTCAAATCGAAGGTTATGGATGTCAGTAAGTTTACTTCGGATAAATATTTTTAATTGCCCATTTAACCCGAAAGGGTGGGGGTTGGAAGGGGAGATAAATAGTCAGTTCTTGCGCGTTCTTGGAGGAGAATTACGTGGATACTATTTCTACGGATTTTGTTGAAAATATAAATCCCTTTAGACATTAGTGGTGAGCTTGCTTAGGGCTGGGGGTGAGAATTGTCTATTATTCTAAAATTGCCAAAATGTTATGTGTTTATGGGTAAACTAGATTTTTAGTGTTTCTACCGATGTGATATGAGTAAAAATTCAACCCTTTCCACCACGGGAAAGTAGCATATTTAGGGGTGGTGTTGTTCATACTATTTTATCGATGTTGTTTCCATTAATGACGACGTTTAATTTTATAAATAAAAATGAGTGTATGTATGTATGTATGTTTGTATGTTTGTATATTTGTATGTTTGTATATTTGTATATTTGTATATTTGTATGTTCGTTATACAAATCTACACAGCTGGAGAAAATTTCACCAAATTTCGTACACGTGTTCCTTGCGACCAGGAAACAAACACTGTCGGGGTGAGACGCGTCTACCAACTCCAGAAGCGGGGGCGGACGGGGGTTGAAATATTTAAACACGCTAAAACAGTCGTTATTTCCGTCGGATATATATATTTTTAGGGGTCACAGATATTGATAGTGTTTCTACCGACTGTTGGGCTCAGACGCGTCTACCACCCCCAGAAGCGGGTCGGTATTATCAGTAGAGCACTTTTAGGTGTTGGGTGGAGGAACGCTGCAATAAAATAACGCGAATACAACCGAGATTGGAGTCAAATCCAAGGATATGGATGTCGTCCAGTTCAATTATAGCAACAAATTGGCCATTTAGCCCCAATGGGCGGCAGTGGATGGGATGGAAATTTTCTAACATGTTCAATCATCGATATTAGCGTGGAATAAATAAATGCCGGGACCATTGACGTTGATAGTATTTCTACCGATGTTGTTTGTAGGCATGATAGGGGTGGTGCTGGAGGGGATTAATTTATTTATGACAATCTGGACAACGCGCGGGTATCGGCTGGGTTGGGATTTGTTGACCGGCTGTTTTTTGCGTCGATTAAATATATTTCGGGATGAATTACATTAATAAAATTTCCCTACATGTTCTCTGTGAATAATTTCAACCCCTTTCGGACTCATAACGGTGCACATTTAAGGGTGGGCGTGAAGTAGCATTACATAAAAAGAAACCAGAAACTATCGGGATTGTCACTGAGTTTAATTAAATTCCTTGAAAATAACGGGAAAACAACCGAGATTCGAGTCAAATCGAAGGTAATGGATGTCGCTGAATTTATTTATGACAATCTGGACAACGCGCGGGTATCGGCTGGGTTGGGATGAGTTGACCGGCTTTTTTTTCGTCAATTAAATATATTTCGGGATGAATTAGATTAATAAAATTTCCCTACATGTTCTCTGTGTGTAATTTTAACCCCTTTCGGACTAGGAAGGGTGCACCCTTAAGGGTTTGCGTGGAAGTAGCATTAGATAAAAATAAACCAGAAACTATCAGGATTGTCACTGAGTTTAATTATGACATTAAACTTGACCGTTTAAGTCCCCGAAGCGGGAGTGGTCGGGGGTGTAAAATTTCAAACATTTTAAACGGTCGATATTTGCGATAATTATTTCCTGGGGTTAATTACTTTGAAAGTATTTATACCGATGTTGTTTGTGTATAATTTAACCCCTGTGAGGGGAGCAAGCTTAGGGGTGGCGTGGAGGTACGTTAAATAAAATCCCGCAAAAACAACCGAGATTCGAATCAATTCCGAGACTATGAATGTCGCTGAATCTAATTGTGACAACCCTGGGGGGGTAACGCGACGGGTTTGGGAGGTGTTGGGCGAGGGAATAAATTTTCAGACAATGTAATCGGCCGATTTTTGCGTGGAATACATTCTTTTTCATTATCGCATATTTGTGGGGGTGGTCATCTTCTAACATGTAAAAACGGCCGATATATTTAGTCAATGACTTCATCCGCCTTCGGCATGGGAGGTGAGCACATTTAGGGATAGGGTTCGAGGAGCTTTACATAAAAATAGCGCAAATTGGAGTCTTATGGATGGTTATAGATAAATGACATCTCGGGCAACGACGGGCACCCAGCTAGTCTTATAAATAAAAGAGAGTGTATGTATGTTTGTTTGTTTGTTTGTATGTTTGTTTGTATGTTTGTTTGTATGTATATTTGTATGTTCGTTATACAAATCTACACCGGTAGAGCAAATTTCACCAAATTTCGTACACGTGTTCTTTACGACCAGGAAACAAACACTGTCGGGGTGAGACATGTCTACCACCCCCAGAAGCGGGGATGCACGGGGGTTGAAATATTTAAACATGCTAAAACAGCCGATATTTTAGTCGGATAATAATGTTTAGGGGACCAAGATATTTATGGTGTTTCTACCGATGTTTTCTGAATATAATTTTCATCCCCTACACCCTGGGAAAAGGGCACCCTTAGGGTTTAGGGTGGAGAATACAAATCTATACCGGTGGATCAAATTTCACCAAATTTCGTACACGTGTTCTTTGCGACCAGGAAAACAACACTGTCGGGGTGAGACGCGCCTACCACCCCCTGAAGCGGGGGTGGACTGGGGGTGAAAATATTTGAACGTGCTAAAACAGTCGATATTTCAGTCGGATAAATATTTGTGGAGGTCAAAGATATTTATAGTCTTTCCACTAATGATATCTGAATATAATTTTCAACCTCTACACCCTGGGGAAAGAGCACCCCTAGCGTTAGAGGGGGAGAATACAAATCTACACCGTTGGAGCAAATTTCACCAAATTTGGTACACGGGTTCTTTGCGACCAGGAAAACAACACTGTCGGGGTGAGACGCGTCTACCACCCCCTGAAGCGGGGGTGGACGGAGGTGGAAATATTTGAACATGCTAAAACAGTCGATATTTCAGTCGGATAAATATTTGTAGAGGTCAAAGAAATTTATAGTCTTTCCACTGATGATATCTGAATATAATTTTCAACCTCTACACCCTGGGGAAAGAGCACCCCTAGCGTTAGAGGGGGAGAATACAAATCTACACCGATGGAGCAAATTTCACCAAATTTGGTACACGGGTTCTTTGCGACCAGGAAAACAACACTGTCGGGCTGAGACGCGCCTACCACCCCCTGAAGCGGGGGTGGAAATATTTGAACATGCTAAAACAGTCGATATTTAAGTCGGATAAATATTTGTAAAGGTCAAAGATATTTATAGTCTTTCCACTGATGATATCTGAATATAATTTTCAACCTCTACACCCTCGGGAAAGAGCCCCCCTAGCGTTTGGGGTGGAGAGTACAAATCTACACCGCTGGAGCAAATTTCACCAAATTTCGTACACGGGTTCTTTGCGACCAGGAAAACAACACTGTCGGGGTGAGACGATTCTACCAACCCCAGAAGCGGGGGTGGACGGGGGTTTAAATACTTAAACATGCTAAAACAGCAGGTATTAGATTTGGATAAATATTTTCGGGGTCCTAGATATTGATTGTGTTTCTACCGATGTTATCTGAATATAATATTCTTCTCCTACGCCCTGGGAAAAGGGCACCCTTAGGGTTTGGGGTGGAGTTGCTTTACAAAAAAATAACGCGAATACAACCGAGTTTGGAGTCAAATCGAAGGTTATGGATGTCAGTGAGTTTACTCCGGATAAATATTTTTAATTGCCCATTTAACCCGAAATGGTGGGGGTTGGAAGGGAAGATAAATAGTCAGTTCTTGCGCGTTCTTGGAGGAGAATTACGTGAATACTATTTCAACGGATGTTGTTGAAAATATAAATCCCTTTAGACATTAGTTGCGAGCTTGCTTAGGGCTGGGGGTGAGAATTGTCTATTATTCTAAAACTGCCAAAATGTTATGTGTTTATGGGTAAACTAGATTGATATTGTTTCTACCGATGTGATATGAGTAAAAATTCAACACTTTCCACCACGGGAAAGTAGCAGATTTAAGGGTGGTGTTGTTCATACTATTTTAACCTATGTTGTCTCCATTAATAACGACGTTTAATCAAAAATAAAAGTGTTTCAGAACCATTGCTTTTTGTACTCTTTTAAAAAGTTTTTATATTATAAATTGTTATAAACATAATTTTACATTTATTCCGTAATTGAAGTTGTATTATTGTGAAGAAATAAAGCAACAAATAATCACGGACAAATAAATGTAACAAAAACTCTACATGCCAACGTAGTTTATAATTTAGTTTACTACAACTTCAATGAAAATATTATCCACGTAATCTACATTATTAGAACAATTGTTCTCAAAATCCTAAACCATATAAATCAATCCATTAATAATCACTTTTCTACCAGAACGAAAGGGCTTAATATAAATAATTATTACACTTAATCTTATATATAAAAATGAGTGTATGTTTGTATGTTTGTATGTTTGTATGTTTGTATATTTGTATGTTTGTATATTTGTATGTTTGTATATTTGTATGTTCGTTACACAAATCTACACCGCTGGAGAAAATTTCACCAAATTTTTTCGTACACGTGTTCCTTGCGACCAGGAAACAAACACTGTCGGGGTGAGACGCGTCTACCACCCCCAGAAGCGGGGGTGGACGGGGGTGGAAATATTTAAACATGCTAAAACAGTCTATATTTCAGTCAGATAAATATTTTTAGGGGTCACAGATATTTATAGTGTTTCCACTGATGATATCTGAATATAATTGTCAACCTCTACACCCTGGGGAAAGAGCACTCCTAGCGTTTGGGGTGGAGAATACAAATCTATACCGGTCGATCAAATTTCACCAAATTTCGTACACGTGTTCTTTGCGACCAGGAAACAAACACTGTCGTGGTGAGACGCGTCTACCACCCCCAGAAGCGGGGGTGGACGGGGATTGATATATTTAAACATGCTAAAACAGTCTATATTTCAGTCGGATAAATATTTTTAGGGGTCACAGATATTAATAGTGTTTCTACCGACTGTTAGGGTGAGACGCGTCTACCACCCCCAGAAGCGGGTCGGGATTATCACTAGAGCACTTTTAGGTGTTGGGTGGAGGAACGCTGCAATAAAATAACGCGAATACAACCGAGATTGTAGTCAAATCCAAGGTTATGGATGTCATCCAGTTCAATTATAGCACCAAATTGCCCGTTTAGCCCCAAGGGGCGGGAGTGGATGGGATGGAAATTTTCTAACATGTGAAATCATCGATATTAGCGTGGAATAAATAAATGCCGGGACCATTGACGTTGATAGTATTTCTACCGATGTTGTTTGTAGGCATGATAGGGTTGGGGCTGGAGGGGATTTCCTTGAAAATAACGGGAAAACAACCGAGATTCGAGTCAAACGAAGGTCATGGATGTCCCTGAACTTATTTATGACAATCTGGACAACGCGCGGGTATCGGCCGGGTTGGGATGAGTTACCGGCTGTTTTTTGCGTCGATTAAATATATTTCGGGATGAATTAGAATAATAAAATTTCCCTACATGTTCTCTGTGTATAATTTCAACCCCTTTCGGACTCATAAGGGTGGGCGTGTAGTAGCATTACATAAAAAGAAACCAGAAACTATCGGGATTGTCACTGAGTTTAATTAATTTCCTTGAAAATAACGGGAAAACAACCGAGATTCGAGTCAAATCGAAGGTAATGGATGTCGCTGAATTTATTTATGACAATCTGGACAACGCGCGGGTATCGGCTGCGTTGGGATGAGTTGACCGGCTGTTTTTTCGTCAATTAAATATATTTCGGGATGAATTAGATTAATAAAATTTCCCTACATGTTCTCTGTGTATAATTTCAACCCCTTTCGGACTCGGAAGGGTGCACCCTTAGGGGTTGGCGTGGAAGTAGCATTAGATAAAAATAAATCAGAAACTATCAGGATTGTCACTGAGTTTAATTATGACATTAAACTTGACCGTTTAAGTCCCCGAAGCGGGAGTGGTCGGGGGTGTAAAATTTCAAACATTTTAAACGGTCGATATTTGCGATAATTATTTCCTGGGGTTAATTACTTTGAAAGTATTTATACCGATGTTGTTTGTGTATAATTTAACCCCTGTGAGGGGAGCAAGCTTAGGGGTGGCGTGGAGGTACGTTAAATAAAATCCCGCAAAAACAACCGAGATTCGAATCAATTCCGAGACTATGAATGTCGCTGAATCTAATTGTGACAACCCTGGGGGGGTAACGCGACGGGTTTGGGAGGTGTTGGGCGGGGGAATAAATTTTCAGACAATGTAATCGGCCGATTTTTGCGTGGAATACATTCTTTTTCATTATCGCATATTTGTGGGGGTGGTAATCTTCTAACATGTAAAAACGGCCGATATATTTAGTCAATGACTTCATCCGCCTTCGGCATGGGAGGTGAGCACATTTAGGGATAGGGTTCGAGGAGCTTTACATAAAAATAGCGCAAAAGTAACCAAAATTGGAGTCTTATGGATGGTTATAGATAAATGACATCTCGGGCAACGCCGGGCACCCAGCTAGTATCTAATAAATAAAACAGAGTGTTTATATATATATATATATATATATATGTATATATATATATATATACACCGGTGGAACAAATTTCATACATGTGTTCTTTGCGACCAGGAAACAAACACTGTCGGGGTGAGAAACATTTACCAACCCCAGGAGTGGGGATTGACGAGGGCTGAAATATTCAAACATGTTAAAACAGCCGATATTTGTGTCTGATAAATAATTTTAGGGGTGAAAAAGATTGATAGTGTTTATACCGATGTTCTATGAGTATAATTTCAAACCCTCATATCATGGGAAAGGAGCGCCGTTAGGAGTGGGGCTGGACAGGTATTACAAGAAAATAACGGGAATACAACCGATATTGGAGTCAAATACAGGGTAACGGATGTCGGTGAGTTTAATTATGACATTCAAGTGGCCATTTAAAACCCAGGGGAAAGGGTTTGAACGGGAATGGAAGATTTCAAACAAGTTAAATGGTCGATATTTGAGTGGAATAAATAATTATCAGGGTCAATTACGTTGATAGTATTTCCACCTATGTTTTTTTTGTAAAATTACAACCCTTTTTGGTATGAGAGAATAGCACGCATAGGGTCGGGGGTTGAAACATTCAAACAATCTAAAACAGTCGATATTTAAGGCGGATAAAAATTTTTAGGGGTTAAAGAGATTGATAGTGTTTCTACCGATGTTATATGAGTATAATTACTATTATTACTATTGTTTTCTATATCCAGATTGACTTATTATAACTACTTGACAAAATTCAGATCTAAATTTAGGCGTCATATTTATTGGAACAAATTAGGCTGTTTGTAAGCGAAGATAGGAAACCAGGAAATAAATTCATAAATTTAAAAACTTTTTCGACATAGATGCCGTGGCGTCTTCCAATGAAATTATTATCAATCCAAAAACGCTTTTTCTAACCCCAGACATCATTAGGCGTTCTGTAACAAATAATTAATCAGTTTATATTTAAAAAACACTAAACTTTCAGTCGTATTTTGTTAAATTTAAAATGGAGCGATTATTAAATTACTTAACAAAACGTCGCTATTTTCCGTGTATATCGCGTCACACAGTGCAAATAAAATTAAGGAGATTATTTTCAAATTAATTTCTATTATTATGCAACAACAATAATAGAAAACATAATGAACATTATCATACAAAATACGTCTTGGTTTTACAAGGCTCACCATGGCATCAGGCTCAATGCGGGCACAGTGTGTTATTTTTATTGGTTTTTAAATTGAAAATACGTAGTTAAAACCTGTGTTTTAATAGTAAAATAATTACATAACTAACGTAACAAATAATAGACCAATTATTACTTATCACACAATATTTGTTTATCATTTACTTGCTTTTAATTAACATGATTTATTATTCATTATAAAAAGCCAATTAATTGTGTTTATGGGTATTAATTATGGCCTTTAATTGAAAAGTTATGGAACAAATAATAATGATTGACTATAATTTTACATTTGTAAATATAGTAATTATTGATTTAAAAAATTAATTATGGAATATGAAAAAGATGAATATGGGAACGCAAAAATCATTCCGCATAAAAAAATTGATAAAAATAAATTAATTATTTAATTTCGAAAATTTCTAATTTAAGTTCCACATTATTAATTTAATTTAGTGACTATCTAAATGTTATCGATTATTTATATATTCAAAATCATTTCTTCATTCCTCTCGGCTAGAGAGAAATAGAGAGACCAAGTAAGCAACGGCAGGCAGAGTTGTGCCGATGCATGTAAAATGGAGGAGCTGCTGCTTTAGGGGCGGTGCTTAGACTCGTGGACTGAGACACCTGCTCGTGGAATAAGACACCTTCTTTACTTCTACTAGCAACCCGCACGACAAAATCACGAAATCCCATACTAAAATTGAAACGCTTCAAAAAGGAGGCGCTCATGACATCTGTTGGGACTTGGTTCGTACTAACGACTTAACATGGGGTTTGATTTTCACGGAGCTCGATACATCAGGGGAGCAGACGGCCTTAGTAGTTGGCGAACTACTTGTCTACGTCACACCTGCCCCTTCTTCCTGCCTCGCCTTGGTCAGAGGCGTTTACCCAGAACTAAGCAAAATGGAGTCGTTGTTCTCTGTATTCCGCAGTGCATTTTTCTTTGAATATTATTTATATTTAATTAAGAGGAACATTATTTAGTACAATAAATGCCACACACTATAATTATCTCCTAATTTTTAATGGTTTAAAAGTTCAAGAGAATTAATTTTTTTTATCTTGCAGTCAATCAATTCTTATGTACTGAAATATCTTATTACATAATTTTGCTGTTTTTGGGTATATAAATACTTAACTGTAATAAAATAATTTAATAAACACACTGCAGTTTCATTTAAATAGAAATAAATAACTTCGGCAACTTGCATATTTATTATTATTAATTATTATTATACATTTTATACATCCAAATTGACTTATTATAACTACTTGACAAAATTCAGTTCTAAATTAAGGCGTCATAGTGGAACAAATTAGGCCGTTTGTAAGCGAAGATAGGAAACCAGAAAATAAACTCATAAATTTAAAAACTTTGTCGACATCGATACACGATCCAACGTGTAGGGGTGGAGGGCAGTTACAAGAAAAAAACGTGAGAACAACATAGATTCGAGACAAATCGAGGTTATAGATGTCACTGAATTTATATATGGCAACCTGGGTAGCGCGCGGAGTTGGTTGTGGGTGGGAGGGCTGGTCGGACGTGGGCGGGCGTAGAAATGTTCAAAAATGTTAACCTGTCGATATTTGCGCCAAATAAATATTTTTCGGGGTCAATGAGACTCATAATAATACTAAATAAATTCTGTGTATAATTTCAACACCTATGGGCATGGTATGGGAGCACGCTTAGAGGTGGGGTTTTGAGAAGCGTTACATGAAAATAACGCGAATAGACCAAGATTCGAGTCAATTATGGGGTTATGGATGTCGCTCAATTTCATTGTGAAAAAATTAAGTTTTGCTCGGGGTTGGACGGGGGTAGAAATTTTTAAACAATGGAACCGGCCGATAACACATTTAGTTGCGTTACATAAAAATAACGAAAAATTCGGGGGTTATGGATAAATGTCATCTCGGGCAACGCCGGGCACCCAGCTAGTAATATTATAAATTTCAGGCTTATAAAATCTTGTTCTCCCTAATTTTATTGATATTCAGACTTGCATATTTTTATATTTGCTCTTGAAGAAGTTTCAAAAAGAAAAGTGACAATTTTTATTTTATTAATATTTCCTACTATTTTATTTTATTAAAATATATTTGTTACAAATTTGGCTGATTTATTAATGAATTATGGGTAATAAATTGATGTCAGTTTTAAGGCCATCCGCACTTTTCATGAGAGAAGTTTTTAGTGAACAAGTTCCCTGAAGGGAATTTTATAGTTTTCTCTCAATAATAATTCACAATAGCTAATTTATCTCGTCAAACAAAGTATCTGGTTTCAAACACGCAACCCACAGGTAGAATAATTCTTCCGACAATTTATCTCTCGGCCCTTCTACATGTTATATAACTGAGTTATTTGCGGTACGTGGTATTTTTAATTTGCAATAAACCACCATCCGAAATTTTCAGAAAACCACATTGTAAAATCCACCGCAAGGTCTAAATTTCCGTAACGTAGTTTATTACGTGGTACCTGTCGCTGTTATATTGGCCTTTCTAATTCTCCTCGCTCAATTATTTCGCAGGGGTTTCCTAGAAAAGAGGGGAAGAAATAAAAGAAATTTAATCTGTTCGTACGCTGGGAAAAACAATTCAGTTCCATAAATTCAAAATATTTTATTCCCTGAACTGTAGTCTCCTTCTCTTCTTTTCATTAGCAGCATACATATTTTCTCAGAAAAATGTATTCCGATTGTGAAATAACGTATCTCTATTCTAGAAACAAATATATATATATATATATTTACAGGCTATAGTAAACATAATTTTTGCCTCAGAATGCAAATTTCTAATTTCTCATCATTTTAATTTTAATTTTTAAGTGTTCACACACTCAATGTACACACTCTACTTAAAGAATTTATTTTTGTTAGTTAAATGTGGGAATTATTAATACTTGTATTTAATTTTTAAAAAATAATGTAATATGTTTTATGAGAGACTTTTATTAGGAGCTGTTAGGTTTTAATCGGAAGAGAAAATAAATAAATTAAAAATATTTTTGAATTTATTGTTCTCGTCTTGTTAAATGCGCAAGTATCACATTCGCATGTCCACGCAAACTATAACATGTAAGTGCAATTTAAATGCAGGACTAAGCAATTGAGATGAAGCAACAATAGCAGTACGTCTGAGTCCGGGATTACAGCTTATGATTAGCGGCAGTTTCCAGAGAAACGCTCACCAAGACCATAACTGCGGAATGGCAAGAAGATAAGTGTTACATTTTTGTTGGTTTAAACATTAATGTATACACAAAAAAAGTAGAATAATTCGTTACAAATTTGGCTCCAAATAGAAGGGCTAGAAAAGGTCATTAGAAAAGTGGGCGCCTAAACGTGTGGCAACAACGCGATGAATTAGGCAGCCAAAATAAACAGTTTATAAAATATTCAATACACTATGTGCTTTAAATTAAACGTTATCGTTGGTTTCTGCAACCTAAAAACGTTTATTTGGTTATATTCAAAAGAAAAAAACTCATTTACAGGGATAAATATATTTTTTTAGGGCAACAGGCATGAGGGGGATCCACATTGGGCAACTCCCCTTTAATAGCATAGGAAGGGATTTAAAAGGGGGGATGCGGAAGGGTCGAGGAAGGTAGCCAAGGGTTACTATGGCCCCCGGGCTATATTTTAAGGATCCTACCCGGCATTCGCCTAAAGAAATGCAGGGAAAACCTTAGAAAAACCTGCATCAGGTAGGTCGGGCATTGGGTACTTGCCCACGCCCTTCCGATATCTGGAAATGTGTTTTCTGTGGGGACGCAGCATTCTCTTCTCCGTGCCTCGACCAATTTAGGAGGCAGCTGGCCGACTATTACAATATAGGGAATAGCGAACAACTCTTACCGTATGCCCAAGGTCTGAGACCCCGGAACATACACCTCTCAGAACAGGCCGAGGTGCCTCGGCTTGTGGGAACCTTAGTTCAAAAACGGAGAGGAAAAGGCATACCCAAAGGTAGCCCCTTCGTATCTCTCCTAAAAGGTTCTGCCTGCGAGAGAACATCCCTCGCAGGTTACCTGCGAGAGAATCCTCTTGCCGGGATAAATAAAAGAACAAGAGGACTATTTCGCCATTATATTTGTAACATCACCTGAAAGTATAGTTTAGATTCCTATTTGTGTGTCCGATTACAATGTACGCAAATAATAAGAGAAATTTATAAATGGAAATATTAGAAAAAAAAAGCAGATTAACGACGGAAAGCGTAAAAATGAACGGAGAAGTCGCCTGAGAATTAAAGAGAGAGAGACAGAGGGAAACTCATCTGATGTGAGTGCTCCACAGGTTTTTTTTTCTGTGTGTGTGTGTGTGTGTGTGTCCAGATCGTAACGAGACTTTTAGAGAGAACGACGACGAACGATTGAGTGAGTGACCTCAGATCGTAAATCATTCCTATCCTATGGCTCAGGGTTTTTAGGAGGAAATTGAAAATTTCTCTTCAATCTCCGGCCTGACCTTTTCGCTTTCTTACCTGTACCACGACAAGAGAAATTTTGAGCGTAAAGGAAAGATTGGTAAACCGAACGAGCCACTGGAATATTTATTACTCTGTATCGAAGCAGTGTAATAAATACTCCGTCTCATGTTTGGATAATAAATCTGTTGCTAATAGCAAACGTTGATTTCTTAATTAAAATATGGTGCTATCAATTCTAAACTTAAAACATCACTTCATTTATTCATTGTGCGTATTCTGGGAATCTGTTTTTAAATTCTTGCTGACGTGACGGAATTATTCTTTACTCCTTATAAATCTTTGTCCACCGTTTTCTTTTCGTCAACAAATTTTGGTTATTTCTGAAGCGTCTAAAACCTAAAAAAACGTTGTAGTTATATATTGGGCCAATTGTCTCTAGTTCGGCCTTTCATTGTTCCTCGACTTCCATATTTCTCATCTATATCGTTCAAATTGGTCATCTCTACAATCCCTTCGTCCTTCTCTCTCGCTCCTTTCACATCAAAGATTAAAAAAAATATAAGTGGGTGTTACAAAGTTGCCAGATACTTCCCGTTTTACGAGAGAAAGCAAGGGTTAATAAAAACCTTAGGTGTTATCCCCGTCACATTGCAACACCCCTTATTACTGAAAATAACATTGCTCGTGTTTTTTTTATTTACAATTTAATGCAGTCCTCTCATTTGCCTCCCCCTCAGTTTCCGGCGCTTGAGAATGTCTTAGCCGAGGAAACGACCGCCATGTTCCTTTATTTGTGTATTTACGCTGACAGAAAAGTTTGTTTCTTTGAGTCTTGAACTCTTTTTTTCCCCCTTTCCCTCCACGTCGTCCTTAATATCAAGCTTCGTTTACGACTTCACTCGGTCGTCGTCTGTGTCTCTCTCTGTTTGTGTAAGAATATTGTTTAAGTCTGCTTTGCGTATTTGCTTTTTTTTTTATTCGCGTGTTTGCCTGTTTAGCATCTGAATTATGAAAGTGAAAGCTAATATAAAGAAAGAAGGGAAAAGTTGTTTTATTCTTGGTAACTGTTTTCGTCGTTTAGTAAGAAAACATTGCGTGTGGTTGTCGTAAACGTAAGGCAGAAGAACATTATTCCCGTCTCTTTGCTCGTACTTTTTCGTTTTTATAAATTCTTGAATCTCGCTTTTCCTCCTCATGTGTTTCCGTTCTTTTTTCCTTAAAGCCGCCCTTCCTACTTTCCTTGCAATCGGAAATTTCCTCTCCCATAATCCGTGTTGTTGTGATGCATCGTTCACGTTAATGCTTCCTTCCTTTCCTTTAGATCCTCGTATTTCACCGAGTTATGTTCAAAGTTTCCCTCCTCATTGTGGCTGACACACTTTTACATACATTTTACTTTCACTACGTCTTTTTTGGCGTGGTTCTTCGAATCGTGACGCATCCTTTATTGACATCTAGTTTTAAAAACCCGAAAATCGCGACACTGTTCGTAAAATATTCGCTACAGTTATCGTTTCAACCTGTCTCTTACGCTGAGAATTCACTTTACATTAATATGACACATTTTAATATCAGAGTATTTCCGTTCTCTTTCCATTCCGCGGTGCATACCGATATCCTTATCCTCTACGTTACGCCATGATTAGAGATAAAAGAAAATTAATTTAAGTAAAAAGAAACCCTTATTAACACGGTTAATAACAAAAAGAAACCCTTATTAACACTTTTAATAACAATGTTAAGAAGGGTTTCTTTTACCTTAAACTCCAATTTTAAAGGAAATAGAACAGTTTTTTATGTTTCTTCAAACAAAGAAAAAAATGTAATGGTCTTATGTTTAAAATGAAAGAAAC
Organism: Zhengitettix transpicula; assembly: GCA_037074705.1. Classification (NCBI taxonomy): domain Eukaryota; kingdom Metazoa; phylum Arthropoda; class Insecta; order Orthoptera; family Tetrigidae; genus Zhengitettix; species Zhengitettix transpicula. The sequence goes on from CM073593.1 coordinate 80,199,368, forward strand.
AAAAAAGGAAAAAAATTGCAACACGCGATAATATACGGTGAATAGAATGTAATATAAGACCACAAAAACTGTCGTAATAAAAAGTAAATTAAATCTAAAAGGATATAATAATTTCGAAAAGAATAGGCGAAATAAAAAATACTTAATATATATATATATATATATATATATATATATATATATATAGGAATATACATAATACATTTACATAATCGGAAAATTTAAATAAAACCCTTAAATAATTCTTTTCAAAATAAATGCGTATATATATATATATATATATATAGGAATATGCATAAGACATTTACATAATCGGAAAATTTAAATTAAACACTTAAATAATTCGTTTCAAAATAAATGCGTATACAGGAAAATGAGAAAATTATATATAAATAAGAGAATACAAGATGTAGTTTTTTTGTTATAATCGGGATAAAAGTAGAAACATATAATACACAAATTCAGAATTTTAGGATTTAAAAAAATTAGTATCTAAATAAATTAGAAAATAATTGGAGAACCGATAAATATTTAATACAGAAATCAGAAAAGTTAATACTTAAAGTTAAAATGTTTCAGGAAAGGAAAGTGTTCTCCCGTTGAATTTTCTTAAAGGACATAAAGGCAAACGAAAAGTTTATTACGATCTTGTCACACTGAACGCAGCTCATTCCCCATTATAATAAAGTCATAATTTATTTTTGTTTGCAAAGCGTGGTTATAAATTCGGCCTGATAAAAATAGCATAAACAATTTGGGTGTTAAAACAAAATGGTTTTAATATGTTATTTGTTTATATTACTCATTTTAATTTGGCGGTAGCGATATATATATTTCCAAATATTTAATATTTACACGAAACCGATAGTTACCTTTTCATAAGAGTAAAATATTTCTATAATAATCACGATTCTTTGAGTTAAAATTCGATAATGTAATTGTTCATCATAGAAGACAGAGATATAATACTACGAGGACTGAGGAAAATAGTAATATAAAATAACGAGAACGTCGGCAATGAGTACTTCCATAAAGTAAATTAACGAAAAATGTTCCATCCAGACGTCGAGTGGTGTTATACATGCTTTTATTCCCAGATTCGAATTTTTGTACATTTTCCTTCTCGTAAAAACTCGCTACCGACGGCAGCTGATATTCTGTAAGAAGATTACAGTTTGAATCCACGATTATGAAACTAATGCAAAAGCAGCATGGGCGCAGTTATTAAAGCCGAAGTATTTGTGAATATATTCCATTTCCCGGAAAACCAGGTTGACAGTTTTCTGTAATATTATGAGATTAGTAATTATGATTTTTAAATAATAATTAGAGTAACAGGCAACATGAGGCTATTACACGTGGTGGCAACTACCCTTTAAAAGTATAGGAAGTGATTTTAAGTTTATTTTAATGTATATATAATTCTCTGAATTTGTTAAAGGATAATAAATCAGTTAGTTCTTTTTTATTTAAATATATACTATATAAAGTATCAAACAGTCTTATTAAAACTTGAAAAAGTACAAAAAAACCTGAAATGTCGTTTAAAATGCAAATAAAATATTGCAAAACGTCTGAAAATGTCGTTAATTTATTTAATTTACAATATTAATAGAAAAGAAGAAAATAAAAATTTCTGTATACCTGACAGTTTTTTGCCTGGTTTTTATAATTGTTTTCGTTTCTTATTTTGAAACTGTGCACATCTGAATTAATTTTGAATGGATTACTATTATTTATAATAAATAACATTAACCATTTCAGTGAACTTGCATGTAATAGACAAAAGGCTAAATTTTTACTGATGTTTTTTGCGAAAACATGAGACGTGAATCTAACAACCTTTTTTTCAAGAATCAGAATTTTGTCTTTCGTAAATAAACTACTTTAATGATGTTGCAATCATTGCATTTTAAATTTAAAAAGCTGACTTTAATTGATTTACAAGTGTATTAAAGTTATAATTGAATATATTATCTATAGTTAACCACAAAAAATTTGATCATCAAATTTCACACGTTTTATAATTTTTTGTCCTAATGATATAAATTGGGTGATACATTTTTAATTTGAACATTCATCCTGGCTTTTAATTGATAATCAACTATGAGAGTCGCTCTGAAAATCGCCTCTCAGTTTCACAGAAGTTGTTTTACGTCGATAGAGAATTATTCTCGAGTGTGAAAACATGAAACACAAGTCTGTGAGCCGGTTTGGAAATGAATATTTTCAATAGTGGGTTATTCTGAGATTAGAGTAAAATTATTATTTACATGAGAGGGATAGATAGATTTTTATCAATTCCGTTAGTCCTCGGTTGAGTAAAAAGGATACGTCATAAATGATATTACAAGTAAATAAAAAAACATAAAACAATATGTCAGAAAAAAATTATTAATTAATTAAAGATTAAAAGTATTTAAGTGTTTATAATAATAGAAATTTATAAATATACGGCCTTGAGCCAAAAATGTATAATATTTATTAACGTTTAATTCCAAATCATTTAAATAACGTCAATCTTTATACTGTTACGATCAAATTCTTTATAAATAAATTTGACTTCAAATTCAATATTACAACAAAAATTTTCAATTTTTTGTTTTAATTAATTAATACATATTTCTGACATTTTTCCGGTATTTGTTTTTTATTAAATGATATTTGTCAGATTATATTAAATATCACAGCAACTTAATAAAAACTGTTAACACAAACTATTTTTGTACATTATAACTAAGCATACATTAAAAATACAAATTAATTAACGGCCTTAGAACACAGAAAACGAGCTTAAACGTTACTGAGAAAAGAGATGCTTATCATTCATACTGACTAATAATTATTTAACTCAGATTGTCGCAGAATAAAAAAAAATAAAAGGACAATAATAAGATTATATACAGAGTAGTAAAAAATTATGACACACTTCTCGGACCTGAACGGTGAGAAATCTGAACGTCCGTGGTAACTCCAAGTCAATATTAAACAAAGATATTCGTGTAATGAAATGGAATATTTTACAAAGCAACATGTTTAACATTTTAGCAGAAAAAGTAATTTAAAAAAATTAGAGGAACGATCAAGAAACTTCTGAACGGAATAAAACACCGGCGGCATTCAATAAAAAGTTTTTTCACTGATTTCCCAAATTCTTGTGAATTCCTGGAAGTAACAGACGATTATTGATAATCGATGTCTGTAAATAATTTCGTGTACCGATGTAAATGTGTCATCCATAAACAAATAATGATACATATACTGAGAATATTAGATCATTTCTTAGTGGGAATGACACGTATTTCAATGCGGCATGTTCCGCAACTATATTGAATATTTGAAATCCCAATTAATCCCATGCCGTTGATTACAAACTAATGCAGCCGCGACCGTTCATCAATCTTTCGGCTCGGGCCTCTGCTTCTGGCCGTTAACAGGCTAGCGGAAGGTATGTTGTTGTTGCTGCTGCTGCTGCTGGAAGTGAAGAGATTTATGAAGATGTCACTCGCTGGGCCCAAATGTGCACTTGCGAGGTCTCAGGGAAGCCGTGAACTGCCGCTGGTAACTGCCGCCATGTTTCACCCAGAAAACGCAGCGCGTTTATCAAACGGTCGGAAAGAGGAGAAGGTGGTGGAGGAGAAAGAGGTGCAACAAAACAAAGGGCATCAATCCTGGATCCTATGAGTGAGTCGCTTCAACCCCGAGCTCAAAAACCGCCAGAGAAGATGGACTCTGTTTAAGGTTTCCAGACGCCTCGAGGGAAAGTCGTAGCCAAGTTCGATTCTGCATTGCGGATCCCCTGGGAACTGGAAAAAGTGGACTGTTTTTATTTTTAAGGGAGTTTATGAAGACATCATTCTTGTTTTCTTCAGATTCGGTGCCACAGTTATGTGGAAATGAATTTACATTTTAAATGATGTTCTGAGACAGATTTTGTACCATTAATTTTTTAAAAAAAATTGTTTAACGTGTAAACGTTGCAGAAAATCCTTGCTGGTGTAGAATTAATTTGCTTTAGATTAAAATGGACCACCTCATGGACCAAATAAACTTGTAATTTCTTAATTTAATACTTTCTGGATTCAGAGAAAATGTTGTCAGTTCACAAAAATTTGTTGCTCTGATTTTATTTAATTCACTCCCTTACGTTCCCAAGAAGAACGAAGTAAATCGTAAAGGGATCATCAAGATCTGTCTTCGTTAAAATATGAATTCCCAGGGCAATGATTTAAAATTGATGACCCCAGTCTCTGTGTATTTTAAAATCACACTCGATTACCTTTTATAAACTTCCAACGTTTTATAAATTTCCGCTTGATATTTTTACTCGATAAAACCTCTTCGTAAATTTCGTTAATTCGTTTTTTTTTCCCCGCGAGCCGTAGCAAGTCAAATCGAAAGTGAAAACTCCCCCCATTTAGTCAGTTCACGAGCAGTTGGCACACAATTATACTTTTTCACATCCTGCGCTCCCATAGCGTGCAGAATCACACTCGGAGATAAAAATTTCAAGAGGGCTTCATAAATCGAGGGCAGAGAGAGGCTGGTGGTCCATTTATAGGGGTTAATTTAGCTACCGAAGGTAGATAGTTAAAGTTGCTGGGGGATGTGATAAATGGAAATGAAGCAGGCAATAGAAATCGTTATACGCCCATAAAAATAGGGGAGGGATTTCGTTTCCATGGAAAATGGATAATAAGAAGGGATATTGTGTAAAAAATTATCGTTCCTAACGACTATGAAGTGTTTAAAGTATTAGTAAGGAAAACACTAATGACGATTAAATTTATTACTACTTAAGTCTAGGAAATTCTTTTGCCTATATTCATAAATAACATTTCTAGTAAACGAGGAACTTTATAGAGGTACCTTTCTGGATCATTAAACCCCACACATGAAATTACTCATACATTTATATTTTATTATTACGGATGAAATTGCTCTTTTCCCGTTCGTCGTTAGGTAAAGTAATAATTTCCGATAGGTAAATTTCAACTTTAATTGTACCAAATATGAATTTATCCGATATATAGTAATGAGATAAAATAATAGAATAATAATTATTTGCAATCAACTACTAAATTCAATTAAGCTATAATATTTCCTTCATAAATGGAAGGGATATTGCCAACAACGCGGCTATTATTTGTAAATAAAATTCACAGTGGTTCGTGTACTTTCCAGTAGATTGAGAAATATTTGTGACTGTTTCTTAACTTATTTAGCATAGTCTAAAATTCCAATATTCCTTATGAATGTGAAAATATCACGTTACTGTATTAGACTAATTTTCGTGATCCAAGATATTTTCAATTGATTGAAACATAAAAAATAAAGCACCTTCAGATAAAATGGAGACCTTACAGATAATCTAGTCCTTCGCATTCATAAATATAAAATAAAATAAGTTAAAAGTATTCACTTTTTAAAATGTTTAACGTTGCGTAGAGGTATCAAAAATAATGCAGAATTTTTTTTGTCGATATATGGCAACGTTATTATTCTAAAAGCAGTGTATTCACTATTAAACGTTGATAAAATAAAAAAGTTTGTAGAATCAAATAAATTTGATTTAGTGGCAATATATGTACAAAATAAAACACATACATTTAAAATGGCTTCTATTTACGTAAAAAATTACTAATAAATTCAAGTATGATAGGACGATATATTAACGAAAACCATTAGTTATATAAAATTAACCGAAAAAAATGGCTGTGGACTTTGACACAATGCTAATAGTGATAATAATAGTTGTACATGTATGGTAATGAGGCCTTGCCCCTTGCAATGTAGACTACCCATTTGCCACACCTGCATAGCGGTTAGCAAGAACAGCAGGCAGCCAGCCTGCATTCCCTCTAATTAGTTCTGTATGACGAGTAACTCTAAAGTAAAATATCAGTATTGTATAAATAAGATTAATTCGTGCACATTATTATATGGAATACTGCCCCGTAAATTGTGGTTGTTTACATATTTATAAAATTATAATTACATAAATCTTAATGTTTCTTTTAAACATGAAACGATACTCGCGGAGGCAATTCTAATTCTTCAAACGGGTAAGACAAGTTTAAACAATTATTTGTTATGACGGATTTACTATATTTTCATATGACAATAGCGCAATGTGCGGAATGCCGATAAATGAGTAAAATGTTGGGAATGTTGTCTCGTTTTATAAGTAAATGTATTGCTTTATTAATGCAAAAAATAATTATTTTAATATTTGGTCTCTTACTTTACTTTTCCTGATTGATTAAATAACTTAAGCTATTATTGGTTGGTTATAACCATTCTCACATATCATTTGCATGTTCAATTTTTTATGTTAAATAATAGTAATAATAATGAGATGAAAAATAATACAAAATAGCTCAAAATCGTTTGAGTATTATCAACTAAATTGTGCAACAAATATTTATTTATCGTCAACAGATTATGCAGTTTTGTCGCTCTCGGCTCTTGTTTTTTTATTACCTTAGCTCCTGAAGAAAGGAAAAAGGTTTCCGGAAATGTTGTATGGTATTTATATCATCACATCTTTTGTCTGTATTTAGCTATTTTTCGTATTATTAATTTTCAAATCAGACGTAAATTATAAGTCCAGAGTTTTTTATAGGCATATAAAGTAATTTATTATACAAACGTTACATGATTTTCAGTAGCTTTCAGCCTCCGGGGCCATAATCATCAGTAATTTAAACATAAAACGAAAACATTTAACATAATATACAACCATCAAAACATGTAAACACGTAACAATGGTACTTTTCAAATGGGAACCTTTCTGGCTGCCAGCGAATTAGAGCAAAGAAATACACAAAAATTGCTAATGATATAACTAATGACAAACCCTTACTGCAGTTGCGTGGACAATAATGTTATAATATAGCACGAACTTTATTCGTCGGTGCAAGGAAGTTCTTCAGGGTCAACCCGGCTCAAAATTTCAAAAACACTATATACATCATCAGCTTATATAACCTCTGAGGACCGAGAATTATGTATTACATAAAATATACGTGTGTTAAATTTCTTGTTTAAATACAGTAACATAGATTTATACATTAAAGTGTATTCCGGGATAAAAAATTAAATTTCAAATCCCTGTTAACTGAATTAAATAGCCATATTACATCACGTACAACATTGTACAGCGCCACAGTGAGCGTTACTAGAAATAGATTCTTATACCATTTTGTATTCATATACAAAGACATGTATATTTTTTGTAACCATAGTAATCATACACCTTAAGTAAGATATTATTTAATTTTATGTTTTAATTACAGTTGATTATGGCCCCAGAGATTTAAAAAGATATGATATGGTATACTTTATATACCTAAACATATTACTGTGGATTTATTTAATATTATGCAAAATATTCTTTTCGTCCACATGATTCGGTTATTTTGTAAATATTAAGATTAGAAATCTGAGCATGTACAGTAACTTAAAATAATGATATAATTAATTTAATCATTAAATTCATTTATATTTTAAAACAATATCTTCACGATCCTTTAGTTTTTATCACGATGAGTCAATTCCAGAAACAATACAGTTATTTTTAAATTTCAATGATAGTTTTTTTAAAAAATACTAAATTTCCCAGTTTACTATAAATTACCGTCAAGAAAGCAAAGAGAGGGTTCGGGGCTCGTGGTGGTTAAATACGCCATCACCATGGAAAAAAACCTCGGCCGTAGCATCAAGCTGAAGTAAATGGTCTGGCCCCCTGACCACCTCGTAAATCACGCAGAGTGGCGACTGGCGGATGGAGGGGGTGGAGGTTTGCTTTGCTTCCCTTGCCCTCGAAACCTCTAAACCCAAGAGAAATAGATATTAGTGAATAGGCATCCTGGACTAAACGTATCAAATTTTACGTAATTAAGACGACTCACAGGAATTCAACACGGAACTACAATTCCCTGATTTTTTTAAAAAAATTATTGATAGGGAAGTATCGTACATATAGGGAAGAGAAAGGATGAAAAAGCAAGTAAGATAAATAAAGGAACTATGAAATACATTAGTGGAACACCTGATTAATAATTTTACAGGTAGTCAATGTTAAAGATTCTAGATTAATTTATTATTTGCACTAGTCTTGAAGTAATAAAAATAATGCAGATCAAAATATTATTATTAAAAAAATTAAGTTTCAAAATATCTTTATAAAAATCGATATATAAATTTAATAAAATAAAATTAAATATATGTTTAAGGTTTATGATGTCTTCATCTTGTTTTAGCGGTTTTTCGTTTTTACGACTCCTGCATTTTCTGAATCACCATAGGAAGCAACAAAGATTGCAGAAAACTGTGTGGTATTTAATTTTTTTAAAAAATATGTTATTTGACTATTTTTTGTAATTAGTATACATTTACGGCAGACGTTTTATATTTTATAAATGTATTCGCTCTTAGACACGCTGAAGTTTTTGACCTATTTATCGGCTACTAGAATCAACAGAGTACGTTGTAAATAATTTTGTATATAATTTAATAAAAGTTTGACGAATATTGCCTGGCTGTATGTCGAAAGAGTATAATACAAGAGTATAATTAAATTCATTTAGTGACTCTAAACATTATATTTATTTAATTATTTAGCAGTCAATCCATAATATGTAAACACCGAACATACTTATAAGGATAAAATAAGGTACTATACGTAAACTAGAAGCTTAATTTGTAAAAAAAAAAAATATATTAAGAAAAAAAAATCAATATAAAACTGAAAATTTGCTATTGTGGCAATAATTAATTAGGCCATTAAATTGTTTTGTTATAAATTGAATTGTAGCGGCAGAAGCTTCCAAAGCGACAATGGCGCCGAGCTCCCTTTCTTTGTTGAAAACCAAAATGGGAAATGCGCGCGCTTAAGGAATCCAGTTTTTTTTAGGGCAACAGGCTACATGAGGGTGATCCACATTGGGCAACACCCCTTTAATAGCATAGGAAGGGATTTGAAAGGGGTGATGTGGAAGGGTAGAGGAAGGTAGCCAAGGGTTAACTAGGGGCCCCCGGGCTATATTTTAAGGATCCTACCCGGCATTCGCCTAAAGAACTGCAGGGAAAACCTTACAAAAACATGCATCGGGTAGGTCGGGCATTGGGTACTTGTCCCACGCCCTTCCGATAGCGGGAGAGAAGTTTGCTGTGGGGACGCAGCATTCCCTTCTTCGTGCCTCGATCAGTTTAGGAGGCAGCTGGCCGACTATTCCAATGGGAATAGCGAACAACTCTTACCGTATGCCCAAGGTCTGTGACCCCGGAACATACACCTCTCAAAATAGGCCGAGGTGCCTCGGCTTGTGGGAACCTTAGTTCAAAACCGGAGAGGAAAAGGCATACCCAAAGGTAGCCCCTTCGTATCTCTCCTAAAATGTTCTGCCTGCGGGAGAACATCCCTCGCAGGTTACCTGCGAGAGAATACTCTCGCACAGTTCAGTTCTCTTAGAGCAACAAACAGTAAAGTCTGCAAATATAAATTGCAAATCGCGAGTTCCTGTATGGAAGCATGCAAATAGTTGTACGGAGAGATTTTCATAACAATTTTCAAACTGGGGAGCAAAAGGTTGCTTCACGCTGATGGAACAATTTTCGTATTGAGGAATCCGGCAGCCGCTAGCTGACCAGAAAGGGGAGGTTCATCCCAGGTTCCAGATAGCTGAGGACGAGAAATTCAAGTGTGTGTATTAAAATTGCAATGAAGTAGAGTCAGTGTAAAAAATGACTTTTTAGTGTGGTAGTGTTCAAGATACAAGAGAGAGATCTGGTACCAGACAGACGATTCGTGAGTAATATATATATTACTATATTACTGATATAAATTTGTAAACCATAATTAATAAGCTATAGTTAGATTTCGTTCAGTTTTCTTTTCACTTCTTTTCATATTGTTTTAGGTTAACTTTTATATTTTGAATTGTTAATTGACAGATTATACATTTGTACTAATTATCAAACCCAGTAGTGACCCTGAGATAAGAGATTCGACGAATTTTATTGTAATGATATAAGAATTGTATGTTCAAAAATGCCGCGAATTAATAAATGAAAATTAAAGTTTTTGTTTTAAATGGATGAATTTCGGCATGAAAATAGTTCTTGTAAATTGTAAAATTTATCTACAATAATAAATATCTTTTAAGCTCAATCACTGTTGTTAGTTATTCCTATAATTTAATTAAACCTTTTTGATCATTACAATATTTTAGTGAGGAACAAGTATAAGACTGTGAGTAAGTGTAACTCAAAAATTAGGAAATGATTATCTTTTATGTTCTTTAAAATCCGAAAGTCAAGAGAACTGAAAAAACAAGTTGAGACATTTTTTTTGAAAATAATAAGAATAGGAGAACTATAATGAAAAAGGTTATTTACATAAATTTTTGTTCAGTAATTGCATTTTCTCAGAAATTCTGTATACAACCCATCTTCCTCCTGATCAAATTCTAGGTGGTTCCTCTTCAATCAACACTGTAAACGTCTCAAAAGCTGATTATATTAATTAGTACAGTTAAATGAAAACTCATTGTCCGTAATGCTTTTACGTATTGCCTCATTTCTATATTAAACAGATAAGATCTCTCTTTAAGAGTCTTTCTTTACGTTTTAAGTGTCGCGATTTGAGAGGCCGTGTGCTTTATTTAACTTCTGACTGTAATGAAGCTCTTAACAAGTTCTATGGCGGACGGTTCGTTGGACTTTATGTGGAGCCGCTCGCGTATTTCGTTTGCGGAAGGTAAAACTTTGATTAATCGTAACGTCAGCGGTAACAGACGAGTCCGCAATCCTATAATTCCTTCCTTACGGATGTTAGTCCTAAAGCCCGAATTTATCGCCCTGTAATTTGTTCGAACAAACACACACGCGAGGGGAAACACACAGGAGGAGAGAGAAAGGTTCGCCGCAGCCATGACAGGACATTCTATTTATCCTTATCAGTACAGGACCATCGAATTCCTCCTCGCAAAACTGCTCTCCTTCTTGGGAATCGGGAAAAGCCAGTCGCAAAGGGTGGAAGAGAATGACAGAGACGGAGAGAGAAAGAAATTGTGGCGAAGCCGTCAGAAACTACGTTAATCCAACAGCGGTAAATTAAGCTGCTGCACGACGTCAAGAATTTATCTTTGATTTCCGTAGAATTACCTTCGAAAAAGAAAACAAGAAAAAACGGAAGTTTCAGACCCGAACGCTGTATTGCAACCTTCGCCCACGTTTATCGTTGCCGTAAGCCAATTGTCTAAGTTAATAGATTTGCTTTCTAAAGGGATTAAAAACACGTTAATAAAAAATGTGCGTAATCAAGCGTGCGATTTATCTAAAGAAAGATGGAACAAATTAAAACACCCAACAGGTTGGGAAATGTTAGTAATGAACTCATTACCGCAATTAAGTCTTCACTTGGCTGAAAGTTACAATTAAACATTAAAATCGAAATTAAAACCCAATATAGGTCGTAGTTCCTCAAGGTTCTCCAATACCCGCGTCATTAGTATTTATAAATCATTTACCAGACAATCTAAAATCCGACGCCTGGATCACTTAAAGATAGATAAAGAACAATCAAATTATGAGATTATAAAAAACGCCATTGTTTAATGTATATTAATTAGACAAATAAATAGCCAAAATAAAGGACATAAATACAGGATAAATTAAATACCACGCAACGTTTCTGCAATCCCTGTTTCGTTCGTCAAGTTATTCAAAACAACGAAAGTGTCGAATTAAGCGACGAACTCAAAAGCAAAAAAAACGCAAGGACAATGGAAAACCAAAAATAATTAGCGTAATAATGAGTCATCATATTAATTAGACAAATAAATAGCCAAAATAAAAGACAAAAATACAGGATAAACTAAATACCACGCAACGTTTCTGCAATCCTTGTTTCGTTCGTCAAGTTATTCAAAACAACGAAAGTGTCGAATTAAGCGACGAACTCAAAGCAAAAAAAAACGCAAGGACAATGGAAAAACAAAAATAATTAGCGTAACAATGAGTCATCATATTAATTAGACAAATAAATAGCCAAAATAAAAGACAAAAATACAGGATAAATTAAATACCACGCAACGTTTCTGCAATCCTTGTTTCGTTCGTCAGGTTATTCAAAACAACGAAAGTGTCGAATTAAGCGACGAACTCAAAAGCAAAAAAAAACGCAAGGACAATGGAAAACCAAAAATAATTAGCGTAACAATGAGTCATCATAGCTATTTTTGATTTTCATAGCGTCAGGTTGTACGTTCATTGATCTGATGTTAGACTTAATATCAAGCATTTCCGGAATAGTGCCTAAAATTTATGCCAATCAAATGAATGTTTCCAATTGAGGATATGTTTGGTGACTACAGATTATTTATCAATAAGAAGTTTAGTATCTAACATGTTCTTTGATATCAAGTGATCGTTTTGTTTGCCCTATGTAACCGGAATCAAAACGTGAGCAGTTTTAAACTACACAATGTTTGCTAGAGGAGTCAAGTTGGCCCTTGTGGTTTTTAATCCGTATGAAAGTGTATTAGTTGATCTGTATTTATATTCTTTAAAAATTTGGACGAACTTCGCGAGGCATAAGATTGAGAACGAGAAAAACTTTGTATTTGGGACGAATAGTAGTAAAGTATCTAAAATGTTTATGAGTTTATAAATAAAAACTATAAATTAAAAAGTTACAGAATATATTTGTGTTATGTTGATGAAACGTGGAAATATAAAGTAACTAGCTGGGTGCCCGGCGTTGCTCGTGTACTTATTTATATAAACTCGAAAAAGTATTTAATTGTATACTTAAATATATTCCTTGAGTATTTCAGGATATAATCGTCACTCAGTCTTCATACATTACGAAATATTATATTGATGAAATTGTTAGCTAGACTCACAACTAATATAGCGCGAAAATTAACTTACATTTTCCGCAAGGATGGTAAAGTAATTCGTATTCTTCTTTATTATCATTCGATGGAGTATTGCTGTATAAAATTATATTTTTTATTTAAAAAAAATATTTCTGCTTTATTTCATTCCTGATAAAGGAGAATTTCCTTTGTAAGTTGCGTAGTAACGTCTTTCTCTCGCGTGACGTCATTCTCTTGGCACGCAGCAATTTAACATTTAATGATAATGGTTTTTAATTATAATTCTTTCCACATATATGCTAGGGGTTTCTCACCCTCACAGTACCGGTTCTCGATTTTGGCAGAATACGTGTACCAATTTTTGATGCATTCTGTCCACGCGATAAAATTTGTATAAAGAACAACGTAAATACATACATACATACAAATATACATCCTTTTTTATTATATAGATTTAGCTCTGTCTACAATACTATAAACCTCAGCTCTCTTTTCGTTACAATGGGAGAGAGAGGGATAGAATGGGATACACGTCCCATGTATGTAGGTTTCCTGAACCAATTTACGAGAATGAAAGAATAGACCACGGATAAAGCGGCATCAAGGAAATTCAACTTCATGAATGAGATTATTTTGTCAAAGTCAACGCTTGGTCAAGGTATAAGGATTGAAAATTAAAAATAATGAATTAAAGGTGACCACGATGAATAAGAGATTTTGTTTCGTTCAAAATGAAATTTACTTAACAGATTTTTAATTGGATGTTCTGGAGTACGGAATTGTTACAAAGAGTTGTGTCTAGCTGCAAATATTTAGGAATATTTTAATCAACAAGAGAAGGGTCTTTTTATGACAGAAACAGGCATTAAATTCTGTACATTTCAATACAGTGAGGAGATGCAATGTTTCAAACCACAGGAGCCGGAATTCAAACTTTAATTAAGTTTATAATTCACTACGGGGGAGAGCCCAATGAAATAATTGGTAAAGTTCAATTTAAGTTAGCTACATTTCTTCGGTGAAGGTAATAAAAATGTGGAGCGATTAAGGATGGAACTATTACAGGAGAAGGGTACCCGAGTAAGGATATTTAATACTTCAATTATGGAAAACTTGGAAATTAATGGACTCTATGTTCGGTAGAATGGTCCATAATTTTTTTTAAAAAACAAAATATAGGAACCAAAAAAGAGATATTTCATTACTTATTTCCAAATAGGAGGGTAAATAAGTTAAGTAGGTCACCCGAAAGAGAGAAATGTTCCTATTTTGAGCATATTCAAGCAAATCTAGGAAGTAAAGTGACTTTGCGTCAAAGAGAAAATAATTTTTTTAGTGGCAGTAAGTAAAACTTTTAATTAAATTACAATGTAGAAATAATGCTTTAGTGAATTATCAACAAGACGAATATCTAAATTATGTATAAAATTTCTAATATAAGGTACTCTTTATAATTAGTCCCGATTAAAAATATTAGTTATCAAAATTAAATATGCAGATAAAACTTGACTCAATTATTACATACATAAAAGAAAACCATCTATTCTGTTTACAATTAATATATTATCTGTGGCAGTACATAATTTTATATCTCCGTAGCTGAGTATCTTTGTCCTCTTCCATAGTTTGATGCATTAAGCCTCTGACAGATATAAATGTTGTTCTTTTTTCTTTTCTAACAAAGACCCTAAGGTAAGGTCTCAAACCCACAAAGCTTTTTACTTTTCTTTTATGTTCATTAAGTGCTATTAAACACTTTTCCAACGTTTATTTTACGTAAATGTTTTTTTTTAAAATTTCCAGCTGTTGTCCGTTGCGAGTGCCGCAGTACCTAAATCTAAAATTTGATTCTAATTTTATGACATTGTTACTTTACTGTCATAATTGTCACGTGATATAGTTGGCGTCCTCTGCAGCAGCTTAGTGCAGTGCGGTGTGGCTTCCTGTTCCGGATGTGACGTACCGGATGTCCAGCCGGGCGAGTCATAAATCGTATTACGTGTGAAGCGAGGGTGTATCAAACCCCCGTACCACATTCTCGCCAGCTACGAGCAAAGCAGACCCTTAACTGTCGCAGTCTGACAATCTGCGCTTCTTCCACTGTAATAGAAAAAGAAGGACGGAGAAACTGACACCCAAGGGTTGGCGTATCTTTAGTCGAGGAGAATTCTGAGGATTTTCTCTTCTCTAAGAGTATCCGTTTCACTTTGACAGACATATTAATTATTTATGGTCGTCAGAGCGAAGTAAAATTCTGTCGCATTTCACGATGCAATTTATCCCTGTCGTGTGCTCCATAACTATTATTTTAAATCTATTGATTCCAATAGTAATTTGGTGAGAATGTACGACAATATCACAACTATAATATGATATTAATTCATAGATAAAGTGGAAAATAAAAAACTACGAAACAAACCTCAGTAATGTATAATTCACAAAATAAATATTAAAATATTAATAATAAAAATATGAATGTACTACCGAAAAATAAAAAAGATTAAGAAATTTAATAAATATTAAATAAGTTAATATATAAAGCAGAAAATATTTTAAAGTAAGTATTAATAATAAATATAAAATATATTAATGAGAAATGGATATGTAAGAAAATTAATAAATATTAAATAACTTAAATGAATATAAATAAGAAAATACTAACAATAGATATAAAATAAAAATGTAACAAAATTAATAGTTATGGAAATAAAAGAATGTCAGTAATTGAATTAGCGTATATATAAAGAAGAAAATACTTTATTAAAAACTAAAAATAAATAGTATATAATATGTGAAATGCATACGTAAGAAAATTTATAAATGTGGAAATAGAAGATTTTGAAAAATAATATATTATTCGGAATTATGGCTAATGAATAAGAAAATACAAGATTGAAAAATTCATGAGAATGTAGAAAATTGTTTCCAAACTTTTTATATTTATTTTCAAAATGATCAAAAAATTAATTAGAAAATAATGTGGAAAATACAAAATAGGTCTAAAAGAAACGAAGCTAATTTATAACACATTACAGATATTAAAAATTTGTTTTTACAAAATAAATTAAAAAATAATTTTAAATATGTACACAAATGAATAAGTATGTCTGATTGTATTTTGAAGGGTGAAAGATGACTTCAAATTGATGATTAACCCGAAAATAAATGACGTCATACCTGAATCAGACATTTGATATTTTCTGAATAATTAATAAATCCCTAGCCGTTTTCATCTATTGATTCTTTCACTTATATATTAAACCACAATTAATAATTCTGTTTCTTTAATAAGACATTTAAATAATATTTACTAAAAAAGTGACTTTAGTGACTATAGTATTTAATTTAGTTTTTTTTCAAGCGTGACAAAGGAAATATTTTAGACTCATATTAAAGTTTACTGTTATTAATAATAAATGTGACAGTTCGATGAAGGACTAATGTATTAAATTTGAATTAATTCAGAATGTTTCATTAAAAATAATAGAGAAATATTATTTAAAAAAGAGAGGCATAATATTTTTATTATGCATTATATTTAGACTTATTTTAATTTTTTACATTTAATCCACGTTCTGAAATGTATTTTCATTTATTTTTAATAGTGGTAGGACATTCTATTAGCACTTTTTAAGTTTCCGATTTGATATTTTGTTGCCATATTTAATTTATAAATAAATTTGATTTATAAGTTGGTATTAAAAAATTATTTATAATACTCTTATTCCAGTTTTTAAAATCTATAATTTTTATTTTAAAATGGATTTCTGCTGTCACCATTTTAAGTTTAATCAATAATTTAAAATAGTGAACAGTTTTCTTTTCCAGGATTATTTAATTTTTATAATGTGGCGATTATTTTTAGGCTATTGAAAGGTTACTTAAATAAATTTATTTTATTTTAGCGAAACTAAGTCAATACAGTCGTTACGATTCTCCTACAATCTGGCTGATTAAATTATAGTCGTATTTATTATTTGAGAATCTGTTCTCAAAATCTTTTTACAGTAATTCCAAAACGTCGAAATTACTTACGTAATTCAACTGTTGGTTTGAACATGACATTAGTTTGTAATAAAATAATGTAAAGGAAAGAAACGTTCGCCCTGAAATGCCAATACAGTTGCCCTTCATTGAACTCTGTGAATTGCAAATACTGCTAAAATGGAACGTACACACTCAGAGAGACTAATTACAAGTAGAGAATTGAGTTCAAATAACGACGATGTCGATGCACCCAGGGAAACCGAAATTAAATTAACCTGGAATTGGGATGGACGTCGTCTGTGTGTTTGTGTGTGTGTTTGATTGATTAGGACTGTGTTTTTTTAAAATGCAAAATACAAAGGGGAGCGAGAAAGAGAGAGAGAGAGAGAGAGAGAGAGAGAGAGAGAGAGAGAGAGAGAGAGAGAGAGAGAGAGATAGCGACAGGTGATTACTAAAATAAAAACGTGTACTTCATCTGCAACCTGATACAACTCTTTTGTAATTAAAGACTTCTGATTCTCGGAAGTTTGCTTCATTTCTGCCTAATATTTTCGTTTTTTTATTTGAAAGTAATTTAGCTGCTAACATTCAAATGAAATGTGTAGAATTACTGAACAAATATCACGAAATATTTTTAATATTCCTGGAAATTTTAAATATAAAAACAATGCTGCTTCTTTTTTGACAAAGCAGCAGCTTCCAGTTCCATCAACTCTCTTTTATTGTACTCTGTTATCATGACATACAGAAAGGTCAAAATGTCTTTAATTTAGCTTTGACCGTAATTGAGCAACCTTTCATGCTGACTTTGCAGCCTTTCCTATTCACAACCCTTCCAGATACGCAAAATATTGAATGCAAGATTTATAAAGAGCATTGATTTTGATTTAGTATTCACATTCAGAAACTATAGAATTTTGATGAGAAAAATATTCAATAATGTATTTGTTTATAATTCCTAGAACATTATAGAGAGAATATCAGATAATTTTCCCACTGAAATAAATAAATTTAGATTGAAACTAATGTTGCACACAACAATATATATTATTTCCGTTGCCAGACTGCGATAAATCGGCAAAGCACAGAGCCAGTAATGTCCTCTTATTGTGTTCGATAGGATTGATAGAATTGTATAAAATGGCGTCTGAATGGAACTCACTTAACTGTGTATTGTCGAAAGAGAAAAAAAAAGCAGTAGCGGCGACGAGGAAAATAAATGATTTGAGTGACAGTTGAAGAAGCCTGATTGCCTTATTGTGGAAGAAAAAACCATTTCACGGCGGACAAATTCGAATGGCGACAAAGTGCAAAGTAATCGTCTCTTTGAATGGAATCTGACGGCCGCCATGAGCGTCCAAGAGGAACATCCAGAAACAAAACGGGTTAATGATGAACCGGCACAGATAGAATAATGTAAGGAAACGAATAATAGCAATGAACGTGCGAAGTAGGGAGATTACAGGATAAAAATAAGGTTAACGTAGACTCTTCTGGTCAACAACAACTATAACTACCTGTCAAAAAAAATATTAAATTTACATACTATTTCCCCTTTTTTGCTCACTTCAAAGATATGATTGTGTGTTCATCATATACCATAGTTCAAAATGTAAATATTGCAAGAAACTGTAAATATTTTTCTGAATGTTTTTCATTTTTTAACATATTCTAGCGTAGGTCGTAATTTTACATGTTGTAATCACAAACACTTAATTTTATTGATGTATTAAAATAAATACACAATTTATTTCCTATTATTTCAAGGTTTCAGAAACGACATTTCCCAAAATATTTAAATCAGCATAGATTCTTCAAGCATCAATGAGCTGTGGAATTATGTAAAATTTAATAATAATATATGATATTAGAAAATTAATAATAGGACATTAATTTTTAAATAAATAATTTATTAATCACGTTTCGTCCTGCAATTAGAACCTCTACAGTTTTTTAACAATTCCCATCAAGAAAATATAAAAATTATTTATAAATTAAATAATGGCAAAAAAATATTCAAAATATCAAATCTAAAACTTAAAGAAACTGGACATTATTAACACTAAATTTTATTATAATAAGTCAAATTCATTACAAATCATAATAATACTCTTGTCTCGATTTTAATTTGTTGACTGGCAACCACAATGGACCGAGTTTAAAAGCCGTAAACAATTAAATGAAATAAAGATTAAGATACTAAAATAGTTTTTTTGGGAAACCCAAATTCTTATTACGATGAAATAAATAACCCGTAACGACGAATTTTGAGATTGAATAGTCAATGTCCAATCGGCGGAAATTCTTTCATAAAATAATCTGTGTCCATTTTTACAGCGAATTCAAACCCAATAATTGTTTACCGATCAATAATGAGGTTTATTGAATACAGATTCTCCTCGTCTGACAATTTGGAGAAATACTTCTGAAAGTAAAAAGCTGTTAAATAATTTTTCAAACGGTTCGTGCTTAAGCTAACTTTATATATTAAAGCTAGTTGGGTGTCGAGCGTAGCCCGTGTTGACAGATGTAAAATCAGCGACATCCATAACACTGGATTTTTATGTAGCGCTAAAGGTGATCCTCTCCCAAGTCGACAAAACACAAAGAAACTAGAAAACGCTATCTATATCATTGAACACAAAAAATGTTCTTTCGACAAAAATATCAGTCGTTTTAACATTTTTTTAAAAGAAAATTCTACTTCCGTCCACTACTAGGTGAAGTAGTTGCGTCTTATTCACGCAGTGTTTGTTTCCGATTCGAAAAGAACACGTGAACAAAATTTGATCAAATTCTCTCCGAGGATGTAGATTTGTGTCCGAAATTACACTCATTATTTTCCCCTTCCACCCCTTCGCATGGGGTAGAAGTACTTTTTAACCAACAAGTTAAATAATTTTTATAATTAAACTCAACGACATCCATAACCCTGGATTCGACTCAAATCTCCGTGGTTTTTGCTTTATTTTTATGTAACGTCCTTCAACACGCACCCCTTACGGTGCTTCCTTTAATTGCCGAAAGGGGTTGAAAGTATACATAAACAGTATCCGGAGGAACACTATCAATCTCATTGACTCCTCAAAAAAAATATTTATTCCACGCAAATTTCAGGCGTTTTAGCAACTTTTATAAATCCCACACCCGCCCCTGATGGTGGTAGATGTGTCTTATTTCCACAGTGATTGCTTCCGGTTCTAAAGAAAAATGAGTTCGAAATTTGATCAAATTACATACACACAAACACACATTCAGTCAATTTTATTTATTAGATAGATTATGAACATTAAGAAATAATAAATATCAAAGCAGTGTTCATTGATGGATGTTCTCGACGAAATGTTAATGGCGTTTCTATTTACGAACCTGTTACCGTAATTTCATTTCAGAGTTAACAGACGCGACGCGTGCTACTTTGGAGTAGCGTGGGTGGACTGGAGGAGGGGCGCTTGTTATTGAATTGTTATATGTGCTCCATTTTCCCTCCCCCCCCCCCGGGATTAATAGATACTACTTATAGCGGTAGTACATTAACATAATTAGGGACTGGCATAAAGTGGGCAGACAGCAGCTGCCAATAAACAGGAGCGCTAAAAACGAGGTCGGAGAAAATCTGGGGAGTTAAACAACGTACGTAATTTCCGAGTCGGGTTCGTAACACGTGTGGACCATGATTATTAGTTTATTAAACATGACGGCGTGAATGTTCCGGACAGGTTCGAAGGAATTTAATTAGCTCTCTACGTATACAATTGACAGGTGCTGCAGTATCACCAGTAATAAGAGGAATTTTAAACGCCAATCTGCCGAAGTTATAACTGTTACTAATCCCATATTTTCCTCTTAAATTTTTAGTTTTTCGCGATGAAACTGATATTTACCCCCTGTCGCGGCTTCATAGGTATAGATAATGAGCTTGTATTTCCTTTACTAATGATTATAAAAAGTGTATGTCAGTGTGGGGATACGGACAATGGTTGACAACAGTGAGGGATTTTTCCCTAATTTTTAAAATTATTAAAACAATTATGTAAGTAGTCACGGAGCTTGTTCATATTTCCTCTGCAAACTAATAGTTCTCTTCTCTTACTTAAGAAACAATTGACTAAGATTAAAACTTAAAATTGATGTTCAAGAAAATGTTTTCATCATTAGCTGCACAAATGAATATGACTGATACATAAAAATGAATAAACCAGTCAAATTTATCAGAAATATAGTTAGATAAAATAAGAAATTAGAAAACTTTAATAAAATAACAATTGGCACGACATCTTTAGGTTAAAATATAAAAATTTAGCACATATAATTTATTTATTGAAATATTGGTAAATAATTTATATTTTCTAGAGGCAATTTCTTAAAGAATGTGCGATGAAGGATGTGATATTGTCAAAATAATTAAAATAATTATTATGTAATGGAAACAGAGACCTGAAAGTGAACCTCGACGTCAGGAGGAAATTCTTCAAATTTTCGGAGGCGTCAGCCTCCTTTGGCATGTCCCCGCTGGACGTTGAGTGTCCATCTATATAAATTCTAGGGAATCCTTCATATTTAATTGTCCACAATTTTTATGAAAACTTTTCCCCGAAGGTTCAGTTTTAATCGTCGTCTATTGTATTTCATATAAGAGAATCGGAACCATTACTTGGCACTTAGCTACAGGAAATTTAAAAGTAATATAAAGAAAGATATCGAGGATAAATACTGATTTTAAGGAAAGGGATTGCCAGTTTTAAATTTAATAATTGTGCCGTCATAAGATAAACAATAAATATATAAATAACGGTCAGTGGTGTTGCATTCTTCAGAACAATACACAAAAATAATTTAATATATGAGACATAATAAATATAATACTTAATATTAGATATAATGACAAGAAAATAACAGGTTCAAATCAAACACACTGAACCGAAAGAAGCCGTATAGACGCTTTAGGACTTGGAGAGGAAATGGGAATTACAAAAACTAGACTTACGACAATCAGTTTTCTGATTGAAAATACAAACATTGAATAATCATGAAACACAAATAACAGACGTGATGCTAAATATTGCTAACAGATTTAATAAAATTAATGTCTAGCAGGTACTGACATACTCACGCCTTTTCATAAAGTAGTATATAGTGTGTGTAAGAAAGAAGAACTTTTGGAATGTTTTAATATCTGAAGCTCAAAAAAAAGTGTTTTTCTTCGTTTCCCGAATAGAGGATATGAAAAAATTTTCTAATTAAACCAGAAGGAACTTTTATGCGCAGCAGAATATTCATTCAGGAAGCAGACCTGGAAAGGAACTAATGTTTGACTAATCCTACTTTAATTATAATGTATAATTAATTGAATTTAAATTAAAATTCTGCACGCATGCCGTATGGAAATTTTCACGTGCCTTTTTCATTCCCATTCCGTTCCTAGTCATTCAGTCTTAATTCTCGCGTGCACTTGAATTTAATAATAATAATAATAATAATAAATATTAAGACAACCTCTTGATATTATTTTCTTACCATTTCATTTCAACATTAAATCGATATAAAATTGATTAACCCTGTTGTTGTACGCAAACAGAATTATTTTCATTTAATGAATATTAATTTTGGTAGACATAAATACATAATTGTGTAGCAAGGAGAAAATAATATTCTTTCATGCACTGTTAAGTTAAATTATTTAAAAAAACATATAAAAAAATACATATTGCTCAAATTCATTTCATAGTGGGATATTCAGGATCCATACTTTATCGTAATTATATAATGGAGAATATAAGTGTATTAATTGTATTTATTACAGAATTGTAAACAAATTAGATTTTCAGAGTACTAATAAGTCTTTAAGAATTTATGAATAAATATATTTATTAGAACATAATGCAAAATTTCTTCCAGTAGCTATTAAAAGAATTTATACCGGCTTATAGATAAATATAAACACAAAGGTTCTTTCAAAAGTCTCTTTTAAATATAATAATAATTCTACATTTTATTACGTAATTACTTTTTCTTGTTAATTATGATATATTCCTATATTTCGTCTTATTCAAATTCTAGCTTTTTACAATACAGATACATAAATTATTGAATCAAAATTAAACAATGAATCTAGAAAATATAAGATGAAATATTAATTACATCGGCAATAGCCTATAGAGTCCGATTTTTAAGGGGTTTAATTTGTACATGATGTAGTTTATTGCTAAATATTTTTATATCGCAAGTATCTAGTCCTGAAATATAATTTAAAATAATTTTCTTCTTGTAATAATATTGAGAATAATCTTAACACACAACCATTTGGAACCAAATATGCGTGATAATAAACTATACTGTTACTAATTAGAACAAATAAAGTTCCTGCAGAACTTAATTAGACATGTTTCAGTCATACGTCAAGCTTTACGAAGATGAGAAATGTATCCTTGAATCATATTAAATCAGTTCTTAGTTTAAACACGTTTTACTTTCAGTGAAATGATTAATATAAAATTAATTTCCCGTGGCTTATTGGTCTGTTCTTGTGCAGTAATCATGAATTTTTTTCTATTTATTCTTTCCATCAGCACGTGAGTGTAACTCAGTACTAACAAAATATTAATTTATACACTTAAATTTAATTTTATTAATTAACCTCAACAGTTGTTAATAATATATTTGAAAATTATATTAATTTAATAAAGTTTTACACTATCTCAGAAATAGTAATAAATTTAGGGTACTGTAAATGAAAAAATAAGTAGAAAAAACAGGGAAAACTCACCATTTACTTATAAATAAAATTTTCGAATGAATAGTATTGGGTTGCTTAAAAAGTAGTTCGTAAGGAATAAAAAAACCTTTAGTACTGCTTCCGCTAATATTTTTTTCTTCTTAATTTTTATTGCTTTCGGCATTGTGCCATATTAATTCTGCAAATCTGAATTATATATAATAAAAATATGATTATAGTTATTATAATCATGCCGTTTACTCCGTAATATTTTTTTCGTAACTTTAAATATTTCAATTTTAAAATACTTTGTTAAGACTGTAAATTAAATAAAACCAAATTATGCCTTCGTTTATTCCGTATCTTTCAATAAAAAACACTTCGTTTTTATTTGAAGAAGTTTTCGACCATAAGGTCATCAGCAGATGATCTAAAGACACAGAATAAACAAAGACATGATTTGGTATTATTTAAATAACATTAAAATACAATTTTTAAATATAAAAACGTCGAATACATATAAAAACACTAAATGTTTATAAAAAAATGTAAACGTTATAGGTACTATTTTTACATCAACGAATTATACAACTAGTTGATCTTCAATTTGATTCAACGACAGTGAGTTGATTCATAAGTAACCAGCGTTATATAAGGTTATAAGAGAAGCCAAATATTAACAATATGATTTTCCAATCAAATTATTTATATATAATAAAGTATGTGTAATTCATATGGTCAGTATAATAGCACAATATTGAGAGCTATCAAACTGAAGAATAAATAATTCAGGCATACTGGGTTAAACGAATTAAAATCTGCATTTATGAAAATTAGCTGTAAAAATTCGTTTAAATGACAGTTCATGAGGAATTATTTGACGTACGATGGGTGGCTTATTCGAAGCGATTTCAGTGGCTCATTGACTATTTTACCCTCCAAAATAAGTTTAACAATGATTTAAAATTAAGTTATTTTTTTCTCCGCGTCTCTTCAATTCGTTAGCCTTTGAACCTGTAAAAGATTTCGAGACATTTCGACACAGCCTTTCTGACCAAAGTAACCTCCGTATGCTTCCTTTAGTGTTAGCCTGTTTCTTTGCCCTCTCCTTCACGACTTCGTTCTCAATCACGCCTGCCAGGAGTCGCGCCTCTGCGCATATCTCGTCAGATTCCTCCAAAGTTATTCTTCGACGTCTTTCCCTCCCTCGCCTTCCTCCAAGAAGGAAGGGGGTGATATCCAATGATTTATGCCCACCCTAACAGAAAGAGAGAGTGAGGTTCCTCCCTCACCCTATCTTCCGCTGATCCGCTCATTCTTCTTATTCTCATCTTTGAGCTAAATTACGGTCGTGGTCCTGCATCTATGACGAGTTAACTTCAAGGAAAATGAGAAAAAAGTAGCTTTTTTTATCAGAATGAGCAAGGGAAGAGAAGTCACACAATTACAGGGTTGCTCGGAAGTGGCATCCATTTTGTTGTTCGTGCAGGGGCCTTTCTGGTCTGTTTTTGTCAAAATTACGGTTTCTTGCTTTCCTTTTTTTAATAACATATTTTACGTTTCTGCTCGAAGTTATGTAAATACTACCTAAAATTATAGGCGGTGGGTTGTTATAAACCTCAAAACAGTGAAAAAAAATGGATAAAGTATTATAAGAAATTAGCCACATCCCTCTCGTATACTGTTAATTTTAATAGGAATCATTCAATCAATGTAGTCATTTTAAACCCCTTTATAATTAGCTATATTAATTATTTACATCATTTAAGATACATGAAGTTTACTCATTTAAAATCCAGATGGATCCCTATTAAAATTACTAATAATATATGTGACAATTCATGAGATTAATTTCCCACATTAAATTAAAATACAAGAAGTAAAAAACATTTCAGAAATTTAAAAAAATACATTTTTCTGCACATTAAAAACGTTTCATTACTTTTCCCCCCCCTTTTTTACGTGTTTTAAAATCGTTTTTGTTGCAATTTTCATTTTTTACAAAGGAATTTTAGATCAATATTTAATTTTTCCCAGAGTGTTTTTATAGCATTAATGACAAGTTATTGGGAATATTTGTGAATAGTGAAGATGCATCTTAGTACGTAAATTTTTGTTACTACTAATTAAGATTAATTTTTGCGTACAGTATAATTTTGTCGTGATAAATAAAATATTTTAAAATGTCTAAAACTCATTAAATCCTTTAATTTATATATATTTTTAAAAAAAACTGCGAAAATTAAAATATTATTCCTATAATATTTATCTGAGAACAGAATGTTATATATATATATAGAGAGAGAGAGAGAGAGAGAGAGATAGATAGATACATAGATAGATAGATAGATAGTAGATAGATTAAAATAACTGTACGTAAATAGGGCGAAGAAGAATCGGCAAGATCAGGGGTAGAATATTCCTACTGTAAAAAACGGACCTACAACAGAAAAAGCTTGCAAATGTAGAAATTTCATAGAAATTAGTTCGTATTTCTCCATAAACCTTAATCATTTTTATAAATAAATCACAAGAAACGAAGAAAAAATTACGGGAGATATAAATTGTCTTGATTTTTTGTGGAGAGTAATTTTCAGAAATATTTTGAGGGTTTTCCTGGAGATTTCAACATGTTTGAGATTCACAGACACATAATAAAACCTTGAAATAACAGTTACCTAGACCTGTCAACAAAAAAAAAATATTCTACGAGTTCTCTGACGTAATGAATATTCTTTTAGTTTCGATTTCATATTCGCTATACAAAGACAAAGGTTTTATTACAATTTATTTGATTTTATTTCCCTTTTAGTTTTCACTTAGCTTAAAAATTGAAGAGCTGGAGAAAATAAATACGATTGTTACTAATGCATTATTTAATATAAATTATGTATATGTTATTTGAGAAATCAATACAATGGTATCTATACATGTGACTAGGAGGCAAAGTTTGTAATTTCCTAGAGTAGTGATACACATAAACGTGTATGCATAATATAATTGGTAATATGATTATTTGCTTCCCGTGGAATTTTTTAAATTTTAATTCACAAATGCAACGAGACGAATCCACTGCTTCGTTCCCGTCGTCCTCGGCCCAGGTATCTGCAATACCATTTGGATGATGCCGCCATTAAAAGTCGAGTTCCAAGGCCCATTTTCCTGTCCCTTCTCTTCCTTCCTTTCGGCTCTCGTTCCCTTAAATGAGCCCTGCAAGTTTTATTGTAATGTCCTTTTGTTAACAGGAATGTGCGCAATACGAAACAGAAGGAAGCCTAAGGCCGAATTCCTGCGTCACTTTTCCAATCATTGGAATGGAGGAAAACTTTAAATCTGTAACGGACTGAAAGTGAAATCATTCCATACTCTCCTTGCCGGGGTTATTGCAAAACCTTTACCAGGAAACGAGAAATAATTTCAAAATTATTAACTGTAACTGAATAAATTAATTTTCCGGATTCTTACATATTCTACAAATATTTCCACATCTTTTCATTTTACATTAAAAATTCTCCTTTCCAGCGTTATATATTTCGACCTCAATTCTCTTGAGTTTAACGTTACTCTTTCACTCTGACCTTTATCTGCACCATTTATAATACTATTCATTCGTTTCATCTCAAACTGTTTCTTTCCGTTCATTGACATACAGTCCCTTGAGGTTCTTGTAATTTCCCTTTCTTATGAGGTGCCTTCTCCGTTTTATCTCCGAAAACCATTAATTATCCGTCTACATTTGGTTGCTCGTTAAATTAAAAAAATAATGGAATTATTTATCTCCGAATCGTTTCTTTTTCTCCGTGAAGATTTTACTCAATAAAAAGCGTAGTGTAATAATATAATTCTTCTTCTGATTATCCCACCGCTGCCACCATATAATATTCGAATTTCTCCTGGTCTCGCTACCATGAGATATTTAAGAATAAATTGAAACTTGCGTCCGCAGTGCGCGCTAAGTCGCACTCTATAATAGCTTAAAGGACTTAGAGAAATAACATGAGGCTTTAGTCCATTAGAATAAGAAAAAAGTTTTATTAACCTTAGTCTACAGCCTAGAGCAAAGACAATAATATGAAAATAGAAGACAGAGTGGCATAGGTACCACGTTGAAGTAATATACAGATACTTAGCTACATCAGAGAAACCCGGCCTTTTAATACAAGTCATCCACCAATAGCATTCAATAATCTCCTGCTCTGCGTATGAGGATGTACCTTCTTCACAGAGCCTCGTCATAAACACGTGCCCCTTACTCAGCAGGACACGTGGAGTCTTGTTTATATCTTATGTTTACTCGGAGACTCCTGAGTGCCTACAAAGACATGTGGAGTCATGTTAATCTCTGATGCTTACTCAAAGATTCACGAGTGTGTACAAAGACACGTGGTGTCTGATGCTTACACAGAGATTCCTGAGCCTACAAAGGCAGACCTTATATAAATGTAATATATATTACAGTAGTAATAATAATATTTTTAAAGACTTATAAATTCACAAGGATTTTGTTTATAAAATCTTCATTATTCTATTATTCATCATAAATAAATAAAATAGACAGTTAGGGGTTTGTGTGTGAGTATGTTCCATATACAAATCTACACACGTGTAGAAAATTTGTTCAAATCTCGTACACGTGTCCCTTTCGAACTAGAAAAAAACACTGTGGGGTTTGAAGAGAACATCAGATTTTTTTTAAAAAAATGCCTATATTTCCGTCGGATATTTTTTGGGTCATTGAGACAGATAGCGGTTATCCAGATATTTTTGTGTATAATTTCAACTCATTTTGATATGGGAGGGGAATACGCTTGGGGGTGGGGGTGGAGAGGTGTTACATAAAAATAACGAAAAAAATCCGGGGTTATGGTTATCGCTGCTTTTAGTTATGACAACCCGGGCAAGGCCGGGCTCCCAGTTTATTTTTATATAATCAAAACTGTGCGTAAACGCAGAAGGAACAGAGCAGATAAGACGTTCGACTATTTACATCAAACTTTGTACAAAAGACGAAGAAAAACAATATTCTTGATTAAATAAATAATAATGAAGTCACGGAAAAACGTAAATGCTCGTGACGTCATTCTACAACGTAGTCATCCTGTTTTTCAATGCACTTCATCTCTCTAGCTTTAAGAGATGGACGTCGTGTTTAATTCGGTTCAATTCGTTAGCATATGTGATCATTGGTCGTAAGTTTACGCACTCAACCTTGGATTACGTTTTCAGATTTTTTCTGATTGACGCCAGGATAAAAATATATTCATGTTTTCAAAATAATCTTTAATCCTGTCAACATACAAAATTTTGATATAAAATATACCCAATCCTCATAATTATTTAACACAAAAGTTCGTCGTCATTCTTCGGAGTCCTGAAGGTCTTCAATCTCAAAGCAAATGAATATGTCGACGAAAGCTTGTGTTAAATAATTATAAGGAATGGTATATTATCTCTATGTAATTTTTATATTTACAGGATTAAAGGTTAAATTTGATATTATATTTTCACCTATTTTAAATTGAATATAACTATAATCAGGTGGGCGCCAAATATTTAAAATGCCATTTATAATACGATGTGTTCACATATAACATGAAGGATTACATACGCTGTATTACATGATTAAAATGCAGGAGTATTGTCCAAATTTAAAGTATTGTTTTTCAAATGTCTCTTTACACGTCCAGTGGGCGCTTTTGTCATACACCGAGGATCAGAGAGACGGAGATTTGTTCCACCTCTAAATGCGTTCAGTTGACGCCAAAGAAGAAGTATAGTTATTACAGCTTAGTAGAACGACCGAGATAATTGTTCGGGGGTGGGGCTTGGCATGTGTGACACATTCCTTCGCAACATAGACTGAAACGACGCATATTTGGCGTGGTTCGCCTGCGTGGAATTTCGGTATCCATGGCGACGACGTAATGGAGACGAAGACGTCTTTTGACAGGGAAAGTCCACACATGCAGACACCGGGAATGTTCAAATTCGTCTCGTATAGAACAAGAAAGACAAACATGAACGATCACGGTATTAAATTGTAAAACAAATATTATTACGAAGCTTCTCGTAAATTATCATATTTCTCCATCACCCACAACATGGAATGTAACAGCTTTATTATTCCTTAGGGCCGTTCAATGCTATTGTAAAGAAGTGGACACAACGTGGAATACTGGCAAGTTTATGAACTGTAAGATTTAGTGAAATACTAAAGATTATTGTTCCGCTGTTCCCATGATGGGTCAATCAGTCAACTACCACCCAAGCTGGCCGAGGCATGGTGTTTGAAATGCTGGGTCCCCACCGAAAAACACACTCGAGTCATCGGAAGGACTCAGAACAATTACCGAGAGCCGGACCTACCTGTTGCAGATTTATCTAAACATTTCCCTCCAACACATTTAGGCGAATGCCGGACAAGAACCTTAAAGTATATCCTGGAGGCTTCAGTTAGGAATCGGGTACTTTGTTCTTTCTCATGCATCCGTCTTTATTTCCTATATAAATACATATACATATTGCATCCAGCTGCCTCCTAAACTGGTCAAGGCACGGAGAGGAGAAAGCTGCGACCCCACAGCAAACCCCTCTCCCGCCATCGGAAGGGCGTGGGACAAGCACCAAATGCCCGACCTACCTGATGCAGGTTTTTCTAGGATTTTTCCCAGCATCACTTTTAGGCGAATTGCCGGGTAGGACCCTTAAACCATAGCCCGGGGTCCCTAGTTAACCCTTGGCTACTTTGCTCTACCCTCCCGGAACCTCCCCATTTCAAATCCCTTCCTATGCTATTGAAGGGAAATTTCCCAACGTGGATTACCCTCATGTAGCCTGTTGCCCTAAAAAAAGCATAAATATATATATATATATATATATATATATATATATATATATATATATATATATTCCACGTCATACCCCAAAAAAAATTCTCATTGCCATTATCTTCCTAAAATTCTAACCCTTTGATGTGGTTTACGCAATCAATAATAGTTGCCGTTAATTTATGTAAAATAGACATAAAATAATTAAATTAATAGCCTAAAACCTGACTAAATTAAGTGATAAATAAAAAACAGACAATGTTTCTCCAAACCTTGTTGCTTTCGTCGGTTTTTTTGCGGAGTGTTCTTGTGGTTCTTCAATCACCTAAATTTAATTCAGTACTTAATTTTGGCTTTTTATTTACCTAACACTATATTTTTTATACAGACGTATTATATTTTATAATATTAAGATTTATTGCCTCAATTAGTCCTGTACATTTTCTTCATTAATCACATAATTAGAAAATGGTATTAGAATGACTAAAGAAATACAATACTGTAAGGTTACACGAATATTAAAAATATACACGATAAAAAACATACTTTATTAAACATTACTTATTAATTCACATAAATTCAATATTTTAATTATATGTGAATTAATATGTTGTATATCAAAATGTAAACTTACAAATTAGAAACGAGATTAAAGAAAATATTTACTTAAAGGAAAATTTATTAAAAAATGTTTTGAATAAATACATATTATGTCTGAAAATTTTTAATTTCAAAGCAAATTAAGGTTAATAATATTAATGTGAGGTTATCGCTACAACATTTGTTGATTTAATTCAATTTTGTGTTACTTAACGGTTAATGTCAAATGGAGTCAAACCGAAAAATAAATTGAAAGCAAATTATCGAATAATATTTTGGCAATCAGCTACAAAACTCAATTCTAATTGAATACTGAATGTGTAATATGGTTCCTTTGTTTTATTTACCTTCAATTCCAACACACAGTGATTGCTATAACGAACGAATAAATATTTATAATTGTTCGTATTCAATAATAAGTGACGCAGCTGACGTGGCGCTTATGTGATGACGTAGGGATCCACGTCAGAGGCGAGATGAGGAGCTAATCATCCCTCCAGGCTCTCTGGAAAGTTCCTACGGCGAGAGTAATTCGATAAATGTGTGGCTGGGGATAATCCGTGCTGGTAGACCAACAACTGAAGCCACGTCGCATCAACGGGCAAAAAAAAAAGAGTGCTTTGAAAAATAAGTTATTTATAAATTCAGACCACGAATCGGGAAGGTGATAAGCCAATCAGCGTTTCCTTTACTAGAAGCAACCGTAATTCGTGTAGAAACAGTAACTTACGAAGTTAGAATCTGGAATTGGGACGCCATCGTCACTATTATCCAAAGGGAGAAAATTTGATTTGTACAGACAATTTATTTATCAAAATTCACTCTAATATATTGTAATCTTGTTAGTCCCGTTCAACCTAAATTTTTGGAACCATAAATACAGTCCTAAAAGTATTTAAAAACAATTCACAAATTAATTCAAGTTAAATAACTTGGATCATAATTTAAACTATTACTATTCTGATCTGAATTCATTTTTTTTTTGTTTTTGATTTATTCGATCAGCATCTCCTGTAATTCCATCACGCCGTCATGAGTAAACAGACGTGTCATTACAAATGCGTGCTTATTTAAATTTATTACGTCATATTTCTCTGACAAAGAGGTGAATTCAGGAGGTCCGTAGGATTTACGACTATCATTTCGCGTTCTACAGGACGTTATTTATCTGTGTGTTCCATTTTCCCTTTTTGACATAGCAATTCATTTCGTAGTCACTGAACCTCTTCTTTTTTATTTGAAGACTCTGATTTATTACACTTTGGCATAGTTGCACTTATGCTTTCAGTATCTTTACTCACACTTTAAAATTCTCTCACGGTTCTTTAACTTCAAAAATTATTTTTTTTTAGGGCAACAGACTACATGAGGGTAATCCACTTTGGGCAACTCCCCTTTAATAGCATAGGAAGGGATTTGAAAGGGGGAATGTGGAAGGGTAGAGGAAGGTAGCCAAGGATTTACTAGGGCCCCCGGGCTATATTTTAAGGATCCTACCCGGCATTCGCCTAAAGAAATGCAGGGAAAACCCTAGAAAAACCTGCATCTGGAAGGTCGGGCATTGGGTGCTTGTCCAACGCCCTTCCGATAGCGGGAGAGCAGTTTTCTGTGGGGACGCAGCATTCCCTTCTCCGTGCATCGACCAGTTTAGGAGGCAGCTGGCCGACTATTCCAATGGGAATAGCGAACAACTCTTGCCGTATGCCCAAGGTCTGTGACCCCGGAACATACACCTCTCAGAACAGGCCGAGGTGCCTCGGCTTGTGGGAACCTTAGTTCAAAAACGGAGAGGAAAAGGCATACCCAAAGGTAGCCCCTTCGAATCTCTCCTAAAAGGTTCTGCCTGCGAGAGAAAATTCCTCGCAGGTTACCTGCGAGAGAATCCTCTCTCAGGCTTTTTTTTTGGCAGGAGAGTACTTTTTTTTTTAGGGTAACAGGCTACATGAGGGTGATCTGCAAAGGAAGAGATACGAAGGGGCTACCTTTGAGTATGCATTTTCCTCTCCGTTTTTGAACTAAGGTTCCCACAAGCCGAGGCACCTCGGAATATTCTGAGAGGTGTATGTTCCGCGGCCACAGACCTTGGGCATACGGTAAGAGTAGTTCGCTATTCCCATTGGAACAGTCGGCCAGCTGCCTCCTAAACTGGTCAAGGCATGACGAGGGGAAAACTGTGTCCCCACAGCAAATTCCTCTCCCGCTATCGGAAGGGCGTGGGACAAGTACCCAATGCCCGACCTACCCGATGCAGGTTTTCTTAGGGTTTCCCCTGCATTTCTTTAGGCGAATGCCGGGTAGGATCCTTAAAATATAGCCCGGGGGCCCTAGTAACCCTTGGCTACCTTCCTCTACCCTTCCGCATCCCCCCTTTCAAATCCCTTCCTATGCTATTAAAGGGGAGTTGCCCAATGTAGATCACCCTCATGTAGCCTGTTGCCCTAAAAAAAATCATAATTTTCGTTAAATACTTTTTTTATCTTATTTTTCATTTACCTCCATTACATTCTGTGACAATCGACAAGTATTACATCAATAAATGAGGTGCTCTATTTTTTTTTACTTTTTTCTATACACAATAGAAAACTATAATGACGTCATTTTTCAATATTATCAACCTTCTTGCCAATACACGTGGTCGGCTATACACGTTCCTGTCACCTGTTGATCACACGATTTTATATGCAAAAAACCGTTACTAATATGTGATTATTTTGCCAAATTACCAACAATCACTGGTAGGTTATTGAGAATCAAGACACCGACTTAGTAAAGTTGACATCAGTAGTGGATGTGGCTCGATGTTCTGCGCTTTCATCGTCCCTAGTGCTTTATCGGCCATAGTTTAGTGATTTCAGCTCCTGATGTACCTTCACATCAGTAGAAAATTATTTTCGGCTGGTGTTTTTCTGTGGCGCAGCAATGTTTACTATGCAACAGCGCATAGTTCGCTGAAGTGATAATGCTGTAAGCTTCCACGAGTGAAGATGACGTCTTCTATCGCCTTGTGAGCTTGTACGAGGCCGTCAATCTACAGATAATTCAGTTTCTGACTTATCAACATTTGTGATTGAAATAAACGTAAAAATTGGTGAAAGCTGATGACGCTGATGACGTACCTGAAATACCAGTGATGATTTCGTGTAGCCAACAAGCATTCGTACCGACAGCTGCCCCCAGGGTAGCCAACGAAAACAAAATATCCAGAAATGAAGGAGACAATATTTTCAGAACGTCAATATCAGAGTCCGGTTAATGTTTTTACTTTGCAATTACCTATTTCTGTAGCTTCCTGAGTGGTTTCCCTTGACAATTTCAATGGCCGCGATTTCAGGCTGGACCCATGCGTACACGCATTTCCCTAGTAATGGTCGTTGTATCTACATGTAGAGAGTACTAGTGCGTTACTAAGGAAGGCCGGGACCATAGCTATGCAAAACACTGTCCCTAAACGCCGATAGCCACCGTCGTGAATATTCATGGAGGAGCGCCAAACTTGCTGCGCCATAACCGGACAGGTAATTAAAAGAAAATCACTGCTCTGGGAAAGAGATCCCTAGCCGCAAAGAAACAAATTATCATCTGCGTAAAATATCACAGCGATTCCGGAAGATGCTGTAATTTCAAGACGACTGTCAGAGAAAGCTGTTAAAACAACTTCAATAGGGGAAAAATGTAATTATACTGCTCATATAAAAAAATTAATATTTTAACATTAATCCTTGTTAGTACTCTTAAGCAAAATAAATCCCATATAAATTTATATGATTTTATTCATCAATTTCTGTTATTAACCTCCTCTGTTCTTCCCTTTATATTTTCCTTTTACGTTTCTTCGTCTTCTACTCATAAAATCCTATTAATTTATTTTTTGTATTTCTTCAGTTTAAATAATTCGTTATAAATTTTTGTTTTACGTATCTCTTTTTTGTATTTAATTTTCTTGTAAAAATTCAAGCTTTCCATTAGCTCCTTTTATGTAATATATTTTATTATTTATCTTTCAGATATACTAGTTTTTTTAAAATTATGTCAATAATATATTAATTTCCACAGTCACGTTTCATTCATTATTACATCATTTTTGTAATTAATTTCCGATTTATGTAGTTCATCGTTAGTATATTATCAATTATTCGTACCGGAATTTTTATTCACAAGGGAGCAGTAATTAAATCCATAAATAATTTTTAAATAATTTTATCACATATACAACGGTATCTAATAAAATTCAGGAACAAATAAATATTTTTGATAGTTTGAAGGTACAAATATAACTATGTATTTGTCATTAATGATAGTCGAATAAAATATCCCAAATGGTTTTTAAATAATTATGAATAATAAAGTTAGCAAATTCAGACAAAAAAGTGATAAATTTTCTTATTTATTATTTCAATCAGAAGTAAATTTTTTCATTATAAATAATTATATTATATTAAGGTATACAAAAATGTCTAATTTTTTTATTATGTAGAAGATTGTAGCAAATTTCTGAAAGCTCCAACCAAATTCAAAGTTATTAAATGATTTTGTAAAAAGATTATTAACAAACAATATAACTAATAGAATTAGAAAAATTATCACTACGTTTCGTAAAACTATTGGTTACTATTGTAATCTAATCTAAATTTCTTCAAATATATTGAATACTCTAATAACATTATAAGAAAATACGTAAAAAAAATTACGCTATTTAAAATGCTTTCTTCGAACTATAGTTCCAAAATATTCAAGATAATTGAAGAAAATTTATATTACAATATCAATCAATCATTAAGGTCTCATCTTCTTGACTATTTGTCTCCTGATAAAGTCCTAAATTTCTGCCGAAAAGTAATGAGAATTGTTCTAATTGCCTTCATTACTTTGTTAATTGCCATTATCATGTAAATATTGGGGGGTTTATTGAATGGTTGGTATATAAAGTTTTAAAACTAAGTAACATTTATTACAATCATGGAATTTACTTTTCTCAGGCCATGAAACTCAGAGTTTTTATATTTTTTTCAAAGGGTCATGATGTGTGTGCGTCGTGTGGCATAAAATACACACACATCTGTTTTTGTTGTTTAAATGTTTTTTTATTATTAAAAGTGAGTGTTTTCATACTTGTCATGGAAACAGGTATGGGGAGTAACCCTAAAATAGAGGATACGTTTTGGGCTATTGTAGGAAACGGAGAAAGTCCAGTAAGTCAACTCTAATTGAGTCAGGAAACTCTATAATTGAAGCTATTTGGAGAAATGTTGCACGAGGCGCGTAGCATGCATGTGAATTCCTATGGGATAAACTTTCACCCACTGTAATTAGTTTCTCTCCTCGAATCCTTTATTATACGTTCCAATAAAAATTATATTATAACTTTAGAAATATTTTATTAAACCAACGCATAATACTTTATATAAGTAGTGAGTAAAACCTGCAGCTGATCGGGGTTGTCGGCGGCGTGATATTTGTGGGATTGCTACGAAAGAAAATGGCGCAACAAATTCACGTGTTTCCGTAGCGGATTATTTTATGACACGTACGTGTCCGTGAGCGCGCTCTAAAGCCACAATAATTTTTTCCCCCTGTCGCGATATAGTGTCCGTGTTGCTGGCACCGTGTGACGTCACGCGGTTACAGTGAGGCCGCTTTTCAACTCGGCGTAAAATTTTTCTTTCATTTTTTTACGGTTGCCGTTACACATTTACCTGCTTTTTATGGACATATTTTGTTGTTTAAAATTTAACGGGAAAATTAGCTGAAATGTTATCTCAATTTTTAAAAATCATTTGCAGAGTTGTCACCCTTATGGTATTATTTTTTTGGAGACGGCGATCCCTTTCAAACATTGTTTGTTGACTCTCAGAGCTAATATCGCGTAGCATTCTAACATGTTTACCATATTGGACCATGTATTCGCTAACCCACGGCAACAGAGTCGGACAAAGATACTTAAGGGGGTGCCTTCTTCTCTCTCGGGGTGTTAATAAAGGTTCCCACAGACCGAGACGCAGCAGTCACATTTCTGAGGCGTTTTCTAGGGGCTCGGCCAGAAGCTCCAAAATTAATGGAGTCTATAATGCTGCTCCAACCATCGTAAGGCCGTGAGACAAGTACCGAGAGCCGGTCCTACATGACCTACAGGCTTCTCTAGGAATTTTCCTTGCATCACATTCGGGACAATGGTTGCTAGGAACAATGAATTATAACCAAGGCCCTAGTCGACCATTAGCTACCTTTAACTCCCGTACGAATCCTCCATTACTGTCACATCCTATGCTATTAAAAGTAAAGCCTACTAATCCTGTGGCATTCTGCGTCACAAAAAAAAGGTGAAGGAGACAAAATAGGTTTCACGATGTTTATACTCACAAAATAGTTTCTTAAAATTCCCTACTGTTCCGCTTCACCACATTTAGAACGGTTTACGTTTCATCAGTGTAAACACTTTTCCAATTAGTTATCGCGTGTCTCTCTTCCCTGTTTTATATTTAAATTATTAATTATTTTCTTTATATTCTTAATATACTCGAAACTCTTGTATTATTAATTGTGTAAAAATTATTTCGACGTGACAATAGGTTGTTTCCTCTTGTTGAAGAAGCCGTTCTTAGTTTTTTTCTATTTTTCACTCCTATCTACAAATTTTTGGTAATAATATAAGTAAAAATTGAAACTTCACCTTACTTGTATTAAATATAAATTAATTCAAGAATCAGGAAAGATCAACTAAGCATCAGGCATAAGGCCACGTTAAGTTATTTATTTTAACCATGAGGAAAACTGTCGACCGGACCGAGAATTTTATCTAGGACCCAGAACTTTACTTATTCTCGAATTTATACTTCAAAAACATGCCTCTGTTCCATTTAGATAAAATTTCCCTTCTTCATTAAGTTCTTGAATTAGGTCATGAAGAAAAAGTGACTTTTAAAATGTTGGTCAGCCGAATTTATGTCTATGGAGGAATTTCGCACAGGGACAGTTTAGTGGTTAGCGCGTCCGTCCGGTAGGTAGGATGTCCTGGGTTCCATTTCCGGTCCGGTCAACATGTTCCATCATGCTTAAAATTAAATATATGTATTCTTAATGTCAAATTGTCTTATATGAGAATTTATAAACATAAAAATTTACAATGAACTAAAAAACCGTTCCGT
Source organism: Zhengitettix transpicula (assembly GCA_037074705.1). Taxonomy (NCBI): domain Eukaryota; kingdom Metazoa; phylum Arthropoda; class Insecta; order Orthoptera; family Tetrigidae; genus Zhengitettix; species Zhengitettix transpicula. The sequence goes on from CM073593.1 coordinate 80,237,526, forward strand.
CCCGTTGCTTAGAGATCTCTTCAGTTCAATATCATTAAACAAAAAAATTAAAATATGTCGCGAAATTAAATGAAAGGATATAGACTTATTTCTTAAACTGGCTGAAATCTTTTCTGTTAAATTGTTTTATTTAAATTCAGACCATATTGAATTGCTCCTTTAATTATTTACTACTGTAGAGGTCCATAAGCAAAGGGAAGAAACGTTTGTAAACTTTAATAATTATATATATGTATATATATATATATATATTGACTATTGAGACAACCTATAAATAAACAACAACCAATTTGAAGAGAGAAAAAATATATTCATTTAATTTTCCATAAATAAATATATTTTGTCTGACTTCAAATTGGCTGTTGTTTATTTATCAGATGAAAATTTTAATGTTTTTAAAAATCTGACTTTTGCTCTTGGTCTTGGTAATGTTATTGACGTGAAACTACAGAATTTATACGTTCAGAATATCCAGAGCTGTTCATGGAAATGATAACTTCTTTTAAAAAGGTATTTAAGCTCATTCAAATAACATCCCTGTAAAAGAATTACAAATTGTCAAATTGCAGTTCTTTTAATTTAAGAAAAGTAGTTGAGTTTTTAAATAATTGTCATATCATTATTTGGTGGTTGGGTAATTACTCTCTCAGATTTAAAGCCCTAAATAATCTTGGAGGATTTATATTACTAAGGGGGTCATAACTAACTGCAGTAAACAAAGTAAGTGACAATGAGGAATACTCTTTGGTGGGTCAATAAAATAAATAGTCTAGTTATGTAATTGAAATCCTGGTTCCACTTTTATTCTTTGAACAACCACATATTTTAATTGTTAAGAATAAAAAATACGGTAACAACTGGAGTCGTGACTTCTCCACATTTTCTCTGTCCGTCGTTCTTGAGTGTTTTCGTGTAATACGATACATATATTTTCTTTTATCGACGTGGTGAAATGTGAGTAACGTTCCATTTAACAGAGGGGACCAGAGTTCGTTTTTAACTGCCCCCGGATGCTGCCATTTAATGGTGCGGAAGCCAGGAGAAAGAGAGAGAGAGAGAGAGAGAGAGGGTTGCGTTGTAGCGAGTGGTAGGGGAAATGCAAGCGTCGGCAGTGAGTGCTTTGCATCCACCTTGTTGTCACAGTATTTCCCACCCTCATCACTAATAATAAAATCTCTCGTGGACGACTGGGAAGGAAAATGTCTAGGTGACTGCAAAAGAACGAAAAAAAAAACCTTCAAGTCACTTGATGGACGGTAATCATTCCTAGGGGAGTGCGATAACTGAAGATAGCTTGTTCCAAAGAAGAAGGAAGGTACATCAGTAATTAATTTTTTTTAAAAAAAAAGGCTAAAGCAAACTAGTTTGTGGCTTTGCTCGTCGGCTTTCCATATTTCTCGTTTTCTCTCTTTCTTTCTTACTTCTGACGGAGCAAAAATAAAATTGGAAGAAAAGAGATAAAAGATAAGCCGAGATCCAAATCCCTTTTCTGCGAACGCGAAAAACTCCTCGTAAGTAAAGTATTATTACAGAAGTGGGAGCAAGCATTTATTGAGATTTAGATAGTATTATGTACGACATAGTTTATTAAAACACTCGCTAACAAAAAGTAAACATTTTCTATAAGGTTTTCTGGGCGAATAAAGTTTCAGTTAACATCTGCAGTGTGTCGCCTTTGACTTTTTAATTTTTTTATAAATAGAAACTTGCCAGAATCTCTAGCCACTCTCACATTTTTCCAAGTCTTGCAGAATAAAATTGGGACATTTATTTCGTGACATTTAGACTTAATGTTGTCATCTTTCTTCAAGTATGAAATGTTGCACTTCTGTGCTTTTAGGGCAAAATTTCGAATGTGCCAAAACGCTATTTAATAAGGTTTATGATATATTCGTATTATTTCCTATTATCAGAAATTATTTGCAAAAAATTACAGAATAGTTAAAAATTTGAAGTCTTTCATTCCCCCCCAAAAAAATTGTCACTTGATAAAAAATATTTTTTAATTTTTATTGAATATTGGAAACTTTATTAAGAATCTAACAAGTCATCACAATACGAATTATTATTTTATTTATGAAGGTAAATTATTTATTACTATTAACTTGACGTATAAATAAGTTGATTTAGATTAAATTTACTTTTCAGCTGTGAAATAAAAAATAGAACAAATTCATTACACAAATATTAATTTTGTAAATAAAATACATGAAATAACAAATACTAAATCATCCCAATAACCAATAAAACGAAGAAAAAAATTTTAATTTAATCTATTTTTTTATACATTACGGTAATCTTGTACGTACGCACAATTAAGTAAGCAACGTTGTTAAATAATTAGCATTAAAATAAAGCTCAATTAAATATGATGCAAATATAATTATGCAATATTGATAGTTATGTAAAGAAATGGAACATTGGAAGTGATATTGAGCTTTATATTACAAGGAGACAGGTCAATTGGATCAACTCGGCGTTTTTTTGATTAGAGTAACAGGCTACATGAGGGTAATCCATGTGGTGGCAACTCCCCTTTAATAGAATAGGAATAGATTTGAAAGGGTGGAGGCGGAAGGGTTAACTAGGGCTACTGGGCTACCCGGCAATTTTCTAAAAGTGCAGGACAAACCCAAGGAAACCTGCAGCAGGTAGGTCGGGCATTGGGTACTTGTCCCACGCCATTCCGATGGCGGGAGAGGATTTCTGTGGGAACGCAGCACTCCCTACTACGTGCCTCGACCAGTTTCGGAGGCAGCTGGCCGACTGTTTCAAAAACCGTTTTCCCAATGTCTTCGACCCCAGAACATACACCTATTAAAGCAGGCCAAGGTACCTCGGCTTGTGGGAACCTTAGTTCAAAAAACCCGAGAGAGGAAGAGGCATCCGCAAAGGTAGCCTCCTGGGAAGGTTAACCTGCGAGAGAGTAGCCCTCGCATGCATTCTTGCCTTCTCGGCGTAATAAAAGGCAATCTTCTACCTACAAAGAGCCAGTACAAATTCCATGAATGATCTGTATACCTCCATAACGTCATCAAGGTCGCGTCGATAAAGTCAAGGATATGCAATTAATTAAATTATAACGACATATATAGTGACCAAAACTTTCTGACAAGGAAGGGTTTCCATGAATGTAAACGCCACAGTAAATTCAGTTTAATTTATAAATTAAATTATACATTTATTGTTTCTTCAATTAAAATTTAATAATTCATTGTGTTTAATTAAATATTAAAATCAAATTAAGGATTGTTGAAAATTAAATTTTTAATATTAATGGCAGTATATTATTTATTCACTTCCCCTACTCTTTGGAGCCGCGGCCAAATATCGACTTCCGCTTCTCCCCAATTTCCAGCAGCTGCCGCTGTCGCTGCGCCGCTTCTAAGGCCATCGAGAGAAGGGTATTTTTGTTGACTGTGTTGTGTGTTAAGTCAATTAGCAATTAAACCAACTCCTCCAAGAGCGGGGGAGACCCGCGAATCAAAGCGTCGAAGCGACAAATTGCACACTCGCGCTTGTAGCGACAAAATTACTTGCTTCCTCATCGGAAAAGGTTTCGCCGGGGATATACAAAAAAAATAACAATACAGACCCGTGGATGTAATCTTGTATATTAATTTAATGGCCTGTGAACCTCATAATTGAATCAGGTAATACTATAAATAGTCCACGGCAACGTGTCGCGACGACACCAAATGTGAACGTTATGATTTAGAGAGACGCAAAGACTCAGACGGAGGAGTGAGAAAAAGGAAGGCAATAAATTTGGGGTCTTTTTTGTTTAATACGAAATAATTAACCAATGGAAGTAATTTTCACGACTGGTGCATCCACGATAATTTTACTATGGAAAATATATCACATTAAAAAATTAATGTATATAATTAATATAATTTTTATATATTTTGTATTTAGAGTGTCACCAAAATAACTGTTATAATGTAAATAGGGTTTCAGTTTTCTTCTCTTTTCATTATTCCTTCCTCCTACAATCTGAATACCAATATCTTTCTTCACGCTTTACTTCATCGTTCAATACTCCAAATTAATTTCCTACTTCCACTCTTTTCCTCCTTTCAATATGTATTCTAGTTTCCCTCCCCTTTTCTCTATACTTTCCTCCAACGCCTCTCTTCCAGGTCGTTCCGGTAGTCCTTTTCCTGGTACTTTCTCAGAAAATGCTCGCTTTCATTGAAAAGTTATTATCCTTGAACTCAAAATTTTATATTAATTCTCTAATATACTATCTTCCTGAATTCACTATAACAGGGTTTTTTCAATTCCTCCGCTTATTTAAATATTGATCACTTTAACCTCCCCTTAGCTCAATCCATATTTAATGGGATATTTCCGAGAGGCCTGTCACTAAATCATCCTAAAAAAATCTATTTATTATTTTTTTACTTTTACTTGTATAATTTTCTTGCCTAAATTTCTCTCTTCAGAAAGATTATTATAAATAAATCATTTTATCTAATTATGCTTTAATTTTTTTTTTCTTAGCGTTAATGTTAAACCTATCAACTTATCTATATTTTTAGTTTTTAATATTTCTTCTTAAATTCAGTTTTATTGGGAGTAATTTTCCTTTATTTTCTGTTTACACTCCAACCCGATTACATAATTGATTTTTAAAATATAGTCCATTAAATTGTGAAGATGTTATTATATTCAATCAGCACTTCTGTAAATGTACAAGGCAAAAATTATTCGAATTAAAATTATTTAAACTTTTATGTTGAATTTATAATTAACTTTTGTGTTGACAATTTGGACAGAGAAATTGAAGATCGTCGTGGGTATCTCACCATGGATCCAGCTGTCAATTGTGTTTGTGTCTCTCTCCCTCTATCTCGACAGCGCAACGTCGATAAAGTGATTTCGGTGAGCGCTGGCCTTTCAGTTGAGTTTTGAGGTTATTGCACATTTGTCCAGTCGTGCCCGAGTTGAGTTTGACAGGTGGCAGAGTTCGTGCTGACAAATTACTCGACAAAAGCTCTCGACCATTTTGAGGATCGAACGGACAAAGAGAAGTCATCGGACACTCGGATAGGGACGGACGTGATTAACGAGACAGACCAACAAACAAACGCAAACTTTCTGACAAAGCCATTGGACGGCGACATATGTATGACGGTTACTATAAAAGCCATGAAAATGTTGGACAACTCATTTCGTTAATGTAACGAGAGTTTTAGTGCTTGGTAATCAATATTTATTTAATACAGATCCAAAAACAATTTTTGGCAGTTGTGCTTAGAAACTTGCATAATTTGAACAACTCTAATTTCTTAAGACCCAATGTCTGGCCACACTTTCTCACTACGTGGTCTATTGTGGCTGGCGCTTGTTGAAGGCCTCGAGAAGTTCCTGGCTTATTCTTGTAAACCAGCGATTTTTCAGAACACCACTGGAGGAATTACGATGACCAGGAGAAGGCAAGTTCTCATGATTTAACCTTTTCAAAAAAAAATCATGAAACAACACGTTGTTTCAAGTGATGTGTGACAAGTGGCACCGTCCTGTCACACGATTTTTCATAAAAGTGTTTTTTAATTTCCAAAATTTTAATTCCAGATCTCCGCACGATGAATTTCTAAACAGTAATAAGCACGACTGTTACAGAAGCGAGCAAACATTTCGAGTAATATTGCCAACGTGATCGATTGAACTTCTGACTCTCTAATTGCTAGACCCTTTATATACGTACAGAATATTGCTAAGAGCGCTGGATGATAATGCATACTTATTATATTTATTTTGCCTTGAACAAATATTCCAGATCTGGGGAAAAATAAATAGAGCCATTGTCGGAATATTTCTCAGCCGGTGGACATGAATATTTAAATTATTTATGGCCGTGGAATATTCCGCCCTTATTCAACAAATTATTTATTATTTCTGAAGGCTACGAGTTATAATGTCTAGAAATTGAACAATTTCACGAGACAAATTTCGAGGAAGAAAGTTTAATCGGAAATCATGCTCTTGAGTGATAAAATAAACGAAAAATGTATTCTGTGGTTTCCTTTTCCCCTCTCCGTCTTTGAACTAAGGTTCTCATATGCAGAGGCACCTCGAACTGTTTTCAGAGGTGTATGTTCCGAGGTCGCAGACCTTGGGCATACGGTAAGAGTTATCCGCTAATTTCCATTGGAACAGTCGGTCAGCTGCCTCCTTAACTGGTCAAGGCACGGAGAAGAGAATGCTGCGTCCCCACAGCAATCCTCTCCCGCCATCGGAAGGTCGTAACAAGTACACAATTCCCGACCTACCTGATGCAGGTTTTCTAGGGTTTTTCCTGCATCACAGTCAGGTGAATTCCGGGTAGGATGCTTAAACCATAGCCCGGGGGCCCTAGTTAACCCTTGGCTACCTTCCTCTACCCTTCCGCATCCCCCCTTTCAAATCCCTTCCTATGCTATTAAAGGGGAGTTGCCACAACGAGGGAAAACCTCATGCAGCTTATTACGACCAAAAAGTTAACATAAAAAATCGTTAATAATTTTTCATACAGCGTGTACAGATTGAAATATGAGAACGATGCACTAATGGAGGAACGAAAATTAAAGCTAAATACGTCTTAGCAAAGAGAATAATCCGCCAAAGAAACGTGTACCAGGATAAAATTATTGAGAACCGTCCAGAATTTTATTTTTCAAATTCGACAGATTTATAGAAGCAAAACAGATGTTGAAAGTTCGAGAATTATAAGTATATGTATTGAAATAACTGAATGATCAAATTGGGAGGAGTGGAATTGAAGGATAATTTAAATATATTTTGGTATATCAGATTTCAATACACTGTTAAAAATAATAAATTGCAAAATAAAATTCTACATAAATGAGAAGAAAATAGGAACTTGACGAAATACGGCATAACAAAATTCTGAAAGCAGAAAATTTTAATAAACAAATTTTTAAATATATTGTACGTAAGACATAATGTAGTTATAGACCAATAACAGACAGTTTATTGAAAAAATTCAAATATAAGAATAAAAATAAGACGTAAAAAAATAATACGTAATTATACATCATTTTTAATGTAATCCAAAATGTCATAAAAGACGTGTACATCCTCTGGAATTATTATTGCGTATCTTTTGAAACCCAACGACGGAATAATGAATAATATTAAAGGTTGATGATCTTAGAATAAACTAACAAAGGAAAAATAATTATTTAAAAAGAAAAGACAGGGATAATATAGATATAAATTAAATTGTAGCCCTAGCAATTATTCTTATGCGAGACCAGATTCCAGAGGAACTAGACGTTGTTTTCTTGTGATACCCTCATTTCCCGAATGCCAAGGAGAGCTTCTATTTCGGGAGGACGTCGCGTTGTCAGCAACTTTAATTTGCCCGTCTGAAAATTACGAGGTTTCTAGCGCTAGACGCGGAGACTTTAATCGAACAACGGAGCCTTGTAGGTATTTCACGACGTACAGAGACAGGGAGACGAGGAGAACTAGAGAGCAATTTCCTTTTTGGAGGAGGACGACAAAAGCGAAGGACAAGACGTTGAAACCTCGTCACCTCGAGGACACACAAGAAAGGACATGCACAGACAGTGGGCGAATTCCTTTGCAAATTTCACTCAGTTCCGCCTTAATTAGAGGCTCGGTGCGAACCGCAAATGCGGCCGTGAAGGTAACTAAGAAAGACACGCGTACGTGGGATGGAAGGGGAAGCAGTGTGCTTAGGGGCGGAGAAGCAACGAACAGGCAATGACTTCGTCGTAGTTTGCTGTAAAATTAGAAGGGTCCAGGAATGTTGCGATGAATAAGAAATAGACAGTGATGAGTCCCACACAAAACACATGCCGTGGAGGGAAACGTAAAGAACGAGATAATTTACCCGTTACGTTTCCCACCACACACAGAACATTTGTCTACTTCGGGTCGTATAAAGCAAAAGAGATAAAATAATATGGTATATTATTTAGTTTATTTAATAATTATTAACCTCAATATATTTAGATCAGTCACGATGAATTCAAAGAAAAATATATCTTTAAAACAGTTATTTAAATGTCGAAGAAGCTTTGGGGACTGTTATAATAATCTTGATATTTCAAAATTATTTGTCTATATATGCATATAATTTTATTCGAATGGGATGGATCCAGTGACAAGTTGACAAAGAATATGTACAGAATAGTGTAATCAAATAAATAATTCAATTTTGAAATAAAAAACCGTCCTTAAATTTCTCTTCACTTCAAAATCAATTTAAAATCTATTTTATTTTAACGCCAATATTTATAATTAATAATACAATATATAATTTACAACACATTAAAAACATTTTTTGAAAATAAAAAATTATTAATCATAAATGTTTCATGTAACATTCCGGTACTTATTTATATCCTCTTCAAAACAAACTTTCCCTTTGGACTGCAACCTGAATGCGTTATAAATAATGTACCAAAACGTAGTGCTATTTCATAAATGTTTTATTAATCTATAAAAAAATGTTTGTTAACCAGTGTTCAAATACATATTATAATAAAATAATTTCTGTAATAAAATTATAAAATTTAACACCTATAATCTAATTATCATTCTAAATTTATTAATTAATTATTGTCAATATTGGCCAATGTAGCATATTATTAATACATAGCTAATAATTAATACTATTTTTTATAATTAATCAGAAAATGTTCGTATCTAATACCATCGGCGTTTCCTGGTTCCAATAAATAATATATATATATATATATATATATATATATATATATATATAATTATTAACCCCAATATATTTAGATCAGTCACGATGAATTCAAAGAAAAATATATCTTTAAAACAATTATTTAAATTTCGAAGAAGCTTTCGGGACTGTTATAATAATATATATATATATATATATATACTTTATTGATTTTGATTTCATTGTGTCTCATTTAAAAAATATTTTGCTTAAAAATTATTAGAATTAGTAGATATTTAATTCTTCGAAAATTCTTAGAGATTTTTATTACAAAGAATATTTTATAGATATTTATTTATTTTAACTTATAATGAAACAGGTGTTTTGTGGCCGAGGGTTCATCAACTCAAATAAGATGTACGTACGTTTACACGTAGACGGTTTATTATTTTTTACTTTTTTAATTAAACATTACTGCTATGTGTTGTAGTTTAACTCCTGTTGTACTCACGCCAGTGCACACAGTATTTATCTATTGCGTATTTATTTTTCATCAGCATTATTTGTGTTGTTACAGTCACGCGTTGTAGGAATGAATAACTAACTCCTTCACACAGGCTACTTTTATGTTGTACTGGTCATAGCGTGTTGCCTAACCGTCAGGCGTCTCCTAATCCTTAGGTCGTGCTTCTGGCTGCTGTCATCTAGAGCGGGAGACAGGATACCTTGGGCGCTATAACATTATTCGGCCGTTTCATTGTCTTATTTTCAGAATTAGATTTAAACTATAAGTAATAAATAACGAAATTATGTATGTCGTGTGGACCACGGGAGAAATAATAAACACACTGAGAGAATTAGTATTATTTAAAAATCAATATGGTCGAGATAAAAGACAGACAAATAGTCCGAAAAAAATAAAGAAAATCATTTTCAAGAACGCATGCTGTTAGCATCACGAAATCTGCACTATTAGTTTATCTTGTTTTTCGTAAAGAGGCTACTTGAGAGCAATTCACGTGGCGGATTCTCTATTATAATGGCATAGGAGGGGATATAAATCGAGGTAACGATGCAGTAACCATTAACTAGGGTCCTCAGACTTGAATTTGCCTAAATGTTATGTAGGAAAACCAGCATGACCTTTGTATCCTTAGTTTCTCTCTTATGTTTTCTAAAACACGCAGGTTCAATATTTGAGATAATTCTTATTTAGAGGTGTTACGTTAATTCACAACTTTTACAAGTTATATCCATGAAATATCTCCTTAAGTCATAAAATAAGACAATGTTTACTAAGTATGACCTTTCTCAGAAGGATTCAACGGGTGTTTTCATCAATATCCCATTAGAAGCGCGTTAAATTTGTTTAGTTGTGCAATTATTAGTTGATTGGGGTCCAGCGTGCTCACTCGAAGTGGAGAAATTGTTTGTAAAGAGGAGAAATCAATTAAATCCTGCTGTGGCAATCAATTAACCCCCGCAAACTACGAGCCAGTTAAATCGTTCGCCAATTAGGAAGGCAGCTAATGGTCTCAGAGCAATGTCACTGCGTGTGACGCCATGCCAAAATAATTTCCTGTCACCTCCACCCTTCACGCTCTTCTTGTTTCGTAATATTTCCAGCTAATGACCTGCGTTTGCATATATTCGCCCATTCATACTTGTCAGTGGTGTGATTCATTTCATCTGCTTCTGCGTCTCGTTACACCAAGAGTGACCTTGGTTTTACATCCACTGGAATACGCTTTTAACTCTGTTTCGGCCTTCAGGGACTCACGTCGAGTGCGGAATATTCCACTGATTGCGATGGGAGAATATTGAAATTTTCCCCTTACAAATCGAGGTAAATGGAGAACACCGAATTTTATACCTGCAATTTCTAAAATAGCCTCCAAGTTATTTACGGCCTCACAGAAAAAGCGTTCAGCAGTTAAAAATCAGGTTCGTCATTTAGTCTTAATGTGGCGGATGGCAGTTTCATATGGCTTAAAAACTCTTGTGACACCTCTATAAAACAATGAAAAAAAAATTAGTTCAACTGTTTTCTTCTGAAAAGCTAAAAAGTAAATTAAGAAATATAAACGTCCACCGTTTGATCTTAAGGTGTTGGATGTCCAAATTGTACGGTTCTGTACATCAACAATATAAACTCTCTCCAAAGTACCATGCAAATGTAGTAAGATTCACTGTTGCTGCAAACCTAGACAGGAAAATACAAAATAAATAAATGTAAATATTTAAAATAACGCATATGGAAACCAATCAACTATCAAAAATTTTATATGTAAATATTTTTAATACATTGTAACCTGTAAATAGCTTTATATATATATATATATATATATATATTAATGTAACGAATAAAATTGTAAATGTATAGTCGCTAAAGACCTTTAAAGTTGAGGCGACCCTAAATAAAACATAATACATAAAAAACAAATATAAAGAAGGCAAACAAAATGTTGTGAGAGAATAATAATTAATTATAATAGATCAGAATTATTAATGTTATTTCAAATATGTGAAGAGAAACTCATCTGCAAACAAATCCGTAACACTATATCTATGCCATCGCACTCAGAATTAGTCACATTCAAAGGTTTACGTGATTGAAAAAAAAATTCTTACTGAGTTTAAAAATTCACGGTATAGGTTTTACATTTCATTTCCATACTCGTATATTTCTCTCCCTGTAGTTTTCATATATTATAAACATTTATCCGGCCTGTTCTGAGAGGTGTATGTTCCGGGGTCACAGACCTTGGGCATACGGTAAGAGTTGTTCGCTATTCCCATTGGAATAGTCGGCCAGCTGCCTCCTAAACTGGTCGAGGCACGGAGAAGGGAATGCTGCGTCCCCACAGCAAACCCCCGCTATCGGAAGGGCGTGGGACAAGTACCCAATGCCCGACCTACCTGATGCAGGTTTTTCTAGGGTTTTCCCTGCTTTTCTTTAGGCGAATGCCAGGTAGGATCCTTAAAATATAGCCCGTGGGCCCTAGTTAATATTTGGCTACCTTCCTCTACCCTTCCGCATCCCCCCTTTCAAATCCCTTCCTATTCTATTAAAGGGGAGTTGCCCAACGTGGATTACCCTCACGTAGACTGTTGTCCTAAAAAAAAATCTAGTTATATCTCATTGCTCCGTTTTGCTACCAACCTATAACCTTGAGAAATATGAGTCTAATTTATATATATATATATATATATATATATATATATATATATATATATATTAAATGTTTATTTAGTGTACGTACGTGAATAAACAAATATTTTAGTCAGAAGACATAATAAATAATGTTATTTTACTAGTGTTATTATTATTGGTGACGTTAAGACGCTTCGGTGTATTTAAATTTTATTTATTATGAGTTTTCGGTTGTTTATTCTTATTATTTAACTACTAATGAACTCGTACATATTTAAAATTATTTATAAATCACTTGAGTATTAAATAATTATATGAATACAAATGAAAATTGAGTCCAGCAAGAAATAAAGCTTAAACAACGACGTCTTTTGAATATTCCCTCTTCGGGGAAATTTTACGTTAATTTGAGTCTGTCTGTCTCTGATTCTAACATATACCACGGTATTAATTAGTATCCTGTGCCTTCGAGATGCACAGTTTAAAGGTCAATAAACTGCAAGCAGCCACTCTGCTCGAGTTGAGCAGAGAATCTCTTCATATTTCATCGAGGAGAGTTTAGAGAGTCGGACGTGCTTCAAACCCGAGAACCCTTCAGGAAGAGTTGCTTCCATTAGCATACAGGACTCGCCGAAGTGGAAACGGCCAGAGGGAAAATCGTAAGGTTAAAACTTTAATATATTCTGATTTATTAAAGTACCAAAGTTAAAAAAGAAATAAGTACTCAATAACAACAACGTTAATACAATAATCTGTTGCGACTCTTTATTACATATAAATAGCAGTAGACTACAACAGTCAACATTTTACGTTTACTAAGAAACTAGTTGTATCTAGAAGAAATTATACTCTCAGTCTTCTTTAATTTTTGAGTTCTTCATCTAGTTTGTGTCGTGTCTTTCTTACGGCACTTACATTTTTTAGTCACCTGACGAAAGAAACAAGGATTTCAGGAACGTTCATGCCTGTTATTTGGCTATTTATTTATCAAATTTAGTGTGCCAATGTTGCAAACTTGCCAGGATGATTCACTAAGGTACAAGGCATACTGCCTTAAAATACTTGAATAACAAGGTACAAAACAAGTCTAAAATCCAATTTTAAGAAATAAACTTCGTGATGGGAAAAAAAATTGGCAATATGATTTTGAATGTATGTATATTTTTTGTTAACAAATTAACGTTGAAGATTCTAACCTGATAATCATCTTACATATTACTTGTACATATAAACATTTGTTGACTTTTTTCCTTTCATACCGTCTTTTTTTACTTTATCAGGTTATTTGAGTTTGAAAACTTTTCTCGTCTTCCAACTTAAATATTCCTCGATTCTCACTTATTTTCCGGATCCTTAAGGCACTGGGAGCTATCTAGAAACAGTTAAAGTGTAATAATACAAGGCTACACACTGATAATAAACGAATTTATCTTACGTAAGGAAGTGTTTATTGAATTATATACTCATTCAACGGTCCGTAAAGGACTCCTCTATTGTTCCTCAAGATTGATGGTGTGGATAGATTGAATCCTCCCGCCCTTTCTACCCCTTCGCAGCGCCGCCGTATTTCCGCTTTGAGTAAAGCTAATCCTGTTAAGACTGTCTATAATCGTTTTAAATGAAGTCCTTGTACGAAGCACGAGAAAATACGATTATCCCCAATTAAGTTGTCTTAGACTCCGTCTTTAGACTTGGCTGCTTTTTATTTTCCTGCACCTTCCTTTCCTACCCCCACCCCCTTGAAACCTCCCGTGTTGACTTTGAAGATCATCCGAGTCTTTCCGTTATTTTTCACAAAACCATTGGTAACTCGGTTCATAATTGCTAAATTAAAAGAGTTCATCTAAGATGTGCAACACTAGCAGTCAAAAGGACATCTTCCATTGTGCGCGGAATTAATACAAGCACACATATTGATTCTGTTACTATTCTAATATGAAAATCAAAATTAACAATATTTATTTCATAGCTTAATAAGAATTTCAAAAAATAAATAAACATAGAAAGAGAAAATATATAAAGCAGAGAATATATGCTGAAAATATAAAACAACTTATAAAAGAAAACTCTCAAATAATTATAATAATTCTATTAATTATTTATTATAAAATAAGACGAGAAATGTAAACGTACAGAAAAGTAATATAAAAGCAATAAAATAATCGTTGAAACATTACATATCTTATAAATGAAGATTTATTATTCCATAAGTGAGAAAAATTTTAAACGTATAAATTGGACGACTCAAAATTAAGAATAATCATAAATAATAGAATTCTCAAATATAAAAATGAGGAAAGATGTGGCAGGGAAAACCAAAAAATGAGGGAATAATTTTTATATTCTATTAATTTGAAAAATTTACGTCCGTTTTTAAAATTAGTAATAAGACAAATAGCCAAATACAGACAAAAAACGTTTCTGGAAACCTTGTTACTTTCTTCAGGTGCTAACAAATCTAAAAAAATTAATAGCCTAGAGAGAAACAACCGCATAATACAGTTGACAATTTAAAAGCTATTTTTCTTATTATTGTAATATTTACTTAAGAAACTTGTAAAGAAGAAATTATGTGCATCAGAAATTTTAACATGTATTTACTGATAATTATATAGATGAGACTACACAATTCCCGAAATTTCATAAATATAAAAATTCGTAACAAATGGAATAGAAATGAATAAGAAAATAAATAATGAGGAAATATATAAATGAGGTAGGAAAATTTAATCAAAACTATGAAAACCTTAATGTAACTGCTTAATTGCAATTTTAAAAATGAAGAAAGAAAATATATATATATTTATATATGAAAGCCATATTAACCAAAAATGCAGAATTTAAATTTAAAAAGAGTTTAGAATTGTGTATTTACTTATTTTATATGTAGTTGAAAGTTTATTTTGAGAATAGTTATTTTATATATTGTTTTTATTTCATTAAAGTTTCTTCAGCCTTCATCGTCAAATCGTAAGATTCAGCCATCAGATACGTTGGGATGTATTTTTATTCATTAATAACAGCAAAATTATTATCGTTTCTCCTTGATCAATTACTGAATCAATTTTTATCGTCTGGTTCTGTTATCAACCGTTAGTTTTTCCTTGTATTGTTATTTGTAGCCAATTTTCTGCTGCTTTTATTATTTTAACGCTTAGTAATATCATTGAATAAATCTGAGGTATACAATGGCTTTAAAAAATTGAATAAATCTGAGGTATACAATGGCTTTAAACAAACTTTTATTTATATAATTTACGCGCATTCAAAAACGTAAAAAATCATTTATATAATTTTTCTTTAACACTAACTATTATTTAGCGTACCAGCCGCTTTATTAATTACAAATTAAAACATAAATTATTAGCACGAGTCTTTTTGGAGACTTAATGTCGTGACTTTAAAATTTGATTCCCCTGGCACTTGACAGGATTGTTGTTGCAGTTACGACACTGACACATAAGAAGCTTATCGCACCAATTTCAATGTCAGTGTTTGTTTGTGTTGGTTACAGAATCGATCAGGTTCCGCGTTGCTGCGATGTTGACACGGACAAATTTTGGTCCGAAAGTACGTCATCAGATGACGTCACGTCTCTCACACACATCAATCGAAAGGCGAATCAATAAAATATTAAAAATTATTCCAACATTAATATATTATCAAATAAAAGGGATTAAGAATTATACAAATGCTATTATAATCTTAAATTAGTCAAATATGTTATAATTTTATGGATCTCAGCCATTGGTAACTTATTTGTTTAATTAATAAAATTAATTATTTTAATTTTTCATATCAATCAATAATATTTCATATGATATATAACGTACATAGATTTTCTACCATTTCACTTTTACATTACACGAATACATTTCATTATATGTAAAAACTTTCTCAACAACACTTCTTAACAATTCAACATCCACCGATAGAATATACAATTGTGTTTTTGTTATTTTTCTATTGATTGGCCATGGCCGCTTATTTTTAACTCTTTGCTTTTATATTAAGCTTCTATGTTATATAAAAAGATTTCAATTTCCAAAACAAATTTAATATTACAGCCGTTCAACAAATCTAACAGTTTCTTTACCGTAATTAAAATTATTCGCACAGTATACTAGGGAAAATTTAATATATTAGCTATATATAGTATCCACATCACACACAAACAAATCCGCTCGGCGGGAAATTAATAACAACAAAGTTTTGCCCGATGTCACAATTACATAATGACACGTCACAATTTAAGCAGAAAATAACTTTAATGCCTTATTATATGACTATGATCCGCATATTTACGGTACTGTTAACCTTGTTGCGGTAAGCTTATGCAGTAAAAACCCGTTTCATTGAAGATTTTGTAATATTTGTGGGTTTGGGGTGGTTGGAGTAAGCCGACTGAAAGTTGAATAAAATGGCATCAAACGTGTCACACGGCCTGATAAATTTTATTTTACTAAAAGCATAAAACGACCTTTTGTGCATTTTGAATGGTGTAAATCCTGTGTGTGTGTGTGTGTGTGTGTGTGTGTGTGTGTGTGTGTAGGAAACAGAGAGAGAATGCACCAGATAATTGTGGTGTCTCTGGAGTATCTCTTTCTCACTGTGTGTGGGTGTGAGTGGAGGCAGAAGTACAGAGGGTCGGAGGGCGACGGAATGAAGGCAAAGGTAGGTAGAAATTTCACAGCGGTAGGTAAATTTCCACGTGTTGGTAACAAAGGGAAGAAGGCGCCAAGTGGAACGAACGTTTTGCAGCCAAGGTGACTCGTCTCCCTCGCCGCCGCAGCGCCTCCCGAGAGTTATTATTACTACTATTATTATTATTCCCTTTGGAGGTGCTGCGTTTTGGTAATGTTCCAGTCAGACAGTCAGTGTTTTCTCTCGGGAGGACATTAAAGAGCCTCTGAATGGAACAGAATAGAATAGAATGGAGGCGCTCGTCTGAATCTCCCCAGCAATTTATTACTTAGTTACTTGATTGCCTCATTCTCTCCCTCTCTCTCTCCTTTCAGAGCATTTGGTCGTAATTCTCACTTTCAGGTCCGAAAACGTATTTTATCCGTATTTCCATACCATTTCTGCAGATTTACTACGTCGCTTGCGGACTGCTTCTTGCTTCTTCCCAATCGTCGCTCCTTATAAATATGGGGAGAGACAACAAGTGTTGATACAGAACTTGGACACTTTCTCATATCTCAGCATGTGCATAAGTTTCTTTCGCAGATGATTACGAAATGCTCACGTATCTACGTCACTGACGCATGACGAACAGAGTCGTTGCCCCATTGCTACTTCTTCCTATATTCACAATAATATTCTCTGAGTGTAATAATATTTCTTCCTGGCCTATAAACAGAATTTCGCCCTTATTTATCATCACTCTCACAAAAATCTGACATTGCTACTCGTGAACATTTTTTACCACTGATTTAAATCGATTTTTATGAACACTATGAAGTAGTATTTTTTTAAAAAAATATCCAAGATCTTGTACTGAAAACTTTACCTTTAGAATTTCCATCAACTTCCTCTTGTATGTTGACTGATTTTATTTTTTTACATTTCATAATTAAAAATTTTAATTATATCTGACTTACATTAGCAAAGTGTCAGTAGAATTTATTATTACACATTAAAAATTATATATATTAATATATTGGAACGTTTAATCCCTTTTTATTTAGGACCTCTTCTACTATATTAATAAAGAAAAACATTACAATGTGTAGTAAATTTTAAAAAAAAACTGTTTAATTGGATAGTTTTGACATAATCTTTCAATTTCCATGGCCGAAAAACATTTTTGTCTACATTTTTTCACATAATTCGTTTATTTAAATTTTTTATGTATCTTAATTATTCCTTTATTAATCTGGCTGTAGGTTTCCCAGATAAAAAGTATGAAACGCTACAATATTTAAATTTCAATGTCAAATAATGAGTTTTTATCTTTAATTTTATTTGTTACGTTTATTACTTATTTAACTGTTTTATCGTTCAGTGCTCTTCATTCATATATGATCAATTTCTGATTTTAGGCAGACGCATTCTATTCACTTGTCTCATTTCCCCGAGTCCTATTGTGCTCTGTGGTCGATATCCCACGGTGGCTCCGCGTTGTTCCGGGATGTTCCGAGTTCTTTGCCGATGACAAATAATTCATTCACGTTGCTTCCACTCCGCGGCGCCTCCAAGATAACAACTACTGTCCTTTCTCGTTTAAGTGGCATATTTATGTACCATTTTCACGGGCACAAATATACATGCTTATGTCAACACAGAGTTTTCCCCATACAGATACTCTTCAGAATGACTCGCTGTCAGTCCAATATTTTCTCCTTTTTCTTCTTATACTCTTTAAATCATCGATATTCTGAGTCATTCTTCTTTAAATACGTCTTTTAATCCCTCAATGACCATCATGTAACAAGCAGACATTTCTCCTTAGAATGTGTCATAGCAAATTCTCTACACTTCTAGAACTCTACATTTTTTGCGCTTTCCACTTTATTTCTTCTACCGTTCTGCAGCATCACATATCAAAACATTCAGGGTATTTTATTTCTCTTTAGAATATTTCAAACATTTTAAAGTTTTTATTTTACGTCTGTTTTCAATTAATAATAATAATAATAGCAAGTTATTTAGGATAATACCTGAAGACGATAATAACATGTTGCGAAATGTTGTTAAACTATAAATAAAAAATAAAATGTTCGTATTAGGTCTATAATTGATTTATTATTTCAAACATATAACAATTAAAATTTAAGAAACTTAAATTCAATATTGACATTATTTTAAAACCTAAAAAAATTTAGCAATTACTACTGTATAAAAATAATAATACAGGTTGAAAAAAATATGGAGAACTACATACAATTAATATTATTTCTGACACTTAATCTAGAATGTAAGGTGACAGTCTGGAAGTCGTCAAAAAGAAGAAAAGTATTTCTACTGTCGTGAAATTAAATTCACTCCGTATCCGAATTTAACGCCACTTCGCTGAAAGAAAATAAATGATCAGCTTAGTTCGGTTCGTCGCGTAAACACTAGAAATAATTTCCATTCTATATTATATTCCCACAAGCATCCGAAACTGTCATATTACTGTTAATTTACCTCAAGGACAAGGATAATTGCCCAATAATTATTAATGGGAATAAACTAGTCACAGATATCGAAGTATAAATTATATTTGCCACTTGAAAGGTTTCCAGTTATTAATATTCTGAACATTTTCCTTTCCTTTTCATCTGCCGATTCACATGAATTTGTCAAAACAAATTCTGTAAAATTGAACTCATTTTTAACTGTTAACGAGTTTTACCCCTTTACGGAGAAATGAAAATTAATTAGGGTCTTGAGCTGAGACGCTGTGTCAGAAACATCGGTTTACTTCAAACCTTTATTTCCGGAACATTCAGAATATTCTAATACGCCTGCGACCAACAGACAGGTAAATAACAGAAAACAAAAAAAATACTTTTAGGTTCTCCGCAATAATGACGGAGTTTAAATCGGTTCTCAGTCTCTCATTTCCTGCAATTTATAAATAGGGATGGTTTCTTTTGTAATAACGTAGGTTGATTTATTGTTGTGGGGCTTTCAGAAACTACAGAAAGGCAAGCAGAAGTCAAGTAAATTGTCCGATTGATTAAGACAGAGCATCCATCATAACGTTAAAAAAAATGCTCTCCCATAGCCCCTAAAGTTTAACGTAATGCAACCCAGCAATACTCACGCGATCACTCGTAAAAATAATCTACATTAAATGCCTTCAGCTTCTCATTTGTGACATTAATTTATTGTAGTGTTTTCTACATTTTCCATAAATAATTTTATTATATACATTCCTTATTGTCGGACCGATTATTTGAAACATATTTTCCAAAAGGCGTTTGTGTTAATTATAACAGATAAATAGATCAGTCGTCTCAATTTCTCTGTATAAATCTAATATTTATATAGACTCTAGACAAGTTCATTAGAACATATACGCCTGAGTGAATATAATAAGCAAATCACACAGGAAAATAAATCGCGTGAGAAAACAAAATTTAACGTGATTTGATGACGACGTTAAATATGTAGATTACATGGTTGGCGCGATATTGAATATTTTGAAATCGTGAAAGAGTTTCCGTTGTCCAACGAGCACGATACCTAAAGGAGATTTGAAATTAATTTTCCCTTTTAGCTAAGCGGCGTCTCTGAAGAATTAGAATCCGTTCAGGAACGTGACTGTGGAAATATGTCTCAAAAGAATTCCTTTACATGAAGGCTACAAATTGCAGTCAGGCGCTGAAGTAGGAATTCTGCACGAGAATGTTTTTGGTTTAAGAATAATTACAGCAAAGAAAACAATGCGTCCATGGGTTTGAGAAATGCAATACCCAGTTTAGGGTGGGAATAAAGGTAAATTCTAGTGAAATATTTAATTGTTCAGCTGTTAGGATTAAATATAAGGAAAACATTGTTGTAGAAATTTGAAAGATATTGATACATTAAATTACAAAATTAGTTTAAGGATGACTTTTGCATAAAAAATGGCAATAGAGAGCAGAGAGCAGAAATAAAAACATTGACACTGCTGATAAACACTTAAGCCGGTTTAAGGAACATACCGAAGACTCCAGTATGTGTGACGGTAGAAAATCCCAAGGTACACGAGGCTCTGAGATTATTTGAGAAAAGCGAAATAATTAATCTGGTGTATTGATACACGTAATTGTTAATCTTAGGCGGAGTGTGAAAACAGCAGAGAAATACAGTGCTTTAAATAAATAAATCTAATAAAATACTGGCGTTTTATAGGAATACAGCGAGTACTGTAAAAGTCATGCAAAATATTTTATTATAACCAACGGTGCCACAGTAGCGTCGCCGGGAATTTCACAAATAATTAGAAAATTATGGAGGCCAAAACGTCGGTTGAGCCGTGGTACAAGACCAGTCGGTGAGTTTCCTTTCGTTAGCGAAATAAAATAATTCATCCTATTTTGTGCAAACGTTTCGTTAGTCCACTCTCTCGAATGACGAACTCTCAGCAGTTTAGCTGGTCCGGGGGTTAATTTTTTTTCACCCTCCAACTCACTCGTTATGTCTCTTTTCCCCAATGAGTGCTCTCCCTCTCTCTCTTTATTTGAGTGTGCGTATGTAATTTGATAATTTCCCCACGGAACATGAACATGTACAAATGAACTGCGTCGTGTTTAAGAGAGTGAGACACAGAGGGAGAAAGAACGGAAGCTTCCATCCCCTTTACTGTGGTCCCCCCCAAATTCGTCCCTTGTGAGGAGGAATTCTGAAAAAAAAAATTACATAGAGAATGTACATGTATATATGTATGAAATCTATGAAAATTACTTCAGGATAATTATAAGGGTCCATTACACATTATACACAAAACAGAAAAAAAAATTACTTTTACGCGTGTTGCTACTACGCGTATGTAACAGATAATTTTAATATTACTGCCTTCAGGTACATACCTCATTTTTGTGTGTGTTTGAGTGAAACCAACGAATAACTGAAACATGATAAACAAAACTCTATTTTTTCGACAGCGGAAGAGAAAATATAATGGAGTTATTTCATTAACTTTGTCGTAAACATGAAATTTGAAAGGCGCTTTTTTGTGTTAATTTTTATATTTTAATTAACTTAATCTTTTTAGTAACAAAAAATATTAAATCATTAGTTTCATGATTCTACTTACAAAATCGAGTAATGATACATTTAAAGATAAATATTAAATACATATAATACAAAATATATCAATAAATTTAAATATGGCTTGGCTCAGTAACACAATCCACAATCTCTAGAACCAGGAGAAAGTGGGGTAATAAATCAATGAGTTTCTTCTCTGAACAGGATGATTATTCATCTTGTGATCCGGGCGAAACGAGCGGAAGCTAAATGTCTTTGGGTACCGAGGTAGTGGTCAGGCGTCGTCGTATCTGCAGCAGGGTGGCTGCGATATCACGTTGCTGATCATCACCTCAGCAGGAACTGCGTTTGTCTCCTGTTCGCTGAGTATAACCTCTCTCTTTCCAAAATATTCCTGTCGTCCGTAACAATAGATTAATTCAAGCATATGTAATCGATATATCATGAAGACGATGGCAGTGAACGTCATCGAAAGGTCGCAAATACAATTCTTTATTGGTTATGCATTCTCTACACCTATAAAGACTACATCCTTGGTTAAAAGTAATTTAAATGGTGGTCCTAAAAACCTAATTCGTCCTTATTCACATTAAGATGTTTTAAAAAATTGGATAATAAAAGGCCAAATGTTACATCATTGAAAAATGACAGTATTTTTAGTTACAATCGTCCAAAGAACTGAAAATATAGTTTAATCATGACCATCAATTAGATTTCCAAGAGTCTTGGAGAAATTTATTTGCCAATATTCATATTCAAGCAAGAAATAATGATTTAAATTGACAATAGTACACTCTTCGTCACTCACTGTCTCGAGAATCATTTTATTCTTTAAATTAACACATCTTTAACCAACCAATAAATCAAAATCTATTAAAATAAAATATTCTAGGTTCAGTTCTACTTTAAATTTTAAAGTGACCAATCAATCAAAACCTATTAAAATAATATATTCTGGTACGCTTAAAGTGTCGAGGTTTCTGATACGCTCAAGGTTTAAAATTTAAAGTAAAATTGAACCTTGAAGCATACCAGAATATTTTAATTTAATAGGTTTTGATTTGACCAATAAATAATATAATGAATAAGAAAGATTATTTCATTTTAATAAATAATATATTCTGGTAGAATTGAACCTTGATATTTTATTTTAATAGATTTAGATTTATCGGTTCCATAGTCCTCTTTAATTTAAAAACTAAATAATACTTATAATACTGAGAAATTGTTATTTAAAAACTGACAAAAATTAATTTTACTAATTACATGTAATGAAACTAAATTAAAATTTTCTGGAAAAATTATGTATTTATATTTCATGAAATAAATTGTCAGTAATGTTAATTATAATTTTATTGTAAATATCAAGTTCATAAAATCTTTTTCTCTAAATTTTTACATAAACAGACTTGTAAAACTATTATATTTGCACCTGAAGAGGTTTCAAAAAGGAAACGATACATCCGTTACGTTTTTTTTTCATAAGTACTAATTTTTTTATTCAAATACATTTCCAACCAATTTTTCTGTTATAAACGTTTATTTTTTCTGAAATATAAAACCGGTTAATCAAACAGGTCAATAATTCGTCACCAACTTCTTCAGGAAACTGTTAGTAATCCGAATGGAAATGGAGTATGAAATCTTTGAGGAAAGGTCAATATGTTTAAATACAACCTTCAAAAGAAATAAAAGTATAATTCACTTAGGTTGCGGTAATTTAGAAGGAAATGTTTATTAATAAAAATATTATTTTTTAAAAAATTGAGTAAATTATTACTGTAATTATTCGCACAGTTCAATAATATGTGCTTCGTCGTTAACTTTCAGAATCATCAAACCATTGCTATAACCTTGAAGAACTTCAACATAATTAAACATATATTTCATCTGTAGTCGTCATCCTTTGCCTTGGTTTCAGAAAGAAACATTACCTAAAAACCAATATCTAAATTCATGTATATGTAATTGGCGTATATCCTCATTTTTTAAATTTTTTAATTAGTATTGACAGTTTTAAGAAATGGAAACTTGGATTTATTGTAAACTTATATACATACTTACATTAAATTTTTTTTTCACTTATTTAAAACGTGGTAGAGGTTTAGGTTGTTCCTGAACCACTCGATATAAACATGTGTTATAAACCTGCCAACAAGCTTCTGCAAATGGCAGAGCAGATAAAGCTCACGCAAACAAGATAACATACAAAACCCAATAGAGAAGATAGAGGGGAAACTCTGAAAACCCTCGGCGGTACCCGCTTCTCTCCATGAATATCAAACGTCGCCGTAATAATATTAGAATCCTCGACTCTCTCTCTCTGTCTATCCTCAGATAAAATACACAAGAGGTGAATCAACTTTGCCCCTAACGTATGACGTAACATCTCAAAGCAAACATCCGGCGTGAGAACCGCTACAAGTTTCCTTCTCAGGTGGCGTAGTCACTGGACGATCTTAAAAGGAACTATTTGTAAAAAAAACAAGGTTTTAAAATCACCCACAAAGCGTTACCGTACAAGTAAAAATAATAAAACACTTTTTCTGTGAAATATTTATTGATTCAATTAGACTTGAAATGCGTAAAAGCAATAACATGCATCACCTTTGCGTTCAATTAATATAATATAAAAATTTATCAGTGATATAATACTCAAAAATTTGTGTAAATTCATAAACAAATAAATTCTTTACATATTAATGTGAAATAAAGCGTTGATAAGAAAAATAAATACCTGACTTTTTGACGATTATTTTAAATTATTTTAACATACAGTACCTTTTTTGGGCAATTATCAAACTGTTATGTTTCTACACTAACATTCTTTTTCATTAATTTTTACCGTAGGAATATAACCTGATGAAGGTATAAAAAGATACTGAAACGTCGTTATGTTAAATAAAATACTTTAAAATATCTGAAAAAGAGTCGTTCATGTATTTAAATTATATTATTAATAAGAACAAGACGTAAAAAATTTAATGAGAAAGTGCAAAAATGTTAAAATATACAAACAAGAAATAACAAGAATTATAGAAAAATTAAATTCTTTAATTGTATTAAAATCCTAAGACACACAAAAGATTTCACTTACTCCTAAAAATATCAGCAAAAAATCTGACATAAATTAACGACAATTAACCGACATTATTTTTATAACTCAAAAAAATATTAATAATAACTGTTTAACAGCCTAACGTTTCTGTACAGATTTTCACCCTCTTCGGAAATTATTCTGACTGAAATAAATGTTTATCTGGACGGAATAAACGTTTCCACAGCCAGGGTATTAATATTGCTTGGTAATAAGACTGAAGATGGTACAAACATGTACAGAAACGTTTGGATGTAAATTGTAAATCATCAATTGATGTAATTGAAAAAAAATACTGTTAATGCTCGTTAATTATAACTTATTACTTTCAAGTGAAAAATATTAGATTTTTATTTTTTTAATGATAATTTTTTATTACATCTGTTTGCTTGAGCCTATATATTTTTATTCAGTAGAATTTTTATTTCTTTTTACAGTAATTCATTTCTGTTTTTCGCAGGTCTACAGTTAAAGATTGCAGGTTCCCACATCTGATTAATTCAATTTGTTTTTTATCGGTTAATATTTAAAATATCATAATATATGATTGTTAAAACTTTCTAAATCATATTTTTGCGCTTTACTCTTACAAATATTTAATTATTTGAATATTTTGGTCTTATTTTTAGTCAGACAGACCCGAATTTTCAATTAATACAAAACTGGTTCCATTTGTATATTATCAACATGTGTCACACTCTTCCACTTCTTCTTTGCCAAAAGGCCTTCCATTTTTATATCATCAAAAGCTTGCTCTCAGTCCCCTATCTGCTCCTATTCGCCGGAATATTTATTTGCATACGTGCGTGCCACGAATAAAGGGCAACAGATCTCCTCTTCGTCGTCTTTATCTTCAAACACACTAGCAGAAGTTAGTAGATACAAGTTTATATATATATATATATATATATATATATATATATATGCATGTAGTAAAGGCCTGAGAATTAAAGAGAGATAATCATTTCAAAGACTGGCTATACCAAGAATAAATACAAAGTGTCTTCTAAAACTAACAATTACGCAGAAGAAATAAAAAAAATCAAGGGAATTAAATATATGAATTATAAATTCATTATTTTCAAGTAAATATTTTTGTCTTAATAACGCTTATTATAATTCCCAGCCAATAAGAATTGTTGATTTCATGTTTCCCAGAGTTATTGAATATTTCTTTATTACATAATTATATTTTTATTCCGTTCATTACTCTACGTTTCGTTCCGTGACACTTTCGGACATCGATGTAAATTGGAATAAAACGTTTTGTACAGTACGGAGAAATAATTCCATTGTTAAAATTTGTAAACGATACTTTTCAGTGCCGAGGGAAATAATAAGATCTACGAAAATATAATGAACAGTTCAGTCATAAGTAACGAATGGCAAACTAAAATAATTATTGATAATAGTAAACGATACAATGTATTCATCCACTTAATATATAAAAATGTTCCGAAGAAGTGAAAGAATTTTCAATGTTTAGTAAACTAATAAGACATCAATTGGAAATGTTTTTCAAATTATTTGTCTGCAATTCAGAATTTTATGAACACTTATAAAGTCTAAGGAGTAGATTGAGGTACTTTAGAAGAATTCCGAAGCATTAATCGAGGGATAAAGATAAAAAGCTGGAGACCTTCTACGAAAAATCCATCTGTCACTAGAACAGAATAAAATAAGACTAACCAAACTCCTGAGACATCCAGATTTGTTGAAATAAGTAATGAAAGGTCACCGTATAATGATAATTGGGATTGTATGATTAAATAGTAAATACTGCTTTCTTTGGAGGTTTGCCCAGGTCAGAGCAGTCACTATACTGCGCTTTAAATAAGAAGGCACTCGTCGTTTAGTTTCCGCGAGGAGCTTGACCTTGAATCCACCAATCAGAAAGCTTCACAGTGAAGGCTGGGCAAAGCAGCGTTGCCGAACAATCGCTATGCTTTCAAAATCCCCATACGAAATGTATTTTTACGTGCCAATAACGCCTTCTTCCACACGGTAATAAGTGACGCCTAATTTTAATTAGACCATAGACTCAAAACGCAAAGAAAAAGGCTAATTAATAATCTACAAAGATGGTAACTGATATTAAAATTATTGGAAAACTTCAGGAAGGTGGTCGTCGTGATAGCATAATTTAAAGCACAGGCGATCAAAAGTTTTGTGATTTTAATTAACCTAGCAAAACTATTCTAATAGGTAGTTGCAAGGTGAGACTAGCATGCCAAAAATTATAGACATTAAATCACTAACTATGCCTCAAAGCAGAGAGAGAAATGGTGAATCTTTATTTTCAATTGCAGCAAACCAGTCTCTCTACTCATGATGCAAACGAATTATAGAAAAATTGAATAACATCTTTAACAGATTTTATAATATTACTTCTTCAAATACATGAGATACAAGGACTTTTATTATATTTTTCGTAAGGTTAAGCCATTTTTGACTCAATTCATACACATTCCAGAATGATACGGATATATGACGTCAGTTCCGTCACATCTCTTTTGTTTAACGTAGCTGTAGTCAAAGTCATCTATTTTTTTTTTCGGAGAGAGACACGGTTTATCGCATCCCGCGTCCTTGAAGACGTTGCTAATTAGGTGAGAGGTGAACTAATTCTGGAACGTTTCTACCGAAGCCTCCAGCAGGGACCAATTAAAATTATACAAATGCCAATTACAATCACAGAGCTCTCTATTCCACACTTTCCAGCCCGTCAATTAGCGGTTATTTCTTCCCCGGAGATGATGCACTTTCACCTTTCTCTGCGTGTGTGCGCGCGCATGCGTGTAGGTCCACTAATAATAATTCCGCATGCGCTGGATAGACCCTGGGTCTCAATTACTCGCCATGTCAAACGTTTATGAGTTTTAATTTTCTTTTATGGCATCCCGTTCCTGTTGGTGTTAGAGGGCGCTGCGCATTCTCTGCGCAATTTCCACACGTCTCATAAATTCTGAATTGAATTGACGTGTGACGTTTGTTTCGACTCGGTTATGATCCTAGTTGGAATTCAGCGACAATATAAAATAGGCAATCACTTCTAAGGCATGCAAATGAGTTTGAGAGAAGGGAATATGGCCGATATATCCCATGATGCTAACTCGTCTAAGCTAAACTTTTGGGTAAGCTTAATTTATTCGTCCAGACTAGAGCTAGGACAAATAATATTGTACTAGAATTTTTATTAATTTCAGTCTCTTCCTCTTTTAATTGAATTTGCACTAATTCCGGATATAAAAAAGTCATTAAGGTAGAAACAAACACAGCCACTTTGTTGAATGAACCATTTCCTTTAACTTCTTGGGATTATTCCTAGACTTTATAGTATTGTCGAGTACCTCCTTTACAATTTTGCAGTCAAAAATTCATTAAAATGCGTCATAAATCCTCTAGACTTTTCAAAAGAATGGATTGCTTTCGAAACAAAAGTCTTGCCGACGACGGAAAACCCGATGATGGAGTGTTTTTGACACGGTTCTGAAAAAGAACTTCACCATTTGGACTAAATGAGTAAAAGGGGATGACGTTTATCCAAATGGGGGAGCGAGAGATAAAAATCGAGAGAAAAAGGCTCATCAGGCGTCTTCATCTGGTACATGTTAGCATTGTTTCCACTTTTACTACACCTTACAAACGGAGGTAAAAATTGGGGAAAAATTTGATCCGGACGACGAGACTTAAAGAACATCGGAGTAGAGGAATCCGCATCCGATTTTCTTGAATGTATCAACCGCCGAAAAATATTTCATTACAATGCGAAAGGTTATGAAAGCAAGCGCAATTATTCCTTCATTATATTTATTATAAAATAGAATTCAGCTTTTTTTAGTGGTTCCGGAACCGCGATTTTTCTTAGACCTCCCTGAAATAGAATTATTATTTCGCATTAAAAACGGGGTGGTTCGTCCTTGCAATAAAAAAAAAATAACGTATTAATTAAATCATTAAGGAAATTTGAATTGTAAATTAAACTGGTAGCTAAGTAATATATTTAATATAACTTAACTATAATTATTATACATACTGCTACAGCTTTTTGGGAACTGATGGCGGAAAGATACGATAATGGTAATGTTGGGGAATATTAAGTTCCAACTGAAGTAAAGTAGTCTGATTTAAACAAGAGTATATTTTTTAAAGGAATGAGGTTGCTGTTGTCGTCTACGGTCCCCAGAGCCGCGATAAACTGTCTGGTTCTCTCGCTGAGATGGGATGAGGATTTAAGGGGTGTATGTAGTCTTTGTGCCAAGTCCTCCATTGGAGCAAGTTTTGCCTTGTTAGGCACTTTGTCCATTTAGAAGAGGCCGAGATCTTCCCCACTACCGGCAAAGTTTGCAGGTCTCCGTGTTCCTTTAACGAGCTTACCTGCCTGCTCTGAGATTGGGACACCGAAATATATCTCCCAAACAAACCGAAGGAACGATGTCTAAATACTTCATTTACCCGACTCGGACCTAAGAACGTAACCAATTTTCATTTAAAAAAAAATACTAAAATCAAGACATTTAAAGATGAAACGTTCAAACTTTAGTAACATCTTCAAATATTGAAACTATTAAATATAATTTTCAAATCTGTAACAGTTGTAATTATCTTATGAAATAAATTTATTAATTAAAATTATGTACCCGGACATAGAATAAATACAATTTTACTTCTATAAGGTTTTAAAATAAGCCCAAACAGTTTATCTATGACGAGTTAGTGGATTAGTAGGGGAAAAAAGTTATGATTGTGACTGTACAAGCAAGATAATACCACCGGTGGCGCGCAGGAATGACAGGCAACAACCACCGAACTCAAGTTTATCAGATTCCTGTCAGACCATCCGCAAATAGGCTGCCGAAGTTCGATAATTTAACTTGTAATTCCGCTCTCCAAATGGTGATTAAATTAAATTCTCATGAAAATTGGCCAACATCTCTGTCAAACTAATATTCAAACTGCCTGGAATTAAAATATTTAAACGATTCCCTCAGTCAAATCACGTATCGTGATTCTGTAAACTCCTATAATCCATTATAATATATATATATATATATATATATATATATATATATATATACGACTTGATTAGTCACATTTATGTGTCTTCGGCGGTCCATTTAAGTACATAAACGACTCCCTCAGTCAATATCACGAGAATTCGTTGCTCTCCAAACGACAATTAATTTAATTCTTCTCACCAATCCACGAGACATACTAAAGACTTCAATGCGTTGCCTCGTAAAATATCAATCTACGTCTCAAACAGAATAAAAATAAAAATTTAGAACTTTCTGCGTTTTTAATCATTACAGTATATACGTGGAATATTTCATAAATAATTTACAAGTTTTATATTTAAATTTCACTGATAGTCGACGTTTATAGGACATCATCGTATGTGTTCACACCCGACAGTAAAATCTTCGACGGTCTACTGCAAACTTCACTCGAACCATAGTAATTGTCAGCGTTATTTTTTATTAGATGTTAGTGTACCATCTTTGATTCTCTACAGTCACGTGTGCAGGCTCTCGTTATATATAGAGATAAAAAAAGAACACGCTATATGTGGTTGAAACAAAATACGGGATTCTTATGCAAGCCTTAAAAATTTTTCATTTTTGTTCCTCCATCCCATTTGCACTGCTGCCAACCTGTGATATTTACGAAAAAAATAAGTATACAGATCGGAACTCTATTACAGTTATATAAACTCTTCTATTTTTCGAAAAATACTCCGGGTAAATTGAAAATTTCTCATAACGGTCTGCGAGGGATATTCTCTCGCAGGCAAAATCTGCGAGGGATGTTCTCTCGCAGGCAGAACCTTTTAGGAGAGATACGAAGGGGCTAACTTTGGGTATGCCTTTCCCTCTCCGTTTTTGAACTAAGGTTCCCACAAGCCGAGACACCTCGGCCTGTTCTGAGAGGTGTATGTTCCGGGGTCACAGACCTTGGGCATACGGTAAGAGTTGTTCGCTATTCCCATTGGAATAGTCGGCCAGCTGCCTCCTAAACTGGTCGAGGCACGGAGAAGGGAATTCTGCGTCCCCACAGCAAACTCCTCTCCCGCTATCGGAAGGGCGTGGGACAAGTACCCAATGCCCGACCTACCCGATGCAGGTATTTCTAGGGTTTTCCCTGCATTTCTTTAGGCGAATGCCGGGTAGGATCCTTAAAATATAGCCCGGGGGCCCTAGTTAACCCTTGGCTACCTTCCTCTACCCTTCCGCATCCCCCCTTTCAAATCCCTTCCTATGCTATTAAAGGGGAGTTGCACAATGTGGATCACCCTCATGTAGCCTGTTGCCCTAAAAAAATAATTGAAAATTTCTCTGCTTCCTAGAGGAACTCTACTGCTTTTCCAGAACTGATTCTTTTCTTTTGTAAGTAGAAGGAAGTGGTAGTTATGCTTTAAGGAAAACACTTATTAGTGTGCTGTTATGCAATTAACACTAAATAAATTATTTAACTCTAAACGTTTCAAGTATCTCTATTTAATTTAGGGCTAAACGAGGACATCAAAAAGTAAGTTTGCTAGAGACAAGGACTTTGGGGGATTCTCGGAAAAGTGATGTTATACTTAAATGAAGAAGACCGGTTGGTCATGCAAAATATGGACTGAGATCCAGAGATAGTGTGGTGCTAACCAAGTTGTGGTATGAATATTAAAGAATGAAACATTCAACTGCTGAAATTGTCATAGTTGTTGCGTCATCTAAACCGCGGTGTTGCCAATTTGCACATTTTTTCTATTTTCCAAGTAATAAAAATCAATATATATATATATAACTGAGTAGATATTCTCGTTGTCGTGTGTGATTTAAATTGTCATGGTAGATAAATTAATTCACCGCTGTTACAACGTTTTTAACCAACATGAATTACGTTCCATTTAACAATTTAATTGAAATCCAAACAAACCTGTGCTTCTCATTACTGGTCTGTCTTTTTGACCGCAAATAAATATAATGCTATGCTACTTTTACATACTGACAATTTTTTATGAGAAAAGGGAGGAGAAATAGAACGCTACGGTGGATTTATAAATAAAGTAAAAAAAAGAGCTCGTTTAGTGAGCCATTGTCGAGCACATTAAAAACTTCATTTCAGGAATAAAAAAAGAGCC
The DNA here is from genome assembly GCA_037074705.1 of Zhengitettix transpicula. Taxonomy (NCBI): domain Eukaryota; kingdom Metazoa; phylum Arthropoda; class Insecta; order Orthoptera; family Tetrigidae; genus Zhengitettix; species Zhengitettix transpicula. The sequence continues at coordinate 80,269,258 of CM073593.1, forward strand.
AATTAAAACTTGTGTTCAACGCTGAAAATATATATATATATATAATGACAGTTTAGAGGGTGAAAGCGGGTCAAGCTTTTGTGGACAATTACATATTATCTGCAAATCCGTAATATGTTTTGGGACACAACAGATACGGTTTACGACCGCTCCAGGAGGTATTTTGGAGGAAATGACATTATAAAAACCTTTTGTCGGGCTTTTTTTTATAGTCTAAAAACACATTAATCGCTTTTTAATCCGTAATTTTCGATTTTGTTACATTCTCTCTTTGGAAAAATTTACTGTTCAATCTACAAAACGGATTGATGTTTATCTAATTCACTGTTAACAGCCACGTGCACTGAAATTCTTCAACAGTTCAGAACCGAACATAATTCACGTACACCTTGTATAGTCATTAATTTTTTTTTATAAAGGACTGATTATTTTATTTTATATTTAATATAGTATAATTCTTGCGCCCTTGGTACCAGTAAAATTCTTTTACGTTATTTTCCACGAGTTTTTAATCAAATTAAGGCGCTTTCCACTAGACGCAATATTTTTAGTCCTGATGAAACATTAGGCAGAAACTTAGAATTTAAATACAACAACGTATAGTAAAAAAATTATGAAATACAAAATAAAAATTCCTTCTGTTCTTTGCGACAGACTATTCACATTTTTCTGCTTTACATTATTTAAAATTCTATACTAATTAAATAAATAGCAAAATAACAGACAAAACACAACGTCACGTTTCATCAGCCCTTGTTGCTTTCGTCAGGTGATACAGTAACTCAAGATCCGTACGAACGTCACATCCGCACAAACCAATTGAATAAGTCAAAAACAAAGCTGAACCGAAATTAAAAACAAAGATAATGGAAATGAAAAGAGGGGTTAGCGTAACAATAAAGGTTCCTGGCCGTTATTGTCCAACTTAGTATCAGTTTGTACGTTAATTGGATTGATGTCAGATTGAATATGAAGAGTTTCTGATATAAATCTGTAATAATGCTAAAGACGTAGCATTAATGTTTCTAATTGATTATATTTTATATTGGATATATCTTCTTTGATACTGGTGACCTTTTTGTTCGCCCAATGTAGCAGGCGATAAACTATAGGTTCTTTTTAGGGCAACAGGCTACATGAGGGTGACCCACATTGGGCAAATCCCCTTTAATAGCATAGGAAGGGATTTGAAAGGGGGGATGCGGAAAGGTAGAGGAAGGTAGCCAAGGGTTACTAGGGCCCCCGGGCTATATTTTAAGGATCCTACCCGGCATTCGCCTAAAGAAATGCAGGGAAAACCTTAGAAAAACCTGCATCGGGTAGGTCGGGCATTGGGTACTTGTCCCACGCCCTTCCGATAGCGGGAGAGGAGTTTGCTGTGGGGACGCAGCATTCCCTTCTCTGTGTCTCGACCTTTTAGGAGGCAGCTGGCCGACTATTCCATTGGGAATAGCGGGCAACTCTTACCGTATGCCCAAGGTCTGCGACCCCGGAACATACACCCCTCAAAACAGGCCGAGGTGCCTCGGCTTGTGGGAACCTTAGTTCAAAAACGGAGAGGAAAAGGCAAACCCAAAGGTAGCCCCTAGTAACCCTTGGACACCTTCCTCTACCCTTCCTATGCTATTAAAGGGGAGTTGCCCTAAGTGGATCACCCTCATGTAGCCTGTTGCCCTAAATATATATATATATATAAGTTCTCAAGTTAATATGTATTGTATTGTCTCCTCTCCCGCTATCGGAAGGGCGTGGGACAAGTACCCAATGCCCGACCTACCTGATGCAGGTTTTTCTAGGGTTTTCCCTGCATTTCTTTAGGCGAATGCCAGGTAGGATCCTTAAAATATAGCCCGGGGGCCCTAGTTAACCCTTGGCTACCTTCCTCTACCCTTCCGTATCCCCCCTTTCAAATCCCTTCGTATGCTATTAAAGGGGAGTTGCCCAATGTGGATCACCCTCATGTAGCCTGTTGCCCTAAAAATAAAAATAAAATAAAAAATATGTAAAATTCTTCTTATAAACACCTACATGTTGCTATAATGTTGTTCCGTTATAACTAAGACCAAATGATTGTTATTATAACGGAATTTCTGGTATCCGACTGATTCCATGCTCAGTAATGTGATAAGTGACTTGAAGAATTATATTAGATTAAATTCCTACTGTTTAAGACTTACCGTCTGATAATTGGAAAAAGCTGACCCGTTCAACATTCATTAAATTTTATCCTTATTCATCCCAAAAAAAAATTAAATAGATTTTTATTGCATAATGTTAATTCTCATGAAACACAGAGCTGCCATTTGATACTTAACACTTCGAGGTACTCCAAGTTGTCTTTCAGATCTGAAACCATTTCGCATCTGTACAGTGAGCGTGAACTTCCTCATTCACTAGACAATATTTCAATATATTGCAGTGGAAATTCCCACCTCGCTTCCGCATATTGCATTCGACGGAACGCGTCTGCAGTGGAAAATCAGGGAAGGAATATTTGATATTTCTTCTGAGCTCGACGTTGCTTTGCCAATACCCGATACATCTTTCTTTACTTCTAACATATATATATTTTTTATTTCGAATAAGAAGTGCAGACTGTTGTGATCCTTGTCCTCAAGTCAAAATACCACTTATGCTGAACATCGTGACAAGAAACGTAAATTCGTAAAAAAACTACTGTGGCATTCTTCCACACTTCTCCGGTTCTTAAAAATTATTTACATATTTTCATCGAACAATAATATAAATTAATATTAGTAATAATAATAATAAAGGTCCCTAGGCCGGAATATTTTCACCATGATCCTTAATTCAGTTCCTTTGAATTTATTTTACACAACAAATACGATATGGCAACACTGTTTGAGAAAACAGTGACAGTATAAACAGTCAATTTCGTGGCTTGTAATAACAATTTCACTAATAACTTTCAAACACAATCAATTACGTTTTTACCACGTCGTATAATTTTGTTTATTTAATTAATAGAACCACGCGTAACTTTGATTTTAAAAATTATTAAGTTTGGCTCTCTTTATTTGATCTCGTTTGCCTAAGATAGCTAATGGATAATAATGCGAATGTATTTAATTTTCTCACATATGTAAATTTTCACATATTTCTAATTGTTTCAGTTTTATTTCTTTCGTCTCTTAAATGTACTTGTAAATTTTTATAGTTGGCGCCCAACGTGGGGCACGCATAACTAATATATTATTAGGTATACGTAATATCAATATATTACTTTAACTTTCTGCATTTCATTGAATTTTAATTTTTTCTTTTTGCTATTACGTTATTATATCTAAATTAATCGAGTACGTTTGATTAAATGCTCTATAAACCAATAAATAAAATCCCTGTCTACAGTAATATAAAATTTTTGCACATGTGCGTATTTTCTTCGGCTTCAACCATTGCTAAATTAACAGCGGTGTTTATTTATTTTTGCTTTTCGGTTTGTTGACGTTTTACCTAAAATTTCCTTTATTTACTGTAATTATATGAAGACTCTTATATTATTTAAACAAGAAACGTACCCTAACAGATACAATTTATTTTACTTATTATAAGCTTTCGGCTTTATTAACCATTATAAATCTGTGATTTATATATATATTTATATATATATATATATATATATATCTGTTGATAATGTTACGTGGTCACGGCACTAAAGCCCATGATTTTTGTAGATATATATTTTATAATTAGTTATTTTACCCCTTTCATTTCAGTATTTCTCTTAGTTTCATTGTGCGTGGCTTCTTTTTCAGGTTCCTACTATTGGTAAAGGTATAAGGGAAGGGGGAAGGACTTTACCGTGCTTCGCGTAAATCTCAGTGATCCGTTTGCGTACGACCTGTCTTAGAAGACCCTTGTGAAGGGTGAGAAATGGTGACAGAGGGTTCCGAGATTTACTGCAGACACTCCAGACATCTTGTGCAGAGAATCTCTCCTTCATTCGCAGCCTTCCTCGCCAGCCAAAGTTTACCGAAGCTTAAACGTACTCGTTCAGAAATAAAATGTACCGTTTTTTTTTAGAGAATTATATTTGACACATTATTATTCATTGCGAACTTTATAATTAAAACTTTGCTTGCCTCTCGTTTAGCTTAGAGTAAGGACTAGAGTTCCTCAAGGTTCCGTGATGGGGTCATTCCTGATATTCAGGAACACACTACCAGACAATCCCAAACCTGGACGATGAACATTGTCCATACTGCACCATTTCCAAAGAAAATAATACCTGAGTGGCATTTGAATGTTCAAGTAGATGTCTACAGAATAGTTGATTAGATTTTTATTAATTTCATTACTTATCGGTTGAGGAAATAGAATATATAATTCCATGAAGTTACAAATAGTTGCAAGAAAATATGTAAGCATAGGGATGTACACAGGTCAACGCAACCGCGAAAACAGTATAATATATCAAATTAATTTATAGTATCAATAAAATACAATTGTAATATAATCAAGCAGTAGTTGTGGAAATTCGTAAATGTTGACGCGACTAAAACAATAAACAAATAAACATACAGTTAAATAATTAATTACTGTGGAACATAGAAAAATTGACAGTATCATATTTACAATTCGTTCTACTAAATAATTGCTTAAAGACAAATAAATCAATCACTGAGAAAAATAATTGTGTAACTATATAATAAATAATAAATGTAATAATGATAATAAAAGCAATTATATTTTCTTCAGAAGGCAGAATTATGGGCAGATTAAGTGGAATATAATTTATATAGGGTGGGGGGGGATTTCAGGGTATATGAACATGTAAATATTCTTTAAATTTATTTCAGAATTTACCTTTAATGAAAGAAAGGGATGAGCGTGAGTGCACAATGTTCTACTCCTTCTTACTAGGGAGAAGAGAAAGGGATAGTTATACCCCTTTCATTTCCTGAGGCTATGGAGCAATTTTCAGTAAGTCTACCCAATATGCCTTCTTCCTTTCTCTGAGTGTGAGTGGGCAATTAACTTCACCTCGGCTCTGCTCTTCAAGTTCTCCTTTTCGGTCTCGGTGTCATTACCACACCAGTTAGAGGGTTAATTTCAAAGGAAACTGTGTGCGTATGGACCGCCCACGAATAGAGAAATCGCAAGGGAAATTACGTCACGTTTTGCCAGTAATCGTCGTATATTAAGCTTTGGAAAATTCTAATTTCAAGCACTCATACATTTTTGTAAAAAAAGAAATAATAAGTTGCCCCTAGAATCACAAAAATTTCTTAAAATAAATCTTAAGTTTATGTCATAGAAACAGTTTCTTTTGTGAATTCCAATCGATATATTGTTTAATAAGGTGTTTTACTAAAATGTTATGCCTTCAAATCTGTCCACTGAATTTCACAGCCATTTACATGTCGTGGAGGAAGTAATAATTAATCTCGAAAACTAACTGAAAATAATAACTTTATCGTCCTAATTATTTTTTTTGCCTTCTTAATATAGTTATATCGGTTTCCGTACTTCTCATTTCTGTAATAGTATAATTATACTTTTTTATTTAGGTCAACTTTGGACCTTTCCATTTTCTTGAATGTCATCTTTAATTTCGTCTTTTTTCCTTTCAGGTACGTACTGTAGGACTTATGTGATGAAACCTTTGGATGGAGCAGGTAAGGTCGTAGTTAGAAATTATATACGTTTAAATGAGAAAATATGTCCGCTTCTTCTTTTGATAAATGAATCTATAACAAGGATATAAAATAATATAATTAATTACTACTTTGGAAAAATCGAATCTCTGTTGAATTAAAAACAGTAAAAATAATTACTTTAATTTGGATGAAAATAACTTGTATAAAACTCTCGACTTTTAGTAATTCATTAATCTGCATATAAGTATTTTCTCTTATTTATTCATTAATTTGCATAAAAATTGCTTATATGCGGTGGAAGCGTTAATGAGTGTAAATATATAATGCAAAAATTTAGACTGAAATTTAAAATTTAACGAACAATACTACACAAAAAGGCAGCTCTTCGTTTGGTAACTAGACAATAAATTATTTCATAGATTAAAATTTTTATTTATCATGGAAAAAAATATAAACATTTAACTGTAGCTATTAATTTACTCTTTAACGTAAAAGCAAGTGTTTTTTGTAGTCTTTGGCTAAACAAGAGGGCCTGTGAGGGCTATTCTCTCGTAGGCAATACCTTCGAGGGACGTTCTTTCGCAGGCAGAACCTTGTAGGAGAGATACGAAAGGGCTGCCTTTGGGGATGCCTTTTCCTCTATCGGAAGTGCGTGGGAACAAGTACCCAATGTCAGACCTACCCGATGCAGGTTTTTCTAAGGTTTTCCCTGCATTTCTTTATGCGAATGCCGGGTAGGATCCTTAAAATATAGCTCGGGGCCCCTAGTTAACCCTTGGCTACCTTCCTCTACCCTTCCGCATCCCCCCTTTCAAATCCCTTCCTATGCTATTAAAGGGGAGTTGCCCAACGTGGATTACCCTCATGTAGCCTGTTGCCCGAAAACAAAAAAAAAGAAGTAGTCTTTGCCTATTTCGTCGAGACTTCAATTTTCATTTATTCGCTGTAGCTCTTTTCCCTTTCCCGCACAACATTCGGTGGTTTCTCAGAACCTTTCACCCAAGTCCCCCTTCCACTTTCCGTTTTTCCAAAGATTTTACGATTATCGAAATATTTTTTTGTCTCATTTGCCGTGCCATATATATATATAATTAGTATTCCCAAAGTATATATTTATGTGCCTGAAGGAATAAGCTTTATTTTTTATTTTTAAAAGTTTGAAGAAAATCACTTTCAAGGGTTTATTTCAATCTTATCTCGTTTTAATATTCAAATAATCAATTTACAGTCAATAATATTTAAAAATTTCTCAAACTAACCTCAGTTTCTTACACTCTACCACAAGGCCTCCCTTAATGTCTTTGAAATGGCGCTTCTGTAATCCTAATTTTTTATTCTAAATTAAAATGTTTATTTCCTTTAATTTTTCTTTGCTGCTGGCGCTATCTTATTCTATTTTTGAGGCTCATAGCCAGCAATCAAAATCCCTAGTAGTCAAAAACTCTTTCATTCCCTTCCAGTATTGAAGTTTCTTAAACAATATTAAATATATAACCAATGTAATATTATCTGTCAGTCGTTATCCTCAAAATTTTTTTTTCCAACTTTAAATTCTCCTTAAATGGGTTCACAAAAATATTAATCCGCTACCTCGAAAGAGAAAGAGGCCTCATAACGTGTTTATTTCTCCCCTTAAATTTCGTGATGAATTGCAAACAACTATAAAATGAAAAATAAATTAAATACGGAATGTATTTTTCAATATTCATGACGAATATGAAATGAATAATTTTTGTTTATTTCGCATATATATATTTTATGTGTCGTTTGCATACAAAATACTCAAATTGAAGATATTATTTATTTATTTTAATTAACGATCCGCTCTCCTAATATTTTCTATCTGCACGTTAATATTTCGTAGCAAACACACACGTGTAAATACAAATATATACAGATATCGAGTACACATGTAGGCTCTGTATACAAAGATGGAATCCACCGAGTATCTAAATAATAAATTTTAAAAAATAGTTTATAATATAGTTGGCTCGAAAAACAACAAAAATAATGTTAGTTATAGTTCAAGTAAGGTAAAATGGTTGACACAGTGTAAATAAGGCTGGAATTAACATCCATAGTTATACGTTTGACATTTTATAACGTAAAATACTCAGTGATTTTGACAAAAAAAAATTGTAAATTTAAATTACTAGACATGGGACATAACTGAATCTTTCCCAAACATGTCACCAGAAAAAAATCCTTAAAAAAATGCGAAGATAGAAAACAATTTCAGTTTATAGGTAGAAGTAGTTAAAGAATCTGCAAAAGACATTTCATACTCTATGAATCATAATGAGAATTTTTCTGTATTTTTAGAGAATTTAATTCCTGTATTTCAGCAATTTATTTGAGCCGTTCTTTGATACAGAATAATTTTTATTAATATCTACGAATAACGTCCTACACGTTACGTGTTTTTGAGCGGCGCCTACCAAAAATTGTATCAACAAAAATTTGCATTTCAAAAACATCGCGATGCAAACGAAGGACCACAGCTGCAAAAGGGGTTAAAAGTTATAAATGTCCCTCCTATCTTCCATTTATTTCAGATAAAAAAAAAGAGAGCGAGAGAGATCGGAAGAGAGAGGTTTTGTTCCCCCTCCCAGCCAAGATAAAAGTCAGTGACAGAGAGAATATTACTTCAGACACGAACTGGAGTCACCAGTGTCGTTACTTTTTCCGCAATGAAATGTTGGCAATGTCAAGCGAGTAAAATATAAAATTTCAGACGTTTAGAAAAAAAGTTGAAACGTTCCTCTTAAAACAATAGTTGGTTGTCTTTTTATTTTTCTTCAATATATGAAAGGAGAATAATCACTCTACATTATTTTCCTTCAATAATTTCATTTTAATTGTTTTACGCAGAGAAACAGAAATGTTTAATGTAAAAATTTACAACAAAATTAACAGTTACAAGTACATAAAGTGAAATAAAACTAATTGTGTTCTACCCTCTTTATTTAATATGAGGACCGCAATCACAATTTTTCTCCTTCGGGTAGGATTTTTTCCTTTAAGTATGACATTTATCTAATATTTAATATAATCTTACAATTATATTTAAATAAGAAAATAAGCAGTACAGCCAATATGTGAGAAAAATTTGATTAATTAAGTAACATAAAATTCCGTTGAATACAATGTTTCATCAAGAAATTTCAGACTACGTCAAATTTTAAATTTCCTATTTATCATTTTAACATTTGGTTTAACAACTTAATAAATTTTTCTGACATTCGAATTTTTTGCTTATTTATTATCACATTTTTATATTAATAATTTCAATATTTTTATTAATGTAAATTTTTTTTGTCCCTTTTTGTACCACTAAACACATTTTAATTCGTCTTTAAATTTATATTCTTCTAAATTCCTTAATTATATTTCATAATTATGTTCGAGGTTCCCTAAATATTTTTATTAAAATTTTTTCAATATTCTCATGAAATCCCCTTTTTTAAACTCATGTTTATTACATTTATTTATTTTTATCACTCATAAACATATTATCTTTTACATTTCTAGCTTATTTTCCCTTTTTTTATCTCTCTATTCACGTAGATTTCAAATGTAATCAATCTAGATCAAATAATATTTAAAACAATAATTTTATAATTTTTTTAAATTTAGAAATAAATTATTGTTATTTTCCTGCTTTTATAGAAGTTCCTCGATTTATTATAAAAATTATTATTTTCACATTAATCAATATTTTCCTTTACCTTGTAAATAAAATATGTCGTAAATTATTTTAAAAAAAATAATTTCTGTAAACGTACAAAATTTTGTATAAATATTTGATTTTCGATAACGAGTAAACAGAAGAATTGGCAATAAAATCTTGAAACGATTATAATATGAAAATCGTTATTACGTCTACAGATTAATAATGTCGAAGGCGTTAACGTTTCCTTTGCAGTGGCAATAATCTTTTTATATTAGGACCCCGAGTGTTTTAAATCGGCAAACTGAACAGCCACAAAAACCTTTTAATTTCTCCCTTCCACCATCCATTTACCCTCCCTCCGACACCCCCCCTCACTTTACGCAAAATTCCCCCCTTCACAAATCCCGCAGATAAAAATTCTATCCCAACCAGCAATCCAGACAGACGGCAATTACAGAACATTCGTTTTACAACAGATAATTGGGTGAGATTACAAAGAGTTTAAAGGACGAAGAGACCGGCAGAGGGGTAACGAGAGAGACGCACAAAAGGTTTTTACTTTATGATTATTCGTGCACGTGAGACGACTATTTAAATGTATATATATATATATAAAATTTATTGCTGAGATATCATAAAAATTATTTGTCCTCAATGTAAAGTTTCTGGAATATCCAAATCTGATAAAACTAGATGAGTGCTGTATAGTTTCCTTGGAAATAAATTGTTATGTAATATTTATTAAAACGTGAACATAAATGAAAGAAAAATCTGAGGTTAATGTCTGTTTTTAATTGTTTCTCCGTGATTCTCCGTCTTTAAGATACTTCTTTCCCGAACCTTCATTTTATGGAGGAAATAAGCGGTTTATGTGTCTTTAAAGTAACTTGATTTTTTTAATCAGATCTTCCGTATTATTTTTCTTAGCGTCCTATAAATAGATTAAATACTGAGCGCGCCTGTACAGTCTACCTTGTTAGGAAGCCCATTTTTGTTTTTGTTTTTTTAACAAAGTTATTTAAATTATGAGAAGTAAAAAATTTCGTCAACAAATCTTATTATTTGAATTCACATAGCCTTTAATTTTATTCCATCTCCATGTACTGATTTCTCAGCATACAGTATAACTCCGAATGGTCATAAATTCCGTTCCTTTCAAGTTACAGTTTGCATTATTAAATTTTATTATGAAGCTATGATTCTTCTGCATAAGACGAGTCTTCTCTGATTTCCTTAATATCATCCAATACTTTGAGGTATATTATGCATTATTTTTTGAGATCCAGAAATTTTGGGAGACATTCAGGATTTTTTTTAAAAAAAAATGCCATTTCTACATAAATTTATAACCAAATTAACTTTCTTCCAACATTTACTAGGTTTCATTAAATTTATTATTTACCAGTTTTACAACTTCTGTTTACACACTTGTTTGCCTATTCGTACCCTGGATGACGAATTGTATAATTTGATGTCTCTGCGTACTGTCCAACCTCAACTACAACTGATTTCTCAAAGTCTGTCGTGTGTTTTGTCATCATGGTGTTTTCTGCGACAGCAATAATGTTTCACTGATGTTGGGTGCATACGGACTTGCCGTTTTCTCCTACGTAATAATGCTTATGCAACGCTCACTGAATTTGGCCAATTTATCATCGTTCGCAGCTTGTCTTACGTGTCCTTGACTAATCAGCTACTCGGCAATCTGCCCCTTCTACCCTACCTGTAACAATTACTTCTCCCTTAGTATTATAAAAAAGCATAAAAATTGATTTCCCGTCTCCGCCTCTGAAATAAAGATTAAAACGAATTTGTTCTTTCTCAATGTAATGGAAAATACTCTAAAAGAGCTTTAAAAACCTTTAATATTAGTCCTCAGGATACATTTATTCAGCTTATTGAATAGTTTCTAAATTTCAGAACTCAGTTTCCGGGTTTTAATTACCAAACAAGGTCACGCTTAGTTTTCTAATATCAGTAATGAGCAATGAAGGGGAGGCATACACAAAGCATGTTTGTGTGCGTATTGTGGTCTGCCACTAATTGGACGCCTTTGAGTAATTACGAATATAGTCTCTCACCCTCTCTCTCTCTTTCTCCCTGTGAGCGTATGTGTTGGTAACTGACAAATTCAGCATGGATATTTTTTATGCAAATTCTTGGCTAGATTGTGGTGAAGCCAATTAGCGAGCAACATTCCGTAGAGAAATTAATTCCGTTGGGCCAAACTCATTTGGAAAAGGATTGCGGAGCAGAGAACGAATTCCTCCGTCAGGGTCACGACATCGATTGGCAGATCTGGTTTACGGTGGATAGTTCATTAACTTTATTCTAATCTTGAATACATATACGCTTTCATGTTGCTTTCCAAACATTTCAAAATGTATTTTAACGTCAAAATTTTGTTTCATGAGTTATTTCTTCTCAATTATCTACGTCCTGAATGTGTGTATGTCGTCCACAGGTTTTCAGAACTCTTCTAAACGCTTAGAAAACCTCCAAGCACGATCATTCTATTAATGTGTGTTAAACGAAAATGTTATTCAATTTGTATATTATCATTTAAATTAGGCTCTACGTTATTGTTACTTAAATAATAATGTAATAGGAAAATAATTCATAAATAGTTTAAAAATAACATTTATAATTAAATAAATCAGCTGCAGCTCAACTGTGGTCTTCACAAAAATGATATAAAAAATTTCAAATCTGAAGATACTTAAAAGAGGACGAAACGTCGTTCCTTCACAAAAAATACTCTTTTGCTAAGGAAATTGTGGACTCTATGGCCACAATTAAAACTGTATTTTTGTTATTTAATTTATTTATCTTGGAATCGTGTGATAGATGGATATTCGTCTGTTTCGGTTGGAACAGGCCCCAAATTTTTTTTCAAGATTGATATAAAAAACTATCAAACCTGAAGTGTATAAAAAGAGGACTAAACGTCGTTTATTTAATTTTTTGTTAATAAACATAATTTTCATAGACGTGAATTTGTTTATTTACATTATTCTGAATATTTATTATCATTATTAAGATTCTTTTCTTCAAGTTCCCATTATTTTTCTCCAATCAATACTAAGAAATTTTCTAATATTTCCAACCCTGTATCATCTCTACCATGTTATAAATTCTACTATCTAATTAACGATAATATTGCTTACTATCTTCAGCCGTCTACTTCTATTGTTTATGTTATGACTTACTTCCACTCACCTCTATAGCTATCAACATTCTAGCATGCCAACGAGTCTCTTGCATCTTTCTAACAGTCTACTTCACCTTATAACATCGCCCCATGTTAATAAACTCGCCGTTTGGAAACTTAACTCTGTCAATCTCTCTTTTTATTTTTTTAATTTTTTTTTAGGGCAACATGCTACATGAGGGTGATCCACGTTGGGCAACTCCCCTTTAATAGCATAGGAAGGGATTTGAAAGGGGGGATGCGGAAGGTAGAGGAAGGTAGCCAAGGGTTAACTAGGGCCCCCGGGCTATATTTTAAGGATCCTACCCGGCATTCGCCTAAAGAAATGCAGGGAAAACCTTAGAAAAACCTGCATCGGGTAGGTCGGGCATTGGGTACTTGTCCCACGCCCTTCCGATAGCGGGAGAGGAGTTTGCTGTGGGGACGCAGCATTCCCTTCTCCGTGCCTCGACCAGTTTAGGAGGCAGCTGGCCGACTATTCCAATGGGAATAGCGGACAACTTTTACCGTATGCCCAAGGTCTGTGACCGCGGAACATACACCTCTCAAAACAGGCCGAGGTGCCTTGGCTTGTGGGAACCTTAGTTCAAAAACGGAGAGGAAAACGCATACCCAAAGGTATCTCTCTTCTTTCAGTACATCACTTCGTAATTTGGACTTCCTTTACTGTCTGCGTTCCTTAAAACAACCTCCGATATTGTAAAGATCCAATCGCCAAACTCACCACCTGTCAGAAGTTGGTCGGTTCAAGCTTCGTTGCTAAATAAATCAAAGCTAAAAAAATATTTTTCGTACGATGTGCTACAGCTGGTGTTTACGGTTTTTCCTTTCAATTCCATTTAACAGCTATAAATTACCAAAGTCAACTAACAGACTCTCTGGACAGGAAATCGTAGTGACGTCACTTCTCCCCATAAATTTTCACTACAGGACCGTCTAGAGTTCTTTAAAATTACAAAATATAGATTCTTATAGCTACAGGTCTGGAAGTCGTCCAAACTTGTGAGGCAGATAAAACAACAGAGAGCTTTATTTATAAAATAGAATCATCAGGTAGTGAAATAGTTTACTAGCCAGGTACGAAAGAAACTGAAAATATTACGTTATAATTAATACTTTCAGGGTTACTTATGGTTAAGTTACATAAATAATAGAGGTGTAATAACAAATAAATTTTGAAGTTATATTTATTCATAAATTTGGCTGTTATATTTTTTTAATCAGCTTTTTGAATAGTTTTTTTTTTCATTCTATTTAATAATAGAGTAAATAACGGTCTATCACAATTGTCACAAGTATCTGTAATTCAGCACCAAAGAAAGATTCTTCTTGCCCGTCCATATTTACAGATAACGACCATCGGTTTACTCGACCGTGTAAACAGTTTAAAAGTGGAACACGTCCCATGTGTGTGAGAGTTAATTTTGCAACATGTGTAAGCCCTCTTGGTTCTTGCACATTTATTCCGATCGCGTTTACTTGCTGCTCGTTCCGTGTAATTGGCACTGCGGTTTTCCCAAACAGGTCGGCTCATATCTCTGCTATCGGTAATTTCCGAACCCCCCCCCCCTTCCACATTCCGAGACATGTTCCGTTGATATTGCTATTTTAGTTTGGTACAGAGGGGTGAAAACAAGGGGTGGGAAAGCTGCTAATTTCTCCAAGACCAAAACAATCCGGAACACGATTGCCGCCATCACGCACGCAGGGGAAAGGAGAAGTCTCTAAACGACACTCATACACAAACGGTGTTGAATATTCATGAGGAAACTGCTGAGAGGAAAAAACCAAAAATATTATACTCCCCTAACAGCTTGCAATTTTCCGAACTGTAGCCTCTTAAACGGAAAAAGAGAAAGAATAACTTTTTTTTCAGTTCTTTCCATCTGCGACCCCTATGACATCCCCACGACCCTCTGAAAAGATTCCTGTCTGAAATACAACACAAATTTCACAACCTTAGACCCATTATCTTATTCAAAAGACGTTTCCAATCAAATACTCAGTTGAATTAATCTGGAATCACGCAAAGCAAACTAATTAACGGAATACGCAATGAAACGCCTATCATTCATCCTCACACAAGAACACTTTATTAACATATGCTATGGCAATGTCTACTCCAATATTAGTTATCGAATATAAATTTGGAGATGTGCTGCTTCTCTTTAGATGGACAGGCTTTTCTCAGAAGAAATTTATTAGATTTGTATTTGGTTTGAAAAAGTCTGATTCCTGTTATTTCTTCGGAAAAAATTACTAACGATTATATTGTAGTGAATAACAACCTTAAGTGGCCGCCCTTGTGTCCGCAGGCCTGAGTAGGAATACATTAAACGCGCACGTGTTTCTGCCCGAGAGGCCAAAAGAAATCGCGGGTACGCGTCCCTTTTTTTGCATCGTTTGGGGGGGGGGGGCGGAGTACTTATAAATACTCCGAACCCGGGTGAAAGTGGACAGACGCAGGCAGACAGACAGAGTGAAGGCTGAAAGTGGAGTGAGAGGGTGCAGAATTTGACGAGCGGGAAGAAACAAAGGTTTTGAAGGACGTACATCGCGGAGAGGTCGAAGAAGATGGGCTGCTGACGACGAGACCAGTGACCCACTGCATGTCGGCTGACGCCACAAGTAAAGTAAGCATCACAATTTTTGTAAAGTGCCTTCAAAAGTAGAATTTTTAACACAGTGCGGAAATAGACTCTGTTCTTGAATAGCTACCAAACCGCCCACATTACCCTGTTGAGAAGGAGGACTTTATAACCAAGCCGGAGCTAATGTTAATTTTTTTTTCAGACCAATGAATATCTGCTGGAGCCCAATAATATTTTTTTAATGTATTTTTGTATATTCATGTAATAAAGTTTATTTTTAATATTTAGTAATAAATGCTAATCATTACAATATATATATATATATATATATATATATATATTTAAAAGAGGACGAATATAAAACTACCAGGACAATGTAGAGTAAATCATTATAATGCTAGGAGATTAGTAAACTATTTTCGTGTAAGAAAAAATATAAAAAATCCGAGAATGACCGCTCACTGAAAGGGATGATATTTTTTAATTAACTTCCACTATACATAAAAGAGCTACAAAGACTTTAAAAGAGCTCTTAATTATTTCGCAACCAAAATAATGTACAACCAAGTAGAGATCTGTTGTTAAAATTGTAAAATTAAAATATTTGTCAAACTTTTAATACGTAATTTTTCACATAAAATAACGTACTCCAAAAAAATACATAAATAAATTTTAAACAATAAAAATTTAAATTTATCGAAACGTTAGATAAAAATTACGCAAAAACAACCTAGGTTAGAGTCAAATCCAGGGTTATGGATGTCGCTGAGCTTAATCATGACAACCCGGACAACGCCGTTCACCCGGCTAGTGATTAATATAAAGATCTTAAAATTCTTGTGTGTACGTTTACAGTGTTGTAGTATCGTTGCGTTTTGTCCAGTACGAAATAAAAATGCCAATTCATTAAACAGTAAAATAAACGGAATAATTTACATATTTAACAGAGACCTAAAAAAGATCTAGACAGATGAATGGACAAATTATATATTTATAATATACGCAACTCATTCTGCAAATTAAGTAATGAAACCAGTTTCCTCAAAAAACCAAAATCTGTTTTTTAATCGCAGTGTACTATAATTGGAAAAAATAAATTAATAATTTAAGAAAGCCCAGAGTGTGCTTCAAAATAGGACCTGTTGAATTATAATAAATAATTTATTTTCCGGCGAGTCCCAATACGCCTCTTCACTAAGTTTCCATTATGTATGGAATTTCGGTTAGGATTTGCATAATATTATGTCGTCATAGTGACGTCACTGTAGCCCCGCTCTTCCAGTTTGAGCGTGCGTATTTGTGACAAGATTTTGCCCTTATGCATATTCATTGCCTTTCTCCCCCCCCCCCGTCTGTTTCCCTTAAGTGACGCTGAACTCGTTACAAAAGAACCCCCCAAGGGAATATTCTGTTTACTTGGCGTTAATTTCACAATTTGTTTAACAACAGCTACGGAATTTTGTTACTTGTCATTTGGCATGTGCGACTTTCAAATTAATGAAGACGCTTTAAAAGCTCTCACTGCTTCCGGAAACACTCCAAAGAGTTCCTTCAGCGTAATTTACTTCCTATCTCATTTTCCGGAAAATATTAGTTTATCGGGAGGAATAGGGCCACATTATTTGTGATGTATGTTTGTCACTAAACGAATAGTTAATAAACCAAAACTGTTTCTTTTAAATGAAAAAATTTAATTTCTTACAATTAAAGTATGTCAGTACAAATCCACTGGAAGATACTCTAATGGAAAATTAAAAGTTTTTTTTCAGTATAAAACTATTGTTAAAGATAAACTATTGTTAAAAATTGCGAAAGCAATTATTTAAAATAACGTACAAAATATTTTCATCAACTCTGTAAATAAATTAGTAGGTGCTATTATTGTGCAAAGTGTTTCTTTTTTTTCTGTAGAGTAGAGAAAGTTTGTTTTGTGATACGTGTAGTGGTGGTCTTTATTTTTCATCCCTCTCTTCCAAAGTAGTTTATGAACCGCAGTGTTGTGCTTCCCCCTACGTCCTTCTGAAACTCGTAATATTTGCTGACGAATGTTAATTAACAGACATTGTCCATTTACTTTTTTTGTGGAGGGGCCGAAAAAAATATTTATTTTTTTTAGAGGAAAAAAAGCTTTGTCTAAACAGTGCTTCGTAATGGACGAGTCTGTTTCAAACTCTGCCACAACCGTCATCACGCGTCATAAAAAAAAATATTCCACCAAACTACATCAAAAGAGTAGGAATAATTTTATTTTGCGGTTGGTGTCGGCCGCTAGTCGACCTTCCCAACAACTATTTGACCATTATGCATTTAATGGTTGACCACGTAGAGAGGTGAAAGAGAATGTAGAGAGAGAGAGAATGGATTTCAATTAAAATGTAATTACTTTGAAAGGGTAAAAGTGCATAGGTTGCTGATTCATAGAATAGGGGCAGTGTAAAACTCTGAAAATATAGGGGGGGGAAACTATTTAGCGAGAAAGGGTCGCGGAGAGAAAGTTTATGAATGTGTAAAAATAATATTAGGTTAAATTTAACGTCTGACGTTAATTTTGAATTATAAATAAAGTAACATTTAGTGGGGAAAATTCTGCTCTACAAATATCACCCCAGGAGTTATAATTAAAAATACTAAAAGCCATTTCTCAACGAGCCTGCTCTTCTCTCACGTTTCTAACAAAGTGAGCATATTTTTTAAATTATAAAATAACTAGCTGAGTGCCCGGCGTTGTTCTGGTATTTATTTAAATTATCCCGGAGTAGAAATTGATTCGAAACTAAACCCTTGGTAAAAAATTTATTTATTAAAACATTTTATTTAATTTAACCATCACCCAGAGCGGCATTGGAACCTATTCACAGTCCCGCCCCGACCTAACCCCTCGGCATATAACTCCAAATAATCCACTCATGTTATTCAGGAAAATAATAAAAATCACGATGAATTAAAACAGTAAAAAAAGATTCCCGGTATCCCGGTACCTTAAAGGATTAAATAAATACAATCTTTAATTAAATAGAGACGAAGCTCTTACCCCAAGAATATAAAAAATTTACCCGGTCACTTAAGAGGATCAAAAGTACTCCGGGTAACCTTTCATCTACCGCGTCCACCTCCACGAAGAGGAACATAAAATTGAATCAACCACTTATGCGGGAATTAAACTCAGCGACTGCTATAACTCCGGAATCGACACAATTAACGGTCTTTATTTTTTATATTTAAATCCTTTCCTCCATAACCACCCGCATCATAGTAATGCATCCCTCCCTTTTCTTTTGCAGTTGTAATTAGAAACTTAAGAATTTCTATTTTCAATATATCTGACAATCAAGGTATATTTTTATTTTCTTGAATAGTCTAATATTTTTAACTAAACGTACGAAATTGTAAAAAATTAATTGCATTAAAATGTTCGATTATATATTGATCATATATACAAAAATGTCTTGTTAAGTAACAGATATTTTAAATTGTTTTAACGAATTTTTTGTTTATGTATAAATATTATTTTAAATATTTATTATAAATATTATTTTAAATATTTATTATAAATATTATTATAAATATTTATTATAAATATTATTTTAAATATTTATTATATATATCATGTTTTGTCTATATTTACATAAATGCTTTCTTAAGTATCAGATCTTTCACGTTTTTCTTAAGATTTCTTTTTATTTTCGTTTTCAATTTAAATATATTATTTTAATAAGTGTAATCTTATTGCTTAATTTTTTCCCTTTCAATATTTATTATGAATGCTTTCCCGGTGGTGAAAAGAATTAAGAAATTCTTCTCGGCTGTCATCTCCGCATAGACTGACGTTTCAACAGCGAGCACTGCCATCTTCATTTTAGAAGTACATGGAATGTGTATATATCTTATTTATGCAGTGAGATTTGTATTTTCCCCTCAGTATTGGATTAATAGAAGCAATATATCTCTCACTCAATCCATCACTCTTCCTTGGTGTCACAAATCATGCAACACCCATAAAAGAATTTTCACAATTTCTGAAAGATTTTTAAAATGTGGAAAATCGTTTTGTGCGGTTTTAAATTGTGTTCGTCTGCCAAAATCATTTACTGTTCTTTCCAAAACCATTTTTTAAATATATTATTTAAATATTAAAGGCTTTAGAGAGTAAATTATCACTTACAGAACAATTCCCGCTGTTTTGGAATCCCAGTCCATGACGTCAAAAACTAAATTAATAAACCACTCACGAAAAGTTTCCCCTCTCAGTAAATTTCTTTACAAAATTTATATTTATTAAAATTACAGGGAAAAAAATTCAAATATTCCAAATTTATTTTTTAAGCAAAGGAACAAAACGTTAGGTTAATTTTTATTTTATTATATTATTTTTGATATTTTGGCAGATTCATTTATTTATTAAGTTTAAATAACATATAAGTGATTTAAATAAAATATTAAAATCCTTTATTGACTAGTCCTCATTAAAAATTCACGTAGTCAACACGGGTATGATAATAAGAATATATATAAAGGATTAAAGCTTCTTAAATCACTAACAATTTTGAGAACTTGCCTATAAATATTTTATTAAATATATTTTACTCATCTTTCTACCTATTTTCACGAAACATAAAATGGCGTCGATGCTCAGTTTGGTTGAGTTCTATTCTTTCCTTCTCTCTTATCTACGTGTACACTAATTTACATCCAGTAATATATTTCCAGTTCCTGGCAGATGGCGGTGTGTCTGTGTGTGTGTGTGTGTGTGTGTGTGTGTGTGTGTGTGTGTGTGTGTGCACGCTTCTAGAAATATCATTACAGTAGTAAAATTGAGTAAAAGCAAACAAAGAGAGAGAGAGAGAGAGAGAGAGAGAGAAAGAAAGTGTGATAGAAAGAAAGGAAAGCGAGCACGGGGAATTAAAGTAACCATGAGCAAACAGGATATTATATTTACTCTGGAACGGAGTGGGTGAGTACACATATATATGTATCTATTACACTTGGTGGAGAAGCACATATTTCCCAAGGGAACGTGGTAGACGGTAAAGATATTTCGTTAGTCGGGATAAGAGGCTACGAAAACAGCTAAGAATAGAATACATTTACAAATTTAAAGAGAATGAAAAATTATATCCACGGTCATAGAATGAAAAAGAAACAAATAGTAATATTGCGTCTATGTACGAGATGGAGAGAAGTTTTGAAAAAGTCTGTGCGTGACTGTGAAGGGCAACATTGTGATAAAGACTTTCGTAAATGATTTTAAAATTAGGTTTTGACATCATGGACTGTGATTCCAAAACACCGGGAATTGTTCTTTAAATAATAATTTACACCTTGAAGACTTTATCGTCCCATTATTGTCTGAAGTAAAACAACCACAATAACCGGAAATAGAGAGGAAAAGCGAAAACAAAATGGACGCTAAGAAGTAAACTTAATGAACATTTAAAAATATTATTAAACAATTTATAGAGTGCCTAGAGATCATAATTATCAGAAAGACTCAGTGAAACAGTTCAGAAAGAACATAACATTAAGAGCATAAATATATGGTTGTCCCGGACACCTGCGATGTGAAAATGGTAGTATTGATACCAAACGTCCCAGTTAGCAAACGGTCTTTTTTTTGAGGGGGGGGGTAACAGGCTACATGAGGGTAATACACATAGTGGCAACTCCCCTTTAATAGCATAGGAAGGGATTTGAAAGGGGGGATGCGGAAGGAAAGAGGAACGTAGCCAAGGGTTAACTAGGGCCCCCGGGCTATATTTAAAGGATTCTACCCGGCATTCGCCTAAAAGTATTGCAGGGAAAACCCTAGAAAAACCTGCACCAGGTAGGTCGGGCATTGGGTACTTGTCCCACGCCCTTCCGATAGCGGGAGAGGAGTTTTCTTTGGGGACGCAGCATTTTCTTCTCCGTGCCTCGACCAGTTTAGGAGGCAGCTGGCCGACTATTCCAATGGGAATAGCGGACAACTCTTACCGTATGCCCAAGGTCTGTGACCCCCGGAACATACACCTCTCAGGACACGCCGAGGTGCCTTGGCTTGTGGGAACCTTAGTTCAAAAACGGAAAGGAAAAGGCATCCCCAAAGGTAGCCTCTTCGTATCTCTCCTACAAGGTTCTGTCTGCGAGAGAACATCCCTCGCAGGTATTTCCTGCGAGAGAATAGCCCTCAGCAAACGGTCAATTACGAAGCTTGAACTTTAACTCTATTAAAGAGAGAAAAACTACGAGAAACAAAGATACAACGTAATCACTGCAAATCAAGTTCCGCTGCATTTTTAAATCGGTTCTGACTTTAATTTAAATTCTGCCCTTTTTCAAGCGATCAGAGATGTTAATAAAATCCTCATGACAAGGACGCTGTTGCATTGCAGCACGTAGACGCCGCGGGGTTTAGTTCTTACTCGTAATTACTTTATCTGTGCAGGTCAAAGACGGTGGAATGTTTTGTTGCGAACGCACATGAATCCCTATGTGGGTTCCCCAACTGAGCGAAAGCGAGAAGAAGTTCCTCCCAGAAGCTTTGTGGCCGTCGAAGGGCAGCTGGATCGAAGCCAAAACTCTGGACGTGGGAGCGAGAATTTAATGTGCAGATGTGGAGCATCTCTTCCTGGAAAGGGGGGGGGGGGGTACACGGCCAATAATTAATTTCCAAAGGGTTTCCTCTAAATTTGCTGTTGAAAGAAGCTGAAATTAATTATAATATACGAAAATGTAAGATAATTTCGTAGTCTCCAAGTCGTCCAAATCCACAGTAGACATATTTTGGTGATGCTAGTTAAATAATGCCAACCAGCTTCAAACCCGAAAACTCTTCCCACGTCAACAATATTTATGAAACTTCCTGACACTTCTTCAAACATTATAAACTATTTCGACTGATTTTTTTCACTTATTTTAAAGTACATGAAATAATTGTCCATTTATTTCTTCCTTATGAAAATCGGCCATAAAAGGAGCGTTCCTTCAGCTTCCAAGTATAATTTCGGAGGTTAAGTGGAGCAGATAATAGCACAGTTTGAATTAAAGCTCTTCAGAGGGAAGGAGACATTAAATTTTTTATTTATGTCACCTATGTTAATAATTCCTCCCTTTGGAGTGAAGATAAAATAATGTACCTATATATATATATATATATATATATATATATATATATATATATATATATATACTAAGCAGATTATACAGGTTCAAGTCCTGCCTAGGTCAGAATTTTCAGTCTTCTTCCTTCCTTCTCCCTGCTTTGAATATAAGATTTTCTTTATGCGTGTTTCTACACATGAGCATATGAATTCACATAAAAAAGTGTAATCCTCCTATTTCTCCCGTGTATTTCTATCCTTCCTCACTATACACGATCGAATTTGACTCCAAATCACCAAATTAGTTCGGAGCATATATAAAATTTAAGAAAAATGTGGAAACGTCAAATTAAATAATACATTTAGATAGGAAAGGGATGAAGCGAAGTCGACTTACCAGAAATCAATAGTTGGTCTAGTCGGACAGAAGTGAGGGAATATTGTATATTTTCGTCAGGATCAACTATTGATTTCAGATAAGTCGACTTCGCTGCACCCTTTTCTCCCTAAATGTGTTATATATATATATATTGTAATAAATATTTTTAATATAAATCGAAGCCCCTATTAATGTAATAAACAATTTAAGAATTTTAGATTAATAAAATGCAAGAATGTTTGAATGAACGACAATTAATTTTAATTACACAATCCCACGTACTACGTCAATTAATGCGGTAAACAAGTATTTAAATTTTAAAATTAGTTTAAAACAATTTATTAAAAAGGAACTATGATCTACAGACGGACTTAATAAATTAAATGATTACTCACAAATTCAATTTTTAACTCAGAAAATTTATTGCAATTTAAATTTAATTAATTATTATACAAAATTTTTAAACAATAATGCTACGGCTTTTATGAGATTCTTGATACCTTCAGGGTCGCTTATCGGGCCTCAAACAGTAACAGGAACCCGCAATTAATTAAAAAAATTGATAGAATCGTACAAAATACTGAAATCAAGTTTTACGTGAATATTACACTATGAAACTGACGTAATAAATCTTACGGTAAGGAATATTATACATTGGTGAATATTAATATATATATATATATATATATATATATATATATATATTTCCATTACAAGTTTCCTGAAAAAAATTATTTAATTAGAGGTCCAAATGTTTCAACGAAAACTTTTAAATAGTTTAAAATTTAATTAAGTTACACAGCCTTTAGTTCTGGGTTTCCATTGAAAGTATTTATTCTGTTCTTTAGTTATTTCTATTTTTTTGAGTTGTACAGATTTCGTCGTTCTTGTCTACATATTTGTATAAACTGTCTGTTGTTTTTGTTTATATTACACGATGCGTTTCTGGTACAGACAAACTTTATCCGTTTTTCAAACGAACGCCACGCGACAATCGCAATGGCCGCTCCAGTAATAATCTCTTGTTGCACTCGATTTTCAAGAACTCATACGTACACTGCAGCAGCTCTTTTGTTCTTTCTTATCCTGCTGGCTCTTCATCAAAACCTCCGTTCAGAATTTAATCGTAACGAGAACATTTCTTTAATCCTCTTTCAGGTTTTCATTTTGCTACTAGCGAGAACTCGTATTTATCAGTGTCCTTGCAGTTCACATGCATACAAGTAAATATTTTCACCTGCCTCCTGCGTTCCAAATTGTTCTGAATTGCTACAGTATTTTAATGAAATCTATTTTTACATTATATCAGAATTCGGTGGACTATCCTTATCACGTTTCGGTCTATGATAAACCTTCTGCAGATAAATCCTGAGAACGAAACACATTTATGTCAGGCCAGAGAGCAACAGCTGGAATAATAAGTAGAGTCAGGACATTTAAAATCCGGAATGTTTAATATAAATTTAAGTAAATATATTCGGACTTCCTAACTGGATGGAACTAAATTTACTTCCAGCGATGTGACGTCATATAATCACGTTTCCTACATATTCACTTACTCCCAACTATTATATTATAATATTTAACATCAAACATTTTACTTTCATTCTGTAGACATTATGACGTCATTTATGGACAGTATTAATACGAAAAAAATTTCATATATTTACTCACACCAAATATTTCGTTTCATACAGCAGACTTTGTTGCTGTACTTATTTATAATAGATTGGCGTAATTATAAACTAATAGAAATACAATTTCACGTATTTATTCATAAATTTTTGTATTTCATTCTTCACAATATCTTATTTAAATTTATACTTTAATGTTACTGGTTGTTTTTCTTTACAGATTCATTTTTTGACGTCGCCTGCTGTTGCTTAATTTTTCGCTATTAATTATTAACATAAATTATTTTATATCATTACTGCTCGACGTTTGGTCTCTATTCAGAAATACTGAAAATGACGTCATGGGAGAAAAATGACGTAAAGTCATTACGAACACGCTTTACACATATTTATTGGATTTAAACAATCGACAATTAATTTTTTATGTACATCAAATATTTTCGTTCGTACTGAGGAACGCTGACACACTTAGTGAGTGACGTCATGGGGAATCGCGTGACGTCACGCTTAATAAATTTATAATAACTTTATTTGCTGAAATATTTGATTTTTGTTCTCCACGAAACAGTTTATTACTGCCAATCTTTTCATTTAAACTTATGTAATGACACATTTCTTTATTTAAATTACGAGTGACGTCAGAAATGTTTAATATAAATTTAAGTATATATATTAGGACTTCCTATCTGGATGAAACGTAATGATAGAAACATGCGATGAATCTAGTCATGGAAAGTCATCATTCACTCTTTATTGGGTGTCCATTTCGCTGGATTGATCCGCTTCTACTTTTTCTATGCAGAATATTTAGTCGTACCAGGACGCTGACATTTTTTTCCTTTCTTTTTTGTTCCTGTTATAATCCGCGGCAGTGGAAGCGTGGCCCAGTGGTTGCAGCTCTCTATCTCTTGTGTACGTGTGCAGAAGTGTCCTCATAACGCCAGGATTAACACAAGTATCCACCTCGTTATAGAGCCGAAATGCATTCGGTTTCGAGTGTATTGTGTGTGCGTGTGTGCGCTACCCGTTTTACCCCCCACACTATTACCCACTTCATTTTTTTCCCCACGCCATTCACCGATAGCTTTCCCAATCTGCAAATATTACAGGTAGAGAGCCCTTCATATCACTATGAAAATAATTCGGTGCCATCCAGATCGTCTGTTTTGTCGTCCATCGCGGTCATTTGGTTTATCACGACGGACCACAACGAATATCACTTCTAATTATTATCATATAATGCGTGGCAGCCATTATCCTCGACGCCATGACGGTTAAACTTATCGCGTTTCTTTCTCCATTCCCACTCTTCACTAAACAATCAGTCTGAAGTCAACTCAGATAATTATAAGTCAATATTTTCCCGTCACCAGGGCAATCATTGCTCTTTTCTGAAGCTCTGAAAATTAGAGATGGAGAAGCATCGCAGAAGCAACTTGATGGTGTTGATAAAGCGAGGGAACTACTGTCGAGTTCCTCTAAACTTATTAGTGTTCGGCTGTCATCACCTTTGGGCATTATTCATTCTGGAATTAATATCCTCAGATTCTCGAGACGACGACGTAGAGAAAACTTGGAGCCCCAAAGTTAGCTGGAACGGATGACATGCTAATTCCATCACGGAACAACATAGCAAATTGTGTCTAGATTACGACGAGGTGAAATTTGTAATGCAAGGAATTCGGTAACCTAGAAGTAGTTCTGGAAAGGGAATTAACAATTACTTAATTTATGGGGGTGCAGAAAATAAAATTATCTATATGTGCATCACGAGAAGTCTCTAAGGAAGGCACAGGATTGGAAGGTATCAAAGCTGATAGCTCTAAAATTTAAGGAACGCGTTGCTGCAGAATAATGATGAAGCTGAAATCGACTAACAAAGTAAGGACCAAGAAACTCAGCGTAGGAAGCGTCTTAATAGTGTATAATTTGTCTGTTACATAGATTAAAGGTAAATTAATGCTCACATACAGACAGTATACAGTCTGAAAAGTTAAACTAATAAATTAAAAAACTATACACGACGTTTCCTCCACGTTTCGTGGACCTCGTCAGGTGAACATAACACATTGGACTGAAACGTACAAATGAAGTCAAACCTAAATAAAATTATCAAAGTTATTAAACGGAAAGAAATACGTCAGAGATACTTCTGAGTCCTCTTGCATGTTTTTGATCGTTAATAGTATATTTATTTACTACTAGCTGGGTGCCCGGCGTTGCTCGTGTACTTATTTATATAAACTCGAAAAAGTATTTAATTGAATACTTAAATATATTCCTTGAGTATTTCAGGATATAATTGTCACTCAGTCTTCATACATTACGAAATATTACATTGATGAAATTGTTAGCTAGACTCACAACTAATACAGCGCGAAAATTAACTTACATTTTCCCCAAGGATGGTAAAGTAATTCGTATTCTTCTTTATTATCATTCGATGGAATATTGCTGTATAAAATTATACTTTTTATTTAAAGAAATTATTTCTGCTTTATTTCATTCCTAATAAAGGAAATATTTCCTTTGTTCGTTTCGTAGTAACGTCTTTCTCTCTCGCGTGACGTCATTGTCTCTTGGCGCGCAGTAATTTAATATTTTATGATCACGGTTTTTAATTATAATTCTTTCCACATGTATGCTAGGCGTTTCTCACCCTCACAGTACCGTTTCTGGTGTTTTGAAGAATATGTGTACCAATTTTTGTTGCAATCTGTCCACGCTTTTAAATTTGTATAAAGAACAACGTAAATACATACATACATACATACATACATACATACATACAAATATACATCCTTTTTTATTATATAGATAATGTGAATTATTTCAGAAATTATTCCAGCCTGATGCACCCCTTTATCTACAATCTTAGAATTATGAAAAGAAAGTGCAATGTTGAGCTATAGCCTATTTTATATCATATGGCAGTTTATAGTTATTGATGTGTTCATTAATCATAGTTTTCAAGGCTCTCTTTGTCCTATTTAGACATAAGGGCAAACATTCCAAGAAATCTTATATGCTATATTATGCTCGGATTGTGAATTGATCTTTGAAATTCTTAATAACGACGGATAGTGTATGTGTGGATTTGTAAATGATGTTGATGTTCAAGGTCATGAATAAATATAGAAATTATTGTTCAAAAATTGATAAAAACGTAAAAACTGTGATATATTTATGTTTGAGAGTTATTTCTGGAGGAAACGTGTGCTTTTGTAGTTTTTTTAATGTGAGAATCGATTAAACCCTAGGTCAAGTCATTGTTGACGATTGATGATTTCAATAGGAAAATAATTAAGGACTGTCCCTAAAAAAAGTTGGGTTTTTATAGCAATTGTAAGATCAAACAAAATCATAAACTGTAACAGATACATCAAGAAAATTAAGAGAATTATAGATTTCCACTTCATGAGAAAAATGTTTGATTAAGGACGTCAACTTTTTTTTTTAGGGCAACAGCTACATGAGGGTAATCCAAGTTGGGCAACTCCCCTTTAATAGCATAGGAAGGGATTTGAAATGGGGGATGCGGAAGGGTAGAGGAAGGTAGCCAAGGGTTACTAGGGCCCCCGGGCTATATTTTAAGGATCCTACCTGGCATTCACCTAAAGAAATGCAGGAAAAACCCTAGAAAAACCTGCATCAGGTAGGTCGGGCATTGGGTACTTGTCCCACGCCCTTCCGATAGCGGGAGAGGAGTTTCCTGTGGGGACGTAGCATTCTCTTCTCCATGCCGCGATCAGTTTAGGAGGCAGCTGGCCGACTGTTCCAACGGGAATAGCGGACAACTCTTACCGTATGCCCAAGGTCTGAGACCCCGGAACATACATATCTCATAACAGGCCGAGGTGCCTCGGCTTGTGGGAATCTTAGTAAAAACGTAAAATTCAACACTAAATTCAGATCCATCACCATCCAAACGGGTGATTGGGGATAGAAGCGAATAATGTTATATGACTATGTGGTCTGACGGTATAATAAGTTACATGATGGAACCAAGAAATCGAAAAGAATTGCTACGTATTAATTTAATTTTTAGTCTCTATACTGTCTACATGTGGTCATTAACTTAGCTTACAAGGAAGTCTCTTTGAAGCACAGGAAGAAGAAGATATCCAGGATTTAATAACTTAGATCGCAGTATATTGTGATCGATTTCGAGTCGAGTTATTTTTTGTTTTGCTGATGCCATTTCAGTGACAATGTGCGCGGGAAACGTTAGGAATTTTTTGGAGTAGCCTAGAGAGAGAGAGAAAGTGTGTTTCTCCCAGACAGCTTGTGAGAATAATGAGTCTGTCTGTATATAGCAGCGTATTACAAAACTGATTTACAAAATCCACACCTGCAGATGTAAATATTTATCTAAGTTTGGTAATTTTGTTATAAATTACCTGGTGTCCATTAACCTGTTGATCTGGTGCAGTTACATAGGTAAAAATAGGACTGAGCTGCTCTGGGGGAGTGGAGGGGGGGAGGGTTAAGTACAGAGACGTTTATTACAGATCAAACAATTATGAAACACTGTGATTTGAAGAAACCAAAAACCAGCAGTTTCTAGACTCATTACTCCATCAGTACGTAAAATTGCACTCATTCCGTGGTAATTTAATCTAGAAGATGGCAACGGAAGATAAAAAAAAACACTGACGAGAATTGGTCGTTGTTCGTGCGGAATTTCCCGCAGAGTCCTTATAATGACCAGTAAAGATAATTGAGTCCCACGAGGAAGAGGAGGAGGAGGAGGAGAGAGGAAAGTGGTGAGACTTAATTTATGAGCGTAATTTGTCACGATGCCATTAGTGTCATAGGAATTGACACCCAGCGGCAACCGGCGTGGTAACTACAGAGTCGAACCGCAACCTGCACTCAAATGAAGCCAATTACAGCGAGTGGGAAAACAATTTCATTGCGAATCAATTTTGGTAACTACCGTTGCTTAAATACTATCAATTTTTCCTTTAAAAAAAAAATTCACAGAAATAATTGTGATTATCGCAATTAGTTTCCAATACGAACACACGAATATCTGGAAATTATAATAATAATAAAATTGTCATCGATTAAAAGTATTTATTATATTTTATAATTTAACTAGCTGGGTGCCCGGCGTTGCTCGTGTACTTATTTATATAAACTCGAAAAAGCATTTAATTGAATACTTAAATATATTCCTTGAGTATTTCAGGATATAATCGTCACTCAGTCTTCATACATTACGAAATATTAAATTTATGAAATTGTTAGCTAGACTCACAACTAATACAGCACGAAAATTAACTTACATTTTCCGCAAGGATGGTAAAGTAATTCGTATTCTTCTTTATTATCATTCGATGGAATATTGCTGTATAAAATTATACTTTTTATTTAAAGAACATATTTCTGCTTTATTTCATTCCTAATAAAGGAAATATTTCCTTTGTTCGTTGCGTAGTAACGTCTCTCTCATCGCGTGACGTCATTGTCTCTTGGCGCGCAGTAATTTAATATTTAATGATCACGGTTTTTAATTATAATTCTTTCCACATGTATGCTAGGCGTTTCTCACCCTCACAGTACCGTTTCTCGTATTTTGAAGAATATGTGTACCAATTTTTGTTGCATTCTGTCCACGCGATAAAATTTGTATAAAGAACAACGTAAATACATACATACATACATACATACATACATACATACAAATATACATCCTTTTTTATTATATAGATAGTAGATAATTAAAGTCTTGATATTAGAGAGTGAAGAATTTGATTTTGGAAATTGTAGATGAGTCACTTTTCAGGTCTACAAAAAGAATTGACAACCTGAGGAGGGTATCTCAGATGGTAAGAGCACCACGAACCAAACGAAGTTCATGGGATCGATAGCCGATCAGATTGAAATTCTTCCTTCCAACATCGTAAAAAAAATTAATGAAGTACAGAAATAATGGGGATTTGTGATAATAATCACACTTAAAACAATGGAATTCAGTCATCTAAAGACGATATAAAATTTCTCTGGGTCATTATTATCGAGTAAAACATTAAAGGAATTATTTTCAGTAATTTTTGTACTCGATATCAGTTCCTGACCGGTTAATTATTCCTAAAACTACAGTAATAAACTTATCAAAACAGCCAATCAGAAAAAAGGGGCCATGAGTTTTTAATCTCGTTGACTGGGCC
This sequence comes from Zhengitettix transpicula, assembly GCA_037074705.1. Lineage (NCBI taxonomy): Eukaryota > Metazoa > Arthropoda > Insecta > Orthoptera > Tetrigidae > Zhengitettix > Zhengitettix transpicula. Next base: position 80,299,619 of record CM073593.1, read on the forward strand.
ATAACTTGTCTCGGATTCCATTTTTCACTCCTCAAATATAGACATCGTCACTAACATCATATCAGCAAATTATAATTATCTGTCTTTTATCAACATTAATAGGCTCAAGTAATTATTGCATTCTTCTACAGCAATTCACCAGGACCTCAATGCCCCCAGGATTAATATCCTTATTATAATGGTCTACATAATGACATAAGGCAATATTACATTGGTATTATTTACCAAAGCTTGTTACGTAAGGACCCATGTGTACGAAATTGAATGCATCGATTGCAACGCTGTGTATATTGGTCAAACGAAAAGGACTTAAAAGACGAGAATAAAGGAACACAGAGTGAATTATAAATCACCCACTCATTTATTTCAAAATATATTTATTTAATCAAACGATCAACTGGACTGACGTTAGGAAGCAAAATTTCTGATCCTGCTCTGATTTTTTAATGATTTTCTCCGTACTTTCTACGTTCAAAATTCTTCTGTTCTTTGAATGCCACCAACTATCTCATGCCAATCCAATTTGTATTTTCTGCCTAATTTTCTCTCATTAAATGTTACACATCATTAAATTTTAAATTACTCCGTATTTTTTTAATAGTCTGCCAGTAATATTTCTTGATTATACAGCTCTTCTACTTTTTGAGTAAATTGCCAATTATTCTGTTTAACATACATTGCTTGTCTGAAGAACAGACTAATATAGTCTGTAAAATTATTACTTATTCTCCTTGAATTTAAATTCCTATTTTTCTTTTAATTGCTTCACCGCTTCCTTCAACTCCTGGGCGAAATGAAGAAGTTAAGCTGCAGCCTCCTTTTACTGACGCCTTTCATTGCTTCCATCGTGCACTTTCCTTATGTATCCTAAGTTCAAAGAGATTCAACCCTTCATTCAATTAATAAAATACAATACTCTGTGTTAAACGTACATCGATTAAATGAAGAAGTGACAAAAGAGTATTGTAATACCCAACTTGTCGATTATTATTGTTATAGGAATTTAGATTAAACAAGTTATTAAATTTTATTAATCAAAACAATTTTATTAATCTAGAATACAACTCAAGAAAATCTCTGTATATTGTTTATATCCTTTTACCTCAACAATTAAATTTACACTAATAATCCAGTTTCATTTTTTTAAAAATCAGACTCTGTACCCCAGGGTCTTTACTGGGTTGATAAGGAAACGGAAAACTAAAATTTACAATTTAAACAATGCAATTAAATAAAATGAAAACGAAATCTGATTCATTACCCTTATTTAACAATTTACAGAATTTATTACTGAATGTCTACTTACAATTTTATTTGGGTTTTTCAGGAATGCACTTTAATCTACAATGCCCTTCTGTGCACAGACTTTTACACACGCTTCACAGACACGTTCACTTTCTCCTTTTTAATATCCCGACTCCTGACAGCTTTCATGGACTAAAATGTTTATTTTATTTTTAGGCACGGCCACCATTCAATTTGACCGAATATTTATCACCGCCTCCAAGTCCTCCTCCTTTGCGGTCTACATTTCAACTCCTATGTCTTTCTCGTTCAGATTCTGGCACCACACTCCACGTCCATCTCCTCCCAACTCTGACACCACACAAACTTTCATCCACGTTCTCTCTGACATCCAACTAACTTTTATCTGCTTCCCCCTCTCCAGAATATTCCCTTTTTTCACAGTTTTTTCGAGTTTTCATGTTCGCCAAACAAACACCACCTGTTGGCTTTCTCACGCTCCGAGAGCCCCTCAATACAATTAAAATAAACATTTCCTTTTAATATAATTGTGTGTCCACAAAACTTCTCTGATTATGCCTTTAGGGTTAGGTCCCGATGTCTGTCAAAACCATTAGCTCTAAGAGCCGCTAAACGTCCAATTATAGTCCTCCCCTTCTCTAAGAGCCGCTTATCCATCATGTTATTATTATCTTTTTTTATATATACAAACCACTCAAGAATCCCCAGTCTGAGTTAGTAAACAAATCTGATGAAATAAGAACAAAATTTATGTCCTTCTTAACTGGGTATTACAGTATTTTATCACTTAATATTTACTGTCATCTTCTTTAAATTACCCTGTGTAAATTATTCGTGGAATTATTTTTCTGTTATCAATACGTTGAGAGTTATTTTTATTACACTTTAAACTTATTTATGTCTCTCACGTGAATTAAGTTTATGTAATATATTGAATCTTAAAGAAAAAAATGATATTATATTCCAAAACAATCCTTGTGGTTGATAATATTTTTTTTTATTATTTCTGATCTAGTTTATTGTTCATAAAGCGGAATTACTCGCGGCGAAATTTAATATTAGGTGACGTAAGCAATCAATAACGATTAAATTAATTATTTTCACCCGCTGTTCCGTGAATGCGAAAGCTTCGACGGCGTTTGATATTATCGAATCGACGAGGAAAGGAGCCTTGCTGCAGACAGGGAAGACTCTGTGAAATACCTCGGCAGCTTTTGTCGTATCTGGAAGGGAGCGAGGCAAGGCTTTACCAGGAGACAGACTGCGAGGCGATAAATTCCACACGAGTAATTGAAGAAAGATTCCTGGCCACTTCCAGCCAGCTTCCTTGTCACCAGCGTAAGACAAAGCTTCTCGCTCTCTGCTCAACCTCGTCTGCAAAAATAAGTCAGATCGCAAGCAGAGGCATCTATAATCATGTTCATACTTAAAACAGAACAACTTTTAGCCTCCTTCGATTAAAAGTCATAAATTAACTGTAAATCCGCTAGAAATTCTTCTAGTAGCTCTTTATTATATATATATATATATATATAATTATAAATGCTATTATTTAATTTATCCACGTAAACCCAATGGCGCTTAACACCCCAAAGAAATCACAGCAAGAAAAAATTCGGCAAATAAATCTTTTACGGACCTAAGATTATCGTTAACATGAAAATTAAACGAGGTAAACTACCTTTTTTGTCTCTTAAATATTGCAAATCCGACATTTTGTGGTGTTGCAAAAGTTAAAGGGAAACTATAAACAGGAGGAGCTGCTTCCTGTATCATACATCACGTATCTGGCTCTACAGACGAAAATATTAGATTTTACTGGTAGAATTGAGTTATAAGTTTGCAGGACAAGCCATTGTCATTGTCATGATACAGAAATATTAGCAATAATAATAAAATTAATTGTGTACGACGTTGAAGCAGAACTCAGAATATCTACTATTCTGAAGGAAAGGTTCGTCAGCTCGCCTTTACTGAATTAATTACGATTTTGTATCATTTACCCACTCTTACTAACGATTCTGCAATTTATTAGCAAATAAATTAGAAAAATTTTATGTTATACAGACACAACCTTGCTGTCTTACTGTCACGTGTCTGCGTTGTGGCGAGACGTCTCGCGATGCCCAGCGTTGTCCCGCGATGTACAGCGACGTACCATTCGCCGCCGTTTAAACCAAATTTATACATGATGCTTCCACGCACAAAAAAAAACAAGATGAATGTCCAGTCCTCATAGAAAGCCGTGTTTCAGCAAAGACAGCTGATTCAAATTATACTTTCTACACTGCTACTGCCCAGCTAGGAAAAAAACACAGTTGTCTCAATAAGATCACATATCCGAGTCGACGGATGAATATATTGGATTTTGAAAAAGAAATAAAGTTCTACATACACAGGACAAGTCCTTGGATTTTATCATATATTATCACTAATAATAATAAAATTTAAGATACCCTTTGGCTTAATAACCGAATTAGAATCACGACTTTATTATTATCTTTTGAACTAATTTACATATATATATTGTAATACCCCTCTTGTTGATAATTATTGTTATAGGAATTTAGATTAAACAAGTTATTAAATTTTTATTAAACAAAACAATTTTATTAATCTAGAATACAACTCAAGAAAATTTCTGTATATTTTTTATATCCTTTTACCTCAACAATTAAATTATACTAATAACCCAGTTACATTTTATGAATCAGACTCTGTACCCCAGGGTCTTTACTGGGTTGATAAGGAAACGGAAAACTAAAATTTACAATTTAAACAATGCAATTAAATAAAATGAAAACAACGTCTGACTGATTACCCTTATTTAACAATTTACGGAATTTTTTACTGAATGTCTACTTACAATTTTATTTGGGTTTTTCAGGAATGCACTTTAATCTACAATGCCCTTCTGTTGCACCGACTTTTACACACGCTTCATACACACGTTCACATTATCCTTTTTGATATCCCGAATCCTGACTGCTTGCATGGACTAAAATGTTTATTTTATTTTTAGGCACAGCCACGATTCAATTTGACCGAATATTTATCACCGCCTCCAAGTCCTCCTCCTTTGCGGTCTACATTTCAACTCCTATGTCTTTCTCGTTCAGATTCTGGCACCACACTCCACGTCCATCTCCTCCCAACTCTGACACCACAGTCCTACATCCTTCCCTCTTGCGCTCTGTCACCCGACTCCACGTCAATCTCCTTTGAGGTCTCCTGTCCAACTAACTTTTATCTGCTTCCCCCTCTCAAGAATATTCCCTTTTTTTCACAGTTTTTTTGAGTTTCCACCTTCGCCAAACAAACACCAACTGTTGGCTTTCTCACGCTCCAAGAGCCCCTCAACACAATTAAAATAAACACTTCCTTTTCATATAATTATGTGTCCACAAAACTTCTGTCACTATGCCTTTAGGGTTTCGTTCCGATGTCTGTCAAAACCATTAGCTCTAAGAACCGCTAAACGTCCAATTATAGTACTCCCCTTCTCTAAGAGCCGCTTATCCATCCTTTTATTATTATCTTTTTTTATATACAAACCACTCAAGTAACCCCAGTCTGAGTTGGTAAACAAATCTGATGAAATAAGAACAAAATTTATGTTCTTCTTAATTGGGTATTACAATATATATATATAACTGAAAGCTTTAATATACACCTTCGAGACTGTTGGTTAAGGTGTCCCGCAATATATATGCGTCGGCGGCGTAGATGTACCCGTACCCGTCCACAGATGTCGTGTCCAGAGCGAAATGCTTCAGACGAATTTTTCGGATTTTTCTACGTTAAAATCATTTTGGTACAGAAATAGAGGTTCCAGGTAGTTCTAGTATTTTTATAGAATGCAATAATTACTACCATCACTAGAATTTCAATTCCCGCAATTACCAGAAGTAGGACAATCTTCCAGCTCCTAATTGCGAGTCATAGGTTATGGGTCACAATTCGCATATATTGACATGTGTGTGACAATGAAACCCAGTATTAATAACCCCAACGTTTGTTTTTATACTTCGATGACTGACCCCTGAAGCCTTCACGCTATGATGTCGTGTGAACCTCAGCACCTTTACATTAATAATTTAAACAATGACGAAATTATCAAACATGCCAGTGAATGTAATTTTCGTTAAAATGTATTCAAATATTCCAAATATTTGTAATACGAGTCTCTGTTGTAATGACATGTCCAACCGTTGAAGTGGGAATCAATCATATTAAAAGACGAGAAAATATTTTTCCTGCGTCACAATTAATTACATTTCCTAATTAAATGTCATAAAATTTAAAATGTTTGTCGCCGGAGCATTTTAATTACTTTCTCCGGAACTTGTAATTTTAATTGATGTGGGAAATCAAAGGTCGGAAACTACGTGATTGGCGGAAAAAATTTTATCAATCGGTTTTCCAAACGTGAAATAAAGGGAAGTTTAAAACTGTTTTCGCAGTTTCGTGAAATTTTTTGTTTTTGTGAGTGTGCCTTCAAGTTACATTTTTTTCCCCGTCCTCTACATTTAATAATATTCCACCCCCACACTGATCCAACGTTACTGTCCTTAATTTTCAATAAAAAAAAGTTTGTACTGACAAAAAGATTCTCTTTCTTTTAGAGAGAAGTTTTTTTTTAACTTTAGTAAAACTTTTGAAATTGGCTGCCGGCAAATATCGGAGATATTGGTTCTGAAGAATGATTGACACGTTCTCTGAAAGAAAAAAAATATTTGTTGTGCAAGAAAAAGAACTCACTACTTCTTTTTGACATTTCATCAGAAATTTATTCTCGAAATAAAATTTATCTAACCACTAAAGCTTTTGAATATACACAGATAATTCAAATTTTTGGGTTTTCAATAACAGACTAAAATTAATAAATCTAATAAATAAAATAGAGTGTTTGTCAATGTGATGTATGTTTTTGTGTGTGTGTGTGTGTCTGTTCTGCATAAAAATCTAGTAGAGCAAATATCACCAAATTTCGAGTACGTGTTCCTTGCAAGCCGCCAAGAAACACTGGGGGTAAGACACGATTACTACATCCAAATAGATTATGAATTCAACTCCTTTCGGCAAGGGTTGGGAGCACCATTAGGGATCGGGGTTGAGGGGCGTTACTAGATAATAACGCGAAAACAGCATATATTGGAGTCAAACCCACGGTTATGGTCATCGCTGAATTTAATTATGACATTCAACTTGCCGTTTAACATCCAGGGGAGGGGGTGGACGGGAGTGGAAAATTTCAAACCTTTTAAAGCGGCCGATATATTTGTCGGTAGATACTTTTTTGTGGCTCAATGTGATAGATACCGTTTCTCCAGATATTTGTGTGTTTAATTGCAACCCATTTCGGTATTGGAGGATAGCACTTTTAAGGGTGCGGGTGGCGTTACATAAAAATAACGAGAAAATAACCGAGTTTGGACTCAAATCCGGGGTTTTTGGATGTCGCTGAGTTTAATTATGACAACCAGGGCAACGCCGAGAGAACAGCTAATAGATAATAAATTACCTGTCGTTCGGAAAGCGCTTACTATTTTCAACATCTGACGAAAGCAAAACAATTGCAAAACCTAGTGGTTTTCATTTACCTAATTTTTTCTGTTTGTTGGCTACTTTTTATCTACTTGTTAATTTAATAGTAACACAGGCGATTTTTGTTTAATTTTCTTAATGTATTCAACAGACACTTTAAATTTATTAATATTCTTGATGTCACAAGACTTCGATCCAACGGCCGTGGTGGCGTCACTCGTGAGATTAAAGCTTCCAATAATCTTTTTTTTTCCATTTTTTGTGGTAGCATATTACCTTCATCTGTGAAGCGATGATAAAATCCCTTTTCTCCTGATTGAATTGGATTTGATTGCATTGGAAGGGAAGATTTCTGTAACTCGCTGGGGATTTTTTTCTTTATTAAAGTACGTATATTTTTTTTTCAAATTTCTTGGATCCCCGTGCGAACGGTTTATAAACAAATAATATAATCAACAATAAAGAAAATATTGAAACTTAAATCGTAATGGATGTCTGTAAAGAGTCCTGACTCCATAATTATAACCACTGCATTGTGGTTGCATATTATATATCGACGTGAAGGAAAATAAAATAAGTATAAAGAAATCCCCTGTCATCCATCATTAGAATAGATTATTCTAATTTATTGGGACATTAAAAAATAATCATTCGTTTAATAACAATACATCCTGCGTGATTAAATTTGATAATTTTTTATTCAGCTGTCAATTCTTCGTTCCTTAATTACGAAAAGAATTATGTTCAATCTAAACAAATAATTATTTATTTTTATTATAGACCTACTAAATTTATCAATTAATAAGACACAAATTGCAAAGTGAAATGCAACTTCTGTACTGTGAAATAATAAATTGGATGCTAAGAAAAGGCAAGAAATTAATCCAATAATTGACTCGACGCCACTCGTAATTTAAATAAATAAAACTGCAATTTTCAGAAGTTTAAATGAAAATATTGGCAGTAATAAACTTTGTCGTGGAGAACAAAAATCAAATATTTCAGAAAATAAAGTTATTCTAAATTTATTAAAATAAGCATGACGTCACGCTATTCCCGATGACGTCACTCACTAAGTGTGTCAGCGATCCTCAGAACGAACGAAAATATTTGCTGTAAATAAAATCAATTGTCGATTGTTTGGATCTAATAAATATGTGTAAAGAGTGTTCGTAATGACTTTACGTCATTTTTCTCCCATGACGTCATTTTCTGTATTTATAAGTAGAGACAAAACGTCGAGCGGTAATGATATAAAATAATTGATGTTAATAATTAATAACGAAAAATTAAGCAACAGCAGGCGACGTGAAAAAATGAATCTGTAAAGGAAAACAACCAGTAACATTAAAGGATAAATGTCAATAAGGTATTGTGAAGAACCGGTTACCAGTATCGAAATAATAAACGTAATAAGAAAGCTAAAATGTACCCAATCTGCGGATATATATGGCATCTCAAGCAAAGTCGTGAACTACTGTGCCGAAGTCATAGCTACTCCCCTTCAAATCATATTCAACGCGTGTCTTTCTACCGGCATTTTTCCCGACTCTCTTAAAGCCGCTAAAGTTATTCCGATCTTCAAAAAGGGTTCGCCCACCGACGCATCAAATTACAGACCAATTTCTCTACTTCCGATATTTTCTAAAATACTAGAAAAAATTTTACACAAAAAGTTACTTGAATTCTTGACGAAGTATAAAGTAATTACTCCTGCTCAACACGGCTTCCTCAAACAAAAATCTACGAGCACCGCTATGTACGAGTTTATTCAGAGTATACAAAATTCCCTTGATGAAAAACTGAAGGTAGCCGGAATTTTTGCTGATCTCTCGAAGGCATTTGATCTTGTAGACCACAGCATACTCCTCCAAAAATTAGAATATTATGGGATCAGAGGCAACGCTTTGGCACTCTTTGAATCTTATCTCAACAATCGGAAACAGAAGGTAGCCTTAAAAAACAAAGCTGGTGAGGTGCACTTGTCAGAATGGGAGGGCATTTCTTGTGGCGTGCCTCAGGGCTCAATATTAGGTCCCCTGCTTTTTCTTTTGTATATTAACGATCTTCCAGAATATATGGACCCTATAAAATCTGTCTTATACGCAGATGACACTAATTTGTTAATTACGGACATTGATTTAAATAATCTCAATGCGAAGATTGAGACTGCATCTAGAGACCTAAATACTTGGTTCGCCGCCAATAAATTAACACTCAATGTACAGAAAACTAAGTTAGTTCGTTTTACAACAGAAACCAACAACATCGTAACGGATAAGTTCTCTGATCATGCGACTTTCCTCGGCTTGCAAGTCGACATGAAATTAAAATGGAACTTGCACATTGATCGCCTCGTGCGCAAACTTAGTTCTGTTTGTTACTCATTGAGACTATTGACGCAACAAGTTGATACCAAAACTGCTTCACTAGTCTACTTTGCCTACTTTCATTCACATATGTGTTACGGTATTGCCAACTGGGGCAATTGTTCTCGTAGTGTGGATGTCTTCAAACTGCAAAAACGAGCCATTAGAATTATATCAGATTCAGATGCTAGAGAAAGCTGCAGGCCGCTGTTCAAAAGACTCCATATTCTGACTCTACCTAGCGCTTACATATTAGAAATACTAAAATTTGTTAAACGCAACATGAACCTTTTTGCAAGTAACGGGGACAATCATGGCTATGACACAAGAAACCGTTCAGTTCTTAGGTCTGACAAGCACAGCCTCAGTCTCTATGAGTCTAGCGTTCATTATTCCGGTATCGCACTATTTAACAGCCTTCCTGATCATGTAAAGAACATCAACAACTACAACTTATTCGTAAAGGAGTGTAAAACTTACCTTGTCAATGGAACTTATTACTCCGTACACGAATTTTTGAATCGGTCTGACATTCGTTGAACTGCCTTGCCTACAAAATTGCCGAATATGCTATAAATATGTAAATAGTTTATCCAGTTTTCCCCTTTTGGTTCTGTTTTCCTGCCTCTGCTTTCTGTTTTAGTAAATATCTATGACGACATCCCTCCGTACCTAGCGACAGGAGATTAATACCAGGAAGTGATTTGTGTCGTGTGCGTGTTTCCTAAAAATAGTGTGTATGATTGTAGTGACTAGACTAATATAAACAGATATGAATTTTTGTGTGTGTTTTTGTGTATTATAAGTTTATATGCATTTTATCTACTGTACATTTGTGACGAATCCTATTTCCTCTTTAGAGGGCTAATGGTGAATAAATCTATCTATCTATCTATCTATCTATCTAAAAATTAATGAATAAATACGTGAAATTGTATTTCGGTTAGTTTGTTATTACGTCAATCTATTATAAATAAGCAAGGACACAGCGTGTGAGTAAATGTATCAAATTTTTTTCATATTTATACGTCATTTCTTTTACTATCTATAAATGACGTCATAAGGTCTACAGAATGAAAGAAAATGTTTGATGTTAAATGTTATAATAGTTGGGAGTAAGTGAATATGTGGGAATCGTGATTATATGACGTCACATCGTTGTAATTAAATTTAGAAAATGTTTTTAAGTCCAATTTTGTAAACGATACGATGATAAAATCGATTTAAATTAAACGTCTTCCTCGTCTTTAAATTAAAACGACAGTAAAATCAATTTATTCGTGATTTTATTTCTGGTGTAAAGTTGATATTTACATAGTAACTAGGTTAAGTTTGCGTCCCGTAGCTGTTGTATTTAACGTCTCGAGGAGCTGAGATCTAGAACTTGGGCAATACCTCCAATTCCCCCAGAGAAATCCTCTAATCGCGACAGGTATTCTCTCCTCCTCAGTGCTTCCCCTTGAATGATATAAACTTCTTTGCCATCTTGTCTTGTCTTGTGACTCGTCTCGTTTTCCGCGTTCTTGTTTCCAAGTTCCCACTCTCACCCTCTTCCCACCACCCTCTGAAATACGTAGCTGTACTTTACGATGGGGGTCCCAATATTCTTGTCCCTGCAACTGCCGTCTCTCCCTCACGCTTCTGACAACTTCGCAATAAAAACGAAATCTCACCGACCATCCCTCTTTGTTTCTTTTACAGCGAAAGAAGTCTAATTTACAACTGAAATTACGGATGCGTTCCTTTGGCGAAACAGTATAAAAGTCGAAGATGCTCTGGGTCATGAATTTTAATGGCCATAAAAAGGAATATTCCATATTATATTCCTATTTATTTATTTCAGTGGAAGACTTATTGGTAGAAATGTGATGTCTTATTTCGCAGTACATTTCATAAATTTTATTCTGGGAATCAGAATGTCTTCAACAATATAAATGGAAATAATACACTGAAATTAAACGTGTAAGGCGAAATTCGTAATCGCATGGATAACCAGCGTGGCCCTGGTTGACTTATTAAACTCAGTGACATCCATAACCCAGGATTTTACTTCAATCTCAAGTTTCTCGCGTTATTTTTGCGTATCACCCCTCCCAAACCCCTCCCCAACCCCTCCCCAACCCCTCCTCAGCCCCACCCCTACAGGTGATCCATTCCCGATCCCAAAGGGTTAGAAATTATACACAATGGACATAGGGAGAAACACAAGAATCTCATTGTCCTCGAAACGTAAATATGGACCGTTTGAGCACGTTTGAAATTTTCCAACCCCGCCCCAAGTAGTCGTGTCTTACCCCCTCAGTGTTTGTTTCCAGTTCGAAAGGAACACGTGTACGAAATTTGGTCAAATTTGTTCCATGAAAAATATTCACATACACACAAACAGCCAATTTTATTTATTAGATTTCCTACGATTTAAAATAATGGTAATAACAGTGAGATTTAAATTAGCTGTGGTAAGAAAGGATTATTATATTACTATCTTTTGCTTTAGCCTTCTTTCTTCCATCAATTCGTCTAGCAGCTGCACTCTTCGTCTTCCACGATGACCTGGAAGTCGTTCATCAAGTTTGCCTCTCTCTTAAAAAATTTCGTCAAGATGGATCTACTCTTAGAACCTCTTCATTATTTAACATTTCTGTCCATTTTATATTTTACATCATTCTCCAACACCACATTTCAAAACTTTCTAAGTATTTCCTTTACTCTCTTACTTAATTTCCTTTTTTCTTAACCACGTGTAGCACTGTATCAGGTTATTCCGTCATTACAGGTTCTATTTGCTACTAATTGGATTCCTTTTATTCGTGAGTGCTTCCTTGACTATTGCCACAGGGAGATTGAATTGGATTTTATTATAATCTAAATATTAAACCTCAATTTTTTTATCATTTATAAACATAATACAGAATAATTGCAATGAAGTTTCATTTATTCTGTGCTTCAAGTTTCTCAGCGTTCATATTTATTTTAAAACTCATTTTAAAAAGGTAGTTCTGGCCTCAACTGTTTTTGTTCTTTACTTCACAACTACAAAGGCGGACACAAGGGTGTCCAATTTCTCCCTCTTGATACAACTCTAACAATTAATTATTTAAAGCTTAATTACCGCTCCTCGTGTTTTTAAATCTCCACCTTCATCTCTTACAACACTTATGCCTGTATTAAAAACTTTACTGCTTTGCGGACTCGTTTCTTTCATCTCCATCTGCTGGCCTTTCTTGGTGACCCCTTACACCTTTACCATCACTCAGCCCCACCCCCCAACGCTGAATTATATTATTATATAATATCCAGAATCACTAAAACAACTCGAATTTCGGTGTATATCCGTAGGTAAGTTCTACAATACGTTTACGTATATAGGCGCGATTATCGGGGTTATTAATTAAATATTTCACCTTAAATTTTAATATAAGTACCACTGAAGAATATTCAGATGAAGACTTACTGTAATATATCCAAGTAAATGTGTAAAAAATTAAGTACATTTTTTTAAGGGTAACAGGCTACATGAGGGCAATCCACATGGTGGCAACTCTCATTTAATAGCATAGGAAGGGATTTGAAAGAGGGGATGCGGAAGGGTAGAGGAAGGTAGCCAAGTGTTAACTAGGGCCCCGGGGCTATAGTTTAAGGATCCTACCCGGCATTCGCCTAAAAGTAATGCAGGGAAAACCCTAGAAAAGCCTGCATCTGGTATGTCGGGCACTGGGTACTTGTCCCACGCCCTTCCGATGGCGGGAAAGGGGTTAGCTGTGAGATCGCAGCTTTCCCTCTCCATGCCTTGACTGGTTTAGGAGGCAGCTGGCCGACTATTCCAATAGGAATAGCGGACATCTCGTACAGTATAACTCCTCTCCCGCTATCGGAAGGGCGTGGGACAAGTACCCAATGCCCGACCTACCTGATGCAGGTTTTTCTAGGGTTTGTCCTGCATTACTTTTAGGCGAATGCAGGGTAGGATCCTCATGTAGCCTGTTGCCCTAAAAAATAAAATACAACCGCGACTGTTTTGGCCGTAACGAGCCAGCACAATGAGTGTATTTTAGGCAATTCTCAACGTATTGTAACAAACAAATAATTAATTGGAACGAGAATTAAATTCTGCACAACTTTCTTTTATGACAAATGAATGTACTACAACCCATTCCGCAGATATCAGCACTAGAAAGACGACAAACTGCATTACTTCCGAAAAAGACGAAATTTATGCTGAATTTAACGAACGATTTTTACAGTTTCATTAGACCAAATGTCGTAATCAAATACACTATTCGATACAGAATTTTATGCTCTATAATTTATTACTGTGAATTTTTTCCAACAGTATGCTTCATACATTAGCTATTAGCGAAAATACGAAAATAGGTGCAAACTTTCGTGGTTTTTAGGCCACAAAATTACCGGGGCCTTTCAAATAAAAAAAAAATTGTTTCCAATTTGGCTACAACCTGGACAAGTAGAAACGAAAATATAAAATACCCGATATTATGCATGATAAAATGTATATAGCTACTGGGCTACAGCTCCACATTTCTTATTTTACGCTGTAATCCGTCAATTGACCCAAAGGTAAAAAAAAAAAGACGTAGCCTATTTAGACCCTAAATTTTTTTAAATCGAATTTATTCACTATATTGTCAATAACAAAACAATTTGATAACTACGACTGTTCCTGACATCGTCATCAGTTCAAATATCTCGAGAGAAGTACTTGAAAACTACTAGACTTAATGGTTGTCTACTAAACATTATAAAATATCTAATTGGCAAGATAAATTCTTATAGTGTAATAAAAACTGTTTTAAAGACACACAAAATTCTGTTCTATAGTTAAATGCACGTTACATAGTGCAAACCGTTAAAAAATAATTCAAATGAAACCTGTCAAGTGACACATCGATTTTCACGTTACCGTGACGTCACTCCTGATAATTACCGCCTCGTTGCAACACTTTTCCACGTATGGAAACAATTGTTATGTATCGAAAACTCTTGCACGCCTTTCAAAATATTCAAATGAATAGTAAAGAAAGATTAAACACACGCTATTTTTCCCTGCACGCTTTTCTAATTATTTAGGTCAAGAGGAAAGGAAGATTAAAGACACGGCATTTTTTTTCCTGTAGCTTTTGTTAGGTTAAAAGCGTGTTTCAGGACGTCAATGTTCGGTAATTCCCTTGAATTAGATTTCTTGTATACTAATTTGATCTCCTTAGCATTCGGATCTCTCCACGCTGTCTCCTCATTCTCGCCTTTCTGTAGAAGTTATATTGTCGGAACTCTTCTGATCCTCTCGTACGTTTTTTCCTACAGCCTGTAACAGAGTGTAACGAGTGCGACGTTGTCGTTCCTCCCAGTCAGTTGTAAACTTATGGGACGGCCAACGAGAGAGACGTTGAGGATGTTCAGCAACATTTGGTAGTATCATCGTAACCTGAACTCTAGAGAGAACACGATCGTGGTACAAAGCTCCTTGAAAGCCCTTAGTAACGAGGACACCCTCATCAGCAAGGTAGGTGAGAAACTAGGCGGCTTTCCTCGGTATCGAAATTAATCCTCCACATATTACGTAAACACATGCATAATCCCAATAACTCTCTCTGCTATGATCGTGTTCCACGGGTAAATTGCAAACACATTAGCAAACCGTCAATTTGAAATCCGAATTGATTACTTTTATCTGTTACACAAGTTTCCTGAATATTCTGGAAAGTACGAATGGTCGAACTAATTTATTTCTGGGACTGAGTTGCGGATTCTGGGGCAGCTACAAAGCATAAATGTAAATAGTGACAGACACTCGTTAATTTAACCAAAATTTAATTTTAAAATAAGTTCGTCGTAGATTCCACGACGAATCTTCTCTTCTGAGATAAATCTCTGTTCCGCTTGAATATTGGACGATTTATTTTGTGGCTTTATGGCAGCTTTGCGTTTGCTTGACAGGGGAAGACTCTGTTGGTCGCTCCTCTCCTTTGGTAGTGAGACGTGACCGCAATACAAGCCTCCAATGAGCTGTTGTGTCTCCGCCATTACTGAAAGTGGAGGATTACCATAAACCAAGTGGCTTTTCGGTAAGGGTTGGTTTCCAGTTACTGCGGAGACGTGGGTTAACTGCATCGTGTAACACAATCACAACATCGTAAGATGTTTATGACAGTGTTCAGGAAGTAAGGATGCTCAATATAAGAACCTATTTTACAGGAAAATGAATTTATAATATAATTTATGTCGAAATTCTATCTTCACTGACATAAAAAAAATATCCCAAATTATTTCTTTGCCAAAAAATAATTATTTTAATTTAATTGAGGAAGTCATTATTATGTTATTAAGCGAGATTCTTAATATGTTATTGCTAATAAAACAAGCATAAATTTGCTATTAAAGAAGTCTTGTCTAACTGTCAAAACAAATCCACGCAGATTGATGACGACATCCAACGCGTGATTAAAAATGTCCTCCATAATTAATAATTATATTTTTTACTTCCTTCGACAACTATTTTTCCAGAAAATTCAACTAAATTCTAGAAATATTCTGACATGTTGTTCTGGTATCCATGATAAAGCCGCTGTTTGATGTGTTAGAAAGAATCCAAGTCCAACTATTATTAGCAACTACTGGGAATTTACCTGGTGGAAAAATTATGTAGCACTACAACTTAAGAAATATGAGGAACCTAAAATAGTTGCCTTTGTAAAGCTTTTTTTATTAACCTGAAAATAAAGAATTGGTATTTTTACTCAACTTTGTTATTAAAAATGGTCATTTAAATTATTTTCATCAGTCTTGATCGTATTAAAATTGAGAAATGTTTTTTTCAGAGGAAGATATCATATCATGAAAAAAAATATATTATTTCCTCTTTAAGTTAAACCGTTTTAGAAACACGAAGTAACAACGGTATTTAAGCAAATATATGGAAAGGATTAGGAGTGTACAATTTTAAATAGAAAAAAATAAATAATGTCGTTAAAATGTACCTTGAAAAAATCGAGATACGGAAACGAGAGACAGAAACAATTTCAAGTGAGACGGACGAGTTTTGGTTATAACAGGAAAACAATAAATAGAATGTCACGGAGCACTATAGGATAACACGTGTTGTTCAAACATCAAAAAAGGGAGAACCTTATAATTCAATAACAGAAAATACAGTTTTCGTTAAAAAGAGAAATTTGGTCGAGTGTTTTTCGAAGAGGAGAAACGAAATACAGGGAAAATTTTAAATAATGGCAGAAGAAAGAAAATAAGAACAGTTACACGCAGTGAAGGTCTGAACAAGTGACGAAGCCTAAATTATATCGCGTTAGATATTAAAGCAGGATGATTAACAAAGTTTTCCGTTTTCCACGGAGAGGAAATGAATGTTTCGGCATAATAATAATAAGACTCAGTTCCTTTCGTTTCTACGAAAGCGAAATTGCGTAATAAGGAAAAATGTCTTCCCTCGTCACTGCCGAAACTTTTAGCCATTGCCTAAAGGAAAACAAAACTCCGAACACTTAGCTTTAATATTCTTCAGCTGACACCTAAATAGCACTTGTTGTTCAACATACACGTTCAAAATATTTCATGGAAACAATTATTTGTTATCTATATACGCAAATTACGGCAAAGTAACTTTTTTTCCACAATTCCAATTGGATATAGAGAAATAAATTATTAAACAACTTGAAGAATTATACATTGTACCAGCTTCACTCCGGAGTTTCATAAAATCCTTGCGCCACCTAATGTCACTGAGTTGCGTCCGCACTCTCCGTAGTCTGGGAAACCTTGACTCTATTATATAATAATGACAAATACTGTAAAATAAAGTATTCCTCCAGAATAAATTAAATATCGGTTGTGGTGGTCTTTCAATAAAATGCGATTTAAATTATACAAGAAAATTAATTCATTTACAAATTATTTTAAATTTCATGTCATAATTACACAAATTATTTTCCTTTATTTATTGAAGATGACAGACCTCCGTTTAAAATGAAAAATCATAACTTTATCTTGTCTAGTCTCGTAGTCTTCGTTTTGACTTTCCCGACACCCTGTTTCTTCATTGTGTTAATATACTTGTCAAAAACAACGCTGAACATCACAGCATAAAAAAATAAAACCTGTGTTCCTTTTTCTCTCGCTTTTTATACCTCGTTCCCCCACCTAGGAAACGTCATCGCTTTCATCCTACGTGGCCTTAACATTGAAGTTGTTTCTCACCTACACTGTGTTTCCCGGCGGATCGGAATATCCTTTGTTATTAAAGCAAACCATTATTTTGAAATGGCAGCCACTTTGTATCTGATTATTGCCAATCTGGAATAATTATAAAAAATTAACTGGATCGTACAATACAGTAGTCGATTCAACGGTTGAAATAATTACGGTCGTTTTCTATAGATTTACGTATTCATTACACGATTAAGCTGTTTGGTTACACATGTGCAAATAATTTCCTTTGACGAAAATTCAGTTATAAATTTCATTGTAATAGTGGTTTTAATATACGATTAATAGTGTTTTATTACACTGTATGCTCCAAGCGTTTTACTCTCTCCTCTTTGAATCAACGATTCTCCTTCAATCACATATAATTTTCCTTTAAAATTTTCAAAAACCGTATAATGCAACAACCTTAATCAAATATTTTTTCGTAACTTGTCCAACGAGACAATTTCTCTCCGTTCTTGCCCCTTACGTGTTTATTATTTTTCAGTCAGCGTTCTCTCAGTCGCAGCAGACGAGGTGACCCTTTGATTGACTCCATCTTTCAGATCACATATCATTTCTGTGTAAAAAGCAATAAAATTCCTAGCCATGCAAGAAATATACTCGCTTGGCATCAAAAGAGAGACTGGTCAATCAGTCTGCCACGTAACTGAAAAAGGCGCTTTCACAAACACACACACACACTCACAAGAAAAAGGATAACGTAAGGGAAGCAGGAGAGTAAGTTCTTAGGAGGCGCTTTAACGAACCGTGGTTTTATTCTATTGCAGATAGAGGTTTGGAGTAAGGTGGTGAGGGGGTGCAAAGGGAGGGACAGAGATCCACTTACGAACGTCTACAACGAAGAACCTCCTACTAAGTTGCACAAAACTTCTTAACAGATAAGATGAAAGGGGAAACTGGAGGGCTTGGGGTGGAGGGAAAGTCAGGAAATTGGAGTAGCTCTATTTACGAGAGAAAGGGCACGTGCTTCACAAGTCAATGCGGAGGAAGTACAACAACAACGAATATACAGAGGACAGTAACTACTGCGGACCCATCCGCTTTTTATTGGCCGCCAGAAGAGAATATTTAGGACGAAAATTAATATTTGAGGTTGATCATATAATAAATACACCGGTCTATAATAATTAACGGAATATAGAAGTATTTTTTGAACCTGCGGATGTTTCGAATCAGCCAGGACAATTTTGTGGGTCTCATTTGGCTTTGTATAAAAATTATCTCACTCGAAATTATAGATTTACCAGGAAAATTAAGGTGATTTTGGGTCATTTACATTCACCGTGAGAAATATTATCTATTTCGAATGAGAACCTGCTTTTCGTTGTCATCGCTGACACAAGTCGAAGTGTCTGTATCCCAATAGTATCCCTACACAGTTGCTACAATCACATGTTCATTGGCAGCTGTTTGTCAGCCCATCTACATGTTCATCTGCCTCTAGTGTTTGCAATTGAGGTCTTATCAATTTCCTTCCATTCGCTCACTTTGAAGAATATCCATTTCAAGCACACAAAAAAAGTAACCACAATTTTCAATCATAGCTTTACAAAAAAATTACGATCCCCAACGAAGTAGTTTCTAGTTTTCCCTATTGAACATTTGACACTTTATCCTCTCCGCGTGAGAAAATAGATAAAAGTGTTTTTTGGGGGGGGGGCGGTGTAGACAGGCTATGTATAGGGCAATCCACATAGTGGCAACTCCCCTCTTATAGCATAGGAAAGGGATTTGAAAGGGGGGATGCGGAAGGATGAAAGAAGGTACCCAAGGGTAACTAGGGCCCGCGGGCTATATTTTAAGGATCCCACCCGGCATTCG
This sequence comes from Zhengitettix transpicula, assembly GCA_037074705.1. NCBI lineage: Eukaryota > Metazoa > Arthropoda > Insecta > Orthoptera > Tetrigidae > Zhengitettix > Zhengitettix transpicula. Next base: position 80,318,860 of record CM073593.1, read on the forward strand.
CCTAAAGAAATGCAGGGAAAACCCTAAAAAAAACTGCATCGGGTTGGTCGGGCATTGGGTACTTGTCCCACGCCCTTCCGATAGCGGGAGAGGAGTTTGCTGTGGGGACGCAACATTCCCTTCTCCGTGCCTCGACCAGTTTAGGAGGCAGCTTGCCGACTATTCCAATGGGAATAGCGAACAACTCTTACCGTATCCCCAAGGTCTGCGACCCCGGAACATACACCTCTCAAAACAGGCCGAGGTGCCTCGGCTTGTGGGAACCTTTGTCCAAAATCGGAGAGGAAAAGGCATACTCAAAGGTAGCCCCTTCGTATCTCACCTAAAAGGTTCTGCCTGCGAGGGAACATCCCTCGCAGCCCTCTCAGACGCTTCGATTTAAGTTCAGACAGCCATGAGTTATTATTTTTGATCCTGCTCTCACGCAAGCACGAGAAAAGGGAGTAACGGTTTAGTGTAGTCCAGTTGCAGACCATCCCAGTGGTGAGTTTGGGTAGGTCAGAAAAATTAATCACGCAATTCGTTTTAAATGCATTGTTGTTGAGCAATCAACATCTCTCTGGTAGTCAGACGACGAAATGACACACTCTTGAAAACTCGATTTAAAAAAATATTTATTTAACACAAACAAGTACAACTGAATCCACCATCACCAGGTTTCAAAGACACTCAACTCACACTCGCTCGTCCTGCCGCCAAACCGAGTACAACGAAACTTAAATGAAAGATATCACAAACACGTATCTTACTTTACAGGATCTCTCTGCTCAGGCATATGAATGGAAGTCAAATGAAATGGCGGCCATGCTGGACTTCCAAAAAGCAACGGACTTGCACGAAAAAATCTGAAGAAATGTTTTGAATACCTGATTTTAAAAAATTTGATAAAAGAAAATCGTAATTTCCCGTAAGTTTGTAAAGTAGGAAACCAATGGAGGTAACTATTGACGTCAGAGTCGTTAATTCCTCTGCTTGTCCACGCAACGAAAAATCTATATAATAAAGAAGTACGTATATTTGTATGTATATATTTACTTTAATTTCTATACCGATTTAAATGCGTAGACAGATTGCAACAAAAATTGGTACACATTCTTCAAAACACAAGAAACGGTACTGTGGGAGGGGGGGAGGTGAGAAGCCCCCAGCATAAACGTGGAAATAATTATAATTAAAAAATTTGGTCATTAAGTCTATAATTACTGCGGGCCAAGAGACCATGACGTCACGAAAGAGACGCGTTACTCCGCGATGAACAAAGAAAATAGTTCCTATTTCCGTAATGAAATAAAGTATATTTTCATGGAATAAAAACTAAAATTTTATCCAGAAATACTCTTTATAATGATGATAAAAAAACAATAAGTAATAATTTACGATACTTGCGGGAAATGTAAGTTAATTATCGCGTCATATTAGTGACACCAATATGGCGACCAATTGCTTATTTCATCAATTCAATCTTTTGTAATGTCTGAAGATTGACGGACAATTATATCCTGTAATACTCAAGGAGTATATTTATTAAGAAATTCGAATGTATGTTTGTTGGGATTGATGCAATAAAATTCAATGATTTTGTAGCTGTTCAATTAATACACTATCGGTCGAAAGTATGTACGGATCTGGGAAAGTTAGATTTAGGTTAAATAACTTCTGGAGTAAAGATTAATATAGAATTAAATCATTTTTCTGGTTTCTATAAATAAGCTCACGGGCAACGCCGGGCATACAGCTAGTAAATTAAATCAAATTAAAAGCGAGAACATTTGAGTTGACGGTCACTTCGACTTACAGACGCTTAAAATAAAGTGTAGAAAAGAATCTGTGAGAGACAAAAATAACTATATCTCATGGAAACACTCCTAATCGTACTAATGTTGACTATTTACATTACCTAATAAAATTGAAAGTGTCCTGATGATTTTCAATCTGACTTCTTAACGCCCCCTTACTCCCCTAACGAGGTTATTTGAACCCTTCCGCCCTCACACAAAACCATTCTTCACCTCAACATTGCTGTAATCCACGAAATCACGGTTGAAGAGTGTGCGGGGGTGTTTGCTGTGAGAGAGTTATTCACGATTGGAATTAATCTTGCTGTGAACAGCCGCAGACACAAACACGCGTAAATGTATCTATTAGAGCCTCCGCATTAACTTGGCTTCTTGCCGTTGCTGCCGCTGTTGTGTATCCAAATTACGCGTTTGTGGCTTCCATTTCGGAGAGGAAACTGTAACAACGAAATCCGTTACAGCGTGATTAAATAATTCATTGCAATCGGTTATTTTGTTAGTCATGATTCGACTCTCGACGGCGACAATTTTTATCTGCTGAGTTGAGTTCTTTTCGATACCACCAGTGACTTTCAATTTTATGATGTTCTGCCCGTTTACACCCTGTAAATTTTTTCTTTCCTTGTATCTGTGATCTTCACTTATTATATAATTCACGTCCACCTTATTTTATAAAATAATTAAAAATTATGAGACATTAGCAAACTATACATTGCTGCTGTTCACCCTAAGTAATAAAATGTGTCCAAACTCTACGACAACAGAATCTGGAGTTTAATTTCAGCAAAACCACCTTCCAATGATTATCTTGTATGTGCATTTTTTAAAATATTTTTTTAGGGTAACAGGCTACATGAGGGTAATCCACATGGTGGCAACTCCCCTCTTATAGCATAGGAAGGGATTAGAAAGGGGGGATGCGGAAGGGTAGAGGAAGGTAGCCAAGGGTTACTAGGGCCCCCGGGCTATGGTTTAAGGATCCTACCCGGCATTCGCCTAAAGAAATGCAGGGAAAACCCTAGGAAAACCTGCATCAGGTAGGTCGGGCATTGGGTACTTGTCCCACGCCCTTCCGATGACGGGAGAGGAGTTTGCTGTGGGGACGCAGCTTACCCATCGCCATGCCTTGGCCTGTTTAGGAGGCAGCTGGCCGACTATTCCAATAGGAATAGCGGACAACTCTTGCCGTATGCCCAAGGTCTGCGACCCCGGAACATACACCTCTCAAAACAGACCGAGGTGCCTCCGCATGTGGGAACCTTAGTTCAAAAAACCAGAGAGATGTGAGAGCATCCCCAAAGGTAGCCCCCGCCAGAGCTCTCTGGGAGGATTCACCTGCGAGAAATCCTCTCGCAGGCTTACATGCCCAAGATCCCGTTTTTCTAGTTTTATAGCAGCTGCACCAATCACCTGACTAGAAGTGTTTATCCAGAACGCTTCATATTTTAAGAAATTATTCAGAATACTATCATTCCCTCATACGATGATCAGAAACGAAACGAGTCGTGAGCTAAAAAGTATTTATATATCTCAGGATAAATCCTATACATTCACAATTACGTCACTAGAGAACATGGAGGCTCACGGCCAACAAAGTACATGAAGGAACAAGAAAGCGTATAAACATTTACGATTAATGATTCTAAATAAAAATCATTACAAAAAAGAAAACCATAATCAAATTCACAACGACAATTCAAAATAATCAGAAAAAATAATGGAAACCAATTAAATTAAGTTTCAGTGGGAAACTAATGCATTATAATAGAACACACTTTAGCATGTGAAAGGAGCCTAATAATTATTTATATTCCGTTCAATGATTATCTTATTTTCCTTTAAAAAAATATTTAATAATATTTATTGTAAGAAAGTAAAAAACCGACGTAGGGAATTTTTTTGTGGTAGCTGGTGATGGAGGGAGACTATTTATTTTAGGACAATGAGGTCGTCAGCTGGGTTTCAGAAGGGTGGACAGTTGGAAGCTGGACTCCTGAGACTTAGGTCGTGAACAAAGTGAAGTTAACAGAAATTAATCTGTCAAAAGTGACGGCAAGACGTACTGCAGTACCTGGTTCCAGTCTCCGAGGCCATTTATAGTGGCGAAACGGCGAGGTAATTTATATAATACATTTAATTAATATATTAATGTAAATAGCTTCTACTCATATCAGTAATTAACTGGGCTTTTTCACCCTTACTTTGCCTTTGTAAATAAATAGCTTAATCTGCCACATGTTGTTCTTTAAAAAATCCAATGCCAGACGACTTTCGCTTCCATTTGAAGAATAATCTAACATTATATCAGCAAAATAATGTGAAATATATTTTTTTGTAAAACTCTAATGACCCTGAGTAACAACTCTTCGTCTTTCCAGCCATTCAGAATGCAACAACAAATAATGTTTCGTGCCATTTAAATTGCTCCAATTGGAGATAACAAAAACAAAGATGCGTTGTCCGTTCATTACGAGAGAGCGGGGACGATTCATTAGTCATCCACCGCCGCCTAATCGGATGAACGCAACGCGATTGGCGAGTTATGGATTAATTAGCTGCGGTTCTGCAGGGCTGCTGGGAATTAACTACAATTCCAAAGCGACGCACAGTGGGACCCAACTTCTTATCAAATGATTCCAAGTATATATTTATATACATATTTAAACGATACGTCGCGCTCTGAATAGACTTCATTTCCAACCCTTTTATTATGATTTCTTGTATTTACGAAACTTCAAATTGTGTTGCCATTACGTTAGCAAATAATGATCCTGTTTCTAATATATTTCTGTTAATTCGCGGCACGTGGAGTGTGACGTGTCAGTCACCTAGAGCCAATAGTGTAGTTACTCTCTGTGCCAACAGATGGCGATCACTTCAATATTTTCTTGCAACAAAAATGTTACAAATTACCGTAAAAAAATCTCTCTCCCGCGCTCTCTGTCTCTCTCTCTGTCTCTCTCTGTCTCTCTCTGTCTCTCTCTGTCTCTCTCTGTCTCTCTCTGTCTCTCTCTCTCTCTGTCTCTCTCTCTCTGTCTCTCTGTGTGTGTGTCTCTCTCTCTGTCTCTCTCTCTCTCTCTGACTCTATGTCTCTCTCTCTGTCTCTCTCTGTCTCTCTCTGTCTCTGTCTCTCTCTCTCTCTTTCTCTCTCGTTTGACTGTATCGGCTATCTTTCTTATTCATTATTATCTATCAGACGTAACTTATTTTCATTTTATCATTTCAGAGATGCCTCACATTAAATCAAACATCACAGCTATTGATGTACAAGCAGACGCTATTAAACTCAATAATTGCTATGATCCCTTATTATTACGCTAAACCTTCTGTTTTTCCCATTGTCGTTGGCCCCTTATTGTTAGGCCACCCCTTCGGCTCTCCCATTGTCGTTTCGTTTTCGTCGCTTTCGAGTGTTGCCAACTTGACCAGTGCAGTTGTGTCGCTCTAGGCTCTTCTTAGCACCTGCCGAAACGGACAAGGATCCCAGAAACGTTGTGTGGTATTTATATTACCTTTTTTGTTTGTATTGGCTATCTTTCTTAATCGTTATTTTCAATCAGACGTAATTTTTTTTCATTTCCTTTTAAGCCTGTAGGATATTAAACCCAATGAATCGGCTCGTTTCTGGTAAATCCGGAGAGACTCGTAAATTCCTGCTTTCTTAGCTTATCACATTTCACTTTAATTATGGCAATCCCTGATTTTTTTTCTAGTGATCACTATGGAATTTTTCCCTCATTTGACGTGTTTTGAATAGCGACTCTTCTCGCTTAATTTCGTGTTTAATGGAAGTTCAGAGGGCTTTCGTCGGTGATCCGTTTTGAGCTCGTCGTTGTGGTTTAGTAATAACCTGTCAGATGCTAAAGGCTCTATGAAATAAATTCCCCCAACCCGCATCATAGCGATTAATTCCCACTCGAAATTTACGTGTGTTGATATTGTTGTTTATTCGAGCATCTGTTTCGGTCGGGAGTGTTTAGTTATTTATCACAGAGTCAATTAGTCAGTTCTATTTTGTGTGGCTTTCGATAGCAAAGAGAGAGAAACTGGCTATTTTAATGAGCTTTACGTTTTACATCGGATCACTGAAAGCAGCTTAAGTTCTTATGAAATACGACGACGGGTGACTTTCTGGACTGTGAATTTCTGTCGGTAATTTCTTTATTATTCCGTCTCGTCCTCCTACTCTGACAAAGCTTCGTCACCGGTTGGAAAGTAAAATATTATAGCAGCATTTTCTACGCACTTTCAATGATTAGTCCTCTATGTTACTGTACCTCTTTACCTACCTCTACTTCTCGCGATGTATCGCCACTATTTCTATATATATAAATGTGGAAGTTATTAAAATCGTTTTATGTTGTAAATTAATAAAAAAAAAATCACCAGTGGTGACATAATAATGTCAAATACTCATGGCGTATATTACAATGGATTATATGAAAGAATTTTAAGCTGAATATGGCGAACGTCATATTCAAAGGCTACTAATTAAAGAAGTGAAGATTAAATCCAAAAAGAAATATACTGAGCATCTACTGGTATTTTACTTATTAATATTTATATTTCTTTAAACCTCACACTCCTCCTGTCTTTCGTTAGCTGTCTTCAAGTGAATGGAACATAATAATTAAGAACATTGTATTTTAACGGATGCCCTAAATTTGGGCGTCTGAGAAAAATTAACTTATGCAAAATATGGAACAAAAAATGAACAAAATCTTAGAATACTTGATAAAAAATCTACTAAAAGTAAATCCGACAAGAACTAATATACTATTATTTAGTATATGATGCAATGAATTTTTTTAGGAATATATACAGACTGTAAGCAATCTTGGGTTGAACACACTGACTACATCTGCAAAAATAGAAACTCATACCTACTAAACATACTATGTCTTAGTACTTCCCCACATCCAACTATGTCATTGAAATTTGGGGCGCTACCTCAGAAAAAACAAACATTAAACGTTTCCTTTTAATACAAAAAAGAGTTATTAGATACATATAAAGACTCAAAAGTGCAGAATCTTGTAAGGAAGACTTTTTAATAATTTTCCACACTGCCTGTATATGATCTATATGTATACAAAGTAATTATGTTGGTGGGAAAAAAAAGAAAATTAAGTATGCAAACAAAAGTAAATAACAGGTATCAATACTCGGGGGTAAGGGAAATTATTTTAGAATCAGGACAAATAAAAGAGGCACAGACAACAACAACCAAAATTTTTAAGAAACAATAGTGTTAATAAGATCCATGAATATATAAAGAAAGAAGAGAATAAGTTATTTGCAGTAGATCTAAAAAATATATAGTTAAAAAGTCTCTCTACTGTAGGGCTGACCTTTAAAAATATATATATTGTATCTTAATAATATCAGTTAACATAATCTTAAATATTAATCATGTTATATTAAAATATAAGTTTTATTTAATTTAATTATATGTTATATTTCTATTATATAATTGACGATTTCCCATTTTGTATTGATGTAAATTATGGAAATAAACATTATCTGTCCAACATTTGGCTTCACTCCAAGGAATACACAATACAAAATCCGACAGACTTGAATTTTAATAGGATTATTAGTTACCAAATTTTAAACACAAAAAAAACACCTTTCTCTTAACGTGGAGCGAATCAAAATTCCAGTAAAAATCCCGTGCCGTCGGAGGGTTGCATAAATAAATATTATATCCTCATCATTCTGAATCTGAAGGATGTTGATTGTTTTTCATCACGAGTTTGCCTTGAGAATTCATGTAAAAACAGAATATCGTCGAGGTTATTTTAAATTATCACTCGTATTCGTTCGTCAAGAACTCACACCAGGATGCAGCATCGAAATTTGATGTGTTCTTACGTTTTAAACTAAGAGCCTTAATAATTTGTCCCTTTAAAAAATATTGACGAGTGTTGGTCTAACGTTAATTTATTTATGAAATATAAATAGAATTAGGAATCTTAAAAGACAAGTATCTTCAGAAACTATTACGATTTTATTGTCAAGAATGGTTCTAAAACACTGGAGAACAATTAGACAAAATATTAGAATAGTGTGAAACATATATTGACTGGCTTCTGAACTTAATTTTGGAATTTTCAATCACCAAGTTTTCGAACACTATTTCTTTATTTCCGTAAACATAATTTTTGATTCTCTTCAAAGTTTTCAGCCCCATTTTTACTGTAAAGTTGATCACATTTGGGTTTCTCTAGTTGTCCCTCAAGTCTCTTACATATCATAATTATTCTGTTCTCCATTTACAGGCTTTTAATTGAATGCTGTATTTTTTACGTCATCACATATTTAAGTTTTTTTTATAAAATTTGGTTGAAAATGAAAGCTGTGTTTCTTATTTTAATTGTTGTATATACGTTTTCTTAGCTTCATAAAGTATAGTAAATATTTTAAAAGGAACAGAAGAACTCGTCCGTCCCTGAGTCCTTGATATATCCTCGCAAGGATTTTTTTCCTGACACACCCACGTAATCTTTTTGAAGCGTCCCGTACGTAATTAAATGATTATATTTCGCTGTAACTACGCCACTTCTTTTCCTCCGATTATTATTTTTCCCCATTTACTTTATCTCTAGTGAGACGCTTGTAACATGAACTCAAAAGCAACGCAAAGTCACGGCTGCATTAAAGATACAGATGTGTGAGTGCGTAGAGACACGCGTTTAAGCGTTTCACTTAAACTCTCTCCGTTGCTCTGGAAGAGAAATAAAAGAGGAGTATATAAACCTCTCATCATAACTCCCCGCGGAAAAGGAAACGTCGCAATAAAAAAAATTGCGGAGTGAGGTAAATAAAAAGAATTAAGGGACGAGAGAAAGCACATGTAAACGCTTCCTACGTGAGAGGAGAAGGGGAAAAAAAATCCGGCAATGGTAGAGAGAAGACGCTGATAATTTCATGTGCTCGCTAATTTGTTAGTCGTGGAGTTGAGAATTTTTTTTTTTATCTTCTGAAGCACTCCATATCTTGAGGAAAAATGCAGCGAGAAATGTTCTGTAATTCACACGCCATTTTTAAATATATTCACGTACGTTTCGGTGTGGTTCGTTTTCTCGTTTCAATTCTTCACAGATTTTTACGGGTGCGGAACGCTTTTTTTGTTTTTCTATTTTCGGAATCATTAGTTACAGACCTACCACTTTGGCGTCACAGTAGTTAACACACTTCAAACAATATTGTTAATGAGAAATTTACGTCTGTTTTGAAAATTAATAATAAGAAAAAAATAGCCAAATACAAAGGAAGTGACGATATAAATGAACTCAAAAGCAACGCAAAGTCACGGCAGCATTAAACATACGTTTCCTTTCTTCAGGTGCGGAGAAAACTCACACTCTCGTGTTTTTTTAGTTGTGTAGTATTTATTTCTTCACTTCTATTGTCTGTATTTGCGTATTTTTTTCTTATGATCAAAATTATTAATTATATTGTCCTCAAATCCTGATTTGTACCTTCTGAATAGTCCCCGAAAACTCACAGAAAATATTTTCATGTGACAATATTTAAGGTCTAAATTCCTCTGTATAAAATCGTTTACCAAAATAGTTTCCTGAAAATAATTAACGGGCATGTCACAGTTGTCCATGATATAGGTGATAGTTTTCGGAGAACGGAAAAGCGAAACTGAGAATTGGGGATAGGAAATAGAATTGAGAGTCCGGGAATGCGTTAGCACTCAGGAACGGAGACTGTAAATTTGTTGTTGTTTTTTTTTGGGGGGGGGGGTAACAGGCTACATGAGGGTAATCCACATAGTAGCAACTCCCCTTTAATACCATAGAAAGGGTAGAGGAAGTTATCCAAGGGTTAACTAGGGCCCCCGGGATATAGTTTAAGGATCCTACCCGGCATTCGCCTAAAAGTAATGCAGGGAAAACCTGTATCAGGTAGGTCGGGCATTGGGTACTTGTCCCACGCCCTTCCGATAGCGGGAGAGGAGTTTGCTGTGGGGACGCAACATTCCCTTCTCCGTACCCGACCAGTTTATGAGGCAGATGGCCGACTGTTCCAATGGGAACAGAGAAAAACTTACCGTATGCCCAAGGTCTGTGACCCCGGAACATACACCTCTCAGAACAGGCCGAGGTGCCTCGGCTTGTGGGAACCTTAGTTCAAAAACGGAGAGGAAAGGCGTCCCCAGAGGTAGCCCCTTCGTATCTCTCCTACAAGGTTCTACCTGCGAGATAACGCCCCTCGCAGCTCCTAAATCTGTGTATGTAGAGGTCAACACTTGAAGTAAAAAAAAAGGTTTTCATTAAGACAAAATATGGAAAGACCAAGAGCCACCGTCTTGATCGAGAGTCCAAGAGAGCTTCGCGCAATTTTTCAGAGCTTCCTGAGGATATTATATTCCTTCAATACATATGAAACCCAAACAACGGATCAAATATGGCCGTCAAAAGTTAAAACACATTCAGGTCATCGTCAGAGACTAAATGCAAGGTAAGGGAGACAGAGGCTGCTCTACTCTGCTTACATCCTGTGTCGTCTTAACCTCATCGTCTCCGAGGAAATACAATTTTACAGCAATAATTTAATTACGATCCTTCAATATCGTTACAGGCAGACGAAGATATTGAGAAGCAAGTTATGAAGGTGTTTTTTTATTAGATTAAAAATAAATCGAGAAGACCTCACTTGAAGAAAAACGTCATCGAGTTAAATTTCAACAGAATTTCCAACCACGAAAATTTTTCATTTCTTGTAACTGGTATTACAACTTAATCACCACCATTGCATTTAACGGGTTTCTACCTGGAAATCTCCGGCTCCGACTTCCAAGAATTTATTCTCCGAGAACATTTTATTTTATTTTCTTTCATGAAATAATCACCTAAATTAAATTGGCTTCACTCGTTCTACTACTTTCTTTTACTTATTCTTCCTACCTCTGTGTGTGAGTGTACGCCTGTGTCTTGATTTTTTTTATTTTCAAGATTTTATCCTTAATTTCAGCTCTAATATTTTTTTTAGGGTAACAGGTTACATGCGGGTAATCCTCATGGTGGCAACTCCCATTTAATAGCATAGGAAGGGATTTGAAAGGGGGGATGCGGAAGGGTGAAGGAAGGTAGCCAAGGGTTAACTAAGGCCCCCGGTCTATGGATTAAGGATCCAACCTAGCAATTCACCTAAAAGTGATGCAGGGAAAACCCTAGAAAAACTTGCATCAGGTAGGTCGGGCATTGGGTACTTGTCCCACGCCCTTCCGATAGCGGGAGAGGGGTTGTCTGTGGGGACGCAGCATTCCCTTCTCCGTGCCTCGACCAGTTTAGGAGGCAGTTGGCCAACTTTTCCAATGGGAACAGCGAACAAGTTTTACCGTATGCCCAAGGTCTGTGACCCCGGAACATACTCCTCTCAAAATTGGCCGAGTTCAAAAACGGAGAGGAAAAGGCAACCCCAAAGGTAGCCCCCCTTTTTTTTTAGGGCAACAGGCTACTTGAGGGTAATCCACGTTGGGCAACTCCCCTTTAATAGCATAGGAAGGGCTTGACACGTGGCAACATCGGGCGAGTCTCTCTTCTGAACACGAAAGAGATACTTAACTCTGATTTACAGCGAGGGTTACGACGAGACAACAATCAACTTGTAGTTGGCTTTTTCTCACTTCTCCTTTCCTCTTACTTGGCGTCGAAACAATAGCTTGGCTCTCGCGTATGAGACGTCGCGACGGCCAATAACCTCGCCGCTCGTTGTCGGTTAATGGAATCCTCAACGCCACAACCACGCCCTTATAAGGAGCGAGAGGAGCAGGAGGTTCCAATAACCGTCATGCTGTTAGGGCGGAAGCAAAAAATAACATAAGGAAAGGAAAGAAGATGGCACATAATCACTGCCCTTTAAGGAGAGGAGGAAGAGCGCACACACTTTACCGTAAAATCTTATCACATGAGAGTAGGAAGTTGGCCAGGTTAAAGCGTAGTGAGGCTTGATCTTTCCTCCCCCGCGAGGATTAAGCGCCATAATGACGTCAACGAGGAAAACAACGACAGTAACTTTTTATAATCTCCTGCTTTAACTCGAGGCACGAGGGGATGGATAAACAGATAACGTGAAGATACGAGGTCACTACTGAAGACCGTCTCACAGCTTTAAGGACGCCGTTAAAAGTTTCCACCCGGATAATGACCGCTTCCAAAGTAAAGGTTATTAGGTGTGAGAGTACATTTACATGAGCTTCGTTACGTAATAACAGGATGAGTGAAAGCACTTGGTGTAAACAAGCGGAAAAGAAAGTAATGAGGGGATTTGGTTTCGTCGTTAATCCAGCAAGACACTAAAAAAAAATCTTATCCTCACTAAGATTCTTCTTATAAGGTTAAAGACATCAAAAATTAAATAAATGATTTTCAGTCGCTTAATTTAATAAGCGGAAATTTAATTATCTAATTTTAGTGTAGCATCCATTGTACTAGTGTGTGACATCACTGGCAGCCATGTTTAGAATCGCAAAATACAGGAGGAAACCATTTATTCTGCCTTAAAACTCATCATTTTGAACCCCAAAAGCGACCAAAGATTTTTCTCAGTGTGAAAAATGGTGGCTGCTCCTGAGAAATTTGCGATTTATCAGCTCACAACGTACAAATGGAAACGTGACAATAAAAGTCACAAACGGCCCACGGTTCATAGCAACAGATTGGATGCAGCACCACGATAACGCAAGGTCGTGCACCGCGATTCTCTATAGTCCTAATTTAGCACCTTGTGGATTTCCCTACCCCATTAAATGCGAAGGAGCCTCCGTAGAAAGCGGTTTACGTCACGTGAAGAAATGGGAAATGTTTTTCAGATTGTGTGAAGTAAAATGTAAAGTATAATTAATATATTCTGAAATTAAGTACGATAATTATGTATTAAATATTCCTCTAAAAAGTATTCAATACATTTCCACTTACACCTAACTATTGCTTTAATGTGCATTGTCTCGTATTTCTTTGTTCTGATAAATACTGCATAGATTTAAATATTTCAATTATTTCAATACTACAGGGCAATTATTTCCATAATCACGTTATTTTCTCATTTACTTATTTTTTTCACATATTTTATCGGATTTATGTCATTTTATTAATTTATTTTCCCCTTGAAGCAGTTTATTTTATTTCTGCTTAAAACTATGCATTTGTAAAACTTTAAATAGACCTGGTTTCTCTTCCTGGAGACTATATGTAGTACAGAATTTCCCACTGATCGAAATCCTTGGCTTCTGTCACATTTATTATCATCACTATGATGACTTGCTAACTCTGAATTTTTAAGTTATTTTTTTAATTTTATTTTAGGAATTATCATGGAGTATTGAACCAAATTTCGAACGGTTTTTCTTCTCCTTCCAATAATCCTAACAATCTCCTCGTATTTTCACATCTGTTATTTTTTCTTTATTCACCGTCCTCTATCTTTCCCTCTTATTGAAACCACTTTCCAACGTTCTTCATAGATTATTATTTATTTCATAACCCTCCGTCAGCTTCGGGTATCCTTCGTTTGGTGGCTTCGACTCATAGTTAAAATAGTTTCTACAGATTTTTTTTTCGTTTCTAATTACAGAATCTGTTTAATTCCTATTCATGACTGCATTTCAAATGCACGGTTTCTGACATTCCGTCACAATGGTATTTAACGTAACGACTTTGTGATTCGACGCCAGCCTTCCCTCCTCTCAAGGAATGCTCGGGAAATATTTCACTATCGCCTTCCTGAACGCATTCTAATTCCCCAGAGAGGAAAATTAATTTCGCATCTCTCATTCCTCCGTCGCCATCTATCTCTCGTTCGTTTCCCTTTGCAGAAGAATTTAAAAATATTGTTTGTCCCGTGCCGAACATTACTATGTCCCCTTTCCTCCGTTGCAGTTCCATTGTCTTACCTCCCTTTATTGTTGGGCAAAACAAAAGGAAGGAGGGCAGACAGGAATAAAAAGAAAGCAGATTCCAACTCTGCTCTGAAGATGCATTCAGATGCAAAGTAAGTTGCGACGTAATTAGCCAGCGTTCTGCGGAAAATAATTTAGGGTTCTCGTGGTACGCCGTGGAATCTCCGGCAAAGGGGAAGAGTGGCAGAAATGCATACGTCATTATCAGGAGATTGTCTCGTTCATTGAAAATTTCAAATCATGGTCCAGAGTCATCGTTTTATTAACATAACTATGTTTGATTGGGAGAGAAATTCGTGTAAATGTGTCTCTTACGTTAAGTTCTGATTATATAATATGTATTTCTACGATGATATTATATAAAAACTTAACGACATAATGTATAACGGTTTACATATATATATATATATATATATATATATATATATATTGTAATGCCAATTAATTAACACATTAATTGTAAATTAGAAAATATAAATTGCTTGAGAAATATATTCTTGACGGCGGTACCGGACACAAAACAACAATGTAGCCAGGTATTGTTTCCTTTGTCTGAAGAGGCGAGGCGCGCTCAAAATTGCGAGACGGTAGTTCAGTTGGCTGAAGGTTTGGTCAAGTACAGGTCGCATTAAAATGTTGAGGAGAGAGGACACATTATGTTTTGGTAGAGTTCAGTCTGCATTTCGGCTCCTCAGCGATCGGGTGGTCGTAGAAGAACTGTTGGAACTTGGAGATTAAACACGTACCGAGAGACGAGGACTAAAACGAAAGGCGAGAAGGAGAATCGAAATAAACTTGCAGGAAAGCATAGACAAAACATTTACACGCGCAGAACTATAAAACCTGCTAAGCACAGACAGTTTTGGTGCACATAGCCGAGCAGAAGTCAACCGAGTGAGGGAGAGACGAAGAGGAGGTTCCTGGTTCCTGATTTTGATCTAAAAAAATATTAAGTGTAGAATCAGTGAGTTTTAGTAGAAGCTGTGCAAAAAACGGTCATAGTGCTTCGTAAGTCAAAAGTATCCTGGAATGCTGCCGTGAGTACCAATATAAAACAATTAATTATGTAAACCGGATTAAAAGATAGTCGTCAGATTTCGTTCTCTTCCTTTGATAAAATTTGTTAAGTAGAATCCATCTTTTAGTATAATTTCGTCGACAAGTAGATTTCGTCTTTGTTAATTGACGAGTAAATCTTTTTATTGAAATTTGTGTTGATAAGATTTCTAAATAAATGATTAGTTATTATCAAAATTATGACCCTGAGATAAATTCTATTTGTAATTATATGAAAGAATTGTTTTAAATATTTGCTAATAAAAATTTGTTTGTTTTTAAAGTTCATAATTTTTCATTTAAAAGTCCATCACGTTTAAATATTACAATATATATATATATACATATAACCTGTTCTACACATTAAAATTATTTAATGCTGCAGTCTGAAGTAATTAATAAAATATACGTTTTATAAAAATTATATGACCTGTATTACATACAATAATAATTTTTTATGGTCAGAAATAAAATTAATAAAAATATTAAAAAAGTAATAAGGAAACATGATTTTATTAAAAAAAATGCTTGAATTAGGATCTCTACCATTACAAAAGTTTCCTTCAAGAACATCTAAAAGAATTATTAATAAATTCACTTAATAAAGGTGAATAAACAGGCAATTAACTTACATTTAATCAAACATTAACATGTTTAAAACACTCAAATCTCTTAATTACTATTTTCATATATCCATTACAGATTAAAATAATACCGTTGACTGCCAAACTACCAATGGCCAAAATGACGTGAACAATGGTATCAAGTAAAGTGAAGATAGCAGTTACAGTTTTGATCTTAGCAAAATGTCAAAAATTTGTAATTTAACAATTAAAGGAAGAGTAAAAATTTGTAAATAAAAATTAAAAAGTCTTATAATCATAATAATAATGAATCATAAATCTTATTGACATTCTGAGTGTCATTTTGTACATTAATAGCTTTATTGCGCGATGTAATGTTCAACATTTAGCTCTTCTCATGCAAAATATTGTCATTTAACCAAACAATTGGTATTATGATTATTAAAGTAAACATGCTTAGTAAAAACTGAAAAACTGAAAAATGTTCCTTAATCTGAATTTTTAAAGACCATTCTGTCTGTCCTATATAACATGCTTCTCAATTCAGACAATCGATCTGGTAAATAATATTGTGTCTGTCTAAATTCTGGACAGGATCCTTAAAATTCCTTATAAAATATAGATTATTACATTAACTAAAAACAATCTTAACAACAGAACTTCCAAATAGGTCAAAAATTATGTTGTACATCTTCCAACAATGAAGCTCGTATTCTTTCTCAAGTTTTCTTATATTTAATGGAATTAATTCTAATTTGAATGTGTTTCTTAATAAAATTTTGGGGATGAAGGTATGAGTTAATTAAAATAATGTTATAAACTTTTTCCAAATTTTGCCTGTGGAAACTGTGATGAGACAATTTAATATTATAAATATTATAATTTAATATTAATATCATAGAAACTTTTAACAGAGTGGAACCCTCCAGATATTTTCATTACAAATATATTTCACATCACAAAGATATTTAACACCACACAAAGATTTTTACAAATCAAGTTTCAATCTCATACAAAGAAATGTAAAACATATCACACAAATCTTTGCAGTACTTATTAAGTCTATATTAAAATTCCTATTATCTTATTTTATACCAAATATTTCTGACATTTTGCAGTGGAAATAATAAATTAGTTTTCTTAGTTGTTTATAATCATCTCTGACTTAACTTTTACAGATCACACAAACAACTAATAAAGAAAACAGAACGAAAATTTTACACAAATATATATATATATATATATATATATATATATATATATTGTAATTATTAAATATATGATGATTAATTAAAGGAAAATATTTAACAAAAATATTAAGATTAAAAAACCTTCTAATTGCCAAAGATTATTTTATCAGATGTTTTTACCGGTTAATTACCGTTTACATAATTTAATTATTGTGGTTTGTACTTACAAATGTCCTGCTGGTACCAGACTTAACGTTTTCGAAGCTTGGGGACACAATTCACCGAAAAGGCCATTAATCACAGACTCTACACTTGAACAAACACACGGTTGTATTTCTTGGATTATTCCTCCAAGAACTCGATTATATTCCGGTCAACAGTTCGCACGTATTAAATTTCAATGTCTTTTTGCGGACCTTCCGTACATTGCGCGCAGTTCACAACAAAGCTAGCCGACAAAGAGCTTGCCGTCATTGTTGTCCTTTTAAGAATTTGTACCGCTGAACAATTCATTATAATTTAAACAATTAATGGCCTCCTTAATTAGTATTACAATATATATATATATATATATAAATTCACAAATTATTTTGCATAATTGTAATGCATAATAAGATAATATAACATACTACGTAGTATATCTGTATGAAAAGATTAACATTGAATTTAAACAGTATTCAATCAACATAATTATTATTATTTTATTTCTAAATTATTTCAATACATAAAGACTACAAATAGTTGATGATGACAATTTATACCTTTTAAATAGGTTTTTTTTCCCTACAAGTCATTTACGGAGTAGAAGAAGTTAGTTGTTGAGCATAAATTTTTGACTACAACTGGAATTTCATGAGAAAGTTTGTAAAAAATAATGTTATTCGTTCATTTTCCACTCATTTTTCTGCTACCGACTGAGACCTTTATAACTCTTATATAGCAGAAAAAGGGTTTAAAAGATTATCGTAAATGTATATATATTGATTATTTTTTCAAGATGTTTCTTTTGACAGTTTTATTTAGGACCAATAAAATATTTTTTTGAGAAGACTAAGTCGGTGATTACGTGATGTTTTCTACTGAATTCGTGTATTTCGTACATCTTCTGCTCCTAAAAAACTTTAAAATATAAAAATAAACTCGCTTGTGAAAGTCTAACAAGTATTATCCAACGAGGAGAGGCATTTTTTACATTATTTTTCTTTCTTTCTCCCCGTGGATTCAAGATAGATTCGTCCCTTGAATATTAGTTCTAAGTGCACTTAACGGCTTACCGTTTGCAGTTGATACAGTCCGTTTTCTGGGAATCCTATTTCGTGTGACGTTTCTAACCCTCGTGGCTTACGGGTTAGGGTTGTTGAAGGTTCTCTCTAAGCCCCTATTAAAGCCCTCGGCACGCCCTCCACATCAGTGTCCAGCTCCGGCCCCTTAATTGAGTCCTTGATGTGTGGTCACTTGCAATCACATCAAAGTGAACCACTAAGCTGCAAAGAAATACCATCAAATTCACAGCTGCACGTCATTCTCGAACAAATGTATCCATCATCCCTTTCAGAAAAATATTACAGCCATTACAAAACTAATTTGACGTTTGACCATTCAACTATCAGACGTCCTCGTGTTCAATTCAAAATCAAAATTTATGACATGTTAATATCCGAATTATTTCTTATTTGGATAAAATATATTATATACATAATAATTTTCTTTTCTTTTTTACAGGTAAGAAAATACCACACTGTGACTCGTTCTGCAAATTTACGGCTTCCCATAAAGGGTAAGAAATTATAGTCCGTTCATTTTAATAATAATATCAAGATATAAATGTAGCTTATTTTCCCAGGAAAAATTTCTTATATATTTATTAAGAAGATGAAATCATATGGCTAGACAAATAATTAAAACCATTTAATTTTTTTTAATTCTAGAAACTATCACGAATCGAACCTCAGGGTGGTATTGTGGGACATTCGTTGAAAATTTTATTTAATCATCTAAATACATCTATTTAACTTTATAAGACTGAGACATAAATTATTCGACGTGAACTGTAAAGTAAACGTACAGTTTTAATCTTACATTTAATTAAACTATCTCTTTCAGTTTTCAGTAAATTAGAATTTTCCCTGTTTTAACTTTCTCATATCTGTGTGCGATCCATTCGTAAAATTTTAGAAACCATTGAAGAGTAAAATTAATTATTCCGTGTATATATTTAGAAATATTTTCTTTGTAATTTGATTAAATGAGCCATGTTCCAGGTAATGTTTCTTCACGTGATGTCCAAACCGTTCATTTATTTTTAATTTTCCTGTGCGATCAAAGTCAGTGGTGTGTTTTTGTGCGCAAAATAAAAACCGATAGGGGATGGGGCGGGGGCTGTCTTGGCCGCCCCCTCCTCTGATTTCGTATGCAGGAAGGAACGACAGCTGCAATGACTACCCATTTACTACACCTGCAATCCCGGAGGACAGCGCCGCTTTGCAAGAGCCAAAAAAAAAAGTTGTAGGACGGGGAGAATAAGTTTTAAGAACCGCGCCACTTTACGGAAGAATTGGCATTAAAAACGAGAGTAAACTATGGCAAAGGAGTCCAAAAAAACGTACACTATTCCAAAAGTAACTTCCCTTAGTGAAGAAAATACAAAAACGTACTGCAACGTCGTTAAAGAGTTAAATAAAATATTTTAAAATGCATGAAAAGGTATTAATTTATTTAATAAAACAGTCAACAATTAAATATTATTTATATTCAATTAAAATTATATTTCATTACTCGCTTATAATTAATTTTGATTGTCATTCAAAATTAATTATTAACAGAACACGTTTTATTTCAAAGAGTAATACACTTATTCTAAAGTTTTAACATTCGAGATAAAATGACTTGAAGAATTTTTTTTCTTAAAATTATTTTCAATACTTATTTAAATTACTTATTTAAATTACTGCTATGCAATAGAGGAATAATCCATTAAAATATATAAACGACTCCCTCAGTCAATAAAATGTCCCTAGTTGCACACCAAATTCCAATAATTCATTAAATTTTATAAACGACTCCCTCAGTCAAATACATGTTTCTTGCTTACCGTCCAAACGATGATTAATTTGATTATTGGGACCAGTTGACGAGGTAAGCCAAAGTAAAAACGTCTTGGCTCAAACTGACAACAAAATCTAATAAAAAAATTTAACGCAGAGGTTTTGCTTAATTTAGTTCCACAGAAGAGATTAATGGAGGGGGTCTGAATTTTCCTGACAGAATTTTCAGCAGAACGAGTCAGGTAGAAGAAAAAAAAATCTACGTTTTTGTAGCATATTTGTCCGAAAATGGCTCCTGTGTGTAGGGAGCGCTGGATGAGGGTAAAACTATTCCACAGGGGTTCTCCTCTCACACTTTCCTCCTTTATTCTACTTTATTTTTAGCTTTCTTTCTCCGACTGACAGGAATTGCAGTACGATCAATCAAAAAGCCTTTTCTGCTCCGGGAAAGATTCAAAGTTCATATCTCAATAGTTCTCGCTCTGTTTCCTTTTCTCCCTTCCCTTTTTGTGTGTGTGCCGCGCGAGTGAGTGCCTATGGAAGTGCTTGCTGTCTCGAAACTTTGATGGATTGCCTGTTCCATTAACATTGAACCGTTCCCGCCGCCCCAGAAATAATCACAATAATAATAACAATTATAGTGGTGTTCGAAACTCTTCCCTTAGAATCTTTTTGACAGGCGATTATTATTTGTCAGCATGATTTAGGCACAAAATTCTTTGTAACAAAGAAAATATTATTACATTTTTATACATTGAAACTAACCTGGGTTTTATTTCAAACATATTCACAAAAACCGTAAATAAAATATTGTCTATTTTCCATTTTTTTTCGATATACTACAGAAATTATCTGTTTCTATCGGTTACTTTTTCTATTTCCTACTTCCCTACCTCCGTGTATTAACAGGAAATACTTTCCTAAGAGTTTAATAAATCATTAAAATTACTCTGCAACTTAACTTTTAGAAAAAAGGAAGTAAATAATTATTTCCCTGTGGATACTGTTTTTTTCGTAAAAATCAGTAATTTAAATAAGTATTGAAAATCATTTGAAAAAAAAAATTCTTCAAGTTATTTTATCTCGAATGTTAAAACTTTAGAATAAGTGTATTACTCTTTAAAATAAAACGTATTCTGTTAATAATTAATTTTGCATGACAATAAAAATTAATTATAAGCGAGTAATGAAATATAATTTTAATTGAATATAAATAATAATTAATTTTTGACTGTTTTATTAAGGTTATGAATTAAATAAATTAATGACCTTTTCATGCATTTTAAAATATTTTATTTAACTCTTTAACGACGTTGCAGTACGTTTTTGTATTTTAATGAAGTTGTAATGATACTACGGTAAAACGTCATACAATATTTCAAGTCGTAAATTTATAGTATATATATATATATATATATATATATATTATTTCTTTAATATAAAATTTAAAAAAATTGGTAACATTCTTACAATTTAATAATAAATGTTAAATGTGTACATATTTTTTAAAATTCAAATTACTGAATAATACAAAAGTTTTGAAAATTTTATAGATTTATTTTAATAGTTTAAAAATGGATTATATATATTACTTTTATTTTATGGTATCGTTGTATTAATTTAATAAGTTAAGCGTTCTTTCATTGTACAGCCTATATGATTAATTGAGTTTTATTAAATTTGTTCAGTGTCTAAAATTTCCACATTATTCCAATCAACTCCATGATTTTCTTCTAATTTATGTATTGATACAACATTATGATTTGGAGTTAATTAATTATTTTCTTTCATTCCAGTTTTAAGAGCACGTCTAGTTTGCCTATTTAACTTTTCCACAATTATGTTGAGCACAAATATTTTTATACCTGACATGTTGCTTTTCTTTTCTGATTTTGTTTTTCTATTCTAACTTTGAGTTTTGTTTATTGATTTTAAAAATTATCAAAAATTAAAATTTGTTAATATCGATTTATAAATGTTAAGTATTTTTCATCTTCACTGGTTTTTTACCTCCACTGGTTTCCTTCTTCTTAAATTTAGTCTTTTATTTACGGTTATTAATTATTTTTGAAATGTGTATATTTATAAAGTTTATATGGTTATTAATTAAAATATTTTTTACAATTTTTAATATTTAGATTGTGGTATTCGTAATTTTAATTTTATCCATATATTAAAAAAAACAAATAATACAACAGAAGAGTTTTTGGCTTTATCCTAAGCCACATTCATCTGTTATTTATATAAAAATTACGTAGTAATTAAAACATATCATGTCACACTATGCTATTCGTCTCACGTATAACATAATAAAGGTCTTTTAATTGATCAATCATTTTGTCAAAAAAACATTTCCTGCATTTATTCTTGAATTTTAGTATAAATTTGTAATTTATTTTTGAAAATATTAGGTCTATATTTACTTTATGATTGATAACAGCTATTATTAAATTGCAATAATGTTACAAATTTATTATTTGATTTCAAATGTTATATTAGACTAATAACAAGAAATATATACTGTAAATTTGTGACGAAAATTATTACCGCAATGACTTAAAAACCTGATGATAAAACAAAAACGTTCTGAAACGTCTGTAAAGGATTAAATAAAATGTTTTAAAATGTCTAAAAAGGTGGTTAATTTCTTTAATGCAATTGGATAAATATTCCATTGTTAAGTAATACAATTGAGTCAGAATTTAATCAATTGTAATAGGGTAAGAAAGTTTACTACAAAGCTGTAATTTATTGTAATGAAGAAAGGAAACATTAAGTCCTCTTAATTTAAAGAATTGTTTGTCGATTGTTTGCAGTCTTGAATTTATTATTATTTTTTATTCCTTTCCGTCTTTAACTCCATTGTATTATATATTCCAATTAACAAAAACAACGTTGAAGGAACGTAAGGTAATGTATATTCATTTTAATGGAGACGTACATCTCATAAAGACAATTTAATTAAAATTTTGTGATTTAATTATTTTTCCTTGGTTCTAGTTGCCATCACACTTGAGCTCAATTGAGGATAATGACTATTCATTGATTCTCTCGCGAATGTGATCTCAGATTGAAGTGTAAGGGCGCAGTTATTAGGGAAGTGAGAGAGAGATAAAGCTTTCACTTTGAAATCATTCAAACTGAAGTGGCAGGGGTTGGTTGGCCCTTCTACTTACTGAATTTAAATTTCACTTTGGGGTTCGCTGGAAGACGGCAAAGCTATTAGAGGCGAGCGTCCAACTTCAATGGCGGGATTGAACGACGGGATTTCAAGTCACTTTATGATCATCATTTTCATGGTAATATTCCTGGTGCTGCGGATTAAGGGAGGAAACTAACCTCGAAAGAGGTGATATTTTCTCAAATTTATTAAATCGTCTTCGATAGTTCAGTGTTACATTTATAATCAAAAGAGTCGTGAAATTGAATTGAACATTTCAGGGGTTGAATGGATGTCTGCAACACAAAGTCTGTCGTTCTAATAAAGAATCAGAAACGGATTAAATTTCCAAGATAACGCCCTGTTAAAACACATTTAATTTCAATTAAGGTACAGGACTCCCAATAATTGAAATTGAAAATCATCTTTATTTTGTTCTAACAAAATAGGCAATTAAGGAACCGCATTCTTTAAAACGAGATTCACCCTTTTTATATCCCCCACATCTATTATTAATAACACGTCTTCATAGTGCCGATTAAACAACAGGTGGTAATTTTGAATTTTTTTAATACATATAATAAAAACACAACTGTGAATCTTTAGATTATTATATCTCTGGAGGTACAGAAGGTGGATTCATGTACTAATGGTATGAAATATTGTGACTTTAATTTTTTTATATATATAATATGCTAAAGTGTACAAAAGTGGGATAAATTAATTGGGGTTATTTTATTATTTATGTATGTTAATTTATTTTACGAAAGATAATATCATGAGCAATTAATATTCTGGCAAAGGTTAATGCTCGCTTCCCAGGTACTCGCTGAAACAAAAACAACCCCGGCGCGGCATCCCTTTGTACAGATTAAAATAATGTGAGTGTCTGACTAGGCTCAACTGTGGGCTCAAGATTTTAGCAATAATAAACCTATCAATATAAAAATTTACAATGCAAACTATAACCATAAAACTCTATCCTTTGAGGAGAAATTGAATGATTGTAGGAAGCGCTTCGACGATTCATTTGAAGAAATTCTCTACATTGAATCCCAGCTGCTTTATTAATTTTCCGCATTTTCTTTCGAAAGACAGCAGAAATCTGGTTTTTCACGCAAAACCACAATGCTTTGGATTTTCGAATTGTTGTCCGCACAAGCGTCTCTTGGTTGTGCAAGGTGGCGGTGTTCTGCGCTGTTTCTTAGTAGTTCCGGAGACCATTATTGCATTCCACTTGACGTTCGAACTGTCAGTGGAGCTTGGTGAACTGTCTTTTCCAATTGGGATGTCGATGAAGCGTGGACGAATCTGCACTGTTGCGGCGAAGGATTTGGTCTGAAACTGAGCCTGGACCTGGCAGCGCAGACGAGATGGGGGAAGGTCAAAACTCGGAGACATGTTGGTGATAAACCAAGAAGTGTAGTCCCTCACTTTTCTTCATTCTGATAATTCTAAAAAAAATAACTGTTTAAATAAATAAGTTTCCCGGCTATTACGAGGCAGTTAAATTGTTTGTAAAAGTTACAGAAAATTTCTTGTAAGCGTAAATATAAAATTGACATTAAATCATAGTATCTTATTTTTTATATTAACAAATAATCTCCTAAAAATAATTGAAGATTACTGAATTTTAATAATCTCTGACAAGAAAATAATAGTATATCGCAATACTGGCAACATTTGGTAATTACATTCACGGAGTTCCCGACGTGTTGGTAATATTGCTTATAAATACGAAACCAGTTAACACCATTAAGAAAAGTATCGATTAAAAAAATTATAGATCTTATTTAATTAAAACGAATTTGAAATGTTAATAAAATGTTCCATTTGAAATCGGGTATTTATTTTCCATTTATGAAACCAAAGGTTCATTTGAAAGAAGCGCCACCTAAGAGTGTCTCTGAAACTTCCGTAGACGGATTTTATAATTGTAAAAGTTTTTAATGAAAGAAAAACGGAGGAGACGCGTTGCTAGGGGACTCATAACAAATGGTACATCACAAATAAATAAAGATTGTCTTATTTCGAAATAACGAATAAGAAGTTTGTGTTGAAGTTTCTGCGTAAGGAACGTATTAATGAAGGACTTTTAAACAGAATCGTAGTTGGAAACGATTCTCAGTATACACGAAAACGGACTAATTTAAAATAAAATGTGGGCGGCTTGTCAAAGCAGTCGTCACTTTGTCAGGTTATCGCCAAGCGTGACTCCGTTGTGTTGACGATGTGAAAAGGTTGAGTTATTCTGCAGTTTCACACTGAGTAAGAATAAGAATGTACAATTTCAAACTTTTAATGAGGATTGTCAATGAAGTGAATCTATACGGATAACCGAAAGAGAATAAATAAACTCTGCTGGTATTAAAAATATGATTTGCGAGACTTTATATAATAGAAAGACATACTCAGTAACTATTTATATAATATTATTTTATAATTTGTCCCAAAAAAACGAATTTAAGGTTACAAATGTTAATCAAGGGAAAACTTTCCAGGGCAAGTATTGAACATCAAGAATTAAGCAAAAAATTACAGAATTTGGAATAGAATAAAGTCGAAAGTAGTTAGTGAAAAAAATTTAACAAATGTAGATCTTATTTTAATTACAAAACTAATAATTTTATTTTAACATAACGTATATAAAATACATTATTTACTAACTTTATAAATAATTATTCCAGTAATTAATTTTATCACGAACAATAGTGATACTCTCAAATAAGAGCTCGCAAAGCAGATTATTTAAAATCAATAAATTCGTAAAAATTAAATTAATTCATTCGTCTCTTGTCGATCTCGCTTTCTAGCTGTTTTATCGGTGTTTTACTTAGTCAGCTCTGCTGAAACAGCCACCTGGATCCACTCAAGTATTTCTATGGCGAGCTGAATTCAACGTATTGCTTAGAATGTTGTGACACGCTGGAGTCTATTAAATGTCCTCTTGTTTCGACTTTCTCTCCACGGCTCAAATGTCGCCCCAGGACACGGCGTGTTGACACGACTATCTGTCTTTGTTTACGTCGCGAACATTTTATCAACATTCCGGCACCTACCTGGCTACTTGAATACAAATTTTGTCTCTCTAATACTGTGGCCAAATAGTATATAAGGGGTGCCTAAAATTAAACTTACAGCGCATAATTGCTAGTTATATACTTACTTAAAATGAAATATAAGCTAAATTGGTAAATAAGATTTTTCTGAATAGATGAGACTGAAATAAAGTCCCCAGAAGAGACATGTTGAAAACATTAGGGATGTTAAGAGGTTGAAAAAAAAACTATGCGGAACTCAAAAAGGGAAAATTGTGAGTCTCATTAATAGAGGAAGAGATAGAAGAAAACTAAGATGTAAAGAGATTTAGAAACCCAAGGGAAGACAGGAAGAAAAGTAGGACTAGGTCAAAGGCATTGTCACGGGGAATAGAAAATAAATGGATTAAGACTGAGGAATAAAGAAGAACAGACAATAAAGTAGCAAACAGAGGTTCCTGGAGAGATAAAAAAAATTATGACAGAGGTCAAAATAAAGATATTTGACTTGACGGATTTGATGAACAAGAGAAATAAAAAGAAACAGGGTAGCGTGGGGAGGATAATAAATAACAGAAGTTACACTAAGACAAAAATAGGCATGTAGAATGGAGCAGAGAGGCACTTGGAGACGTGAAAATGCGACACAGACTGAGGGACATACTGGAAAAATGGAATGTGGGGAAGAGATTCTGGGTGAGAAGGAATTAAAAATATTTTTTTTATTTTTATCATGATTTATCATCTAACTTGGATTGAAAATAATAGAAACAAGGTTATGTGAGACAGGGATAATTGAAGAGGAAAACAAAGGAAAAATTAAAGACAATGAGTGAATGCATGAGAAGTCGTATAGAGACAAATAGAATAAAACATGATAAAAGGGTGAGTCGGTAGGACGTAGAGTGTGTTAGAGAAACACAGACATAGGGATGGAGTGAGAAAGTGTGAGGGAGGCTAAAAGCTTCGCCTTGGAATAATTTAAATGACGCTTGAATTATGCTTCGTCTTCCGGAAGATTCCTCCTCGTTGCAAATTTAACAGCAGCACTACGAGGAAAATCTTTTCCATATCAGTCGCTTGCAGCCACGGTTCATTAGAAACGCGCTATTTCAAGTTACAAGTCTCTAAAACACCATCAGCTCTCATTCAGTTCTTTCTCCCACACCCTCTTTCTCGCTGTGGATAATTCAGAAAGTAACGTAACCCAAAATTCACGCTCTTGGGAACTTCCGGAACTGGACAATTCCTAATAGTTCCTCCTCTCTACTCAAGGAAACACTGACTAATTACATCAACACACGCCATTATTTCCACCAGGTATATTTATCTTAATTTCCTTCTAAGTGATTCATCAATTACAGATCCGTAACACTTGTATCTCATTGTCTCCTCCATCAAACTTTTCATGTACCTTTGTTTCTATATATCTGCCTGGGAAATTCTTCGTTTTCATTATGCAACCTATCGTTTATCAATAGTCTCTGAAGAACCAGAGTTAAACCTCAAGAAAAATCTCTTTCAGGTTTTATCTACTTTAATGGTCCTTGTTATCCTGGTTTTAAATTTCCACCTAGCTTCCTGAACGACGTTTATTGTACTTCTTCAATTCTTAAATTTTTCGCTGTACTCTTGCATTAGCTAACCATTCTCCCTTCTTTTATATTCACTACAAGTATTGTTCCTTGTATTTACTACGAATCTTTTTTTTTAGTTTGCGAATTGTTCTTGAAGTTCCCATTAGTTCATCGTCAATAAAAAACTTTTTTCTTTCATTTCAATTCAGCCAATCGGTTACCTAAGAGATTAAAAAGCAATTTTCCGGGTGGACGGCGTTGCCCGGGTTGTCATAATTGAACTTAGCGACATCCATAACCCCGGATTCGACTGCAATCTCGGTTGTTTTTGCGTTATTTCTATGTAACGCCGCTC
Organism: Zhengitettix transpicula; assembly: GCA_037074705.1. NCBI lineage: Eukaryota > Metazoa > Arthropoda > Insecta > Orthoptera > Tetrigidae > Zhengitettix > Zhengitettix transpicula. Next base: position 80,346,574 of record CM073593.1, read on the forward strand.
CACCCCAATGATGAAAGGAGTTGAAATTATTCACAAAAATATCTGGAGAAACGTTATCTATCTCACTGAACACAAAAAAGTTTCTTTCGGTGAATATATGGCCCGTTTTAACAAGTTAAAATTTCCATCCCCGACCCCGGGGGTTAAACGGCATGTTGAATGTCATAATTAAACTCAGTGACGTGCATAACCCCGGATTTTACTTCAATTTCTAGCAACGCTTCACCGTCCCCAACCCTAAGGGCCCTTCAATTCCACAAGGGGTTGAAATTACACACAGAAAACATCGGTAGAAATACTAAAAACCTTACTATCAATTAGGAAAAGATGAAGCATTTTCCCTTCGTCGGATCCTCTCAGAAATTATAGCTGTATTCACTTACTATTATTTGTTATCTCATTAACTTTTAAAAGATAGAAAGCATTCCATATCTCTTTAATATAAATGGACAACATATTAAATGCATTATTTTGACGGAGGACGGTGAGAGAACTAAAAATTCCTCCATATTCACTTAAATGAGATTTTATACACGCCCTCTGGTTCAAAAGGAAATATTCTTGAATGGCAAAGGCGAGAGGAATATTAACGACCTCCCAAAGGTTTCCTCTTGGTCGTAATAACAGCTTAAAATCGCCATTTTGCGGGGCTGAAGACTACTTTGGAACCTATTCATTGGATCCTTAAAGCAAACCGATAAGATACTAAAAATTACTGTCATTCCAGACGATTTAGAAGAGAAAACATTTTTCTTTATTTACACCTTTATCGCATCCACGAAGCACCCATCCATTTCTCTCCGATCTTCAACAGATTTGCAGAGAAAAAAATAATTCTATCAAAAAACGTGGTATTTCGTCATTGCGATGGCAATATTCACCTAAAAAATATCATATTAGATTTAGGAAACTGACGTATAAATGCATTCCAGAATACCTTCAATTTATGTTACAAAAATCCAAACAGCGACAAATTTAATTAAGTTTAATTGGATAGCAATCAAAAATTTAATGAAGCTATTGAAAAACATCGTATTTAATTCAACACAGTTGACGTCAAGTGATAAAAAATTATAATATAAAAAGTAAAGAAACTGTTAGTAACTCAAATTTATTTAAGTAGGTGCGATAATTAATCGGCGATATTCAGATCGCAATACAGTTCAGTTAAATTTAATTTATTCTGGTTATTTTTGCTGATTAGCGAAATTAATGACGGAAAAATTCGTTGGGATGCAACAACATTGCCATAGATTTTTAAGGAAAAATATAGCAAACAATAAACTTCTTACTACAAATAAATTGTAATAAAAAGTCTATTCATAATACTCAGACGCATCTGTATCGTAAGTAAAGGCGATGAGGAAATTTGACTTTTATTAAATTACGAGAAGCAAATCAATGTATATTCCGCTAATAGCCAAGAATTTGAATTATACCAACAATTCGAGGGTTTTCAGGTACAGTCAGAGTGCTTGAAATAGATATTTTAAGAGTCTTTGCCCTTAGTGCACCTACTGTTACACGAGGAGAACAATAGTTCTGGAGATTATAAAAAAATATGTTGTTATACTACATTGGATAATCAATGCTTCTCTCACGCGCGAGGCAGAAGACATGTCTTAGTCTAAGTGAAGAAACCATCCAGAAGATACGAGGAACGAAACAACAGGGCGGGGAAGCAGGTTCACCTCAGCCAGGGGAAAAAAAGGTAATATTTTTTTTCAGTACGGTTCCTTCGCCACATAAACTGTGGGTTTATAATTTCCTCAAAGGGAACCTCTATCGTCGATGTTTATTTGAATCTGAGGATAAAACGACAAAGATTACTATCCCATATTTTATTTCTCTGTAGTACTCAATAAAGCAAGTAGAACATTGCTTTCTTAATATTTCCTCCAAGGCAAAGAAAATATGACCGAATTTAATAAGAGCAAGTGTTTTAGGTTAAGGAAACAGATCGAATGTAACAGGTGTTGGAAAAACCTTACGGGCATACACAGCACTATTTACAAGGAGAATGAATTATTTAAGGGGGAGCGTGTACAGTTACAACAACCCACCCTAATCTAGGACGGCTCCCTGTTTCATATTTCCAGCCGTGCGTAGGAGGCCGAGGAACGTGCCGCGAATAAGGAGAGGAGGACGAGGACTTAAAGACACTTCTCTGCGGTCGGACCTCTAAATTGTGAAATATTTATACCGTCAGGGTTACAGCGACCATCTCGTCTCCTCTCTAGCTCAAATAAACGGAAACCTCAGTCAGTGAGCGCGGCTGTCTACCTGAGCTCAACTAACTTGCGAAACATCCCCTTTTTAAGATTACGCAATCGGGGAAAAAACATTCAGCATAAAAACGTACAGGTATTTGAGAAATACGTTTTTTAATATAGTTTCTCGTAACTCACAGTTACCATGGTGACTGCTCAAAAATCAGGTACTCCGGTCACTTGCAGAAGTTTTGAAAATGGAAAGTTTCCATTGTGACTGTAGACATAAGCAGTGCCACTTGTTGGATTATATGTTGAGAGATGAACAATTTATTCGACTGAGTTCAAGTTCCAGACACAAAAACACACGAGATGTAGATAAAGTGAATGATCAGTCTTGTACTTGGAAAAGTGGCAAGATTAATTTGTTACGACTTTTCTTGTTCATTCAAGAATTTTATGTTCTACTCAATTCCTTTACATGTTCAAAATTATAAACTTACTCTTAGTGAGGCATTGAAAAAGGGAACGATATCGGAAGAAATTAAAAATCCTCAGAGACGGATTAGTTATTGACGACGAGGACAGTGCTTCAACTTTCAACAGACAATCGGACTTGATACAGCGCTTCAGAGACGAGTGAAATGTTCGAGGCAAACACTAGACGACGTCAGGCAATCCACGGAGTAACAATGGGAACGTTTCACCTCGTCTGCGAATCAACGAGGTGGTTGACTTCCGTTCAGTTGCCATGGAAACCACACGACCGACCTCCGGCGTCCACACACGTACTGAACAACCAATCACAGTGAGTGAGCAATGGTAATATATATAACCTACGTGCCAACTCATCAGCAGTTTTCCCCTGAAAAATTACCAGAGAATTGGAAGAGAGAGAAAAACAGAAATATAAAACAGTTCTAAGAGAACTAGACGTGTTTCCTCTGGGATCATGGCACAACTTTATCAACGTCACACTTCGTAAAATTGATGCAGCATAGTGGAACAGATTACCAATTCCTGAAACCAGCTACCTTACAATTTCTGATAAAATAATAAAAGAGTGCAAATTGATTCATCGAACAAATATAAAAATTGAGAGGATTCAATCACAGGAAGGGAGAAGGATATTCTATACCATTCTGAATAAATTGTTTGGAAAACATTTACGAAAATATTGATAACTGTCGGTAACGAATATATCTATATTAATCAGCTTATATGATTTAATTTTTAATTTTTTTTATTTTCGTTATTTTGCAGCGTACGCAGCGATCTTAGAAAATTACTCGAATATTTATTTAAAAATAGTGCGTTAGAAAAGTTCGACGGAGATAATAAACAGGATATACTCAATTTTATTCCCAAACATTTTTTCGTTTATTTTTCATATAGATTCCAACAATTAAAATAATTTCATTATTATTAGTATAGAGAGATAGATAGTGAAACATTTATTCATTCCTTTATATAAATAATTACGGTGGTAAATTTTTGGGTTAGTAAGAGAGACAATAACACCAAACAAAATTGTGGCTGAAGTAAAGAAGTTATAGTTTCCAATTATTAAACTGTTTTAAATTCGCAGAAATCAATAAGGAAGAGGCTAGAAAATAATAACGTAGAATAACCTTTCGCCGTACTTCATCAGGACTACTTGCAGACAATGTGTCCTTACCAAAGAACGTTATAAATAACAGATACATGCTGTAAACATACTTTAAAACTATAAAAAGAAAATCTCTGTGATAAAAATTATTTTCAATAAAGAAGTGAGAAGTGGAAAAACATATATAATAATTTAACAGAAAAAAAGTTTATAATTGTCAATTAGAGTGATTTTTTAACAGCAGTTGGAGGTTTCATCTTGAAACGTGAGTGACACTTATCTAATATTTTCAGAGATTATCCTCGGATCTTCGGACAAAGCTTCCCCCTTTAGTCGGTAACTGAATCCTTCAAGTTTCTGAAGCCAACGGCTATATTTCAATCAAAGTTTAGTTCCATTTTAATTGGGTTTACGATAACCTTAGGTATTGTGGTCGAAAATTGTTTTCTTTTCCGCTATGGGCGAGTTTCAGCTCCTGTTTCTTAGACAACACAGTGATACACTTCAATTAATTTTAACAAGTTTGCTGTATGGAGATTAAGGACTACTTTGAAATGAAAATCGTTCAGTTTGACTGCCAAATAATCAAAGAATACTTGAAAATGTAGAATGAAAAAAAAAAGTTTTGTCATAAAATACGGAAGAGAGTAAGAATTTCAGGCAAGAAAAGGGTAATGATAACATGCACCTGTATTTATAAGAATCTTTTCAAATCTAATTGTGTGATCAATTTCTGATCTCATTTTTGTCTCTACAGTATGCATAAAGTTTGAAAACTAAATCAATCTAAAAAAAAGTCAGACCAGTATGACATAAATGAAAGAGAACTTGTCTGAAGTTGAATAAAAAGCATACGTGACATGCAGGGCGATCGTTCAGTATCGTAGAGAAAAAATAATTTTAAGCTTTACTTTAAAAATATAACATTTATATTAAGAAGACTGGTAACTGATAAGTCTAGTATAAACCTCAAGGAATATGGAATATAATCAGTCATAATATTTTAATAAAAACTAATTCCTTAATTTTCAAAATCTTTAATCTTGAGGAGATTTTTTTGCAGTTTCCTTTATTCATCTGTATAAACAATATTTTTTAAAGAAGCGTTCAGCCTTTAACAATATACCCACAAAAATTATTTATTATAAATTTATTATTTTCGGAAAAAAAACATTAATTTTCAAAACGTTCCAAAATTATCACAACACAAAACTTCAACTTCTCCTAAAATTATTATTTGTTCCATCGTCAAATATTACATTTATAAGAAAAATTGTTATATGTCGGATCCTTGTTAAAATGTATGTGGTTCTAAAATAAATGTATATGCAAATTGCCATACGATTATTAAACTAGAAAACTATAAATATTGAAAATTGATGAATTAGTTTTCAATATCAATTTCATGACAGATTAAAATTTGGTTTCATTATAAAATTAAGAAATATTAAGAAAGTTGGGGAATAAAAGCAAGCACAATTATTTATTTACAGTTTAAATTAGTACTGTACTGATGTAATACGAAAAGAAAACCACAAATCAGAAGATTAATTATTTATGAAATAAAGATTTAACAATATTAATATATAACTAAATAAATATATATACGACCATATAATAAACTTAAATCATAAAATGTATATAAATGGCAGTTTAATACACAACTAAGAGAGTAATAAAACAAAAAGAGAAAAGTTATTGTTAAATATGTCTTTATGCACATATCAGATAAAATTAGTTAAATATTTTTTTAATATATTACTCAGAAAATTTATTACTTAAATGGAAAAAAGAACTATACATAAATGAGACGATTTAACACAGGTTAATTTAAGATCAGAAGGAATATAAAATATTTTATTATATTCTATTCGTGCTCAGAGACGTGTCGTCACATTGTTCTGTTGTTTTTTTTAGGGCAACAGTCTACATGAGGGTGATTCACATTGGGCAACTCCCCTTTAATAGCATAGGAAGGAATTTGAAAGGGGGGATTCGGAAGGGTTAACTAGGGCCTCCGGGCTATATTTTAAGGATCCTACCCGTCATTCGCCTAAAGAAATGCAGGGAAAACCCTAGGAAAACCTGCATCGGGTAGGTCGGGCATTGGGTACTTGTCCCACGCCCTTCCGATAGCGGGAGAGGAGATTGCTGTGGGGACGCTCGCAGACCTTGTCGTCACATTGTTCTCCAAGGAAAAATATTAAATAAACACACACACACACACACACAGAGAGAGAGAGAGAGAGAGAGAGAGAGAGAGAGAGAGAGAGAGAGTATTAAGGTTCTTGAATTTCTTCTTATATCGAAGCTGCCCCACTCAAGCACAGAGGAACGACAGATAATTATGGTAAACTCATCTTCCACGTCATCAGGAGACAATCAGTTTATTCGGTAGACAAACTACTCGATAGTCTGTGATATGATGACGAAACGTTTTTCAGAAAATTGCAGAGTCAAATTGATCGAAATTCTCTCGGCCCACCTGATGACAGCGGAGATGAATTACGCAGAAACGTTACGTTTTCATAAACAATTGATCCTGTTAATTAACAACGAATCTTTTATCCAATCAATAGACGCTGAGAACGCCTGCGTTCTTTGCTAAATAAAATTAGTTCCTGTCCGTTCTAAGAGCAGCGTTGACGTTAAGGCATGTCACTCCTCCCCGCCTTGTTTACGAACCAAACTACAGGCGTCGTCTCCATCGATCGCTTATCGGAATTTGAGGCAGAACGACAAGGGGGCGGAAAATTAATTAATCAGGATTTGCAGTCAAGTGAACTAAAACCGTGATAATTTGGGGTGTAGCGTGGGCGTGTTCATGTGTTTTTGTCCCCCACGAAACACAGAAGCTTAATTGCTTACCTTTCGGTGTGTATATGTGTGAGTGCGTGTGTGTGTGTGTGTACAAACTTAAATTGAGAAACAGATGAGTTTTGCCAGGCGCAAACCATCGTGAGCCTTAATTGTAATTTTGCTTACTTTATCAAGGAGACGAGAAATACGCGTGCGTGTGAGTGATGATAAACAACGTGAACAAAGAGGCGAGGTGGTTTAATTTTCACCGTAAATAGACGACGAATTGAGTGGAGGAACATAAAGATGGTGGTGGGTGGGAAGGGACAATTTAATACCAGAAAATGACTGGCGACGGAATGAATTTTGTAGCGGAGTAATTAACTATACAAGACTGATCTACATGGTAAAATGAAATTACCGAGACCAAAATTAGCCTAGAATTTAATTTGAAGCATGCTGAAATAATACCGTTTTAAAATCTACCTTCCCCAATGGAGTCTTCAGGGTTTATAGTATTTTATTTTATTTCAAACGGAAATTTCATACGGAAAATAAATCCTGTCCTCTGTTCCTGTCTTCAAAGTTCCTTTTTTTAATTAACCAAATACCGTTATACAAACTAGTCGATTACATTAAGCCAGAATTTTGAAGAATATTTTATAAGACAATATTATAATTATCAGATAAAATCTTTAAAATCGGGATGGAAGGGATTGATAAAAATGTGGCTTCGTGGTTCTGTAGCTTTTCTAAATGACTGACGATTATGCTCGATTTATCGTAAAATGAAAGGATTAAATATTTGAGGTCTCATCCAATTTCACGTCCCATATTTTATAAATGCCAAACCCTTTCAACCCCACCCATAGTGGTGCTTGAGTTGTCTTAAATCCGCAGTGTTTGTTCCTGTACCGTCAGTGACACATGTACCAATTTAATTTACAATAATAATTTATAATACGATAAACAACATATTAATATTTCAATGAATGAAAGCTTTCCCGGTGTAAATTATTAATACATTTTTCACGGTTAAGCACAAGGTTCAGATTTCTCGATGTTGACGTTTCTGCGGCCGTTCTCCGCCGCTGTTTTCAGACTGGGTCGCCGCCTGACCTGTGCGTCCCATTTACAGCGTCGGACTCCAAGTCTCCATGCTGCGATCTCATTGGCCGTTGAGGATCGCCTTACACCAGCGTCACGGACACATGTGTTGCCATGTCGCGTAATATTTTAATAATTATATTCCACGCGTTACTGATTTCGGTAGCCGGAGTCTTTGTTACGGATTTTAATTTCTGTGGCTTCCAAAATCAAACTGTCGTGAAACTTTTCTGCGTGTTTTAGTTTGACAGTGTCCGAAAAACACATGTTGTGTCCTGTCATCAGAGGATGCTCAGCTACAGCCGTCAGGTTGTTTCAGAATATATCTTTCGTGTTCCACGCAGCGTTGTTCGATGGTCCTCAAGTTTGTCCGATGTCTTTTCGGCCACAAAAAAAATATAGGACAAACTTTGAGTAACGCGTGGAATCTAATTATTAATATATTAAGCTACATGTTTCCATGACACTGTCGTCAGGCGATCCTCAACGGCCAATCAGATCGCAGCACGGAGACTTGGAGTGCGACCATGTAAGTACAAAGCACACGTCACGCGGCGTCACAGTCTGAAGACAGCGGTGGAGAACGACCGCAGAAACGTCAACATCGAGTCATCTGATCCTGTTGCTTAACCGTGCAAAATTTATTATTAATATTAAGATTTCCATGAATATTAATTATGCTTTCGGTAAAATGACCCAACGTGATATTGATCTGTCGAGCAAACGTCAGTCGGGATAATGTCGTTGGCGAAAAAAAAATGTATCCACTGCTTCTGGACAAAGCTTTCCATCCATTGACCTGATTCTTTGTTTTAGAGGTGAATAAAAATATACACTTCACGTGAAAAATCGACTGTAACGATAATGAGCCACACCCTTCAGTTTTATTCACGATGTGTGACCTTTCATTAACGTGGTGTATCATCGTATTTTATATGGCTGTTGGATTGTTCTCAGTATATTCCATATAGTATAACAAGTGCATCAAATTCATTGAAGCAAGCTGAAAAATAAATATTACAACGTACGAAGTATCATATTTAAAGATTCCTCTGGACTTATCGTAATATTTCTAAGCGAACGACCACAGAAAATGTAATGTTTGTGCAATTTACGTTATCCCCAACACCATTCCGTAGCTGATCTTTCCAAAAAAAAGTTTCCTCTGGGCGTATGGAAAGATTTCTTTGTGAGTAACGTTAAGTGGCCAGGAATAAAAAGAAGAGCGCAGAAGTGCAGCCGAACATTTGCGACGACTATTACAGCTCTTAACCTCCACCCTCTTCCAGACCAACGACAATACTTTACAAACTTAAGAAGGATTTGCGATCGAGGTTTAAGGCTGCTCGCTTTGAATTTATTTATGTTCCCTGCAACAATCCCAGATTGCCCTACATTTCGATCCTTAAATTACCTACCGCCGAAGATGAAATACAGATATATTCTTTCACATTGCTTTGTTCGGAAAACATGTATATATAGAACTCATAAGGGATAAAGATAAAATTCTGTGTTGACTTCATTGAGAAATAGTTTCCAGAAAAAATGTGCGGTTTGAAATACAACCATTAAGAATCTCAGTTAAGATATTCCATCTAATATTAAACTTTATCAAAATTTGGGAAAATCTATATAATAAAAAAGGATGTATATTTGTATGTATGTATGTATGTATGTATTTACGTTGTTCTTTATACAAATTTTATCACGTGGACAGAATGCAACAAAAATTGGTATACGTATTCTGCCAAAATCGAGAACCGGTACTGTGGGGGTGACAAACCCATAGCATAAAGGTGGAAAGAATTATAATTAAAAACCGTGATCATTAAATATTAAATTACTGCGCGCCAAGAGACAATGACGTCACGCGAGAGAAAGACGTTACTACGCAACGAACAAAGGAAATATTTCCTTTATTAGGAATGAAATAAAGCAGAAATATTTTCTACAGCAATATTCCATCGAATGGTAATAAAGAAGAATACGAATTACTTTACCATCCTTGCGGAAAATGTAAGTTAATTTTCGCGTTATATTAGTTGTGAGTCTAGCTAACAATTTCATCAATGTAATATTTCGTAATGTATGAAGACTGAGTGACGATTATATCCTGAAATACTCAAGGAATATATTTAAGGATTCAATTAAATACTTTTTCGAGTTTATATAATTATGTACACGAGCAACGCCAGGCACCTAGCTAGTATTTAGAATAAAAATAATATGTTGATATAAGACGAGGCGTAGTAGTTTGCATGTATTTTAGAAACGGACATTTTACCTGTAGTATTTATTTCTTTCATTTCTTAAATTTTTATTCTGTTTAGTCATATTCGAAATTCCTTCTTTTTGTATTATTTATTTAACCCTTTCATCCTTTCAATCAGTCTATTCCTGTTATTTTTTTCAACATTCTGCATTCCTTCGTGCCTTTTATTCTTTAACCCCGTCTTCCTTTCATTCATTCATTCGTATAATTTTTTTTGTTTGCCCTTGTCATTTATTCCTAACTTAATTTTATCAAATATTATCCTTGTTCCTTATATATCGTTTCTCGCCATTCCCACTTGTGTTCGTAGATCTTCCCACTCTTTTCACGCTCACCCCCTTTAATTTAATGATATAATTTATTTTTTTTGTATTTTCGTCTTCTCATCATTTCAATTCTGTCTACATTTTTATTTCATATTATTTTAGCTGTTAGGAGTAGCTTCTATCTCGGTTTTTCCGACAATATTAATTATAAACTATAAAAACCTGAATTATTTTATAGTAAATGTATAAATAATAGCATATTATTCAGAAAAAAATTATTAACAAATTTTAAACGTAAAACATAACAAACGCAACGTTTCATCCCTGATTGTGGCCTCTTCATCAGTACAATTACAATTACACTTATCTGAAACAAATTAAGAAACAAAGTTTTACATACATGATCATGTTTAATATAATTATTTATAAATATAATTTATAGAGAGTTACATACAATTTTTTATAATAAAATGTAGATCAACAAATTTCGGTTAAATATTGTGTATTACAATTGTTTTAAAAATTTATTATTACTAGGTTGGTGTTCCTAACGTTTATTATATAAAATATAAAAATATATTCGGATCATAAATCCTAGTCATTTTTATCCGTTAATTTCAATTTTAAACATCGAAAATGAATATTCTAGGACGCGATCATAAAAAAGTGAACTTTTCTTAAAGGGATCAGTACAGGAAAAGTTTTTTCACATTACGTGAATTTATATATTTATTTCTCCGAGACTCTTTTAGACTGTTTACCTAACGTGCATTTTCGGTTTTTTTCCAATCATATTCTTGATTTAATTCCCGCAAGACGAGCAACGTCTTTTCTTCTCTCGATGAAATCAAAGTGCACATATCATAAATATTACACGCGCTGAAATTTCGTACCCCGAATTTTTTTCTTCTTATTTCTTAGTGAGAGTTGTTGCATGAGAAACATTTGCAGCTGTTGGCCGCTGTCAAACTTCTCTCAGACAACTTTAGAAATCACTTTTCCTCAAGGCTGGTACGTATTTTTTTCTTATTTTTTCACCCCCCTTTCGATTTCTTCGTCGACAAGGACGACGACGGAGCTGGATATCCTAACAGAAAAAAATGAATAAATAATTTGAGAGGAATGAATAAATTTCCCGAGATCAATATGGCAATCCAACACATGTTTCGTGTAGGATTGTCTACTATTTTCATAGAGACACGTACACGTAGAGAGAAAAAAAATGGAATTGAGTTGGGAAAGCCGCCTTCTATCAGAGTGAAATATTAGTTTTTAATAAGATAAACCCTTGCGCGCTGCGTCGATATTGACATATTGGTCCAGAAGGGAAAGTTAATTTTTTATATTTCTGAACGTTGAAAAACTTTTTGGTATATAATTTCCGGCACGACGTCGCGAATTTTTTTTAACCCTCTTTATTTTCATACTTATTTGTATGATTATTTCATGAATTTCATTCAGCGACAATTTTACCGTTAGAAAACACTAGACTGGCCTGGAAAAATATATTGTTGAAATACTATTTTTAGGAAAAATCAATTTTAAAATACTACAAGAGGATGATGGTATTTTATAATATTTAAATATTAAATAAAATATTAATATTTAAATAATTTCCATTTTTATGACCATCTTCGATCGGAAGTGAGGAGAAAACCCAGAGTACTGTGACTTTATCTCTTTCCGATAAATGGCCACAGCAGGTCGGATGTTAGGTTCCATCGATCAGGAGAAACCACATTAAAGGGAATATCCTTTTCCTCCAAAATACGGAATAACAAGGGATTGATAATAATATATACACTATTCGAAGTTAATGAGAGAAAAGAAGTTGGAGAGACTTAATTTCTATAACGAGAGAATAATATTATAACAACATTTAAAAACAGAGACTGTCTCACGAAGAGCATCTAAAAAGGAGAGAATATATTTTATTTGTTACATAATACATTTAAAAATGGAAGTTGATGTCTGTTGTCCGACTGTAATCAAACCTGATGGCCCAGGTTCGTTAACAAACGCTTCAGAGAAGCCAGCTTAACGATCACCATATTTCATCAGTTATACAAAATATACGATCGTATAACACAATTTGACTTTTATTCAATGTTTCTAAATCGTGCAATATTATTATTAACTGTTCTGATTCAGAACTAAATAATATCCCTCACGATACAGACTAATGAGCATTTTCCCTTGTTTAAAATACTCTCAAATCAATTATTATAATTCTGTAATATCAGAAAATAATTTTGTACTGTAATATTGTTATAAAAAAAGGATGATGATGTCAAAACCTCGTCGCATACTAAATTTTTGTAATGTAGCCTTAAAACTGAACAAAATTGACAAAATTGAAAGTCAATTTATGGTTAGAAACCAATATGAAAGTAATAGTGACGGGATTAACATTGAAAATTATTCCTACGTTCTAAGAGAAGAGAAATAGCTCTTTCTTTGACGGGGTTTAATAAGGACTAATAAAATGTTTCAAGAAGAAAAATCAATTTTAGAGGAGTAAGTTTCAGAAACAGTTCAGTATTTGGAATTCATTCTTATGGAAAGCTTTATTAAATGTTTTCTGTTAAACAAGCATGTCCAAGTACAAAAGAAAAAGGAATTTGCATGCCTAATAAGACATAGGTTTAATGGGGATAGGTATAGAGGAGTAAAAGCACGAAATCTATATAATAAAAAAGGATGTATATTTGTATGTATGTATTTACGTTGTTCTTTATACAAATTTTATCGCGTGGACAGAATGCAACAAAAATTGGTACACGTATTCTGCCAAAATCGAGAACCGGTACTGTGGGGGTGACAAACCCATAGCATAAAGGTGGAAAGAATTATAATTTTAAAAAGTGATCATTAAGTGATAAATTACTGCGCGCCAATATATCATGACGTCACGCGACAGAGAGAGACGTTACTACGCGACGAACAAAGGAAATAGTTAGATTTTTCCGTAATGAAATGAAGCAGAAATATTTTCATTGAATAAAAGTATAATTCTATCCAGTAATACTCCATCGAGTGATAATAAAAAACAATATACGAAATACTTTACAATCGTTGCGGAAAAAGTTAGTTAATTTAGTGAGTGCAATATGGCCACCATTTCTTTACATTTGGATTGTAGCTAACAATTTCATAAATTCAATCTTTCGTAATGTCTGAAGACTGCAATATTCAAGGAGTATATTTATGTATTGGTAAAGAAATTCGGAGGTATTTTATAGCTGTTCAATTAAAGCACTATTGGTCGAAATTGTGTACGGAACTAGGAATAGTTAGATTTAGGTTGTGTCTTCTTGACTAAAGATTAATGTAGAATTAAATTCTTTTTCGGGTTTATATAAATAAGACACGGGCAACGCCGAGCACTCAGCTAGTAGTGAAATAAAGTAAGAACTAAAGTATATAACTCAGCCAACGTGCGAAGGGCGAAAGAAAAAAAAATGAAAATAAATTTAGAGAAGAGAACAGTATAAACGAAGGAGACAATTAGAGGTGGAAAGGTGAAAAAGGATGACTGAAATAACGGAAAGAGGAAATAACTAAACGAAGAAAGAAGAGAGGATTGAAACAGGATTCATTGTAGCAAGTGAGAATTTCCCTTCAGCCTGAAAATCAAAAATCAAACCGATGACTTACGTTATGGGGACCAAAAATAAGGCCTAGCCCAGCACACGGAAAACAAATTACCAAATAAACCCGCTAAAACAAGCAAAATACATTACTTCCGCAAATCCACTCACCGCCACTTCCCTCTTCCAAAAACTCTGCTCCACAACGAAATAAAATCGGATCGCAACCGCGGATGCACACAAACAAATGTGGAAATAAATAAATTACCACTCGATTGCAATTTGTGAGTGTGTTAAATTGTCTTCCGTTCCAAATGTGGGAACTGTCACCGCGGAAAATAAATCCCCTTTTTAGCAATTTAAAAACTCGTGAGTTCGAATTTGATTCCTATTATTTTTAAACTTTAATCAATAATGGGGCTTAAACAAATTATTCTGAAATAACTACGTAATATCACGGGGGTTTATATCGTTCCGTACTCCATTAGTAAATAATTGATATTTGTTAAATATTTTATGCGTTTTATAATTAAAAGCAACAACTGTCAAGTGCAGATTGGAAGCTGATTTGGATTTATATAAACCCATTTTGATTTATATATCAAAAGGTAGATATGAGGAATAATTAAACCCTATTATGTACGTAATGACTGATGTTAATATTTTTTAAAATAAACTTTTACTGTGATTGCAGACTACGATTCTTTTACACATTATTTTAAAAAAATTACCAAATGTTTGTAGTCTGTAATCAAGGTCAAAGTTTTCATAATTGTTGAAAATACATTTTTCCTTCCACCACCTGTCAACCGAAAGAGAATTTTTTTTCCCCCCAGAAGCCCGCTAATTAAAATGTTTGCTGTGTTAACTCGGAATATTTTTTTTTTCCTGAAAATAAAATACTTTACAATAATAATTTAAATAATTTCCTCGGAAAGAAAACTCTGAATCCTAAGTAATTTATTACATCACTAAATATAATCCAATCTACTACATGAGAAGTAAATAATAACAGAAAATAACGTGGAAACAAATAAAAATTAATTATTGGTCATAGAAAAGATTTAATCAAGAGCACGAGTGTTGGAATTAAAAAGCAGCCTTAACGTATATTGCATTGAATATTTTTCTAAAGGATTAAAAAGTTACATTGATGACCATTTCTGAGATTGATGCATCAATATTAAGAATAAATCAAGTTCACCAATTCATATTAAGACAACCTCGTTGTCGACCATCGTCCCTTACGGACACACAAATTGACGTTGCATTGTTTATTTAATAACTTTTCTGGCCCAATACAAATGTCTAAGACTGTTCTACTTTCAACATGAATATTTCTCCTACACGCAGAACTTTTTAAAGCATCGCAATGGAAGCTTCGTTGTTGTTTCTCTATGCTAGAGCAAATTTTATACTGTTCCTGTTTTCGACCTTCGAAGAGACTTAAATAATGCACGAGTCTCCCCTGCCTTTCCGGTCGCGACTTTCCATCAATTTCAAAGCAACCCAATCTACTTGTCCTTTCGGAACGTCGCTCGAGGTGCTTCCCCCCCCCCCCAAAAAAAGGCTTATCGGAGTTTACAGTCATGTCAGTTCCGATACAGAAGCTTAATTTACTTTTTTTTTTCTGTCACGGTCGAAACGACTTCCTGTAAACTCTTTTCTTTTAAACATCGTACTTTTTTTTAATCTACACTGATACAACACAGTAGTTCTGATTCTTCCGCACACAAGCAGTGTTTCTTAATAACCTTATTTTGCAACATTTCTCGCCGTTCTTTATGTTCTAATAAATGGGAATAAAACTGAGCAAACATTTCTGACGGTATTTACAAGTCAATTAATCTTATCTGAAATATAACAACAGATATTATTACACATTTAAACGGGAGGAACCGTTTCAACCCAACTGTGTACACATGTTACTTACAATCCGGGAACAAACTCTGTGGGGTCCGACAATATTCATCGCCCCTAGTGAGACCGATATTATTGTCGAATAAAAATGTTTTCTGGCTCACTGAGTAACTAATTTGGATCACTCCTAAATTGATCACTCCTAAGTTGAAGAGTACGACATATAAATAATGGGAGAACGCCCGAGGAGTCGCATGTGCTTATTTTTTGATAACTTTGTGTGCATTCACTTTACCGCGGGGTGAGTGGGAGAAGGGGTTGATTATAAAATGTACGAATTTTCTGAGATTCGAAGTTTTAGGGTCCTCTCAGTCGGATAGTAGCATTTTTTATGCCTGTTAAGTTATAGTTAACCTCCAACGGAAAAAATGGAGCTAAATAGCCTTTAGAGGTAGTTTTCCGTGTCGGTGAGATTAAAAGTTACGTTCCCGGTGGCGAACATGTCCAAGAAAATATTGTCAAATTAATTCCTTTTCACGACTAATAGAAAAAAATTCCCGGATAACGCCGGGAATTTAGTTAGTTTTTAATAAAATATAGAACGACAGTAACGCGAAAATTAAGAAGACACGAACGAGACTACATATTCATGGAAATCACGATGAAATGGCGATTGGAAATTTTAGCAAACAAACCCGAGACTTAGTTGTTTTTTTAGGTGTAGACAGGTTTTGTATAGGGTAATCCACATAGTGGTAACTCCCTTCTTATAGCATGGGATGGGATTTAAAGGGGGGATGCGGAAGGGTAGAGGAAGGTAGCCAAGGGTTAACTAAGGGCCCCCGGGCTATGGTTTAAGGATCCTACCCGGCAATTCACCTAAAAGTGATGCAGGGAAAACCCTAGAAAACCTGCAACAGGTAGGTCGAGCATTTGGTACTTGTCCGACGCCCTTCCGATGGCGGGAGAGGGGTTTGCTGTGGGGTCGCAGCTTTACGCCTCGCCGTGCGTTGACCGGTTTAGGAGGCAGCTGGCCGACTATTGACGGCCATTTTAAGTGTTCGATACTTAACATTCCACGTAGAAGTTCATATTGCTCATACATATAACTTTTTTTAAAAAAATAATATGAGGGCTTTTCGACCAAGATAAACAATTCTGCACGAGTACTTCAGACCATTCAATACTGGACAGTTTAATTTAATTGTGGCCGTACGTTCACCGATGTAGGACGCTGCAATTCACGACATCGTGGTAGAAGAAGGTCGCTTTAGACTTATTGATATTCCTCATATTGCAGACTTCCACATAATATTCGGCATATAAAAAACTGCCGCGTTTGTTGGATCGAACATGCCAATACTCGTGCTCAACCAAGGATCGCTGCCGCTACTGTGATTAAAAGTCTTCAAGCCGATCTTTCGAAATGGCACAACACCCATTTTTTTTCCAGAAATCTAAAAACTACAGAAAATTAAGAAGGCCAGTTTTCCGTGATGTCTAAGCGAATATTAAAAACAAATTTTAGTTGGGAAATAACTATAAAGAAATGGACACCCGTTTTCTCGAAATGGAATCAGCTCAATAAAAATTATTACAATAAAGGAAAATTTCAAATAACAAAAATTATTGTTTATGGTTGTATAATATTTATGAATTCACTAACAACAATAGTTAATAGTTACTGGGCCGTAAGAAAATTTCAAATTTTGAATGAAGACTTAAAAAAAATGTTTTTGGAGTATTAAACTAATATAAATTTTGAGATGTAATTTTGGCAAATATAAATTGTAATTCAAAGAGACATTTTAATAAAAATCCACAAATATACAATTTATAGATTTTATTATTATTTTGCGATAAAATGTTGGTAATTGTTTCAGAAGAAATTTCAATGTACACGAAATGTTTCTTTTTCGGCTTGGAACAGTTGCGAGGTAAGCCTTCGTGTCTTTCAAGAAAATAAACTACCGTCCTCAAAGACGTTTCATCTAACTTAATTTTTTTTCGTCACGTGTACGGCGTAAACACGTCAACTGAACAACAAAACAGAAAACCGTAGCTTCCCGCAACGTAATTGGAAGCAGCCCTGAGTATTAAATAACCTCATTAGTGCGTTCTCTTCCTCTCTGTCCTCCATTAAAAGGAAGCCAAATACTCTTTGTGACGTTGCCATCTTCTATCATTTATGTTGAATTAATCAACTCTCCGTGAATATTTAAGTTGACCCTTATTTTTTTTTTCTGGTGGCTGTTGTCGACGTTTAACATCATCTCACCGACATAATTGTTGACAACTGTTAAACGTTTACGGTCGTTTCTGAAATAAGGAGTTGTAAAGTAAAATAAAATCTTCTGTAGGCCGAATCAAGACATGCGTACTTAATAGCGTTAGTAAGAGACTTGACGTGGGACTGAAATTATTATGTCAATTCATCGCACAGCGCCTCAGTTCTTTTATATTTTGTTTTAATGCGTTTAATGTTTATGGCAATGGTATGTACCCTAAAATATTCAAGAAACTAAAAAGTATAACCATATAATGAAAACAATAATTTTTCAACTTATACTTATTTCATACTATCTACTGGCCCGGTTTTGTCATAATTAAACTCGGCGACATCCATAACCCCGGATTCGTCTCCAATCTCGGTCCGTGTCGCATTGTTTTTGTGTAACGCCCCTCCACCCCCACCCGTAAGGGTGCTCCTCCTATGCCAAAAGGGTTGAAATTATACACAACCAAAGTCGTGAGAAACACTATGAATCTCATTGACTCCGTAAAATATTTATTCGACGCAAATGTAGGCCGTTTTAGCATGTTTGAAAATTGCCACCCCAGCCCATGGGGGTTGTAGTCGTGTCTTACCCCCACAGTGTTCGCTTCCGGTTTGAAAGGAACACGTGTACGAAATTAGGTCGAATTTCCTCCACGGGAGTAGATTTGTATGCGGAATATACATACACGCAAACAAACAATGTCTCTTTTATTTAATAGAAGATAAACGACGTTTCGTTACAAAATTAGGACCTCTTCAGGTAATGAAAATTGAATAATCAGATGTCCGTTAAAATAATTGTTAAAATGATCTCAATTTTTATGTAATGGTGTAGAACATCCAGTTATATGCAAAATTAATTAATATGAAAATTTTAAAAAATTGAAGTTTTTAATTAAAATTAATCATAAAACTTAACTTTCCTCGTTTATACAGCTTATATTATACTTTAAGATTGTCAGATACTTTTCAGTTAAGATATTTCTACGTCTTGTCTAATTTTATTAATTGATTGGTATATCTTTTTCTCCTGATTAATTATTATCTTTCTTTCCCGCAGAGCTGTTTCCGATTACACTTACCCTCAACTTGACCACAACTCAGTTTTTTCCCATATAGATTTCCATCTAACTATTTCCAAGGATTAATACGCAATTATTCCACATCACTAAAAGCAAAGTGCGTCAGATATTAAAAGAAACCGTCCCTCCACGTCGTCGTGGTGTTGGTAGCCCTGCAACGTCCCAGTCTCTCGTTCGTAAGTTAAAGGACAGTTATTTCCTCTCCGCTGATCCTTTACGACTTGAGTAACGTGTCTGTGATCTCTAAAAGAGCTCGTGCTGCATTTTATTGAGGAATAATAAAGGTCTTTCTTCGGTGTTTGTGTGTGTCTTATCGTTCTTCTCTCTCACACTCTCACCCTCGTTGCCCTTTTGCTTCCGTCCAATCAAACCGCGTATCTAGGCTTCAATCTTAATTGCGTCTATTCCGAGAGAGAGAAAAAAGGGAAATTGCTCTCTTACACGTTTTAGCAGATTAATTTCCCTCCTCTTGTCTTTTCTTTTGTCAATAATGATTACACTTGAGCTATTTTTACATTTATTTCCTGTTGTAGCCTGAGACGCTCCTAAAAAAATGCAATCACAAGGGAAGAGAGGACAGTAAAGAGGAAATTAACAAATAATACATCTTCTTAGGGAGGATAAAAAGAAGTCGATGGAATGTAAAAACAAAATCGGTTCCCTAATTTATTTTACGATGACTGATCTTCCCCATTGTGGTTACAATATTATTTCGTCTTAAATAAACAAAATAATGATTATAATATTGACTATTTTGGTTTAAAAAATTTTAAAATATGCTAGTTAATTGTTATAATTATCGCAGGTGAAACCAATAAAAATGTATGAATATATAGTGTGGTCACAGTTGCCTCCTAAACTGGTCGAGGTACGGTGAAGGGAATGCTGCGTCCCCACAGCAAACTCCTCTCCCGCCATCGAAAGGTCGTAGAACAAGTACACAATGCCCGACCTACCCGATGCAGGTTTTTCTAAGGTTTTCCCTGCATTTCTTTAGGCGAATGCCGGGTAGGAACCTTAAAATATAGCCCGGAGGCTACCTTCTCTACTCTTCCGCATCCCCCCTTTCAAATCCCTTCCTATGCTATTCAAGGGGAGTTTCCACCATGTGGATTACCCTCATGTTGCCTGTTACCAGAAAAAAAAACCCTTCACAAATACATTTACAAGATAATTGAAACTGTGCAACATAATTTTTTTAGAACCACGTATTATAGCATTATTTTGCCAAAACAATTTAAAAGTACAATTGTAAGAAATATTTCTACAGTATTAAAAATCCCATCTCTAGAATCTGAACGTTGCTGTAAACATTTAAAATTTAATTTTCGTTTTGTTAATAATTATGTTAATAATTGTGTTGATTTACTTGATAAATTGAATTTTAGAGTTCCTTCTAAATAAATGTTTCCGGTAAAGATTTACGGAACTACTTCAGGAGAATCCCTTATATTTGGCTAATGCTTTGAGAATTTTAAAATTGTCTGAATTATTAATGTTGCTTAAAAATAATATTTTGATTTAAGAATGATAATAAAAATATTTGATTACGTATTATAATTGTAATTTTTTATAAGTTACATATTTCTTTTGAGACTATTATTTTATAATATAAAATAGACAATTGTCCGTAATAAATAAAAATAAATATTTATAATTCTATTAAATGTTCCCAGGAGTCAACGTAATTCAATTTTATTTATTTTTAGGGTAACAGGCTACATGAGGGTAATCCACATGGTGCCAACTCCCCTTTAATAGCATAGGAAGGGATTTGAAAGGAGGGATGCGAAAGGGTAGAGGAATGTAGCCAGGGGTTAACTAGAGCCCCCGGGCTATAGTTTAAGGATCCTACCCAGCATTCGCCTAAATGTAATGCTGGGAAAACCCTAGAAAAACCTGCATCAGGTAGGTCGGGCATTGGGTACTTGTCCCAAGCCCTTCCGATAGCGGGAGCTGTGGGGACACAGAATTCCCTTCGTTGTACCTCGACCAGTTTAGGAGGCAGCTGGCCAACTGTTCCAATGGGAACAGAGAACAACTCTTACCGTATTCCCAAGGTCTGTGACCCCGGAACATACACCTCTCAAAACAGGCCGAGGTGCCTCGGCTTGTGGGAACCTTAGTTCAAAAACGGAGAGAGGAAAAGGCATCCCTTCCTGTCTCTCCTACAAGGTTCTGCCTGCGAGAGAATAGGCCTAATTACAATATCATATTTATAGGTTGACTTATTTAAGCCAACTTTCTTTTTTTCTCCAGTTGTTCATTAACTGTCAGGAAACTATATTTCGATACGAGATGGCAGTTGCGACTATTCCTCAACTCAGAGCCTTGCTATTAATTTTGAAGGTTGAATCTATCGTAAATCCATTGATTGGATGAAGTCGAGTTGTTAATAAATCCAGTGAAAATTATTTTTAAAAATATTGATAACTGGATATCACCCTCGGAATAACTGTAAAAGAGGGTCTTCAATATAATATCTGTGAACACGCCAGGGAGAAGATTTTCGGCTCATCTCTTCAATCTTTTAGAGTGTCTTGCTTCGTTCAACAGTAAAGAAGAAGAAACAAAGAAGGGAATTTACCATACCCTGGGTGAAAATGGATTAATCCACTTTGCGACGCAAATAAACAGAAAATTCGAAGAATCACTTTGTCGCGGCTGTTTTTTGTTTGACGTCACCAGAGATGATTGACAGCGTTCCTTCCACTGTTTGCCAGATTGAGGATTATTTTGATATAGACATAAATCATGCAGCTGCAAAATATTTGGTCTTACATTTTCATCGAGTAGTTCACATTATTCAGAGTTTCGTTTATTAATTACAGGTTACGAAGAATCGATCGACTGGAAGTCTTGCATGTAGCTTGTTCCTTGTTAAATGACAGCCAGTTGAAGTTATTGTTTGTTACAAGTGTTTCACCAATCTTCTCACCTATGTTCTTGTAAAGCTTCATCCGCACAGACCGCGAATTTCATAGACCAACTTGCATAAAATTAATAAAATATTAGAACTGAAACAGAAAAAAAAAGGCTACTTGAGACAAATTCTCAAAAAAATCAGGACTGCGCAATAAATAATATTAATTAATTTTATAATATTCGCAAAATTTTTAATTCATATAAATTAATTTAGTAATCACAATATATACTACAGTTACGTGACACGTTTAACTCGGTTCAGTTGAACCTACTGCAACTAAATTTATTTTACCTCAAAAGCAACAGTTTCTTAAAAACGCTGTAAATCAGAAGAATCTGGACTGTGGGGAACATGATTGATTTTCGCGGTTTCCGTCTTGCATTATCGTGGTACAGCAATTAACCTGTTCAAGAAATTAATATGCCAATAAATAATTCAAATAAATCTTCGTCACAACATAATTGTCCCAGCAGAAGCCATTACTCACGCTCAGGGATAATTTTAGAAGTAATAAACTGTACATCTGGTTGTAAAAGCAATTTAAGTTACAGTAGCCAAAATTAAAGATGACTGAAACTTACTCAAGAGAAATTATTTTTATCTGCACAAAAATTAAAATAATGAATTATGAAAAAATTTTTACTGGACAGATTTTATAAATATTAACATTTGATTCTTCTAAAAATGTATAATAATTTTTTAAGTAGTTCTAAAACCACGTATATTTATAAAACCTGAAAGTATCAGTACAAATTGAGTTTCTCTGCATTTTCCTCCATTTTCCATCCTGGAATAATTTTTTCTCCTGATTAATGCGTTGAAAACTACATCTTTTTTATGCGTTCGATTTTTCCCCGTTAAAATTACCCATCACGATTTCATCATTAGTTTAAACGCCAAACTACTAATAACCCGCGAGGTACCGTGTTTTTCCTTTTGTTAAAAAAAAAAGTTAATTTCCCATCGTGTTCCAACTTATTGCACACTTGAACTCTGATTGCCAATTTAGTCATGGAGAACACTTGACACCGATCTGATTAAAAAACATTCGACGGGGAATCATTACTGGGAACTGCGAGAGTAATTAATGTGTTTAAATACCATCTATTTTCACTTTGTAATTAAGATTTACAGTATCGATAAGCGTTTTTTTTAATATATTACTTCTAGAGGGTGAAGCACACAATAAATAGACATAAAGAGAGGAAAAACTATTACGTGCGAGACTTGCAAGGAACCTGAATTTTATTCAATAAAAAGTGAAATGTGGCTTACAGTTCGCTGCTGAATCAGTCTCGTCTTAATAGTTAACATAAGTGCCTTGGGTAATAAAACATAGGGGAAATGACATTTTTAAAACAAGTCTATCAAGAAATGCACAATTCTAATGCCTTTTATAGGATTGTGGCTGATTAATTGCTATTAAATTAATTTAGAGACAACATCTGTTTCTATTTCCACCGGAAGCTTCCTCTTGAGGGGAGATATAGTTTTCTGTTTACCAAATATTTCCGTTGCCAAGTTGGTAAGAGTTGTCCGCTATACCTGTTGGAATAGTCGGCCAGCTGCCTCCTAAGCTGGTCGAGGCACGGAGAAGGGAATGCTGCGTCCCCACAGATAACCCCTCTCGCGCCATCTGAAGGGCGTGGGACAAGTACCAAATGCCCGACCTACCTGATGCAGGTTTTTCTAGGGTTTTCTCTGCATCATTTTAAGGCGAATTGCCGGGTAGGATCCTTAAACCATAGCCCGGGGGCCCTAGTTAACCCTTGGCTACCTTCCTCTACCCTTCCGCATCCCCCCTTTCAAATCCCTTCCTATGTTATTAAAGGGGAGTTGCCACCATGTGGATTACCCTCATGTAGCCTGTTGCCCCCCAAAAAAAATTCTGGCTTTCAAAGCATTGAAAGACATTACCTACTTTTAGTATCATAAAAAAAGATATACTAACAATATGAATTTCCAATAACAGCATTTTTACGAATTCAACGTAGGAAGTTAAATTTTTTTAAAATTTTAGAGCAATTAGGCAGTCTTTAAAACAGTGGCATAATCCTGTTATATGACGAAATTTTACTGTGCTGATACTCGGTAAAACCAATTTTATAGCACTCAGCCTTCAAAGGTAACGAAAATACGGAGAATATTTTATACAAAATATTAAAATAGTAATAAATACTATCTTAATGCAGACTACTTTAAATTGAGGAACAATTACTAAAAAAAGATGTTTCTAACGGCGAAAAACGAATAATGCGCCGAAACATCCGAAAATTTTAAATGGTATTCACAGTAAACGTCTCGCAATTTAAATCTGTCTGCGATAATGTGGTATTTATTATTATTTACAGGCGTTAATTTCTATATTGTAAAAAGTTTCACCCAGAATTTGCGTAGTGTAATATTTATTGTTGATTTACAAAAATAAAGTTAAAAATCAATATGAGAACAAATGCCGAAACAATACCATTTTCTGTTCGTTACTCAAATAAAAAAATTATTTAATCAATTTGTTTGTAGTGACAGACAGTTATTAAACAATATATTAAATACGAAAAGTACACAAACACTGACTATTTTACTGCCGTCTAATTAACCCTAATATTTAGTTTAATTTTCTATGAAGCACTACAAGTCTTTTCGCGTTTAAAAAATAAAATGTTTTTATTAGAAGGAGAAAACTGAAAAAAATTAACGTCATATTAACTTTGGTGATTTTTTCATAGCGTTGTTTACATATTCTACTTTTTTATTATTTCTCCTCTTTAATTTGAATGTTTTGACTAACATTTTACAAAATATCTTCTACGTTACCTTGAAAATACTTTAGCCCTCACCGTCATTCTTTCCGCTCCCTCTTCCGCTGTATTTTGCTGTAAGGCTATCTCTGACTGTTGCTAAAAATGCCAGTTTACTCAACTTTCCATTCAGAATGTGGGACAACGTAGTTATAGTTTTTATTTCTTTCGTGTTGTCAGAGAAAAATAAATGTACAGTATATAAGAGAATTATCTAGTTTCTCCCAGATACCTAAGTTCAGAATATATCCAATGAACTACTTTTACGAGCACGTTCCTTTAGTTTCTGCACTTAATTTTCTTTTTATTTCCCACTGACATAGTTCCAGGGGAAAGAAAACTCGACAAGAGATGCATCTTCCAAGTCTGGCTTCATAGTGACATTGAACGAAAGTTAGGAATGACATATGATATCCATAACCGGAAATATACATATAAATATTTTTCATCGTTTTGAATCCGTACAATTCAGTCCTTTGTAACTAGTATTCTGAGGAAGACCTCCATTAAGGTCCTTAAGTAAGATTTTAATATGTAATATAAAAAGGATTATCATAGTATGTTAGTATGTCTGATTCTCTGCGTTTTACTTTTTACTTTCCATTATATAAAATTTATCGTAATAAATTTTCGAGATTATTATATTTAAAAAAAGTATATTCCCTTTTTAAAATAGTGGATTCAATGCGAGTTTTAAATAGTTTGAAAATTTGCATTTGTAAAATCACGGAAACATTGTTAAACAATTATTTTTACTGGTATTATTAATTAGTTATTCATGTGTAACTGCAATTTTAAGGAAGCTATGAGCGTAAATAAGGGTTAGCAATGATGATATTTTCAACGTTGCTGCTTTCACTTAAATTATAAATATTGTTTTTAAATTAATAACCCAGCCAAATTTATCAGAAGTATTAATAAAATAAAAAATACGAAATACTAATGAAAGAAAAATTGTAACAACGTATCCTTTTTTCGAACACCCTAAGGAGCAAATTTAAAAATTTTACAATACTGAATATAATTTATTCCTTGATATAAGATTTCGACAGACTGTTAAAAAATTTATGATTATGATTAAATAACCTCGTTCAGTCTCAAAATGGAAGTATATCTTCTGGCGAGCCTCAGTAGCCAAAAAAAGAAGAATAATCACGAATTGAAATGTGTTAAGATGAATTTGACAGATTAGTCGAAAGCTTCGTCCGATTAAAGAACCAATAATTTGAGACTCTACAAGGTTATTAAATCCTAATCATTTATTTCTTAACGCTCACATTGCAGCCAAAAAATATTCAAAACTAATTTATAATTCGACTTCTATTTATGGACCTGAACATGTTCCAAAAAGGAACATTATGATCGTGTCAATTTTTATTTAATTAATATGTCATAATTTTTATTTATCCTCATGACTTCCTTAAAATGGCAGGTAAACATTATTAATTATCATTTTAAAAAAATATTTATCAATGAAAATAGCCAATTTATTCGATACTCGTAACGAATCCAATATTTTTCAATTGAGAAAAATTACTTCCACTTCTTTTTAAAGAAAATTCAGACACTTTAAATATAATCGACTTAAACATTGATATTAAATTTTGCATAATGAAGAACAAAAATAATTAATCGTGAATCGTATTTTAAGATTAGTCTTATCTGTTGAAATAAAACATAATAACATCAGATGACAATCCATTACAGACCTGAATTGTGGTTTTCATTAAATATTTCGTAAGTCAGAAAGCTAGTAACAAGGGACAGAATTTTACTGAATAAAAACAATGAAAAATAATTCCGGTTATGAATATAATATTACATTCCTAACTTACGTACGGTTTCAATACGAATATTGAAGACGAAAAAAATTAAATTATATTCCGACTTGTAAAATTTGTATATTTGCACCTGAAATGGTACAAATTCCTATTTTATTAGTATTTTCCAATTTTTTGTTTTATTAAAAAATATTTCTAACAAATTTGGCTGCTTTACTCATTTATCTATCTATATAATAAAAAAAGGTATATTTGTATGTATGTATGTATGTATGTATGTATTTACGTTGTTCTTTATACAAATTTTATCGCGTGGACAGAATGCAACAAAAATTGGTATACGTATTCTTCAAAACACGAGAAACGGTACTGTGAGGGTGAGAAACGCCTAGCATACATGTGGAAAGAATTATAATTAAAATCCGTTACCATTAAATGTTAAATTACTGCGCGCCAAGAGACAATGACGTCACGCGAGAGAAAGACGTTACTACGCAACGAACAAAGGAAATATCTCCTTTATCAGGAATGAAATGAAGCAGAAATATTTTCTTTAAATAAAAAATATAATTTTATACAGCAATACTCCATCGAATGATAATAAAGAAGAATACGAATTACTTTACCATCCTTGCGGAAAATGTAAGTTAATTTTCGCGCTATATTAGTTGTGAGTCTAGCTAACAATTTCATCAATATAATATTTCGTAATGTATGAAGACTGAGTGACAATTATTTCCTGAAATACTCAAGGAATATATTTAAGTATTCAATTAAATACTTTTTCGAGTTAATATAAATAAGTACACGAGAGACGCCGAGCAACCAGCTAGTAATTCAATAAAATCAGATATAAGTGATTTTACTAACTGATACCAACAATTCTGTATTAAACTCTAGGTTTAATAAACCAACCATATAATTTTCTTAACTGAGACTACTCTTTTATTATTCAGCCATAAATTTCAATTTAGCAGACGTTAATTCGAGCATCCCTGACTGTAGCTTCGCATATCGCTAACGTCCTGGAATATATTTTATCATGACGTCATAACGTTCATCCACACACTCCAGCATTTATATATATACGTATATTTGTATGCGTTCTGTGTGAGAGTCAATCAGACATATCGCCTCGTTAATTTCAGAAATCCTGTGCCAGTGTTTTCCGCGTAATTGGCCAGAGCGCGCAGTGACGTGACGTAAATTTAAAATCATCTCATGTCACGGCGTAATTGCTCACAAACACACGCGGCGTGTAGAACCCATTCCGGTGGAAATATGTCTATATGTTATTGTGATCAAAGCGATTGCCGGGAAGCCAAAGAGCGAAGGAGAGAGTGGATATTAGGCAACGCTGGAAACAGTCTGAAAATTGAGGTATTTATCGTCACGCTGCAAGGTGAAAGATTCGGGTAGATGCATGATTGTGCAAGGCATTCTGGGAAATTTACTTCAAATTTTATAATCACAAGATTCCCGTTAAATGCCTTTTTGAAAAAAAAGCTAAATTATTCCAATCGCCCGTTGTTCTATTACAGAACGAGCACATCCATTTTGCTGTTTATTCTTAGTTTTAAAACATATAATGCGTCCTCCGATAATGAGGTGCCTCTAGAAATTATATGCCTCAGTCCTTGACACTGTTAGAGTCCCATACGGAAATTAAGCTTAGTTCTCTACCTTTTTTATATAATCCACACTTTCCCGTTGCTATGTTTCGACCATAATTGCACAAATTCCGGTTCTCTCTTCTGCATCCTTTCCCCAAGGATGACAAGGAATTAAATCTAACTGTGGTCTAAAATTGAAAACAAGACCACTTCCATACAGCCTGATTTAAAAACGTTTATGAACTAAATCTGCTTGGAATTTAATGGAATTTACGACGTACATAAGAGGTAATTAAAATCAATTTACGACCAACGCAGCTTTGTTCTGTAGCTAGGCTACAATAAAAGACTTTTCTTTTTTTAAAAAGAAAGCATTGAAATGTGTTTCTCTAGGTGTACCTACAGGGAAAAAATGAAGAGTAGATTAAACAAGAATCCATATCGAGAACAACGGGCTGGATCAGATATAACTACTTGAGAGATAATGACTAGTGACTTCATTGAAGTGAAAGAACCTTGGTAAAAGACTCTTTAATATAGAGAATTCAATTTCTTTAATTACGATTCAATTTTAGCTCTACTTATCAGAAAATTTGGTAATAAGACTGTAGCATGAATAACCAAACAATCGGCTTAGAGTCAGAAAATTGTTTATCAACAAAATATTAAATATACCGACACTTCAACAATTTTAGCACCTCTTCAGGTTTAATCCACAATTCATAAATTAATAACATGCGTAATGGCGAAACGTCCATATATTTAATTTCTTATTAATAAACAAGTTTATGACTCAAGGCCGTTTTTTTATTTATTTATATTATTCTAAATGTCAAATATTGTTTTGCCATTAAACCAGTAGCAAGTGAACGATAAAATATTCAAGGTTTATGTTTTTATTTTGCCATTTAATATTTATTACGTTTGTAATACAAGTCATTCCATATGGACGCAAAGTCAGTCTTCGGAAATTTCTAAAGTACAATAAAAAACTACTAAATGGGCTGAGATATTATTTGAAAATCGCTCGCCCAATTTTTACTCTACAGTAGAGTGCAATTAAATTATAACAATCGATACATAAAGAGGAATGTTTGTTGTCCGAAAATAGATAATTCCTGAAAATAGCCAGAATGGGGTTCTTAAAAGAACGCAGTAATTGACTACAGCAACTTGGAAGTTATTAACTGTAATTAACATGTAGATATAAGATAGAGTGAATAGTTAGTGAACTTATAGACTTGTCGTCTGAAAAATAATTGTGTAAAAGAAGTCTGTGCCCCTTCCAGTATGCAACACGCAACACGCACTTTGTCCTAACTGTTTATTCAAGTATGGTTCGCTTTGAAAAAACCTCGCCCCAATGTATTATGTCTAACAAGAATGTTACTATTAATACAATGACACAGTTCTCTCTTGTTCATATTCGAGAGATATATGTCATAAAGACCCGGAAAATGTGAAAACAATAAAAATAACCATTTTAATGGCATCGAAAAAGGAGCCAGAAACTCGTTTGTAGATTCAAGTCGTATCTTGAAATTCATTATTTTTTAACTGGCATATGACATTGTATTTTTTTAAAAATGTTTTGAAATATTAACGGGGAATATTGAAGGGAAATATTTAATATATTCCTTATTTATGTAAAAAGACGCTTAAGGGTCCTTTTTAAATCAAATTCACACAATTGTGTAAATGAAAACAAATTATTTGATTTATTAACTGAAAGAGTTTTTTAAACCCACACGTTTAAAGATTAACGTTTATGTCCATGTGGTAAATAGGTTATTAATAAATATTACTGTTCTAGCAATAGGTGTTTGATTATAAATCACAAAAATATATTCATCCGGAGAGTTCATGTATCTACCATACAATTATTTCCGCGCTTACTCATACTTTCTTGTTTTGCAATGTCCGAGGATTACCATTTAGGATGTAGCACTCTGTCTCTATACTTTATATATCCGCTTTGTCCCTTACAGTCGTATTTATCCCTATTTAAGTCGCTGCTACTTGATAAACGGCGACACAGCGCACCTTTGCATAGTTTAGCAGCGGCTGTGGTTTCTCTTCCTAATGCACGAAACCTCGAAACCCAAGCAGGCAGAATAGAATTTGTAATGCGTTACCTCCAGAGCCTATGAATGCTGAATGCTGGCAAGACGAAAGAGAGAAGTGGAAGGGCTGGTGGAGCTTTTGGCGGAGGAACTCATTGTGTGTCCCCTTTATACGAAAACACACGGAATCCCTGCTAACTACGTACCTGAAGCCTCCAGTGTTCTACCATGGCTTTCACTCGCCTCACAAGGAACTTGGTGGAGAGATATCGCTCATCATTCTCCTCTCGCTCATTGTCTCGCCCGTTGCTGATTAATTTCAAGTTATAGGCATCAGTAGGATTCTATTGACCTCAGTTCTTTCTCAGTTTTCCTCCCCTTTTTTTATTTACAAAATTTTCATTCCCTCCTTTCTGTAAACCCGACAATTGGATACCGGCTAAATAACTTCTTAGATGTTAAGACTTAATTTTAATTGAATTACAGCTCCCAACTTGGATTTATTATTTACTGAGAATCGTGTATTCCCTGCGGGCTGGGTCCTGCACCCAGGGCAACTCCAACGTTCGCGGACAAGCCACAACCCAGCTGAGCTTTTGGGATCCTGGAGGATAGACCAGAGTCCTAACGCACCCCGAGGTACGAAGTTGCCCAAAGGAGGACGTTGGTCGGCCGCGCGCGTTGCTCCGTTAGCACTGACGTGCCCAGGTTCGCCCCTCAGGGTGGAGTTGCTCTTGACCGAAAGCATTTCAAATTTTAGAACTGAGTCCATGGACCTACTTGGTTCAGCCCGGCTACAAAGTTACCAGACGGTGTTGATTGCTTTATGAGTATTTTCTCACCTTGAACAACCGTTCCAAATGAGGCAATGTTAAGCTACTCAAATTCCCAGTAGAATTTATACTGGATTACAAATAGGCTGTGATGTCATGACATTTGTAAATAAGTTATCCGTATATATCACTGTCTGTTGTTTAGAGCACAGGAGATAAGCTGCAATTATTTATAGAAGGAAAAAGGAAAGCTGAAATCGTACCAATCTCTGGAACATTTTTAGTGGTCGGAGGCAGTTTCTGGGGCGCTGACGGATCAAAGAGAGTCAAATTTCCGGGAACATGTGTCATGAAAGCACCTTGTTAACAAAGCCAGAGGCTCAGGTCGTACTGACGAAGAAATACCATTCCCAGAATTATTATTTTTAAGAAAACCGTTATAGGGGTTCCACTAACGATGGTAGAACTTTTCGTTTACTCTCGACAGAATATTCGAAAGTTCGCGTTGGGTTGCGAAAGAAAACGGCAAAGGAAGAAGATGGAGACTTCCTTCCTGGTAATAACGAAGCCTTCACCATACCGCGTCGATCATTTAGTCGCACGTGGTTAAGTTATGATGATCATATTTCGTGCAATGATTTGGAGAGACTCGAAAATATGAATAAAAGGTTATTATTACTGAAAATAAATTATTAAGAAGTTCATTTTTAAGCTATGTTTTTAAATAATGAGATGATTATTGAATGTATAATTTTAAAAAAGGGAATATCGTAACATTATTATCAAAGGACATTGTATACGTTTATCAATAAAGATAAGTCAGTTCTCTGTTTTCTTTTAAGTCAAACTCTACTTATATTTTTTATTTAAATTCTTTATATACAATTTCGCAAACGAACACGCCTTAGTTCTTGCATTTATTCCCTCTTGTCCCATTTTCATGTGAAAAATTCAAAACAATGTTAGTTTCAGTATTTGTCGTGTAAGTTTCTGTAGCATTAAAAGTTACTTATTACTTCGCCTCTTTTCTTTCTCAATTTTTACGTTTTTCTTCAAGCGTTTCACATATCTTAAAACACATTCTATGATATATTCTCGACAGAGAAACATGGGGAGGAGTATAGAATAAGAAAAGCGTAAGGATGACGAATATTTTAACGATCCTTGAGAAAAAATCTCTCGGAAGAAACTCCTAGCGAAATATTTTACATGTTTCCAACGTCCTCTGTTAATACACAAGCAAGCACTCAAGGAAAGTTCGTCGAATGCTATAAAAATCTCCATAAATCTTGTTAATAAAAGTATATTATAGTATAATGACATATTTTTATTATTTAGTGGCAGTAAATGGAATTTTTTATGTGGAAATAAAATTTTGTTGGACTGAAATTCAATAGAAAATTTGGATTTCGTTAAACTAAGCAGTTATTTCCTAAGAAAAGATTTTGAAACGTCATATTTTCAGTTAAAATGAGCACGGGTATTGATTAATTGTTTACATCCTGTAATAAAACTGCTTCAAGGAAAGGAGAAAATATAAACTGAGAAACTGTCTGTAAGACAGGAATATAAATTTTATACCTTAACGAACGAAATAGGAATAAATAAGTGGAAAATAGAAGGAGTACCAATAACAGTGCTCGGTTTTAAATGAGATCTCCAAATCCGTCAGAAGGATGAATCCGAAAAATCTTGTAGAGAAGTTGTAAAAATTGGATAAAAATCTCCAGTAATATATATTCTTACAGATATTGTTCTTAAATACGATGGATATTAATATAATCGTTCGACGAGTACGGCGAGTCTTGAACTTGGGGGATTTTTCTCGCGTAATATTGTCAGCCCTGACTTGTACGGCTGCCCCAGCGCTTATAGCTGTGTTCTCCGATCCTTTATTATCAGAATCTCCGAAGAGCAGGAGGTGGGGTAGAAATATCTGGATAACACGACTGCGATGGCGGCACAGCTCGTTTATTGGCTTATCGGAACGGTTATTTTTGCGTGTGCGTTTGGGGTTGTTTCAACAGGAAGGGAAGGGTGCAGCCGTTATAAATGGAGAAGATACAGCAGCAACGCCGATACAGCGTAAACATTAGCTGTTTATTTTAGGCGATTTCCAGGTGGTTGGGGAAACAGATCGAGGCGGTTGCAATCTTCCTATAAATTACAATAATATTTGTGAGATTAAAAGTTGCTAAACGGCGTTAACGTAATTCAGAAGCACTAAGCAAGAGGCATTCATGTGAAAAGACTCTCCGCGAAGAGCATGAATGCATGAATGTTTATCAACTAAATACAAGCAGAATTTGCGATTAATTACACGCTATGAAAACAGAAAATATAACATGTAGTAGAGTTTAAAGATAACTTCCCGGTAAACACTGTAAAAAAAATACTGCGGAAACTGGTTCACGACGATTGAAAGCAAATAATGTATCAAGCCCTAAATACGCGTGGAAAAAGATGACTAAACCCAATAGGAACCAAACGTATTTTTCCCAGTTTTTAGTCGTCGAGTTACAAATATAATGCTTAAACAAATATTTTCTACATTTATAAAGTCCACAGCCACTTATTCATAAACCGCACTTATATTTACAACAGTTTCACGTGTATTTCAAAGTCATCTGTTTCAGAATAGAGAATTACACCGGTGTCAACGCGTTCCGTAATTGCAGTGAATGTTCACAATCTCACAGTGGGGGCATTTATCTAATGTTTTGTGCTACCTAGTGATATCAGAATGTATAATATGGCACAGTAGTGTTTGCTAGAAACGACCTAGGTTAGAAGAAAATGATATTTTATGTTACATTAACTTTTCATGAATGCAGTCCCGCGGTACGCGACGTTGCCACGTTCAAATTTCACTGAGAACAAAAGAAATTGGTTGAAGCTCACATAAAATGAAACGCAATATCACCTTCAGATACATTGTTTCTAAACATAAAAACAACCTTAAATTTCCTATTTCTGAATCTAATGAATGAATAATTTTGAAAATCTCATCGCCAGTCATAAATCTATTTTAACCCTTTAGTACATGATTTTTTAGTATTTTTAACAATATTTTTAAGATGTATTTTTATGAATACAATATGTAAAAAAAATTAATAAAAAATATTAACCGTGACAAAAGTTAATTTGTCTCATGATGTTGCACATATTCAACAGAAATATAATTAGTTCTGATTTATCAATAATTCACATTTACTGGATATTTATTCTTTAAGCCAATTTATAATACTTTGAGAATGACGCTTAAATTTTCTTTCTTGAAAAAAAAAACATTTAAAATATTCTGAAGTAGACGGCGGGCAGAAAAATCTGACTTAAGGGGTTGACTCATAGAAACCTAGGACAGGCAATGGTTTAACACGGCCACGGATGCCCAATATTCCCTTAAGTGCATGTTGTTTCATATCTGCATCACAAATTAGCTTTCTTATAAACCAACAGACGGCTCTGGGGTGATACTAAAAGTTATGTTGCATATATGCGATAAAATATGCATAAAAGGGTTAAATTTGTATTTTATAAATTGAGTCGCGTAGATTTATATGTTTTAGTGTAAGGTGTATTGCTTTAAACTCTATCGGGAATTTTTAGACATATTACAGCATTATATTATTATCTTAAAATTTAATTTTAAAATAGAATTCGTTTTTATGTAATGATTTGATTTGTTCATTGTATAGGCTTCAATAATTTTTTGTTCCACACATGAGTTGTATCAGAAAAACAAAGTTTCCTTAGTCGTAATCTAAATTTATTTTATTAAATAGTCTTCACGAATATTTCCCCGGTCTTGAATGATTTCAGTTAAGAAGAACCTCGGCTGTGTACAGGAAGAATTTTTAATGAGTTAAATTTTACGCGGTTTATGCAAATAATATGAAAAATTATTTTTCTCCTTTATCCAAATGTTGTGGTTGTGTAGGAGGCTTAACTGGGAATTTTTCTAGAGGTATTTCCACAGGGGATGGCCCTGCTGAGAGAGGGAGTGAGTACTTCTATTGTTGATCCTTGTGGTTGACAGGGTTAAAGAGGGCGTTGGGAGGGAGCTTTCAGAGGAATCCTCGGGTTACCTGCCATTGTCCTATTGGATCACCGCATCACAGCGAGGGTGGCTCCTCGTATCACCGCATAACATGATCATGTCAGAGGAGCACGTTACATCATTACCTATGCACGAAGTTTACAGTTACGGAGTACCAACCTGCAAGAGGCAAAACTTAGGGCACCAAAATACTCCTGGTTATTTTCTGTATATACATATTTTACGTATAATGATCTTCTCAATAATAATTTGATATCGTCCTCGAATCCGGTGTTATAGTATTCGACACAAATCTCGGTCTATATCACCCCCTACCACCCATATCCCTAGGGACTAAACTTTAACGTAACCCTACAGGAATGCATCACTAAACCCAGCGACTACCACAAGACCGGATTCGAAACCCAAATTAGTCTTTATCCAATTTTTATCCTCCCCTTTCACCCCACCCCTAGAGCTGTCCTTATGCCTTTATAAAATGAAAAATATAGGCCGTTCTCACACATTTTTAAAATTACACCCCTTCCACCCTACTCATAGGGGTGCTAGATTAATCTGAAACTCTTCTACGTATTAATGTGTAACTTAGTATATTAATTGTTCTACAATATTAATATTATGTTTTATTTCGTAAGCGGAGAGAAATAATATTAAAATTTGGTTATTCCACGAATGTAAGAGACTAACATCGTAGCGTTGCATCCAGATCCGTAGAAGCTACACGGAGATGATGTCTGCACTGTTAACCAGAGTTATAGATTCTATACCACCTCATAACCAAGGTCGACGATGTCTCCATTTACTGAATAGATTTTATTAATGCCAATTATTTTATTCGTATAATCAGTGCATACTTTTTATTCATTTCCCTGAAAGTAGAATGAATTTATTTGTTTTTCAACCATTAAATTAAGTATAAATTTCTGTAAACTATTTTATGTTAATTAAGGATGCAATCTTACTCGGTGTAAAGAACGAATAAAATATTCTCGGGAATGAATAGAAGTATGCGCGACGTTTCGATGACGTCCAGTGTCATCGTCTTCTAGCAAAGTTTTGCTATTTTATATTATTTGAAATATATTATATCATCCTTAAAAATCTATTACTTCATTATGATTGATGCAAATATCTCTATAGTATTAATTATACTAATGGATCATGTGTTTTATCACAAGATAATCGTAGTAAATGGTATCTGAAATACAGTAGAATTCATAAATAATCTACAATTCTCGTCTTTATCGGGTGTTGGCTTGACGGTTTCCTTGTGAATAAAATACTATCTCGAGTAGAAACTCTCTGCCATTTTTATCTTCGTAAAAGTGCAGGCTTTTTTTTTTCACCGTGCCTTTCCCAGCATATTGCAATTTCCACCCTCCTTTGAAGATTTGCTAAAAGCCTCCCTGCATCATCTCTATCTATCGATGTTGTTAGTTTTTTTTCACAGGAAGCCTGCTAATGGAAAAATATATTCCTTCTGGGGAATCCGCTTATTGTGAATTAATAATATCTCAAAGATAGAATTTTTTTTACGTTACTTGTTCGTTTTTGACGTTAATATGCAACAGATTCATATTTCACAATCTCCCGCTAGGCCCACAATGATCATGAAAAAAATATATATTCCTTCTGGTGAATTCTTTTGATAAAATATAACTGGAACTGGAGGGAATAATAACAATTATTCCCGCCAGTTCCAATCGTTTTAGCCGAAGTGTCATGAAATTCTAAGATTAATAATTTCCCTTACGCATCTCCGTAACGTCAGTAAAAAGTCTCAAACGATGTCTCCTTCTGATCTTCCATGGTTCTTTAAATACAGGTTTTTTCCTCCCTCTACGGTACCAGTGTTTGTTTTCCGGCCAAGAACGCTTCATAGCCTGTTTGGGAGGGTTGGGGTTAATTTTTATCTGTTTCTCCCTCTCTTTCCGCCTTGGAAAGTTCACCGTGGCAAGGCATTTGTCTTAGCCACCTGTCGCTCGCCTGGAAAACATTGCGAACTCCACTATTATTTCTTTCTCTC
Source organism: Zhengitettix transpicula (assembly GCA_037074705.1). Classification (NCBI taxonomy): domain Eukaryota; kingdom Metazoa; phylum Arthropoda; class Insecta; order Orthoptera; family Tetrigidae; genus Zhengitettix; species Zhengitettix transpicula. The sequence continues at coordinate 80,383,687 of CM073593.1, forward strand.
TCCGTCACTGCAAAATCTACCCTACCGTACTCTTCTCCACCCCTTCGCTGTCACAGAGACAAATGGTAAAAGCAATAATAAAAGTTTTATCTGAACAGGAGCGGGACAAACGACGCATGATGGAAAACGGTTGGGGAAGGAGGCCAATAAAGTGTAGAGGGAAAAATATACCTCTCCGTCCGTATAGTTACTAACAAATTACATGAGTCCGGAATTTTTTTTTCTTCGCAGAGACTTGCCATCGCCGGTGAAACTTTTGCTGTTTTACCAGTAACAGTTCCCATCCACCTGCATCACAACTTGATATCGATAAGACTCTACCGACGTGTCAGATCCTATCGGTTTTGTGTATTTCAGTACAAATCTACAAGATATGTTAAATATACTTGTACAAACAGGGTCCAGAGTGTGGAATAGAGAAAAATACTGACAAATCGAAGGTTGTGTTATAATATGAAAAAAAGGAACGAGCACCTTGGAACTACGACTGTAATCAGAAATTTCGTTCAGAATATCAGAAAATAAGACAGCCATGGCAAAGAATAATTCGCGAAGATAAGACGAGAGCTCAAAATCATACTGAGCAGCGTAAACTGCCTTAACGTTTGGACTGTTGGGAACTTGAAATGTGGTGATGAATAAGGTTGTTCCAAATAAAGCGGATGGACAGGATAAAACCCGAAAAAGAGTAAATGAAAGGCGGTTTATATTTGAAATTTAAATCTGTAGAGACGGAGAGGGCTACCTTTGGGGATGCCTCCTCCTCTCTCCGTTTTTGAACTAAGGTTCCCACAAGCCGAGGCACCTCGGCCTGTTTTCAGAGGTGTATGTTCCGTGTTCGCAGACCTTTGGTGAGAGTTGTTCGCTGTTCCCGATTGGAACAGTCGGCCAGCTGCCTCTTAAACTGGTCGAGGCACGGAGAATGGAATGCTGTGCCCCCACAGAAAACCCATCTCTCGCCATAGGAAGGGCGTGGGACAAGTACCCAATGCCCGACCTACCTGATGCAGGTTTTTCTAGGGTTTTCCTTGCATCACATTTAGGTGAATTTCCGGGTAGGTTCCAGTTAACCCTTGGCTAACTTGCTCTACCTTTCCGCATCCCTTCTCACTTTGTGGATTACCATATATATATATATATATATATATATATATATATATATATATATATATATATATATATATTGTAATAACTAACGAGGCTTAAATGAATTAAATGAGCCCCACGTTATGGAAGCCAATTTATGTAATAATTAACAGGTGATCTGAATTAAAAGAATTAATTAACAAAATTATTCAGATTTAAAAAATTTTTCTTTAAAAGTACAAATGCTAATCCCTGCTTTATACGCCAAATTTCATCAAGTTAACAAACAAATATTTTATTTCAATTTTGCACTTCGTGGCGTTCTAAGAAAAAAACAACTTCATATTTTACAATCAAATATGTCGAAATTCTGTTTATCTCAGGGTCATTACTAGGTTTTATGTTCCGAACAATTGAATTTAATAAACTAACATTAACAATGAAGCTAAATTAATACAATATGAAAATAAACTAAATGAAAGAAATTAAATGAAAAGAAAAACGAACGAAATCTGACTTCTACCTTCATCCTCGTTTACAATTAAAATAATTGATTTGTACTCTGGTACCAGATCTGATTCTTGGAGCTTGAGGACAACACTCACTAAAAAGGCCATTCACTGATTCTACACAATAAAATTTTAATACACTCAGTCGATGTTCTCGTTCTCTGCCACCTAGAACTTTGGATCAGCCGTCCCTCAGTCAGCCCTCGAACCTAGGTCTCCTTGATGTCCCTATGTGGAATTTATGTCAGTCTGTGTGATGCAAAACCTTTTGCTTCCAACTTTGCGATTATTATTTGAGTCTCTCCGTCAAAACAGTTTACTCGCGTTTTATGTAAACTAATAGATCTCGTAGTTGGACTTCTTGGACCGCGCTATTCATACTTTTAAAATCAGCATCCACATTTTCCGGAAAGCTTTGCCGGACGCAAACTTTTCTGTTTCGCTTCTCTTTCGATCCTTGCCGCAGACTGGCGTTTGGGCTGGAACTTTCGGTGTGCGATCGATAACAATGGCTCGACCTTACTTTGTTTCTTTTGATGTATTTTCGCCGATAACAATTCAATTTAATTAAAACGATTAATGGCCTTTTAAATTGGTATTACAATATATATATAATGTAGTAATTGGTAATTAAGACATTGTTCTAATTGGAAAGTTGGATTGTAGAGGACTCATTATTAGTGGATATAGAGCGGACGCCGCAACAATCCGGCGAGGCAAAGAAAACATTGTTGGGCAGTTGAGAGAGTTTACGCGCTCAAAATCTAAGAGACGAAGTTTTACAGTTGGGCAGCGGACAGCGAACAGTTCGAAAGCTTTACAGTGGGGCAGTCAGAAAGAAAGAATGTGGTCCAGTTACAAACATGCTTCCAGTTAATAAAAAGTAAAGCAATCTTCAGTCGGGAAGGAGAGAGTGCAACTAATGTTGTATTCGGTGGTCGAGCGAAAATTCATCATGCTGGCCATAGACAAACCAATGAAGGACCTTTTCAACTAAAGTTACGAGATCTGCAAATCCAGGTTGGAGTAAAGCATCGAGAACCTACCAATTTGTGTTAGACCAACAAACAAACTACGCCTATTAGAATTTGTTGACATTTAGAGTCTGTGAGTACTAGAATCAGTGATATCCCCAACTTTTGTGCACGAAAAACCTAAAATGAAACCTGGGCGGCCGTAAGTAGAAAAATCATTTGTAAACCACTGTTAAAAGATAAAAGTCAGATCGTTCTTTAATTATTTAAATATCAATAAAATGAGATCGTTAATTCTTGATAAATTTAAAACTGTTTAAATTCAATCTGTAGTATTATTTCTTCTACAACAAATTCCGTCTATGTTTCAGACGCATTAACTTCCATAAAAGGTAAATGTAATTTTGATTGTATAAATTCAGCCATTTATCAAACCCAGTTTAAGACCCTGAGATCCCAAATATTTTGTGTTTTAAAATAGATAATAAATTTTGTTTGTTCATTAAAGTTATTATAGTTATTTCATTTAAAAGCGCCCATCCATTTAAAAATATTATTATATTTTTAATTATTACAATATATATCCTGTCTACATTTTATTCTCCTTTGAAATTTTAATCTCCGTATTAATGAAAGACATTTCGATCGACCACTTCCCGAGGAGACGGAGCTGTTTGATCCATGACGCCATTAGAGGACAAATGTAAATGATGAAATTTATAAAAAAAAATGGAAAATGAACTGGCCACATAGACGATTTGAAGAAAATGAGAAATTGTAGAATTTTTTTAAAAAAGAAAAGGTCGAAAATTTAACTATATAGATAATTTTTCAGAACGAACCCTAGGACATGTAGTACGAAAATAATCATTATAGAGTTTTTTTGTCCGTATCAGCTGAGTCCACAGTAACACACCCACGTGGACGTCAGCTCTAATCACCGATTTTGACATCCAATGATCAGAGTAAACTTCTGTATAGGGTTATTATTTTTTAAAATTAAAATAGTAACCCCGTTCACTTCCTGTGACTTCATATTGGTTCATGATTATTCGAAGATTTCTCTCACCTTCTGTAAGTACAGAACATACAGACCGTTTATTTGGATGTGGTTTGAAGTTGGGTACTATGGAAAATATTCTAAAGGAACGTGAGTTTATCTGGAGAACATATTGAGGTTGCTAACTAAATTGTTACACGGAGCTTAAAACTGAATTGGAGTTGCCCGCCGGAATTCGTACTCCAATTGTGGTCGCCGTGGAACTTTCCTCCAGAATCCTGTAATTGCCTTAATTTAACCTTAAGGACAGAGTTTAAACACGTTTGTGGAGTCTCTCTCTTTCTCCCTCCCACCGCCGCGTCCAGCCTCCTAATCATTTACTTGCTTCCTTATAGAAACCTTCAAGTGGTTTTGCGGACTGTGACGGTTTTGAGTTCTTCAAAACTATTTCAACACATCTGCTGCATAATAAAGCTTAAAATTAAACAAAATATATTTCCATACCTGTTACGTAAATTCGTGAGTTCCCTCAAACGCCACTGGTTGGTTTTTAATAAATTTTAAAGTACAGGGGGAGGGTGGGGGGGGATAGAATTTTTTTTTTATCAGATGTTAAGAGAAACTTTTACACCACTAAAATTGCAGTAAACCCGCTAACGCCCACTTATTACTCAGAGCTAATTTATTAACTAATCAATCAGGAATTAAACCGATCATCTAATTCTGTTGACTAAATATGTTACCTACGTTAAAATTAATTTTTAATTTAATCGTGAGGTGTTCGTCTTATAATCAGATAGCCCAAGAGTTATTTTAAAATTAGACCAAGAAGTAACCGAACAGTCTAATAAAGAAAGTAGAAAAAGAAACTACGCATTACATTTTATTCATACAACAGACACCCACTAAAGGCTTTTAAAATTTTCTTTTGTTTCATATGTGCAGAATAAAAGACGATCAGGAAGATCCAATGCAGTACCGATTCTAAAAACGAGTTTAATACTCTTTGGCAAAATGATTTCAAGTAATTTTCGCCAGTACTGAAAAAATTGACTTTCACCGCGACTACTACATCTGTTTACTTCGCTGTAATTACCCTAAAAGCTATCTTTTTGTATATATTTTAATTAATAACTTTTGTGAACCGAATGTCATATTTTAGACCCTTAATTTATGCACCATAATATTTTGCATACAAATTTAAAGGAATTCATTGAAACTCCTTGGAAAAAATAAGCTTCCTAATAAGTGTCGGTCGCAGAAAATTATCATCAAATTTATAAATGAAATATTTCAACACGATCTCCTTCGTAAAAGCAATATAATTAGACCGAATATACATAAATCGAGACCAAATATAATGAACTAGAAGGAAAAAAATTGGTAAATTAATATTAATTGGTCAGTGACATAGTCGAGAAAACCAAAACATATTAATAAATTTGTGAAACATTCTTAAATTTTCATATGAGGATAATACTGAATTTTAAGTCCAAATTTCTACACCTGTAGATTGAAATAAATATACTTCAATTTTATCAAAACTGTAAAAGTAAAGTAAGTAAAATAATGATTAAAAATCAAAACAGAGTTAATTTTTTTTGGAACATCTATTTATATACGTGTAAAATAATTTAAGTAGAATTCCAACGAATTAAACTTTTAATTTCACTTTTTACATTACACTTTCATTGTCTCTTGACGTCAACTGGTTTGATGCACAATAGATGATAAATATTTAGTTCCGAAGCCACGAAACTGAAACACGTTCCTAGATTTTACCATAATGACAGTTATAATTCTCGTAACATGTATCAATAGCTTATTTTTCTGTGACTTTCATCGTATATATAATATCAATGGAATTTTTTTGTCATGTCTATGTCAAATTAATTGATTAGTTACTTCAGTGACGATTCGTTAAATACTTGATATCGTATCATTCATCTTTTTTTTCTTATCATGCTTCCATTTTTTTATGTGAAAGAATTTTTATTTCAGTCGTTAACGCAGGTGTTGTAAGTACAAAAATTGAGTAACACCACTTTTCTTTATTCTTTAGAAATTCTGATCTACCCTCGTAAAGCACAATGTTATCCTTAGGGTCACTACAACATGGCTTCCACACAATGCGGTTTATACGTTTTCCCACCCTCATATTTTCATAATAAGTTCTGTAGAGTTTAAACTTGTAAAATTGCTCAAACAAAGAATTCAAACACTTCGACGTGCGCCTTGCCACTGCTTTCAAAGTTTCGTTCTTAATGAAAACAAGGGGGAAAAAAATTCTCAAGTCCTTCCTCCTATTTTCCTTTTTAAGGATTGTAAAGCAAACGGGCAATAATTAAATTAAGCTTGTTGCAAAAACTTCGGTTCAGATACGCATTTGTTCACCTGTAAAATTGTATTCAAATTAGTTGGCTTTTTTTTTTCATTTTAATTTTTCTTTACGGAAAAAAAAGGAACTTTGTTAATTAGTGAGCTCGAAGAGAAAGACGAGGTACTTCAGGAAGTTTATTCTGCGGCGTTCTTTTTAAATAGAGTCAGCGAAGGAGGGGTCTTTTTCGAAAGACATGTTAAAAGTTGCTAAAGAGAAACGTGAATCTGTTTAAAGTAAATGGACGAAAAATCGTGGTTTAAGCTGGTCTCGGAGGAGAGACAGGACTTTGGTACACCTCAAGGAAGAACTTTGTCTTCCTATCCGGGTTAGAGTCTTGATGACAATGGTGTTGAAGACGTCTATATACTTATTATAGAGAATTCCATGATCTCAAGATATCAAAGAGAGTCCTAGTGATAAAACTGGTACTGAGAATTAGGACGTAAGAAGTCAGTAAGTAAACTAAAAAGTGAAGCAAGAATAGAAGTTTTTAATTAGAATTTCAGCGGTGTTATTTTATTGGTGATATATTGGAAGTAATATAAGCTATAGGATACTAACAGCTATAGTCAGTTAAGAGAGAATTTTGGAGTGAGTAGTTAATTCTAATGTGGCAATAGAAACAAGATTTGTTCAATATTTTGGTCTTCCCTGTTCGTGCGTAGAGGAACTACTCGCCGTCAGGTAAAAATAACCTTACTTAACCACGGATGTTGTGCTCACAATCCCCCCCCCCCCCCTGTGAGAAAGAGTTTCCTTTTAAAATGGAATAGCTCTCGAGAAAACTAAATCAATGGTGCTCGTGAGTGGGCTTGTTGACAAGAATTTTCAGATCCACGTTTGGAACCAAGAATACAAGTATCCCTAACAGTATCCTTCACACTTCCCATCTTAAAAAAATAATACTCCACAGATTCCACAAATTAAAACTATTACTGAACCCCCCAATCTCCTTTGTCCCTCTCACCAAAAAAAAGCTCATTCACACATCTGGTTTTATGCCTGTTACAACTGGGGTTCGGTCGCTACCACCCACATAAATAAAATCCATATATCCCAAAATAAAATCCTCCACTTTATAACTAACTGTCCTTGGTACGTTACTAACACTAGAATCAACAATGACCTATATATTCCCTCAACTCCCCACCCCCAAAAAAAACATTAAATCAAACCGCCCTTATCCAACGTAATATAAATCTCCACCACTTCAATCCCATTATCTGTAATACAGAATTCCACCGTCCTCCACCTAATCCCCTCAGAAGGTTAAAAAGAAAACGATAAATTGACCTGGAAACCACCGTAAAATAAAATTTTCTAAACTTCCTCTTCAGCTACTCAGTAAAGAAGTAACCATACTTCTTCAAGTTAATTTTGACATGTTAACGTCAATAATGTATAACAATTCTAAAATCAACGAATTAAAATTTTTTCTGTAGATTAATCTATCTATATAATAAAAAAGGATGTATATTTGTATGTATGTTTGTATATATGTATGTACACATATTCTTCAAAATACGAGAAACGGTACTGTGGGGTTAATAAACCCCTAGCATGCATGTGGAAAGAATTATAATTAAAAAACGTGATCATTACGAGTAAAATTACTGCGCGCAAAGAGACAATGACGTCGCGCGCGAGAGAGAGAGACGTTACTACGTGACGAACGAAGGAAATAGTTCATTTATCCGTAATGAAATAAAGCAGAAGTATTTCCATTAAATAATAAGTATAATTTTATACAGCAGTACTCCATCAAAAGATAATAAAAAAGAATACGAAATACTTTACGATAGTTGCGGAAAATGTAAGTTAATTTTCGTGACGTTTTAGTGACTCCAAAATGGCTACCATTTGTTTACATTATGAATCTAACTAACAATTTAATCTGTCGTAATGGCTGAAGACGGAGGGAAAATTACATCCTGCATACTCAAGGAGTATATTTAAGTATTCTATTCGTTAAGAAATTCGGAAGTATGTTTGTTGGGAAGGATGCAATAAAATTAAATGTATTTTACAGTTGTTCGATTAATGCAGTATCGGTCGAAAGTATTTACGGAACTAGGAGCAGTTAGATTTATGTTAAATCACTTCTTGACTAAAGTTTACTATAAAATTAAATACTTTTTCGGGTTTATATAAATAAGTGCACGGGCAACGCCGGGCACACAGGTAGTAAAAAATATATATTCAGGATACACTTGGTTTTCCTCAATGGAGTTATTATACAGGTGTATTCAAGCAGAAGGAGCAGATTACAGACGTTATTTCGTTAGTATAACGAAAAAATTTATTTCTACCGATCATTTCGGGAAAAAAATCGCCACGACAGTCGATTTGAAACTTTGTACTATTGCTGTTGCGAGCTGCTGTATATTAAATCTCGCGGTAATTACGTTGAGAGACTCGTATTTAGCGCGTCTTCTTCCTAGTCAATCCAAAAAAATTAATTAATTAAGTTTCTTTTTATCGGCTTTCATTTTACCGAATGATAATAATGAAACTATTATTTTAATTGATTAGGATCCTCAGCGGCCGTATTGGCATTGCTGTCAGTGTTAGTATTGCCATGGCCCCGTGTTTGTGTATTTGCGCCAGTACTGCAATATATCGAAGCCCTTTAGTCTCTGTCACCCCGTGAACCACCGACAACACTCACCCCAAGGGAGCAATTCCAGGATCTATTACCTTGGAAAACGGTCGCGTCCCTTAAGGAACGAAGACAACATCCCGTCCCCTTCCTCTTCGCGATAAATCACTCTGTGAAACCAACAGACATATTTTTCAGGAGCCGTTTCACAGTATATTTTATCCCCTTTTCCCGAGAAACTGGACGGGAATTTTCAGGAAAGTAAATTGAAATGGACGGGACTGGAGATCGTTCACAGTTAATACCAATTTGATCGCGTCGTTTTCGAGCGATTTAACCGAGTATTCATAATAATTATCATTCCTTCCAATTCTTCCTTTCTAATATAGCGTCTTTAGTTTTCTTAAGCAATAGAAAATGATTATAATAGCAACTCTAAAAATGTTATGAATTTATGTGATTGTAATACTCACGCGAGTTCACTAATTTTTTATCCACATCACTATAATTACCAGGATTGATCAGATAAAGAAATGTAACTAACAAATAATGATTGATGACATCAAGCGCCTCCTGTTAGGACATGACCCAAATCCTCAGAACGATCCTAGTGCTGTAATATTAATTTTGAACTTCCAGTGTCAACTAAATTTATTCCTTTTTCAACCTCTTATTGTATAACAGGAGGTCCATTTTCATATTCATTGATCTATATAAATCTTTCTCATATCTATCAAATTCTTTGGATCGTTCTCCAATTATCAGCAGCAATAAGAATAATTATTTTAACTTCGGAAATTTAAACACTCACGTATTTGAAAAATGACAACATCAATATAATTATCGAATTACTCTTATTAGGGCTGAAAAAACGTTGAAAGAGTTTAATTTATATGAAAATCTCTTTTATCTACCTAATGAATAAAATTGACTGTTAGAGTGAGTAACCAAGTTTCCTACTTGTGTTTCTTTCGAACCGGATACAAACACTGGGGGGACAAGACTCGTCTACCACCCCCAGGGGCGGGGGTGGACGGAGGTGGAAATTTTCCAAACATGCAAAAACGGCCGATAATAGCATCGAACAAATAATTTTCGAGGTCAATGCGATTAATAAAACTTCTCCCGATGTTGTTTGTGTACAATTTCAACCCCTTTCAGCATGGATGACGGTGGAGAGGCCTTACTTAAAAATATACCCAAAACAACCGATATTGGAGTCTAATCCGGGTATATCGATGTCGCTGAGTTTAATTATAATTAAATAATTTTTCGGGTTTATATAAATAAATAACCGGACACCAGACTAGTAGTTTAATAAATACGGAAAATATTCTGAAGATTATTCTATCGATCAATTTTTTATTAAGGATTACAATATCAAATTAATTTAAGAATATTAAATTTTTTAAAACACTCATTCCTAGCTACAATATTCTTCTTATGGAATGAAAAAACTATTGTTTTACCCTTCTTACGCCCTATTTATGTTATCTCTCTAATTGTAATATACTTAAAATTTTAAATAATGGCTTTAGAATAATTTTATAAAACAATTGGAAGAATTTTCTTCATAGAAATTTTGATTATTAAAAATCTGAGAATTTCAATTCAAATTAACTTATACAACTAACATCTAGGAACAGGGAGTTTTCATTATTAAATATAAAACTGCAATATTGTAAAAAAGGAACAGAAATATTGCTCTCAAATCTATTAATTAATTTTACAAATTAAAGCGTTGAATAAGTAAGCAAAGTAAAACAAGCTTCAGAAATGGTGTTTAGTTTATGGAAGAATAAATTATACTTAATGTAATTTTGGTATTTTACATTTTGATTTACAGATAGTTCAAGTTGGGTCTGTATAGACGTTAAATTAATTAATATTTATTGGATTAATCAGACAAAATGAACTAATTTCTTTGCGTTTAGTATTAAGTTTATTGTCAGTTTAAAATAAAACTATTTTATTTTATTATGTTACATAAATAAAGGTAAAAAATAATAATTAAAATAAATTGACTACAATTCCGGTACGTGATCTATTCATTTATTTTCAACTCGTCAGACTGATTTTTTTACAACTTCTCTCTGTAATGTTGATTGAGTCAGGGAATAAACGAGAAGCAAAACATTACGAATAAATCACTTTACCGCTTACTCTACTTTAACCTCGGGGCTTACCATCCAATTTCAGCAGTGAGGAATTATTATTACATAAAATGTGGGCGCGACGGTATTGAAGTGGAAAGTTTCTCTCCCTCTCTGTCCGACTGAGATGTTGAATGACGTTCAGAAAATCTGAATTTCTGGCTTTGATGTCGCCAGGTTCACGTCTGCCTCGGTAGAAGTGAGAGGATGAAAACAGAGGAACGGTGATCAAAAGGGAAATTATTTGCTTTAACGCTGACTCGGAAAACGACAATTTCGAACCTTTAATTCATACACACACATTATATATATATATATATATATATATATATATATATATATCTTCCAGTTTCGAATTATATTTTCATGTCATGCTTTTAATGCTAGTAACACATAAATTTTAATTTATTAATTTATGCAGTTAACGAAATTTTAAAGTGGATTTTTTATCATTTTATATTATTATAATTAATTATATTATTAAAATATATGATAGGTGAAAACGAAGCATTATTTTGTCACTGAAATCCTGTTATTGTAACGAGTGACATCAGATACAACTCTGACTACTGTATTTATTGTGACGCAAATATTAACAATGATGAATTCTTGTTATTAATCATTCTATTATTGTTGTGTGAGAGAGAAGCGAGCACCAGAGGGTGTCAAGGTGGGCGGAGCAAGTCTATTAATTAAATAATTAGTAAACAGATAGACTCAATATTGAGGTTTCCTATGCTAAAGAATTCTTTCTAATACAACTTATTAGTTAATAGAGTATTTATTCTCTACCAGATTATTTTTTATTTCTTTCATCATTGTAGGGGTTTTGCGCCGCAGAAAGGAATGTAATAATAATATTTTTAATGTCTTAGTCTAGGCACATGATTATTATTGGTTTTCATTTTTCTGTATGGTCTTGAGTCCTCCGCCTTTATTTTATTTTAAATTATCTTTAAATATATATTGTGCTGTATCAAATTCTTAATGAGGCCAATACAGATAATTAATAATTATAATTTAATTTAATTTAACGTCTGTTCCAATGTGGACCCTCGTCAGTTTTACAATAAATATTATCTTTATTGTTAAACTGATGAGGGTCGACATAAGGACTGAAATAGGTTGTTAAATTAAACTATAATTTTTAATTGACCTCATTAAGAATTTAAACAATACAATCGAAAATCATTCTTAACTGTTTGAGATAAAAATTAAAATGGAATGATGATAATGAATATTTCGAAAATTGTCAAAGAACGAGGCATAATGAAGCATGACGCCTTTTAGGGACCACTGTCATGGACATTGTTCTGTTTCTTGTCCAAACGGGAAACAGTAGCTCTTTTAATTTCCGTGCTTCGTTAAGGACCAGTGTCAATGGTGAATCCAAGAGGATGTTGAATGCTTGATCCTGCAAGTTGGTGAAAGGAGAAGAGACAAAAGCTCGGTTCCGCCATCTGCCGTTAGACTCTGTTCTGCCTGACACAGAGAAAGAGTCTTTCAATTAATTTTGTCGCGTTTTCCCAGTTACTTTGATTTTTTTTAAAAAAAAGAAATCTAAATCACGAGACAAAGCAAAGTCCTGTGACTTTGTTCCTTTACGAGTCCTCAGGGCAATGGAGCGACCAGGAAATAGCAATCTGCTAAAATATTATGTAGTATGCCTGCGCGTTGCTGAGGGCATGGGTATTCCTATGAGAAATGTTTACAAACCTCAGTAAACAAGTTTTAAAATAAAATGTCTCTCGGGCTGTTTATTTATCGGCTGTTCCTGTGTACTTTTTCCAGAAGACAAAAAATAATATAGATAAGTTAAGGGGGTGTAGAACAGAAAATTTAAATTATTCCATTGAGAAGTGATATAAATAGTAAATTAAAATAGAATGAACTATGGTATGCATTTTAGCACTTTTTATAGTTATTAATTGTAATTATAAATTTATCCGAAGACATCGGAACGTGGCTGGTCTGCGCAGAGAAGGCGGCAGTATACAACTTTTGGTCGGCTTAGGGAAAATCCATGAAATTGCAAAATAGGTAGTAAAAATTTTGAACGTGTGAAGCAAAGAATGAAAGGTTTGAAACGCTAGGGAGACCATTGTCCAACGGTAAAATTTTTGGAAAACGACGAGCCACGTGTCTTTGGTGACCAATGATGGTATAGCTATTTGTAGGGTCCGAGAGCGAAACTTCTCGAGGCTTCATTCTGCATTCTGAACAACTGCTAGATTAGTGGAAGTCGCCGATGACGTCACCTCAAGTGTTCCTGGCTTCACAGAAGTATACTCGTAAACCGCAAATCCAAGTTACCGGGTAACGCGCGAGGTTGCAACCATAAGACACCACGGTTAATCTTGGAAAAGGGACCATTTATTCCCTATAATTAATTATTCGCTTAATATGACATAACTAATGCAGTTAATAAAACCTGCCTTTCCTGGTAGTAGATACATTTTCTTTTAGGGTTGCTCCCAACCATTTTTTTTTCAAATAAAAAATTACCTATTTATTACTAAATTATATATATATATAGCAGACAACAATACGAATTTTCTTACTGACATAACCTTTTCGGATGAAATTTAAAATTATTTCTATGATTATACATCCTTCCTCTTATACCCATCTCGGTATGTCCTTTTATATTTTTTATACATCCTTTACAATTATATCTCTACATCACATTATTCTCTTGCATAATATAAATATAGAATTTCATGTTAGTATAAAACTATTAATGTTATTCTATCGTCTATATTTAACAGTAAATTAAATAAATGTGGGTAACACAATCCCCCCTGTTGAGCCAGCTGTACCGCTCTACAGAAATCGAACACTTGCGGACTATGAGCTTTACTACTTTAAGAATCGCCCCAATATTAATCTTGCAAACATTCGATATTCACTTTTGTTGTGTGAATATTTTATTCAGACTTGTTTATGTAAAATATTTTAATATTACTTGGATAACTTTTATTATTCGTCGTATTCTTTTACTTATTGGATGTAAGAAATCATTCTACTTTGCAATGAAACAGTATCACTATTAAATCATTAGGAAGATTGGACTTAGAGAATTCGACATCGTATTTTGTGGTAGCACGTGAAACTTTAAAAGACCACTTCTTAGAGCGTAACATTTCACGAAAAAGTCTCCGGCGCCATTTTGTTATTATCGCGGTTTTATTTAGCCGCACAATTTTTCATTCTTTTTTCCTACCTTCGCTTGCACACAGGAATTTTAACTGTTCCGTGTTTTGGTGCCGGAAATTCCTCCGTGGGCCACTTTACGCTGGAATGTCAACAACTTTAAGGCCTTTGGCGACGCGCTGACTTGCTAACACCTGGTTCGTCGTCACAAATTAAAAGCACCGAGCCAGAGACGCCTTAAAAATAAATAAGCTTACGAAGAAAGTTTCTCAGTATTCATATTTTATGCTCTGTATGCTGCACAAGACGTAGTATGGTATTTATCATTCTAATTACTTTTCTAGATGAGTTTAGCTCCTTACTTTGACACGACAATTTTGTTCTCTATGTTTTTATTTTCACTAAATGTTATAAATAAAAATTTATAAGTCCTCAAGGGAAATCTTGTTCCATAACCACATCGTTTAATGGTAATATTCATCGAGCGAATATCAAGAAAATCCATTTCAGTGCAGTAATTCTAGTTGGCAAATTCGTCCAGAAACGTTTGTTAATGGTGAAAGAACTTAAAAATCTTCCTCGATCTTAATTAAAAGTTTAAAACTGAAATGTTTCTCTTCTTATTTACGTAGTTTGTGCAATAAGAGTTTTGGTAATACTTCCTCATAAATGTCAAACATCTATCAGAGCGTCTCCATGATATTTATGACTGTATAATTATAATTTTTAAACCGCGTCCAATTATGATTAAATTATTTACATGTGATACAAATAATCGGTTATATTTAAACAGTCTTTCTCAATTATTCTTCAACTATATGGCAAAGTATCTGAAAAAAACTTAACTTTTGTGTTTGTTCTACTTTCAACATTGCAGGTCTAGGTGTCGACGCTACATATTTTTCTTTCTTTCTATATGCGCCCTAAATAAACACTCGAAAATTATTTAATTGAGAGGGATAATTACGTGGTAAATATGAATAAAAAAATTCAGCTGCCAGTTGTATACCAAATAAAATAAAATTAGAGAATCATGAAACAAATTCGATTTTATCAATTTTGTATTAAGAAGGTAGAGCAGTTTTTTTTTCTAGGGCAACAGGCTACATGAGGGTAATCCACGTTGGGCAACTCCGCTTTAATAGCATAGGACGGGATTTGAAAGGGGGGATGCGGAAGTGTAGAGGAAGGAAGCCAATGGTTACTAGGGCCCCCGAGCTATATTTTAAGGATCCTACCCGGCATTCGCCTAAAGAAATGTAGGGAAAACAATAGAAAAACCTGCATCGGGTAGGTCGGGCATTGGGTACTTGTCCCACGCCCTTCCGATAGCGGGAGAGGAGTTTGCTGTGGGGACGCAGCATTCCATTCTCCGTGCCTCGACCAGTTTAGGAGGCAGCTGGCCGACTATTCCAATGGGAATAGCGAAGAACTCTTACCGTATGCCCAAGGTCTGTGACCCCGGAACATACACCTCTCAGAACAGGCCGAGGTGCCTCGGCTTGTGCGAACCTTAGTTCAAAAACGGAGAAGAAAAGGCATACCCAAAGGTAGCCTCTTCGTATCTCTCCTAAAAGGTTCTCGGTCGTAGAGGAGTTCTAAAACACAGTGCTAAGAAAAATTCTTATCCAAAACTTAACAGCACGAAAATAACATAAACCTGTGTGGACGAAAAATATTATAGGAAATATTGAAGCAGTTCACAAGATAAATGAGTAGTAACAATGAGATGAAATTACACCTTCTAATAGGAAATACTGACGTCGGCTAAATAATAAGAGCCTCGCCTAAGACACGTGGTAAGAAAACGAAACTATGCTCAAAGGCCCGCAGGTTTAAGTAAATACTGAAATTGGGTAAGTTTTTAATTTAGGTAGTGGGGAGAATTTATTTACGTTTATGTATTTTAAATTATGCATACCATATTTAGGAATGTTAATTATAATTAATCGTAGAATATTCTTCTCTAACCAATTTTCATCCCTCAGTAGGCGCGGAATATTCCGCTCTGAGAAAATGCTCTCCACCCCACGGAATACTGTCATTTCTCTTTATAATATTGTTGTATCACAGAAAAATATGTTTTGAGTATCTGAAGTGTAACGTCGAGATGGTGAATTCGCGACTACGTTACTTACAGGTTAATATCCAAAATTCATTCATGAAATTCGAAGAATCATTGGGCACGACTTCGTGAATCTTGGTTCATGATGTGGAACAATTATAATTCCTTGCCCGGCATGGTTGTTTATTCTATTTTACTCATTATCTCACATCTCCCAGACGCGAGATAAATTTTGTGTATATGTGTGGGAAGGAGGGAGTAAGTAAATTTGTACTTCAACGCGTTGTAGAATTAAACAGGGTGTCAACCCCGCGAGACCAATTATCTCTAACAACCGTCCTTCACACAAATTACACAATGAAAACACTTTACAACCCTAGGGTGAGGAAATCCCCATTTACAAATGCTGGCTTTTGTCTCACGTCCTGTTGGAGAATGATTTTTTAATGTATTACCGTGACATTTAACAGTATAAACGAGTAATTTCGTGTCAACAAGACTCACAACTTGACTCTCACCATTGCCAACAAAATTCAAAGCATTGAATATAATTTATACGAAATGAAATTGATAACAATGTATTAATCCTTTAAACATCAAACAATTTCATCAGCTCAAATAAATAAAAAAACAATTATTTTTATATAATTGAGTTCCAAAATTTCAATTAATTTTACTTATTGAAAAACCTAAGTCATCAGTACATGGAAAAACGTAAATATTAATACATTTACCATTAATATAATCAAATTATATAATAAAAATAAAGAAATTTTTAACACATTTTTTTATTTGATGAAAATTATATCTGTCATGACCCAGATAAAATTATATACACCTTCCAACAAATTCAAAGTTGCTTGATTTATTTGTAAAATGTATTTTTTTAGGTTTAAGGTTGATTTAAGAAACCTTTTGGGTTTAAAGTATAAATACAATAATAATTTTCAAAATTTAGATTGACAGTTCGTACAAAATTTTATTTTACAGAATATTAAAAATAACTTTTGAATATATTCAATGTGAAATATTTTCAGTGTCGTGAACCAATAATAACATAAATTATTATCAAGTGGCATTTAATATGGCGAAGTAAGAATATATATATTCAAATTTACAATTACTAAAATACATAACGTTTCATCCCTATTATTAGGGACTTATTCTGATATTTATCATTAAATAAACGATTAAAATATTTTTTAAATTTGAAAAAACCAATTTAACACGAAAATTTTGAGCTCTTCCATGGTCGACAATTTGAAATTTTTGAAGCTTCTAAAAGTGCATCATTACCCGTTTTTCTTTTAGTTTTTCGACATTTGACGACATCTAACACAAAAAAAGTGAGCGATAAAAGAAACTTTAGGATTTTTTTATATCTACACGAGGAAAGGAAAACCTATAAATATATTCGAATTGTACGCCATGACTATCAAGCCATACCAAAAGTACTTTATGCAGTTTAAATAAACAATTAAGCCTCAGTTTTAGCACAAAGGCCTTTGAAATAGTATCTGTTTACTCGAACCACACCAAGTATGTGTAAAATGCTGGTCGACCTGAAAATTCAAATTTTTACGGACACAACTTCAAAGGAATTGTGCAGAATCGAAATAGGATGGGAAATTAACTCACAGTAAACCTAAAAAAAAAGGTTGAAGTGCAAGTGAACTCTGGAGGAGGACTAATAACAAAATATTTGGAAACCAAAGATATGTAAAAAGAAAATGGAATGCCAAAAATATAGCTCGATGAAAGAAAATTATATAAATTACATTCAATATTTCTTGATTAACTTCTCGTAATTTTCACGTCTAAGGCAAATATTTAAATTATTAAATATAGAAGTTATGTTATACCAGACTTATATATTTTAGAATTAACAGTTACGGTTCCAGCTAGATAATACGATAACCTACATATTGTCAAATTGGTGTTAAGTGTCGCTGAGAAGAACAGTGACGACCCCGATGTTGGTTAAGTCACGTATTGAGCCACCGACGTTATGAGGAGTGGTAAGAAAGGGTTAATTCATTTCGAGGCATAATTTAAGTTGTACTCGAATAAATAAATGCATTTGGAATGATAAGCAACCAGTTTGTATTAAATAAAATAATATTCCGAATTTACAGGCGGTAATCTGTTCAGAAAAATGGCGAAAAATGGCGAAAAAAGTTCTAAGTGGTGCTGGAAAAAATTTCAAACGAGGAGATCACTGAGGAAACAAACTGACCTTCCGAAAACATACTTTTTGGACGACTTGATAATCTTGGCTGTATATAATTGTGTGCGTGTATGTTTCAGCATCGTTCCAACGACTGCGTTCGCCTGTCGTGGCACATTCCGGTCACGTAGTCCCAATTTCATTTCCCCATCCCTTCCTTTTCCCCACCTACCCCCTTCCACCCTCCCCTCTCGAAAAAAAAAAGTGGTCCCGGATGGGTTTGGCGTAACTAGTAACATGTATCCGACGTTGCGCATCGTTATTACGTTAACAGCAGCCTCGAGCTCTCCACAAGGCTGCGAAGAATTTAATATCACACCCGTATCACCCTCAACATCGCACCACACCTCAGCAGACAGCACAAAGCGACACGGAATCATAGAATGCGTACGAGTGTCACAAGGGTAATCCTTTAAGTCACTTAATCTTATAGGAGAACAGCTACACCACACTTCTCAAAGTGGTACTCACAGCCATCTTTGTGACTGTTTCATCAATTTAAATTTAATGTTTTAGTGTCAGTAAGATTTTGGAAAAACATTTGTAATTTAATACAACCACCACATTCTGGAATAAAACTAAGAACATTACGTGCAGAAATTAGTTTATTTCAAATTCCATTCAGGTCGTCGTAGATCGAATTGTCCTCGCTCAATCAATTCATTAAATCACTTGGCTGCCGAAAAATTAGTAATCTGAAGAGATGATTTGCGCACCACTCCGAATAGTCAGTCACACATTTTTAGACTGTTAAAAAACGGTTATTTTCCCCCGGGGTGCGTGTCTTCCGACCGTTTCCCGAGATTAGTATCTCGAATTCCTGGCGTCAACGAACACATTCAGAATCTTTCCAAGCACCCAACCCGATACTAAGAATTCTTCAACAAATATTCTGTATTATCAGAACTATGTTCTATTTATTGGCTGCTTATTGCTTTAATTTTCCCACGGAGTGCGTGCCTCCCAACCGCGGCCAGAGATTAGAACCTCTATTCCTGGCACAACCGATAATGCGCTGAATCTTTCCAAGCTCCGATGCTAAAAATGCTTCGAAAAATTAACTGTATTATCAAAACCACATTCTAACAGAATTTCAGGGCAGTTTATTCAAAAAATCGCCGAGGTTTTCTAATTAGAAATACTGACTACATTTTGTTGAAATTTTATTTTTCTGTGAGGTATCAAAAAAATAATAAATCATTATATATATTACATTAGTGTTTTTATTCCAAATAATGCAACAGAAATCTTTTAATGGATGAATTAATTATTTTAAACTCCACTTCGATCCAAATGGCACCCCATTATTCCAGCTTAATCATAGTCGCAAGGAAAATACTTTTGCTGGGTCATTGATAAGATACAAGGGCACGTGCTACTTTGAAAAATAGAGAATAATATGTTGAATAAATTATATCTAAGATGTCTGTAAGTCTATTTACATTGGTGATTTTGGGGTCTTCCCGAAGTCTTGGAGCATAAACCCTAAGTGTGCGAGTTGGTAATACTAAGGAGACACTGGAATAATAATTGGGGAAACGATTTTGTGAAGTATCTTGCTGTTACCCGAAGAGCAGCATGGCTAATCCGTAACTTTGATATCCCATTAAAATTGTTTTGTATTCCAAAGTACAAGAAGAACTTCAGATATTGTATTTGAAAACAATGAATAATTTGAGACAGAAAGACAGTAACAGAAAAGAAGGGAAACATGCGGTATCGATCTGACTTAATCAAACCAATGTTCTCTGTCGCACTTTGCGTTTTAATGGAAGTTCATTGAAAGAGAAGAGGGATTTCTCCTCGCGGCGATCACGTCCAAAATCACTGCTGCTTGTCGTCCCCGACGGCAACAGTTGTGCTTTCCGTCTGTAAAGCTTTCAGAGCCGCTGGACTGAGGAATGGACTGCTCTGTGATGTACTCGATGCGTGTTAACAACCGATTCCATTTACTCTCCCCGTCTGCGTTGGCTCTCTCGTTCACTCACACACAGAGACAGAAGGACAAAGAGAGAATGCCAATTATTTCCCACCTGAGGGCAGGTATTACACCATATTTTTTTTACGATTTCACTGGGACGTTTGTTTCTGGTTTCCAGAGTTGTAACAAACGCACGGACACACGCAAATTGTGGAAGAAATTGACAACCGGAGGGGGAAGCAAAAAAAAGACTTTCAAGGAACTAAATTAAATATTCGATTAC
The DNA here is from genome assembly GCA_037074705.1 of Zhengitettix transpicula. Taxonomy (NCBI): domain Eukaryota; kingdom Metazoa; phylum Arthropoda; class Insecta; order Orthoptera; family Tetrigidae; genus Zhengitettix; species Zhengitettix transpicula. The sequence continues at coordinate 80,404,037 of CM073593.1, forward strand.
ACACTGGAACTTTACGTTATTATGATTCTATTTGTGGAAATGACAAATGTTTTGTTATCGTTTGTGTGTAAGTTCAATAGGTTACAGGCATGGAATCCGTGTCAGTCTATCACTTGACGGAAAATATATATATTAAGGATCGCTTTACACAATTAATGCAATGCCTAGAATTTTACTTAATTACTAACGAATCATTGTGGAATACCTCAAATTCAATTTATCGTTTAGTTTTCTCACGTTGAAACAATATTTCAGAAAAAGTCTCCTTAACATTTTCTAGTGATTAAACGTTTTATTACCGCGTTATTCGAACCACTTTTAAATTAATTTATTTCCCATATCAGTCCGCTCCCTCCGCTCTGTTATTTATTTACAAAAATCAGAGATGTGTTTCCATACGAGTTGTAATTTCCTTCTAATCTCTAGAGAGTACCTTCGTTCCCTTTGTATAAAGATTCGTAATCGTTCGTGTTTCAATTTGCTATTAACTACCATTTCATAGAACCACAAAAATAAGCCACTTTCATTTCTTGTTTACAGCCACCGTGTCTTTCAATTATAAATACTGTACGAGGTACGGTAACTTTGTTTTGTTTTCTCTTTTCGGATAAGAGAGAAGGAAATGGACGATGTTGTGGACATAATATCAAGGGCAAAAATCGATGCACTTCTGCTGATGAAATAGGCACAGAGACGTGAGGATTTCCGCAATCAAAAACAAAGAAATAAGGCTTCACTCCGAGGGGAAAGACTTTCCCGGGTCTTTAAAGAGAACTAATTTTCCTTGTTTCAGTACCTGGAGTCCGCTACGAGATCCTCGACGGAAACCTCGGCGAAGTCTTTGGCATCGACTCCATCAGTGGTGACGTCACCGTCATCGGAACCCTCGACTATGAAAATCGCAGTTGGGTGAGTTAAATTACCATTGTGGATAAAACAGGATATTTTCCACAGATATAACTAAGTCATTTCCCCCCTATCCATATTACAGAATATTGAATAGAATTTAAAATTATTACATTCACAATATTGGATTGTACATAAAATCTATTAAAACAACAGAAAATTATATAGTTACAATATTCAATTTTCTCAGTGATAACTAAATTCAAATTCTGGACAAAACTATTAAAACAAATTTTTCTCGTCCTTTCAATTAGCTTACAGATAGTCTCCAACGATTTTTGATGGCATCTGGAGACAGGAGTTGGTTTAGGGAATTTTTATTACAGCTTAGTTTATTTTCAATTTTTTTAAAAAATTAAACACTCTCCTTTTATCTATTACTTTCACTAAATATTTGTAATATTTTTCACTCTCTTTCTTCCACTATCTCTTTTATCTTATTTAACCGAGAATTTTCATACTATTATTTTCGAATAAACTGCTGCAACGTCTTTCTATTAACATTGCACTAACATTCCGAGCCATTTTCCTTCTCAACTTCACAGCTCCTCTCTACATTTCGACTGTTTATCCTTCCTTCCACGCCGTTACGCCACCAAAGGGGATGACATGAACATTCCTCTCTATCTCCTGAAGATTCTCAAGCATCATTGAGGCGCGGTCAATGCCCTTGACAAACGTTTAATGTAATTATTTTGCTGGCCGTCCTACAACAGGACAGCTCAGGATTTCACAAGAAAATACCAAAATTAGTTCGCTTTAATAGATATGCAATTATGAATGAATAATTTTATTGCTGAAGTTTGTTCTGCTTGAAGTGCCAACTAAACAAAAAATATAAATTAAACCTAAATCTAAATTAAAGAATCATACAGTTAAATTATATTAAGCATCTGCCCTTAAAGGGCTTTTTAATATTCCCGCAAAATGAAGACTTCTCTAGAAACATTTTTATTTGAAATATTTTTATTTAATCAATTATTTTACTTATATTTAAGTTGTTAAATTATATTCGTTCTTTTAGTTTTTCCTTGGCTTTTAAGAAAAATCATTTTAATGCTTTTTTACTTTAACTAGCCATAATTAATTATTTTTAAACAATAATGTCTGCTTCTTATAGTCTTCTTTAGGAATAATATTTTTCTAACTTTTATTTCTTCCAGTATATCAAAATTATTATTTCTACCAAAATAATCTTCGGTGCCTGTTCCTAAAGACGAAGTATTGCGCCATCTCTCCTTCCTTCCCTGTAACAAATCGAGTTACCTTTTCCTTGGTCTTGGAAATCACACTTAAACACCCTTATGTTCTCCATGTTAAATAATTCTTTTCCCACTTCAGCGAGTAGTAGTCAGTACGATGTGAACGCTCATCGTCGCATGCAGACGAAAATTGAATTTACCAGTCACAAAGAATTCGCCCTTGATTCGATCCTGTCGTCACACCGTCCCCGTGACGAGAAGCCCCTGGAAAACCCTGAGATGGAGGAGGAGCAGGATGGGGAAGGTGAGACGGAAGACTTCTTTGCATTCCGCTGCAAAATTCCAGACGCCATTCACCTGGCAGACGAAGGAGTCACCAGGTGAAACGAACGACAGAAGTAAAGGTCACCGGTGGTAAAAAATGTCAAAGCAGACAAGCACAAAGCGAAAACTAAATGTCGTACTAACGTCGTATGGAAATACAAATCCGATTTATGAAAATGAAACCTCTGCTCATCCTTTCAGTTAGGAAATTTTTTGTCAGCTCTTCTCATTTTCCAATTTATTTTAAATCTGAAATTACTTTTTGATGCTGGTTTTACCATACCTAGAGTTATCCACGGATATTTATTGAAATGTTAAAATATTAACTTATGTTTATTAATATGTCACTCACAGTTTTTTGACATTCCATAACACCATAAAAAATCCTGAGTATATTAATTAAATAAACTAATAGCCAAATAACAGACGAAAATTTGTTATAAATCAAGTACAACATTATTTCTGACTTATTCTTGTCTGTTATTTGGTTATTATCAACTTAATAAACTTTTAAACAGATGTTTTATTTAATAATTTTATAGGTTTTTTTACACTTTGAATTATACTTCTCTTAATTTTTAATTTGATGCGTCGTTCCAATTTTTATTTTATTATTGTTGTCTATTTTTTAAAGTATATATATATTTCTGACAAATTTCGCTGGTTTATTCAATTATATTTCTACACATACACATGGCAATTTCTCTTGAAGAAATTAAATGAAAATAATGCATAAACGAGAAGAAAATTTGACACAAATGGAGAACCTTGGTTTAAAAAATTAGAATAAACATGTGACTAACCGCATAAAATGTATATTTAGGGAATTCACACATTGTAAAATTACATAAATAAAATGATTTAATACAGAAATGGATAGAAGTGAATGTACAAAACAGGGAAAATGTAACACATATATTAAATAAATGTTTTTTATATAAATTAATGGCAACTAAAAATAGACAGAAATTTAAAGTCATGTATACAAAAAAGTACTCTCTTTTCGGTTGTTTTTTTGGAGGGTCTTTTTAGTTAATAAGAAGTCAAAATAAAGCTTGAAGACGATCACCAAGTGGACCGGAAACGTGTAACGTAATATGTGTTTATAAATAGAAGATTCTAAATTTATTCCGATACTTCATATAATATTTTTATAATATCGAAGTTTAAACGTAAACAAAATTTATCAACAAATAATAAAACCCAATATATATATATATATATGAAGAAATTGCCCATACCAACAACGAATAAATAAATAAATATTTCATTATTACTCTAAAAAAATTAATACTATATGAATCGTAAATAAATATTTTATTATCCGAATTTAATATATAAATTAGTTGGATTAAAAATTTGGATACGTATATGCCAAAGAAAATTACACTGTTGAATACATGGTCAGTTATTAAACATTATACATCACTCTTCCACATATGTTACGAAGTAGACATTCTTATACAACGTAAAATAATTGTTACGACGTCCAGAAAATTCTGAGAGTTTAAATAAAATAGTGACAATAAAATAATAATAGCGTTTAAATTCCAGCGAATTTTTTTTTCCAATGAATTAATATGAAATTACTTTGTAATCATAATTGAAGTGAAAATATAATGGGAAGATTTTGGAAATTAATTAATTTGAAATAAAAAAATTGGAAATTAATATGATATAAAAATAGCAAATTAAAAAATCAATGTGTATTGATGAAATTGTAGAAAAATTATTTGACTGTATAAAAATATTCTTATATGTATATATATATACGTATATATGTACGTATATTATACAAGTGTGACCAGACTGTGGGGACTAATTAAATGCGCATTCCTATGGTTGGATTTTGTTTTCAATGTCCCGGTTAATTAACTGGACAAAAATATCTCCCACAGACTCAAGCGATGGATGCTTTTTTCCCTCCTTTTTCTGATTCTGACCGTGCTCTACATACAGACATTTATTATTTTGGTAACGAAACGCCTTCAGTGTGTACAAAACATCTCGGGTTGAATAACAGAGAAGCTGTAATTAATTTGGCTCTTCTTTCGCCGCGGTGGTAATCCTGTGAAATTATTTTCTGTCCCTCTCGTCTGAAGAATACGAGAAGATACAAAGGGAATATAGACGCAACGGCGGCAGGAGATGAAACGGAATACATCGAGGACTGGTTATTAACATATTCAACATTCAGTGGCACAGAAGAAATAAATCAATAACACCGAATTACTTTGTGCAACTTCCAAAAACGTTCCAAATTAGGTGGCTTTTGCATTTCAACTCAGCTCTACACGACTGTATGCGTAGTAAAAAAGAAAAATAAATTAAAATGTGACTTTCGTCAAGCACAATAACATGTATCCTAATAATATTTTTTAAAAAATTGAGTCGTTATAATTTTCCGTATGCTCCTGTACTCTGCTGAATGATTAAAAGAAAAACTAGAGACTCCAAGAGGATTTTTGTGGTTAATTAAGTGGGAAAAATATAATCGATAACTGCTACGAAAAACCAACAAACTGATATTCAACACGAACAAAACCTACTCAATATTAGATCTATAAAAAATTTTATGTCAGAATTGAAGTGAGTAATCCCATTAATCATGTAGTGACGAGATCTAGGAGATCATGAACATCTTTACAGACATAAATGAGAAAAATAACAATATTAAGAAAATGCTTAAAAAATAAAATTGCTAAAAGACTGTAAATTAAAAATAAAACACTTGGCTTTCCAACCGGGTTAAATATTTGTAAATCAATTAATTAATACTTGACGTGTTTTATTAAAAAAAATCATGACTCAAAATATACAACCAAAAAATCTTCAGCCGATTAAGTCCAGTGATATATTTTCAAATTCGATATAATTAATTACATGAAATGTAGAGGAATATTTGCAGAGACGATACGGTCGCAATTATTATAATATCATTTAATTGAATTTTACAACACCTGAAGAGGGTCCAAACACATTAGTTAATAAACTCTGTGCCTGATTTAATACTTTTATTGTTATTCATAACAAATATATGGCTGAATAGGCTGAAGTTTTTAATATGTGTTAAGAAGTCACAGAAATATACGTACAATAAACCCATAAATAAGGTATTATAAAAGTAATGAAATAATAAAATAATTAAAGTAAATTCGAAATTAAATAAATTGTAAAATAATCAAATAATGGTTAGTGAGACAAAAACTTTTATATAAACTAAAAGGAAATTACATAAATTAAATTATATATATAAAGTAAATAATTCTCCTCTAAGAAACTTAAATTAATTTTTAAAATACTGAATTAAATATATCTATAAATATTTGAGACCATATCCATTATCTATATGAGAATCTGTGTCGAAAGTTGGTACTACTGGTGAAACTATTTCTCGGGAATATCAAAGATGGTTAGATTTTAAATAATTAAGGCTAAACACTGTAAAACAGGATGAAAAAATGACTAATTATTGGCTGAAACACTTAAATTATCGTTCATAATTATTCATACAGTTCATATTTAGAGTAACGTCTCATGATAGGGTGATTAATATTTAATTTGCTTCCTGTAAAAAAAGAATTGACTGCACATCAAGAGTATTTTTGCAGCACACGAAGTTAATAAGTTTTAATACCGTGTGCTTTGTATTCAATTTAAATAAAAAAAACTATATCTTTTTCCAGAAATCTTACAGATTATATTTATGATTCTAGGTAGTTATACAAGGATAATTAAAACAAATTACAAGTACACGGCGGAACACAGTTTTTATTGTTTGCTGCAGCTATGGAATTTATAATTCAAAAGTTAACAGAAAAAAGGTGAGGGTAAACTTTTAATTAAGTTCGTAGTTTAAATACGGGACTTTTATAGCCCAGCATAGAAGAGTAGAATGCAGATGAGGCATAAAAAATACAGAAAATATATACCTGAGCATGTCCGACAAGCTAACCTGTAGTGCTTAAATTAGCTGTTATCACCTTGAGCTCAACACTTTCTCTCAATTTAAGATGCTTAGTTACGATGAAAAGGGAAACTGAAAGTTAGTCACGTAGACTTTCGTAACTGCTTTCACAAGTATCTAGAAGTCAGAAACTTTCTTTCGTATGCGAAAAAATGTTTTGTACAAACGTGAAAGTTTTTTTTATGCACTCAATACACCTTTAAACCATTTCCCCACCATATTCCTTCTAAAAACCCGTTTGCAAAATATCTCTCGGTAACATGACAAAACTAATGATGTCATGCGATGACCCGAGATTATTTTATTCAAGAAAATTCAGGATTCTTAAAATAAATATAGAAATAAGAACGTATCTAATAAATAAAACAGTGTTTGTATATATATATATATATATATATATATATATAACCTACACAGGTGGAGCAAAATTACACCAAATTTCTTGCACGTGTTCTTTGCGACCAGGAAACAAACCCTGTTGGGGTTAGACACGTCTACCACCCCCAGGAGCGGGGGTTGAGGGGGGTTGAAATATTCAAACACGTTAAAACAGCCGATATTTGAGTCTGATAAATATTTTTATGGGTCAAAGAGATTGAAAGAGTTTCTACCGATGTTATACGAGTATAATTTCAAACTCTTACAGCATGGGAAACGAGCGCCGTTAGGGGTGGGGGTGGACGGGCGTTACAAGAAAATAACGCGGATACAACCGAGATTAGAGTCAAATCCAGGGTAACGGATGTCGATGAGTTTAATTATGACATTCAATTGGCCATTTAACCCCCAGGGGCGGGGATGGAATTTTTCAAACATGTTAAATGGTCGATATTTGCGTGTAAAAAATAATTATCAGGGTGAATTATGTTGATAGTGTTTCTACCTATGTTTTTATTGTAAAATTTCAACCCCTTTCGGCATGAGGTTGGGGGTGGAAAAATTCAAAAAATCTAAAACATCCGATATTTTTGGCGGATAAATATTTTTAGGCGTCAAAGAGATTGACAGAGTTTCTACCGATGTTATATGAGTATAATTTCTATTATACATTTTCTACATCCAGATTGACTTATTACAACTACTTGACAAAATTCAGATCTGAATTTAGGCGTCATATTGGAACAAATTAGGCTGTTTGTAAGCGAAGATAGGAAACCAGGAAATAAATTCATAAATTTAAAAACTTTTTCGACATAGATGCCGTGGCGTCTTCCAATGAAATTATTATCAATCCAAAAACGCTTTTTCTAACCCCGGACATCATTAGGCGTTCTGTAACAAATAATTAATCAGTTTATATATCAAAAACACTAAACTTTCAGTCGTATTTTGTTAAATTTAAAATGGCGCGATTATTAATTTACTTAACAAAACGTCGCTATTTTCCGTGTATATCGCGTCACACAGTACAAATAAAATTAAGGAGATTATTTTCAAATTAATTTCTATTATTATGCAACAACAATAATAGAAAACATAATGAACATTATCATACAAAATACGTGTAGACCATCTTGGTTTTACAAGGCTCACCATGGCATCAGGCTCAATGCGGGCACAGTGTGTTATTTTTATTGGTTTTTAAATTTAAAATACGTAGTTAAAACCCGTGTTTTAATAGTAAAATAATTACATAACTAACGTAACAAATAAGAGACCAATTATTACTTATCACACAATATTTGTTTATCATTTACTTGCTTTTAATTAACATAATTTATTATTCATTATAAAAAGCCAATTAATTGTGTTTATGGGTATTAATTATGGCCTTTAATTGAAAAGTTATGGAACAAATAATAATGATTGACTATAATTTTACATTTGTAAATATAGTAATTATTGATTTAAAAAATTAATTATGGAATATGAAAAAGATGAATATGGGAACGCCAAAATCATTCCGCATAAAAAAATTGATAAAAATAAATTAATTATTTAATTTCGAAAATTTCTAATTTAAGTTCCACATTATTAATTTAATTTAGTGACTATCTAAATTTTATCGATTATTTATATATTCAAAATCATTTCTTCATTCCTCTCGGCTAGAGAGAAATAGAGAGACCAAGTAAGCAACGGCAGGCAGAGTTGTGCCGATGCATGTAAAATGGAGGAGCTGCTGCTTTAGGGGCGGTGCTTAGACTCGTGGACTGAGACACCTGCTCGTGGAATAAGACACCTTCTTTACTTCTACTAGCAACCCGCACGACAAAATCACGAAATCCCATACTAAAATTGAAACGCTTCAAAAAGGAGGCGCTCATGACATCTGTTGGGTCTTGGTTCGTACTAACGACTTAACATGGGGTTTGATTTTCACGGAGCTCGATACATCAGGGGAGCAGACGGCCTTAGTAGTTGGCGAACTTCTTGTCTACGTCACACCTGCCCCTTCTTCCTGCCTCGCCTTGGTCAGAGGCGTTTACCCAGAACTAAGCAAAATGGAGTCGTTGTTCTCTGTATTCCGCAGTGCATTTTTCTTTAAATATTATTTATATTTAATTAAGAGGAACATTATTTAGTACAATAAATGCCACACACTATAATTATCTCCTAATTTTTAATGGTTTAAAAGTTCAAGAGAATTAATTTTTTTTATCTTGCAGTCAATCAATTCTTATGTACTGAAATATCTTATTACATAATTTTGCTGTTTTTGGGTATATAAATACTTAACTGTAATAAAATAATTTAATAAACACACTGCAGTTTCATTTAAATAGAAATAAATAACTTCGGCAACTTGCATATTTATTATTATTAATTATTATTATACATTTTATACATCCATATTGACTTATTATAACTACTTGACAAAATTCAGTTCTAAATTAAGGCGTCACATTGAAACAAATTAGGCCGTTTGTAACCGAAATAAACTCGTAAATTTAAAAACTTTTTCGACATCGATGCCGTGCCCTTAGTCAATCTCGGTCAAATTATTATTAATCAAAAAACGTTTTTGTAACAAGAAAATACCGCGAAAACAACAGAGATTCGACACAAATCGGGGTTATAGATGTCACTGAATGTACATATGACAACCTGGGTAGCGCGCGGAGATTGGCGGGGGTGGGATGGTTAGTCGGACGAGGGTGGGCGTAGAAATATTCAAAAATGTTAGCCTGTCGATATTTAGGTCGAATAAATATTTTGCGGGGTCAGTGAGTCTCATAATATTTCGAAATATATTCTGTGTATAATTTCAACCCCTATGGGCATGGGAGGGGAACACGCTTAGAGGTTGGGTTTGGTGAACCGTTTACATGAAAACAACGCGAATAGACCGAGATTCGAATCAATTCTGGGGTTATGGATGTCGCTCAGTTTCATTGTCTCAAACTGGGGTTTTCTCTGGGTTGGGCGGGGGTAGAAATTTTCTAACAGGCTAAAACGCCGACATTTGAGTCGAATAACTATTTTACGAGGTAATGGAGATTGATAGTGTTTCTCTCGATGATGTTTCAACCTCTTTTTCTATTGAAGGGGAGGACCCTTTAATGGTGGGGGTGGAACGGGAAAAATAGGAAAACTTTTGAATATAATGTCAATTAAAATAATTCCGGAACTCACGTTTGTTTAAAATCTGAGGTTTATTTCTCATTCTACTAACCCAGATCTATATTTTTCGCAGATTCTTCTACTATTTTGAATAGTATATTTATTTATTCGTATGCTATTTTTTTTATCTTTATTTTTTGTCAGAATTCATACTAATTTTTCAATTTTCAGTTTATTTTTATTGTAACTCTTTTTATTCCAATCTTGATATTTACTCGTGTAATTTTTATTATATTAGGTGGTATTTTTATTAAAGATCATGAAATAAAAGCATATTTTTTTCTGAATAGAAATAATGCTTTCTTGTCTGTATTGGTCAGTTTATGTTCGCTGTTTGTATTTTAACTTTATGATTATTGAGCATTATGGAACTGATTGCTGTCACACGCCAAACTGTATGGATTCCAACTTAATAAAACAAACGATTTACACAGTATGGGTTCAGTTAAATCATAATTTTCCAATCAAGAATTGAAATTATAGGAAAGATAAGCGAGATATTTTAGTAATTATCGTGGAAATGTTTGTTATTGTTTCGGATGAAAATGAAGTGTAAAAGATACCTCATTTTTATTTTTTTATTTTTTTATTATACCCGAGGTATTTATTTAATCGTATTCGTCGTCGTCGATGCGATTGCCTTTAACTCTCTTCATCTCCCGTCTTACAGCTCTTCCTTTCATCTCGCTGAGGAAGGAATAGGGGAAAAAACGGGAAAAGGGTAAGGGTTAGGAGGATAGCTTTTAAAAATTGGGCGCAGCAAATTCGGTGAGTTCCCAGCTATCGAATTCAGGCCAGGGCGAGGGGGTAAGCCACCCCTAGGCAATTCCCAGGAATACGATTTACCTCCGGAACATGGAAACTCACACGGAATTCACAAAACATCTCACCCTTGTAGACTCTGCATACTTCATACCAGTGGAAAATAATGATTTAACATAACAAAATGTCGTCTCATTCGTTACAATTTCAAACCTACTACCGTTAGGTTTCTCCGTTTGTACCGATAAAATTAATTGGACCAGGGCGTTATATTAAAATATTACTTAAACTCGAGGGTCAACGATTTGATGTCAAACGGCAGCTAAGTAATTTTGAAGACCAGATAAATTGTCTGTTTAACAAAAAAAAAGACCAACATAAAACGGTGGAAAAAGCGTTGTTCAGAAATTTTATAAGGAAAATTATTTTACAATAATTTTATTAGTTTATTTATTTAAAGGCATTTATATGTTTCTCGTCCATTGATCCTTCAATAACTAATTAATAAGAAAAATTATTTCATAGCAGTAAATTTTCATGAATTTTGACTGTTATTTTCCAATAATTTCCTTGACTTCTTTTATTACTTGTTTAATTTTTTTTCTTTAGTTTGGCTCCCATTTTTCATTGCGTGTTTCACTTTCCAGCTACTTTATTTCTTGTAATTTACATTCCTGAACTCCATACTAATTTCGTTGACTTCGATATAATATATATAATAATTCTCTTTTTAACTCGATCTTAGTCGCCAGAGACGCTCACTGTAAATTTATAACAGCTTTATTTATACGCTTCTCTACAATCGTTGTTCCTTTTTCCCAAAAATCGCTTTTATCAATCATTTCTGTATATTTACCGTTTGTAAAGATATTTAATAAATCAATTATATTCTAAACGTTTGACTTCATGTCATACATTAATCGATTCACTAACTTAAATTGAACTTTTGTGTGTGCGACCGTTTCTGTCTGAATGGAACTTTTATTTCTGTCGTTAATTGCAAATTTATTTTGTGGGTGTATTTTGTTTTCGCGCGATTTCTCCCTTTTTTAATTTTGTTATTTGCGTGCATTTTCGGCTCGAATTTGTTCCAAATTACGAATGTAGTTTGCACTCATTCACTCGGCAGCTTAAAAACAAAAATATAAATTTGGTGGTGGGGGGGGGGGAAGGCACGCGAGGCAAAATAAATATTGAAGTGATTTGAGTGCCTCGTTTGAGTTATTTATTCTTTTTTAAGCTTTCCAACCATGTTATCGAATTAATTGGAAGTTTCGTTAATTGAAAAAAAAACGAAACAGAAAATATGTGTTTATGTTACCCGACGGTATGTTTTTTTTCTGAAACGTCCGCGGTGGTAAATTATTCAGACTGATGAAATGGATAAATAAATTATTCTTGACAAATACTAACATTAATAAAAGTGTCAATAGGCAGTTGAACGCCGATGTGACTTAAGTATTTAAATGCATAATTATTTTAACCAATCTTTGAGAAAAACGAATAATATCAAAAACAGTCCTATTTTTCTGATGAGTCTCATCTAAATCTAATTAACCGGAACCAATTAAAATATGCATTATTTACGTTTCTCTCTATCCGTATCTGAAATTGTCGTGCTAAATTTATGGCACTATAAAAATCTTAATGCTCTTTAAACTTTAAAGCCCACATTTCTTGTTAACAAATACATAAGTTGTTATAAAGTCAGGTCAGAAACAATAACACGATAAATTCCCCAATATTCTGTATTATTTGTCACTATTGAGATTCTTATTACAGTTAGTGTATTTATTTGGCTTGTATTTTGTTTGCAATTAAATGCAATGAGTCGAACCGCGACCTTGATTTCCAAAGGCAGTTAAATTATAAGTATCTGAAATGCGTTAACATAGCTATAAATAAACTGACCATATGTCAAAAAATTTATAATTGCAGTAACATTCATAACCCCGGATCTGTTATTTTTTTGTAACATCCCTCCACTCCTACCCCTAAGGTTGCTCCCGGCCCATGTCGAAAGAGGTTGAAATTATACGCAAAAAACATCGGGAGAAACATTATCAATTTACACACAAACTGACTATTATATTTATTAGAGAAGAAGACATTAATATTATATAAACCAATTTATAAATAAATTCTGATGCTGAGTCCTACCAGCTTGTTGCAATCAAAATTAATTGCTTTGTCAATTATGAATATTTTTCTGACTTATTTGTTTATTTAAATTGAATTTTCTCCTCCTGTGACGTGACGTCATGAACTGCGCAATGAGATGTGCTCGTTGGACAACTAATATGAATTCTATAAAACCTAAAATTAAGGGTATGAATAGAAATTTACCGATACTCATCTGAAATCAAGAAAATGATAGATCTTTAAACATACAGATTTAATTAATTTTCAGAACCGTTTCCTTTCTCAGGAAAATATTAAAGTATATTGTCCCTGACAGACTTGAGGAAATAAGTTTTTCCCGGAAGTTTTGACAGTTATGATGCGAGGAGGAGCGTCGCAGCTGCTGGACCACGACGACGACGAGAAAGTTTTTAACTTATGACGAAGGAGGACGAGGACGCCAGTCCTGTTGCGGTCTGTGTTAGGAGCGAGAGGACCATGATGACAACAGAGGACCGTGGTGAAGGGTTGCTATTAATTGGCTGCGTCCGGCGGATGGCCACAGATGCGCGTTTCGGAGGAGACAAATGGTCGCCACGCTGAGTAATCATGGCGGCCGTCGAGCAATATTAATCAAAGGCTTCGCACACAATCCTCTCGACGACCGCAAAGACAGCTACGTTGCTTACTGAACAGCCTCATACGGGTTCTAAACAAAACCATCCTATGTGTCTCTGATATTCACTAGAATAACTCAATTCATGTCAACGAAAGTGTCGGGATAAAATCCTTACAATCCTCGAGGTCCATTCAAAATAAATTTTAAAACTAGATATATTATTCTTGAAAGCTAACTGAGACTTTCTAAGCCAAATAATGTGTCATTATTTTGTTGAAAATGTCTGTGTCGAATCGAGAAAGACATTACACGTAAATGAAGGGTTAAAGTCGAGAAATATATCTGAATTAAATTACTGGAGAAACGTCTGACTGGGACTGCTTTTAAATGAGTTAAAGATCGAATTTTTTTCTCCAACCATGTATCTAAAAAAACGGGATAATAAGGGTATTAAGTTTTTCGTGAGATTTATACATAGAATACGAGTAAACCAGACAGTTATTAAGAATAATTCATTGTAGTTTCGTAAAATGGATCAATAGTTTATTTTTCGTAGATAATACTCGTACTAGTAAGAGTAATTGTTCTAAATTAGTTTCATTTTCAGTTTTCTCCAATCACACTAAGAAGTTTAAAGAGGCAGAATATAATATCCGTCAACCTATCTCTTTCTTTCCAATTATCTAATAGCAGGAAAAAGGAGGTGTTGCATTTGAGGATTTAAAAATATATATAAATAGGATGTTACACTTTTTTTTAAAAAAAACTATTATTTACATAGTCCATAGACGGAATGGTTCATTTAAGAATCACAATTTATAAATGGTTGAATAGTACTGTTGAATACTCTCACACTTTGAAACGCTTAATGGTTCAAAGGTCTGACCGTACTTACTCACTTCTGTTGAATGTCACACCACAGCAAGATAACTGTATGAATTATGTCGGCTTTCGCCGAGGCCCGTGGTAATCCCCCAGTCGGCCAACTAACTGTCTTCTTGGTGGCCTCTCCTTTGAGCCGCCCTCTTTGTAGCCTGATAATCTACACTCTACGCTGTCTGTGTGTTTGAAACCAGAGGAACCGCTGGCTCCTGCTTAAACTTCAAAAGCAGGACCACCTTCTCTCTGCCTTTGAAGGGGGTCCTTTACATATATTTTTGGAATGGGTAAGGCCCTGTGCCCTAAAGTAGAGCCCCCGTAGTAGTAAATCGGTTAATCTGTTGCGTGGCGTTCCCAGGCGACCGACGACGCCGGCGTTTCCATGGCAACAACACCGGCAGACTCGCTAATTCAAAGAGCAACAGTTGTGCGCTGCTACAGGAAGAGGATGAGGAATTTTTATGCTGCAGAGTTACTTATCAAGTGACGGGGAAATGAAGCAACTTTACACCGAATTTTATTTTTTAAAAAAACTTTAAATATTGCAGTCATACACGCACTTAAATGTTTCCAGAAGTTTACGAAAATTATTTTTCCAAGTCCTAGACAACAAAAACAGATCACCAGATGAAATTTTTTATCAAAAAGTTTACCTCTGGCCTTTCCTTATCACGTAGACACTCTTGGCTTAATTGGAAAAATAATTTAATTAATTATATGAATGAATAAAAACGATTTTGTTTTTATTATTTTAAAATGTACTCAAATCTTAGGGTGTAAACAAAAATAATGTTTGTCAGTAACAAGAAAAATTTTCTTCATATATGCAAACAACAATTCAATCCATTAAAATACCATACGACTCCCTCAGTCAAAATAATGCTTCCCCGTGGCTCTCTAACCGACGATCGGTCAATTAAAATATATAAACGACTCCCTCAGTCAATAAAATGGTTATTATTTGATCACAAAACTACAATTATTAAAGCTATGTCCAAAACAAAATAAACATAAAATTGAGAACGTTCTGTATTTAAATAATTATGGTATAAATGACGTTAATTTCTTGAAAAAATTCACTAAATTAATATATAATAACAAGAATATGACGTATAATGAAAGATTAATTAGTTATAAATAAACATAAAAACAGCCAATTTGTGAGAAAAAAGTAGTATTCACCTAAAACAAAAAAATTTGTACAAAGAGATTTCAATCATCACCTAACAAATAAGAATAATATTTTACCTCAGCTCGTATGGAAACGATAAAAAAAATATGTTTATGATTTAACTGTGTGTAGATTATAAGTATATTACTAAGTGTATAAGGATAATAAATATAATTAATTAATATTTATGTTAATCTGTCATTACGATGTTACGTCACAATTTTGTAACTTCATCACGTTACAGGAAGCTTTGAATGAATGCATAAATGTTAAAATAAAGTGTCCAATATTAAATTTTAACACAATTTGAGGACTTCATCAAGTAATAGTTTTGAATATATGTATATATTCAAATTAGATGTCCAATATTATACTTGTCTAGTAGCTGATGAAGTCCCAAAATAGTGGACGAAACGTCGTAATGTAATAATTTTTCTAGATCAAAAATATATTTTTTCTGAAAAATTGGTCGTTTCTCTGTTTACTTAATAAATTATAATTGTCAGATTAACATAAATATTAATTAATTATATTTATTATCCCTATACACTTAGTAATATCCTTATAATCTACACAAAGTAAAATTATAAAGTTAATTTTTATTTATCGTTTCCATTCGAGCTGAGGGTAATCCACGTTGGGCAACTCCCCTTTAATAGCATAGGAAGGGATTTGAATGGGGGGATGCGGAAGGGTAGAGCAAGGCAGCCAAGGGTTAACTAGGGCCCCCGGGCTATATTTTAAGGATCCTACCCGGCATTCGCCTAAAGAAATGCAGGGAAAACCCTAGAAAAACCTGCCATTTATTATTATTATATTAATATTCAAATTTACAATTGGGCCGCACGAGAAACCGAAGCTGATGTTTCACGAAAGAGCTTTCTCCTGAAGAAAATAAGGATAAAACGTTTGAGTATCGCATTTTGTTAACCACAGAACAATTCGAATTGCTGAAACATCAACAAAGTGCACGAATGGACCTGCTAAATAGTTCCCAAGATTTTTCCTTTTCCTAACCTAAAATATTGACTTCATGAATTGAAGAGGTTATCCACGTAGAGTTCGAAACTTTTACTTTTGAGGCAGTAAAAATAATTGTCCGACTGGACCAAATTTAATTTTAGTTGTGAAATTTTACTAAAAACTCAAGCCGCTATCTCGCTTCTGATAAAGAAAGGAAGTTTTCCCGTCGTTTGTATGGATTCCATGGAGAGATGTACTCCAGGCTATTAGCACGGGACGTGTCCAATGTACTCTAGCTAAATACGCCATAAACCAATCCAGGGGCAGATAACAGATGAGATATGTGTTTCGAGAAACGGTTTATGGACTCAGGTAACACAGACACACGAGGCTTACAGGTGAAACAGTCAAGGGGAATCGTTATTGATAGGTTAGCAGTAAAAAAAACTTGTTGAAAATTTTCTTTCTCGTTTTCCATTAAATGAAACAATACCAGCAATAAAATAACGCTTGGTATCTAAAAAGAAAAATTCTAAAGTAAAGCTAAGTAGATATCATACTACCGGCATTAATATTGTTATTCGGCGAAGAGGCGTCAGAAGGTAAATTCATGGTGGACATATTAAAATTTAATAGACCTAAATAATGCCATAAAAACTGCGAGACACACACTTGATGTTAATAAAAGATTCACGTTTTATCAACCGGCAGAACTGTTTAATAAAAAAAACAACGTTTATGCGAAATTAATCTCCGCCGTCCTCAGGTGACTGAATTTCGCAGAACCGTTGTGTTTTAATAAACAATTTTCTCGGTGGATAAACTGAGAATCTCTCACATGAACCGTTGACATTATTTCGCAGAAGACGATTGTTCCGAATCTTCAAAGGTCAGAAATATATTTAATCGCATAGACGATCTTAAATTACCAATACCCTGAAAAATTAAATTAAAGGCTTTTCAAAGCAAACCTTACTATTTCGTATCCATCATATCATGTTTTGTTAATTCCCTTTCCTTAACGAAGATATTTTGCAATGTCTTCACTACAATTTCATTAGAAGGCGATTCATTAAATACAAAATTACTTTTCTGAACTCTGTTTTATTTTTTGATGGATAATGCTTAATTTTAAGATCATCTCGAGAGATTGGTGTAATGTAATTAATTAAGTACGACAGCAATAACTCAACGGGACCGAGAATCGAACTCGCACC
Source organism: Zhengitettix transpicula (assembly GCA_037074705.1). Taxonomy (NCBI): domain Eukaryota; kingdom Metazoa; phylum Arthropoda; class Insecta; order Orthoptera; family Tetrigidae; genus Zhengitettix; species Zhengitettix transpicula. The sequence goes on from CM073593.1 coordinate 80,421,732, forward strand.
ACTGCCAAGTACGCGGCTGGTCCGATCATATGAGCTACCCTGTCGACCCAAGCTTTGAAAGTCTTATCTATATCAGACTAACCTATAATATATATATATATATATATATATATATAAGCATTCACAAGCCGCAAAGGCTCAGTTAAGTTGAATCAGGATGGAAGAATTTCGATCAGACCAGGAATCGAACTAAGAACGGACGGCCGCTCTACCACTGAGGTATCCCTATCGACCCGTTCTTCGTTTGATGTCCTAAAATTAGGCAATGTAAGAATTGTGATTTGTAAATTGAGGGTGACCCTACATTAGGCCTATGGGATAGAGAATTTTCGCAGCAGATCTGGAGTCGACAGGGATAGCTCAGCGGTAGAGCGTCCGCCCGGTAAGCGAGATATCCCGGATTCGATTCCTGGTTCTGTCAAAACTTTTCTGCTTCAATAATCTATTGTGTATCCACTGCCGAGTTGAGCTCAATTACTGAAAATAAATTTTAATGAAATAATTCATATTTAATATTAAAAAAATGAATTTTAGGCTATAAGATCAGAGGCTTCACTTAATGTATATATATAACTTTTAATGTAATAATTCATATTTAATATTAAAAAATGAATTTTATTATATATATATATAAATTTTAATGTAATAATTCATATTTAATAATTGGCCATTTAAATCCCGTTCAAATAATATTATTCATACCAAGCATTATTTTGATTGGTAAAATGATTTTAGATTTTGACACCAGTTATTATTCTAGAATTATACCCGAAGTGCTTTATATTAAATCTAGAATCACCGCAATTAACGTACTAACTGAAAATATGAAACTCGGCAATAACTATTACCCCTCATAGTAAAGCTAGCTTCATTGCTTTTATATTAATATCACTGCTTTGGGTTTACGACACTTGGTTTGTGCCATGAGTCTTTCAAAACGCTCGAACTAATCTCAACAATCAACACCTGACGAAACGCAACAAACTTCACAGAAAATTTGTTTGGTATTTATTTTTATAAACCTAATTTTGTCAACTCTTAAAAGATTTTTCATTGCCGGGAGGGGAAAAAATCTTAATAATGTTAATGATAACGATTAAAAATTTCATCAATTATTTTTTATTTATCGGCGCCTTATATGAGTCATTTTCTAAGGGATTATTGACGACGTGCGAATATTTTAGATAGGTTTGTGACGTTATCGGACTTTCGTTACGGACGTAATAGCAAAGGGGAACCGATATTGACGACCGTCATCTTGTACACAATTGTCCATTGAATGTGTAATTAGTTATCCTATGTTTTAGAGAAATCCATTTAAATATTTTCAAGACTTAAAGTAAATTTAATTAGCACGAACTTGTGTTCCAGTTTAGGTATTCACGGCACACCAGAGATGTTAGCCATCCTAGCGCATAATCTATGACCAGGGTTGTGCAGCCGTCAGCTGCTAAAGGGGGAGGACAAGGAGATTTGCAGACACGTAAACCAGACATGGAACATCCCGGCCTTCAGTATCAGGCAAATAGGGTTAATTATGGAGAACGCTTCAGTGCACAGACACACGCATTAACGTCGTGTTGTTCCGTAAACGCTGTTTCTTTAAAACAAGGCTTGTAACCCGAAAAAAACCTGATTATTATTATTATTTTCTTTGACAGACTCGATCCCTTTTCGTGTTTTTCTGCCTCAAATTCTGTCCAATTACCAGAATTATTTTAGAAGCTTGTCACACTCTTCCTTCCCTTACCCTCCCTTGACATTTTATTTCTTTCAGGTCCTATTTTTCAATTTCCCGAACGGAGATGTTCCAATATATTGCTCTCGTGTCTGTGGAAAATGATATCTCGTTAGGCTTCTTGAGTCTGATGTGCTGTCCGATATGACGTTTTCTCTCTATGCACATATTTATTATAGACGTCTGTAGAGAGAGGTGAAAGAAAATTGGAAGGAACAAGCGCCATGTTTGCGAGTCTTATTTGCAGTTCGCTTTATCCCGAAGATGGTGAAGGAAATGCCAAATTACTTTCCCTTACATTCGCAATTTCTGACAACTCCATAAACTCAGTTCGTATTGTTTTATTATTGTGACGCTTTTTCTCGTTAAGGAGACATTTGTGACACTTTGTAATAAGATATATGCAAACAGTTTCTCATTAAGAAGCTTCCTTTGAAAGATATTTTTGATAAATTAATGAGATTGCTCTTACTTCAATTCATTCTGAAACTGGGACTACTTTCCCGTGTTACAGCATATTTTCTTCACAGAAAGAAAAAAGGAGACTCACTCCACAGAAAATAATTCTAAACAATCCAGTCAAAGTAAATCTTTAAGCTGAACAACATTATACCTGGATAAAACCTAACTATGTTCAACATTATAAAAACGTATTTGTATATTTACTTAAAACTAACAAAAGTATTGATAAATACGGTAACATTTCATCTTGGAGTTATTAAAGTATCGATACCTGAGCAGCTTTTTTTGACACTTTTTCCGAGGATTAAAGTCTGATCTCTTCTGTGTGGCAGAGTTCCACCCACTAGCTTGTGAAATGTAGCCTTTCAAGTTTATAACGCGCTGTAGTAACTTCCAATCTAAGTCCAAAGTTTCTGGCTTCGTCGAGCCTCCCTGTGCCCCCTTTTGTAGTCTTCAGGATTACCTTAATATTCTCCGCCAACCTTCGCCGTTGATTTTCCTCCGTATTCGAGGTGGAATCTAGTTTACTCCATCCTCTCCCTCTATTACGATCGATATATATGTGTAAATATATATATATATATATATATATATATATATATATATATTGTAGAAATAGTTAATTAGGCCATTAATTGTTTGGACATAAAATTTGAATTGTTTGATAAAACCATTATAGCTGTCTGATTGAACAAAGCAACAACGGAGAAACGAGCTCGCTTGCTTTGTCGAAAAGTCAAAAATGGCGTTAGCGCGCGCTAAAGCATAGTCAGTTGGCAGAGAAACATTACGAGGAGCAGAACAAATAATAAAACTTGAACAGAGACTAGACATCGTCAATGTATAACTAGTTAAAGTTGTAAATTAATACAAATAAAACATTCACGGAAGTATTGCAGCGTAAATATTGGAAAGTAAGAGCAGTTTTCGTCAGAATAGAACTTCCCAAAATCTTCGTGGCGAAATTAATCCAGGAGAACATTGGTAAATTATTGTGGAGCGGAGCAGTCAACGGAATACAGCCAATCTTGCCAAATTTTAAAGTGAAGTGTAGAATCAGTGGAAACCAAGGCCTGATATTAAATAATTAAAGAGTGTAAAAGTGTCCGAACGAGGTAAAATTGATTGTTCTGGTACCAGACCGACGGTCCGTAAGTAAAATAATTTTAAATAATATTGTAAACGCATATTAAAGGATAAAGTCAGATTTCGTTCTCTTTTAATTGTCAATAAGTTAATTTCTTTACTTCTTAATTTCTTTCATTCTATTGACACATTGTTTAGGTAAATTGTATACTGTTTTGTTAATAAGATTTTAAATCAATTTTTTGTGTTCATTATCAAACCCAGTAAATGCCCTGAGAGGACAGATCTCAAATTGTTTGTTTGTAATTATATTTTATTGCCACAAAATAAAATAAATATTTTTGTTTGTTAATTGTTGATTATCTTTTCATTTAATTAAAGTAAACCTGTTCATTATTACATAAATGGCGCTTCAACGTGAGGCAAATTCTTTAAATTAAAATTTAACTAAATAAAGGCTCATTTGTGATTATTACAATATATATATATATATAAATTATGCGTTACAAATTTATGCGAGGAACAACATCAACCAAACTTGGTACACATATCACTTAAGGGGGTGGAAGGGTTGGCATTTTTAAAATATGCAAAACGCGACTTATTGGCTTCTAATAAATAGTTTAAGCAGTCCCTCGGTCTCACACTGTCACTCTCGATGTTTTAGTGCCTAATTTCAACACCTAACGTAATTGGCGACACCTCTAGGGGTGAGGTGGAAGTGATGACAAAAATAATGTGATAACGAGCGAGATTAGTGTATAATCCGGAGTTATCGTAGTTATTTATCGTAGTTAATTATGACATAAATCATGTGTAAAAAGATAAGTAACATATTAAGTGTTCCTAAACACAAACTTTTCGGGTAACATGGCACAACGTGATAGTGACCTTTCGTGCAAACGTCAATCGGGATAATGTCCTGTCGGGAAACCATGCATCGGGCAAGTATCTGTCGGAAAAAAGACCGGATCCTGGGTCCAATTTAGTAAATGTTATAAAATAACTATAATTTCCACAGTCACATTTAAAATCATTATTTCTCACCTCTGATTAAACCGTACCGGTTTCATTAAATTTGAAATTCAGTGACGGAGAGAATGAATTTGGTGCGTGTGTTTCAGTACGAGCTGAACCTGGGGGCGGTTGGAGGTGGCAGGGTGGAAGGGGAGAACGAAGAGCTGCTGCTGGCCGAGGCGACCCTCCTGGTGAGGGTCCTGGACGCCAACGACATGGCACCCGTCTTCGACAAACCGGTCTACAGGGCGCAGCTTACAGAGGAAGACTCGGAAGGTCTGCCGAAGAGAATCGTCACGGTAAGTTTAGGGAGAAGAATGGTTCACAACGTCTGCAGAAGTGGGAGGAAAAAAAGACACCGACATATACACAGAGAGACAATAAGGTGTGAGATTTAAAAAATCGTAACAGTCTTTGCGTCTGTAAATTAATCATACTTCGGACACAGATATAATATCTCTCTACTTGACTAGTTACATACATAAAAATGAGTTTCAATGCGGTTTCTGGAAGATTGAGGAGCAAGAATACCAAGGATGACACATTGAGAGTTGGAATAGCGTAAGCTAAAAATGGTCATTTTTCAAGATTGGTAAAGATCTTATTTTTTAACATTGACTATGGGTTGTAAAATAACTGTATAGATGTATCGTGTAATAAGATGAAGAGTGCAGCTGCTAGATGACTTCAAGGGAGAAAGAATGAAGAAGCTAAGGACAGGGCAAGGCGGAAAAGGAAATTTCAAGACCAAATCCAAGGACCTGCCAGTAGGCACAATAATAACAATAAACAATAACACGACACAAAAATATGCCAAATTTATTTAATTTTCTGTATTTTGATTGGTTTATGATTCGGTTTTTTTCTAATTCATTAAACTATCATTATCCAGCACTGACGCAGGTAAATTGATACGAAAGAGGTAAATTGATACGAAAGAGAATTTCCTTAGATCTCTCATTTTCTCTCCGCTATATATTCTTTTCTACGATGGTCCACGTAATCTGACATTTCTTTCAGAAAAGCTCTTGAAGGGCGAGCTCAGAGGGACTGAGACAGATACCTGATGATAGTAGTGTTGATGTCGGTGATAATGCGTCGTTACCTTAATTGTGAGCCATTCCTTCTCCTCTCTCCCCAGGTGAAGGCTGTGGACGGAGACGCAGACAGACCACATAACGTGGTGTACTTCATAACTGGTCCTGGGATCGATCCTGACGACCCCAAGGCAGGCAACTTCCTCATCAACGCCACGACTGGAGACATCTTTGTGCTAAAGGTAAGCAGAAAACGTCAGTAAACATCCTCTGTTAATTATTAATCTATCAAACACAGTAAAGAGATGTTGAAGATTATGACAGAAAAATCTCGGCCGGGTCGGGAATCGAACCCGCGACCTTTCCTTTACGGACTGCTCTTTACCATCTGGGTTCAATTCCTGGTCCTGGTCAATCAGGGCCTCTTTGGCTGAGCGTTGTTTCTTCTGTTCTTGGATTTAAATAGATATTTTATCTAGTGATTAATATCTTGAAATAATGAATTAAGTAATCATATGTGATCAACAAAAGGGTTATTTTTTAATTAATACACTAACAGCAATGAAGATATGATTTATTCATTTATTTTTCTCAAAATAATATACAATTATGTATTTTCAGCCCAAAGAAATTCAAGGACTTGATGTGTTCTAATAAAAATTAGGAAGTGAGTTTGAAAAATATGTTGCGCAAATTAAGTAAGATAATCAAATGTTTTAAAATATTAGTTACGATTCGGATTCGAATAAATTATAATATTTTATGTTTTATTGGGCTATTGGTTCATTCACTACCGTGAGATGTGTCCAGCGGCACCTCCAGACCGCACACGACATACAATTTCTGGTTTACGAAGGCTTCTGGCTTGATACTCGTATTTCGGCGACAAACCACTCGCTTAATTGCATTCCGATCCGCAGGACTAGCGCGTACTTGCGGTTAATTGCCGCGTGTCGCTATTCGCTCTGCGGTCAGACATATCTCGCTACGAGCTGGAAACAAGATTGGAAACGACACTCAAACCACACATTGATGTCACTGGCTTAGTTCCTACGAGGAGCAGCCGGAAAACCTTGTTTACGAGTCAGGATTCGTCGAGGAGAGTGAATACGTCACGTGTCGCTTCTATCTGTCCTCATAGGTTGAACAGAAGAACTTGCTCATAAATCTCTGGTTCGTTGATCGAAAATTTGTGTTGTCAGTAAATGGTGACAAGTTTGGTAGACGGAATTGTAGAGCAGTTACTGCTGTTGAAGTTTGGATCTACCTGGCTTATCACCAATGGGATATGTTTATAAGTAATTCATCTTTTGTGGTTTATTTTGTGGTTGTGTTGAGCGTTGGTGTTGCAGCCCCTGGACAGGGATCCTCCGCACGGGAAGGCCCAGTGGAGGTTCACGGCCTTCGCCCAGGACGAAGGTGGCGAGGGGCTCGTGGGGTACACCGACGTTCAGCTCTCCCTCAAAGACGTCAACGACAACGCCCCCACGTTCCCTCTTCAGCTCTACTGGGGCAGCGTAACCGAGAACAGCACAGCAGGCGAGTAATGCTGTTTCCCGTGAAACCCTCTCGGTTCTTCTCCATTTCTTACTGATATGGCGTTACATCCGTAGCTACCACCGACGACTGATCAAATTGCACCGTGATTTACTTGATTATCAGCAAAGACATGACTAGCTGATTTTCCTCCACGACAACGCACCACCGCACACGTTAACAATGGTTCTAAACTACTTGGAGGCACTCAACTGGGAGTTGCTACTCCGTGCCGCTTATTCACCAGACCTGGCCCCTTCCGACTACCACCTGTTTCTGTCGATGGGTCACGCGCTCGCCTGAGCAGCACTTCGATTCTTACGAAGCCGTCCGACAATGTCTTGATGACTTGGTTTGTCTCGAAAGAAAAGGAATTTTTTTTGGCGTGGTATCCACAAATTCCCCGAGAGACAGAGAAAATGTGTAGCTAGCGAGGGCCAGTATTTTTATAATTCCTTTTTGTTTCCTATGAAAAAAAAAATTGTGTTTTATGACTAAAAAACCTGCGGATTTAAACCTGTACACCTGGTAAAGATGCAACTTTTCAAAGGAAAATTCACTACTTTACTCGAAAGTTCTGATTCACTTCACTCTGCATCTTAGGAGATTCATTTTGGCCATTTTTCGACTTAACAATAGTGACCATTGTTGAGCAGCAACCTCGTAGCGTCCGATCCAGTTCGCTGGGCTGACGAGTCTCTGCAAAACACCTCTTCTTCAGAAAGAATGAAATAAATATAATTTTATAACTCATTGTTCCTATTCTGTATCCTCCGATCATCCAAGTCACCAAGAAGATTGACGACAAATCAACAAAATGGCTACCTTTGCCTCAGGGAGTGAACAAATTCCGAGAGAAACTTGGTCAGTCACTTGATGTACATCATGATTCATTTCCGCCGCCCCCCCCCCCCAAAAAAAAAATATATATTACATCATCCTGAAGATTTCTTTAATTAAATTGGGACCCGGAACCTTGCATTAAAAATGGGACCCTTGCGTTCTGAATCAAGAATCGTTGATAGGAACTACTTTTTCAAAAACGGGAGAAGTAATACCTATCAATTCATATTTTTGTTGGCATGTTTGACCGAAAAACCACTCTTACGTGTTGAATTTCATGCTACCGCGTGATTATTTAATCAAAAAAAATAAATCGTTATCTGCTGTAATAATTGACAGTTGTATCTTCAATCAATGTTCATACGTCTTTGAAAATACATTTATCATTATTAATATAAGTTGTGCTTGGCAATATTTCCTGTTTCGCTATAGACCAGTTTTAAAATTTTATTGATTATTTACCGATCAAAACAAATGTAAACTGCAAAAATGTATATTTAAATGTTCGATTCTCCCCACTTGAAGCAATTAAGTCTTATCAACCCCTCCTTTTTTTTTCAGGGAAATCATTACGACACTTAACAATTGTTCTAAACCTTGATAGGCGATATTATGGTAGTAAATTGAAATATTGAACTTTGTCTGACATAAACCAATGTAATAAATTGTTCCATAAAAAATATATATCAAAGAAGAAAATATATATTATATTATACATACATATTAGAGTGTAAAAATAAATTGAATGAAAATAAGATTTTTTTTAAAAAAAAGTATATGTAATAAACAACAAAGAGATTTTTAATCGAGTTTTATTTTTATAAAAAAAGTAATTTTTTGTTAATTATATAAAATAGACACACAACAGACAGCCTGAAGTGATGTTATAAAAATACAACACGACGCTTCTAGAAACTTCGTGCCAACAACGATGTGTGGTATTTATATCACCTCTTCATTTTGTATCTTTTGTCTGTTTTACCTAATTATTATATTTTAAAAAACAGACGTATTATATTTTCATTTCAATAATTTTTTTGTTTATATTACTGTTCATTTCGCAGTACAGAAGTTATTATTTTGTTCTACGTTTTTTTTCAAATTGGTGCCATTAAGAATTTCTTATTAAAAATTATAGGAAATAAGCAGTGAAATAATTTATTGATATTCATCCCTAATATATTTTCAACAGTTACGAAATCGTCATTGTTGTTAGAGTGCGCAAATAAATTGTACGCGGTCAACTTTGGCGACATCTGCCACTCCGTTCCCTCGACCTGCTCGCCTTGTTAAAGATGCATGCCGCATAACACACAAACATTATTAATAATACGCAATTTTCTTGGATTCCAGGGCTGGAGGTCGCGAACGTGACCGCGGTGGACCACGACGACGCGGAGGAGGGTAACAACGCTAACATCGTGTACATGATTGAGAAGAACGCCTTAGAAGAGGACACGGGGAAAGCAATCTTCGAGATAGACCAGAGCACGGGACTCATAAGAACAGCTTTATGTTGTCTGGACAGGGAGAAGACGTCCGACTACTCCATAGAGGTCGTGGCCATCGATGGGGGAGGACTCAAAGGTATATATATATATATATATATATATATATATATATATATATATATATATATATATATATATATATATAATGATGTTTACAATTAGTCGTGTCAAATTTATTATTTTCTAATCTGTTTTCTGCTTAAATCTAAAATATTGATCAGCCTCCGCCTGCCACTTACTGATTCTCCAGTTATCATTTAAGACCTTATCATTGAAAATAAACTTTTATTGGTTTCATTTTTATGACAATTACTTCCCTTTGCCCCAAATTATTATTTATTATCTCAATCCTTTCAACTTACCCATGATGCCTTCTTTCCTATCGCTGATTTTCCCTTTCTTCATAGTTGGTCTACATACACATATATTTATATCCTTACAAGTATTACTTCAGAAAACCACTTTCCAACAAGATCAAACAGTTAATGTTATATCCAGTAAGTCATTGAACTGTTTCAACTGCTGTAACTTCCAAATTTCTCAGCATCTCCAAAAATAATTTATTAAAGCACTTATTTTTAATTATTTTATTAATAAAAGATTTGAATTATTATGATACTAATCTGGACTCTTTCACATATTTCATACTCATGACTTATTTAATATTTTAAAGCATTTCCATAAGCCACTATACTAATATTTTGAATGGTTTCTTGTATTATACAAATGTGAATTGATTAAAATACCAGAAATTGTCATATAGAGAATCGTTAGCCAATGTTCTAATATTTCATTTTAACAACTTTAAATGTTGGTTCATCATAAGTGTACTTTGTCATTTTTAGGAACAGGGACAGTTTCTATATTGGTGAAAGATATAAATGACATGCCACCTGAGTTCACCAAGAGCAACTGGATCACAGAAGTTGATGAAACAGATGGAGAAACCATACTGGAGAAACCAATCCTGACAGTGACCGTACATGATCAGGATGAGTTTAATAATTTCCAATACAAGGTACATCTATATGGAACAGAATTAATAAATCAACAATTAACTGCTTAGATAAATTGTGATATGTAACACATAAAATAATGTCACAGCAGTGATTCTTTGTAGGTTGTAGAGGAGAGTGGTTATGGTGCAGATAAATTTTCTCTGGTTAAGAATGTTGATGGTACAGCGTCTTTGAAAATCATTAAACCATTGGACTATGAAGATGAAAATTATAAGTCATATATAAAGTTTAAAATACAGGTTACTGATCAGGTTAGTATAAGCCATGGTGAATAGTATATAATACAGTTATATACGTAACAAATTGAATAATTTGAGTAAATTATTGCTGAGATATAAAAAGTAATAAATTTCCTATTTTTTATTCTTGTAATTTTGCAGACAGATGATAATGATACAGCCCACCATCATGTTGCTTATTCCTGGGTCACAATCAGACTCAGAGATATCAATGACAATGCCCCAGAATTTTCTCACAAATTTCTGGAGTTAAATGTGCCAGAAAATATTGAAACTGGAAAGAGTCTGCATTCATTCATTGCCACTGACAGGGACAATGACGGACACAGCAAAATAACATATTCCATCAGCAAAAAATCTGACATCAGGCGTAATTTCCAAATTGATCAACAAGGGACAGTTTTCACCCAGCGATCCCTCGACAGAGAACTGACACCCTCCCATAAGGTGAATTTTCAACTTAAGAAGTCACTGTGCAACAATGTTCTTATTTGTTGTAAAACACCACTTAAATCTTACATGCGCATTTATAATTAAATATCACAGGTGCTAGTTTTAGCTATTGATGATGGGTCTCCTCCCAAAACAGCTACTGCAACTCTGAAAATTATAGTTGAAGATGTCAATGACAATGCACCCAGACTGACTGACAAAAAACATCCGGTCTTGCCTGAGCACACCCCACCAACCAAATTCTTTGAAGTCTTTGCCACAGATGATGACAGTGAAAACAATGGGCCTCCTTTCACCTTCAAGATGGACCCCAAGGCTAAGGATGAAATCAGGGCATCCTTCAAGATTGAAAATAATTACAGTAGGTACTTAATACCCCATTTAATCACTCTCTTTATTATCTGTAACACATTCTACAACTTAAACCAACACAAGATTTACAAGTTGAAGAAATAAATCTATAATTAATTCCTTGCTTAGAAATACTGAAGTAAATGAAAGAAAATTTCTAACAAATATTAATTATATGATAATTAAGTTAAGTATAATGAACAGTTAGTTTCATGTCAAGTAACAAAACACATTTTCCCTTTCACATACTTTTATTTCAACATTTTGATTAAAAACAGTTGTTATATATTTCTGAGATAGATTATTAGTGTATTAACAATATATTCCAATAGATGTTCATTTAGATTTGTAAGTATTGTTAGATTTGTAAGTGTTGCATATTAAGCTACCAATATTTACTTAATAGTATGAAAAAATTTGCTCATGACTGATTAAAATATCACAATGAACTACATTGACAACAACTTTTGTGTGTGATTTTGTTAGTATTATATTATAATGTTCATTCAGATGGAGTCTAATATACTATGATTTATTTAGACACAGATTTTAAATTAAAATATAAAACAAATTTTTGTATAACAGGGTATTATGAGCTAAAGTTGAAAAGATACTCTTTAAATCTATCATTTATATCCAGTAAGATGCCACATTAGCCTCATCTCATGCATGTACTAGAATAATTAATAGTGATGAGTGATTTAAAGAAACTATTATTTGCTTTTTGATCAATAGGTTGATGACATATTGAAATTGTTAGTATTATAATTAAATTCTCTGCATTAGGTTACAGATTCCCATACCTATACTCAAAACTGATGCTCCTATGAAGTTGAACGTTGGTCAGTTGCTCCTTTCTCTCTTTAAATTACCTTCCATCACCTATATCTAATGTTCTGCTTTGCCATTTATATTTTCTTCTCAAGACCGGTCAATGTAACACCCAATTAATATTATCCAAAAGCAAAAGAAATTTACCTAAAAAGTTAGGTGTTTACCAAGGTGAGCCAAATTTTCGAGTCTTGATTTACTTGAAAGAAAAACATACGTGTCATAAAAAATAAAGTTGGTGACTTATTTCTAAATCTGTAATATTAAATGTAAAGACTATCTTTCGTAACCGTATATGGTAACTGTTTTCAGGAGGTGCCAATGGAAATGGCTCTGCTATAATTTCTTCACTGAGACCATTTGATCGTGAAAAGCAAAAGGAGTATTTGATACCAATTACAATAAAAGACTCTGGATACCCTGAAATCACTGGGACAAGCACCCTGACTGTAATTATTGGGGATGAAAATGACAACAAAATGAATCCCGGTAGCAAACAGATATTTGTCTACAACTACAAGGTAAGTGTATAATTATTTCACAAATCCCAAACACTCCAAAAGAAAATATTTTCTTGAAGAATTTCAGGAAAAGATGTATAAATTTTCATTATTTTCCTGAGTAATTCCCATTACAAGGGCCATGAACGTGAAACAGAAATTGGACGGGTGTTCGTCGAGGACCTGGATGATTGGGACTTGGACGATAAAATATTCTCTTGGGATGGAAGAAAACACTCAAAGTTCAAACTAGATGAAAGAACAGGAATAATTAAGATGGAACCCAGTGTACGGGAAGGAAGGTGAGTGCAGGAGACCAGAAATTGTGTTTTTCAATTGTGTTTGCAGTTGTCTAAACTCTAAACTGTCTCCTTCTGTTTGACATTTGCAGGTACAAACTTTACTTCAAAGTCCAAGATTATAAACACTCACAAAATAATGTGATGGCCAATGTAACTGTCACTGTAAAAGAAATAACTTATGATGCAGTGGTAAATTCTGGCTCATTTCGCTTGTCAGGTGTTGGAGAGCAAGACGTGATCAAGTCAAACTGTACACAGGTAACAAAGACAAATGTACACTTTATATTTATAGCACATTGACCAATTAATCAACTTTATCATATAAATCATAGTGGCATTTTATTTCACTACTTTGAACTCATTTGTTCTTGAAAATAAATTAATAATTAATGTTATTTAATCTATATTAATTAATTACTCTCAAGTTTTTAATATTAAATTATTAAATTTTCAATTCAATTCTCAGGGAGACTGTAGGAGAAGTATGGTCAATCTGATCAGGGATAAATTATCTGTAGTGTTTGGAGCAAGTAAAGAAAATGTAAATATATTCAGCATCCAATCTGACAAGTTCCATAAAACAGCTACTAACCTAAGGTTCTCAATCTGTGAAAGTTACTGCTTCAAAGCAGAAAGACTAAATGGCATTTTGCAAATGAAGAAGGGTCAGGTAGGCCTAGTAAAATTGTATACATATTTCTCAGAGATTCTTAATACACAAAACTGAACTAATAAAGAAATTGAAAAAAATTGGAAAAATTATTATATTAATAAATAATAATTAGAACAATTCTAATTATGCACAGCATTATAGTGATATAATGAAATTAATCTTTTAATAATTGTATTGGAATATTTGTTCTTCATTCAGCCCCAATTATTTTATTATTAGCCAAAAGAAGCATTCATTGAAACAAGCATAGATATGACTCATAATTTACTATTTTTATACCACAGATTGAGTCAGCTGTAGGCATCAACATAACTGCAATTGGGATTGATGACTGCCTGGACGAAGGAAGAGATTGTGTTGGAACATGTGTCACCGTCTCTTCACAGCTTGTAGTGGGGCCTTCCTATTTGGTTGACAGTAACAAGACTGCATTTGTTGGAGTCTCTGTCCTGCTTCCTGTTCATCAGTCATGCAGATCTATAGACAAAGGCTCCACCCAAGACTGCCACTGCCTCAATGGAGGCAGATGTGTCAGGACATATAATTCATTTAGGTAAACATTAGTCAGATATGGAATAAGTAAAACTAGTTATTTGTTAACAGTTTTCACAAAGTACAACATTACTTTCAAAGTAGTTAGATAAAGTTTACTGAGAGAAAGAAATATGATTTGTGTGACAACCTAACAGAACTGAAATTAAAATGTAAATGAGAATGGCACATATCCAATTAATTCATATCACCAAAGTGGTAAGACTTATTTTGGAAATCAAAAGTTGAAGTATAATGAATGTATTACCTGTTTCCAATAATAAATTTATGCTTCTTAATATTAACCTGAAAATAAATAAAAATTTGTTTTCCGTAACGCTAGCCTAACCTTAGATGTAATTTGTTTTATGTTAATAAAAGTAGATAATAAATTGAAAAAATAAAACAACACTATAATTTGTAGAATGAGGTTTATAATATTTCCAGTTGTGCATGCCCAAAAAATTACTTGGGACCCAGATGCCAAAGAACAGTGAGAAGCTTCAATGGGAATGGTTGGGCTTGGTTCAAACCACTAGTGACACAAGAAAATTCCCATCTGAGTTTGGAATTTGCCACATACCAACCAAATGGAGTTCTACTTTACAATGGGCCATTGGCTCCACCTGAGACTAATCAGATGATATTATCAGGTACCAATTCTACATAATCAATTCTGTGGAAAAAATATCTCTTAGAATATGTTCCACTACATCAATTATTTTATTTACAGACTTTATCTCTTTGGAACTAAAAAGTGGGGTGCCTCTTCTCCTTGTGGATTTTGGCTCTGGTACAAAAACTTTAAAAATTGGAAACAGTGACAGGCTTAATGATGGGAAGTTTCATCGTATAGATATAGTCTGGAATACTGAGGTTGGTGAATAAAATTTAATAATTTTTTTTAATGTTAAACAAACAATATGTAATTTTTTACCTTAAATATTACTTTTTTCCACACTCAAGGTTGTTCGTTTAGTAATTGATTTGTGTAAAAGTGCTGAGATAATAGAAATGGAAGATGGAACGCCAGCCCAGTTTCATGACAACAGCTGTCAAGTTGAGAGAGAAATGCCACTATTTAATGAATATCTAAATGTAAACATGCCACTGCAGCTTGGAGGAGTACATCGCCTGCCGTTTGAAGCCTCCGATTACAACTGGAAGCATTTCCCATCTAATACTAGTTTCAGTGGCTGCATACGAAACCTTTTCTATAATGGGCAGGTAAAACTTTATACATAAAAGTAATTATGAAATATTCTAACAGAACCTGAAATTGAACCAGAACTTTAAGCTTAATACAAACCAGTTATAAGACTAGATTTTAGTTATTAATATTGCCATCTTCAAAACAATTAATGCACTCTTTAAAGCAATGCCATTTACAATTGTTAATTATTAGAAGTATTCCATGTTCAGGTCACAAACAGTACTGAATGTCACAAATTGATATTATATACCCTTTAAGGAATGTCATTCTTTTCATGTATTGTGAAGGTGCAATATGAAAAATAATTATTAAAATCAATAATAATTTCAATTTATCAAAAATGAACCATAAGCATATTTCAGTTAGAGTGCTTGAAGTTGCTCTAATTTTCCAATGCAAAATTTTCTAGTAAAATACCCTCCTCCCCAAATACTTCCATTTTTGGGTCTAAGATAAAATCACCAGGTATGTAATAAAACATTTTAACTAATTTCATATTATGTATTCCTTACAACTAGAATTCTTTTCCTCATTTTAAAACATAACATCATACATAATGTTCCTATGTTTAAGTTCTTGCATTTATGTTGACAGATTTATGACTTGGAGCATCCTGCATTGTCTGCTGAATCAGAAGTAGGTTGTCCACAAACAGAACAGTTGTGTGCAGCTCTTGACTGTGGTATCAATGGTTTGTGTGATGCCTCATTCCACGATGCTCGCTGTGACTGCAAGGCTGGTTGGACGAGCACAGGATGCCTTACACCAACAGTACCATCCACCTTCAAGTCACACAGTTTTGTTAGGTTTTCTCTGTCTTTTGAACCTGATCACTTTGCCACAAGACTACAACTCAGGTTCAGGACAAGGGAAAACCATGGAGAGCTGTTTCATTTGATGGACCAACACAATCGTGAATATGCCATTCTTGAGGTGAGATTACATTTCTTTGTAAATTAATTCTATTTTTTTCAAGAGAATAAGTATAGTATAGCATATAATTATAGCTCTAGAAATATTCTTGCTTTGTTCCCAAAGAGGATCTCTGATGTTTAGTTAAATATTCGATAAAGATCAAAGTCATTCAGTGATTGTGCTGAACTTTGGAATTGTTTAAAATAAAAAGTTTTCCCTAGTTTTGGTCTAGTATCTATACTAGATATATACTTATTGAAAGACATTTGTCTTGTTAAAAGGAAAATAATAGTAGAAAACTGTAATAATTATTAAATATAAAATAGAGCATTTATTTATTTGTATTAATTTATTTTATCAAATTGCTGACTTTTTAATATTATTTATAGAAAAAATTACAGTACAATCTCACGATACTATTCTTGATTATGAACTTTGTATAAAAGTGGTTTTTAACCAATCTCATGCTAAGGACTGGTTATTTTAACCAAAAAATAATGAAGTTGTCAATAAACAGACACAATTAAGTGATGAAATAAATAAAACACAATGATTTTGCAATCCATGTTGCTTTTGTCAGGTGAGGAAAAATTATGATAGCTATAAGAATGACACCACTCAAATCTGGTGATAAACTCAAAAGCTCTATGATAGCAATGTTATATAGTATTTATTTTATCAATTAAGTTTGACTATATATTTGCTACTTCATTATATTTTAGTTAATATTCATTTAATACAGGCATTTTTATATTTTGACTGTCCATTTTATATTTACAGACATTTTTAAGCTGAAACTTTCTATATGAGGGGTAATAGTGTGAGATAGCAAATCTTTTGTGTAGCAGAAGTCATATCAAACTGTCCACATCAACGCCCAAGAATCGATCAGAAACCAATGCCTCAATGTGTAGATTGAAACTTACACTACTTATTTATCACTCTCACAGTAGAGTTATTGTACACTAATAATGTATTTTCTGAGTAATATTAGTGATTAATTCCTTCATACTCTTATATACTAAATAATTTTCTTGTGAAAAGTATACAAGTAATCTCTTTATTGAATTTATCACTTTATACACTCATATTTCACTACATTTAGTTTGAAAGCATATAAATCATCCAATACTATTGCATAAATTATAAGTGTTTATAAAACTCTTTGAAGAGTAACCAAAATTTTCCATATTTTTCATGAAGTTTAACTTTTCTTACTAATAACTTTCATTCCCACATATACAATAAATTTTGTTAACTACAAACTTAAACTCTCTTCCTTGCAGATTAATGAGGGCGTTCTTCGCTTTCGATATAATCTCAACAGTTTAAGTATGTCTGAGAATGAAGTGGAATTGAGCTATATTCCTGTAGATGATGGTTTGTGGCACACTGTCAAGGTAAGCTTCAGACATTATCATTCTTTTCTTTGTGTAAAGTCATCAAATGCGTGAATAAAATTTATATATTTTTCATCATAAGGTTTCAAGGTATGGTTCTGTAGCCATTTTGGAAGTAGATGGTGGTGAAGGGGACTGTTACAATGAAACATTCAGATTTGAAGGCCACCAATGGCTTAATGTGGACAAGCAAGATGGTATTTATGCTGGTGGAAATGCAGAGCTCTTTGGAACAAAAACTTCCCATGTGTTTGCAGACTATGGAAATGGTAAATAATGGGGAAAATTGTCTAAATTCAATTTTATAGAAGAAAATTTATTTATAAAATCAAATATGATTTATTGAGGTTTAACTGTTGTCAATTCACTTATTCATACAGCTTCAATACATGAGAAATATTTCATTGCATGTTATGTAATTTTCTTTCTCTCACTCTGTGATCTTAAATATAATTATGAATCTGTAAAAATTCAAATATAATGTTTATGTAGTCGATCTCTTCAATGAAGTCAGTTTTTTAATGTGCAAAATGAAATTTGTTTTTACCAGGGTGCATAGATGACATACGGCTTGACGGTAAAAACTTACCTCTTCCCCCTGCAATGAATGGAACACAATGGGGACAGGCTACTGTGGCTCAAAATTTAGAACGTAATTGCATATCCAATGTGTCGTGCAATTATATCAGCTGTCCAGAGCCATTGGAATGTGTTGATTTATGGAACCAACATGAATGCAGGTAAAAGCTACTGTTCAATCGATGGCAAAAAAGTTATATATGTGTGTGTTTGAATCTGTAACTCCAAAATTCCATACATCCATAATGGTCTCAGAGATGTAGCATGCCTTATCCCCCATAAATTCTTCTTTTTGAGTTCTTGATCACTTATACAGTAGAATTGGCTGCAAATTTGATACTTTTCCATAATATTATGCAGATGCAATAATGAAGGTATATTCTTAACCACAAATGCTTCCCACATAAACACTTGAATGCTTTCATTAATAAACTATTTTTCACAACCTTTAAAGTAGTACTTTGACATAATTTTTAACCTATAGTAAAATTCAGTTTTTCATCATACAAGGATATCACATAGTTTTAGCTTTACATAAGGTTTTCTGTTTTGTAGCTGTGGAGATGGATGGGTACTGGTTCCTGACAGAAAAATATGTTCCAACAGAAATGTGTGCTTAGACAGCCCCTGCATAAATGGTGGCACATGCATAAACCAAGGAATCAATGCTGCCTACCACTGTCTGTGTCCCAAGGGATTTTGGGGTGAAATATGTGAAAACACCCAAGAAAGGTGGACACTTAAATTGAGTATTGGAGCTGTTGCAGTCATTATAGTCAGCCTTGTTGTAATTGTGGGTAAGAGCACTTAACACTCTCATATGGAATCATAAAACTTACACTTTTGAATTTTGTTACTTCATTCCAGTTGTGCTGTGATAATATTATAAGTATTTTTTTCAAACACCATCAAAGAAAATGGTCTGTTTTTCAATCATATTTCATGGAAGGATTAAAATCAGAAACAAGGCAATACTGTGGCTGGATGTATGATGTAGAAAATATTTGAAACCGAGAGAACATTCAAGTATTTTATGTCACCCATTTAAAAAATGTAACAACTCAGGCCCAATAAATAATCTGAAAACTTATTTATCATTCTTCTCCAGCAAATAACAAAATTATACAGGATTCAATTTTGTTTCAGGTTTGGGCATTCTGTTGTTCTTTTGCAAACGAAGACAACCAAAGGATGAGAAGGATAAGCCACCACCCCCACCCACCAAGGAAGACATAAGAGAGAATATCATCAGCTACAATGACGAGGGTGGAGGAGAGGATGATATGACAGCTTTCGACATTGTGCCCCTCAAGATACCTGTAGTTGAAACAAAGACAGCAGAGGTTTCCATCAAACTGTCTGGTTAGCAGAACACAGTTCCTTGAATACAATACAATACTGTAGCATTAAATGGTAAAACATTGTTTTGAGTTTTGAGAGATAGAAAAAATAATCATAAATAATATAATATGGTCTGATAATATGTACAGAACACAGTTCCTTGAATACAATACAATACTGTAGCATTAAATGGTAAAACATTGTTTTGAGTTTTGAGAGATAGAAAAAATAATCATAAATAATAT
Organism: Zhengitettix transpicula; assembly: GCA_037074705.1. Lineage (NCBI taxonomy): Eukaryota > Metazoa > Arthropoda > Insecta > Orthoptera > Tetrigidae > Zhengitettix > Zhengitettix transpicula. Next base: position 80,441,554 of record CM073593.1, read on the forward strand.
AATATGGTCTGATAATATGTACACTCTTCTTTAAACATATATATGTTTATGAGTTGGCTGTCTTTGCTTTTGCATCTGATACTTTCAAAAAATTGATTGTTAAATTATGTCTGTACTTCATTTAACTTTCATTATTTCCCAGTTGTCTCCTTGGTGGCGCCAAGGCCCAAGAGGGAGAGAGTGGAGGCATGGAAACATCATGTGGACAGTGATCCCAACTGCCCACCGTTCGATGACCTCCGCAACTATGCCTATGAGGGCGAGAGTAGTCCTGCTTCCTCCCTCTCACACCTTGACAGTGGTAATTAATAGTTTTATGGATCTGTTGCCAGTACATGTCTCAATCTGTTTAAACTGTTAACTTTTGTTCTGAAATGTTAAATTCTAATCATAATTCTATTATTTATATTTGTCATATCCATACATACTACATTAAATCTACTTCCCAGAGTGTGAAAAATGTCAAATGATTATAATTTATTTCAATACAAGAATATTTAAAAATATTTTTGTTTGACCTATTGAATCAAAATAAATCTCATATTTCAGGTTCAGAGGAGGAGGAAGATCACGACTTTGACATTCTGACAGAATGGGGTCCACCTCTGACCAAGCTTTGCCAAATATTCAACGTCACTCCACCAAAGCTGAAAACATCAACATCCACAATGACAGTGCCAATGGAGCAGCAACTGTGAAGAAGGGCTTTTTCACTGTGGGGCTTCCTGACGTGACCACCAACATGTGATTCAAAAGTTCTGGCTGTGAATAAAACCATTTATTAGGTACAAAAAAAAGAAAATTCATATTTTGGATGGAGAATTTGTGTGTATCTAAAAAAAAGTGAAATAACAAATTTTCTATGGATGTTTCCGTCACTCAACATTGCAGTGATTAATGTTGGACCTGTTTGTTAAGGTTTATGACAAGTATGAATGTTGTATTGTCGTAAATGTGAAACACTTCTTTTAAGCACACAAAAGAAACTACAGTTTTTATCAAAATAGATTTACATGCTTTAAAAATGTGTGTTGATGGCCTAGTCTCTCAGTTGACAGCAGAATAAATCAAAATTTGCTATTTATATGACTTGTTACATTCAATTCCTAAAAGGAACACAGGTGCCAAATTCATGATGTATCCTCATGTTTTTGGCTATCCAAAGCTTCCCAAGGTAGTTAATACCTGGTGACGTGGACATTTTAAATTGATCTTATGTGTTTCCTCTATATCTGCAATAAATTTGAAATTTATTGGCACATATAGAAAAGTTTTTCATTTATTTCAGTTCTAATTATTACCCATTACAGTGTTCTTTGATATTTCAAGCATTTCTTCATTCTTTCTTTTGCCTATCTCTCTATTCCCCATACTACTGGCAATAGAAAACACATAAAAAAACTCTTGAATGAACTAACCAAGTTCCAACTAGCCAACCCAACCCTTTATTTTTAAGACTTGTCAGATTATCAAATAAAATTCAATTTTCTTTTTTTTGTTCCATTTTGCTCATAATTTATTGCAGGTTGTTAAAATGTTAGTAAATAAGACCCTGTTTATTAAAGCTTAGTGCTAATTATTATTTATAAGAACTTATACAAATATCAGGACATGTAAGCCCAAAGTATTAGTAATATCATTTGTAAATTTACGAGTGATGACCAGTAGGCCCCACCACTATAAACATTCTGTGAATGACCCAGAATGGTGGGGTTAGTAATTGTTAGCACTATATTTGTTTAAACAAGACCTAACAGTGGCTGTCCTTTGCTAAGAACTGGGAGACTTAGTCAGAACTTCACTGAAAACAAAAATGTTTGGCTAAAGAAGAAGTGGTTGTCCCTATCCATTTGCAGTTAACAATTGTTGTCCTCTTTAATGTTAACATTTACCTAATCTAAAATGTTTTCATAAGAATGTTAAAAGAATTATGATAACTGAAAAAGGTAAAATATTTGTATGAAAAATATATACATGTGTAAATACTATAATGAAATATTTAATTTTTTATGATGTGATATACATATGAGAGAATAAAAGAAAATGTTCCTAATTTTGCTAAAAATCTGTGGCTAATATATGTTCCCAAAAAATGTGCACAAACATTGCCAATCAATTAAAAATAACAATGCAATGCTTAATTTAGTTTATAATTTATTCAAAAAAATTGTGGCATATAATACAGATAAAATATTGAACACAGTAGAAATTTCATTAAACAATATTACAGAGGATGTTTTGTGAGCAAAAATGTCCACAAACGAACAGAGAATCTTTTAAAAAATTCATCTCTGCATATGAGGAGGAAATAACAAAACTACCTTACAGAATAACAATTTATAAATATAACTTCAGGTATCAAGACCTTAAACTAGAAAATAGGTAAAACTTGAATTCTGAACATGTAAAACTACACCAAGAATGTGATAAGTCAATTTCATGAAAGAATTAACATAATTTACAAGTGCAAATAAAGTATTACATTAAATGTAAAACATGTATGTGAAGTTGAAATTTATAGTCTCTCTTATTTTATATTTTAAGTTGTCAACAATTTAGGTAACACAATATTTGCAAGCCTCATTTTTTAAAATTTATAACAAACATCTTCTCAATAATTTATTAATTTTGGATTAGGGAAATGGGAAGGATTTGTGGTGGTGGATAAGGTCCTTAAAGACACAGAAAAAAGGCACAATTTAATTAACATTAGATACAAAAACTTCAACATTATTCTTGACAGGCTATAATTTATTACCTCATCTATATTACTAACACACAAGAAAAGAATCTTGATGTTGGAAAGTAAATTTAAAAAATAAATACTAAACACACACAATTTATCCAATTTTACATGTCAATGCTGTAATCACAATATGCAATTCTGAAGGGATTATAACAAAATTGTATTACCACATTTCAAGCTTGTCTGTTTACGTATTTTCAGACACATGATCAGCTAGTCAATCATACTCCAAATAAGAATTACAGTGCTATAAATAAAAAAGAAAGAAGTTCTCAGAAGATTTTATACTGAATAAAAACAGATTGTTGCAAATTCACGTTTTAAAAAATCAGACCAACATACATCCCATCCCACACATACAAATATATATTACCAATTTTTAAATAAATACAATCTCACATTCAGTAGTAAGAAGCACTTGCAGATTACAAATCCTATCAGTGGGAGATACAGACAATGCAGTTGCTGACTGTAAAATGGTAACAACATGCAATTTCCAAGTATCACATTTAAATAATAGTAAACAATCAGGTCACTGTGCAAGTGAAAAATGTTCATCCAACATCTTTATATAATTCAGTGTTGTTTGTGTGAAACAGGAAACAAAGTTCTGACAAAAAGTCAGTTTTAACGAGAATGTTTTTGCTTTGCATCAATTAGAAATAATCCTCAGACACTCGGCATAACATTTGTGCACAAGTACAGGTCCTTCTCTGTAGAAGTACCTATACAACTGCACATATATATAATGTTGCATAGGACTGATATAAGGCTAAAATTTTAAAAACATAATGATGATTTTAATTCACATAACAAAGTCAATAATATATATTTTTAGTTTTTCCTGTCCTCATTGAAGCCTTGGTCTACCACCTGTATTCTTAATAAATTACCAAAGTATATTGCTTTTTAAACAAAACTGACAAATAATTTGTATTTTCAAATATTTCAAATTTAGTGTAGTTCTCTTTTTATTTTATTCTATTCTTGTTGAAATTGTCTTCTATTTACTAACACTTAATTTCTCAAAGGCATAAAGGAACATTCTTTGTGATTCCATGAAGTTACAATTTATTGGAGGAAGTGAAATATTAGAAGTGATCTGTGTGACAAAATACATTTTTAAATGATTTAAATTTACTCCCCAAGCATCAACCACGCTCATGTGAAGGAAATTCTGATTTTACCAGTCTTTCATACTTATTAACTTTTACAATGAAAAATACTATACTATAAAATTAATTTATGTTAATTTATATTAGGCATTAGAAGTTTATGAAAACTTAAAAAAACAGATGAATTAAAAACATTACTGACTGAGCAGTGATTAAACAAATATTTCATATGTAAGCATTACAAATTAAATTTCTTGTTCAGGATCAATTGTTTCCTGCTCCAAATACACACACACACATTTTCTCACTGCTACAGCCATTACTCTAGCAACTGTTTACCAATAGAATAAAGTACTCTCCTTGGCTATAATCACAGGGAACAGATACAGCATAGTGAAATTCATTGATTCTGTTAACAATTCAATAGTTGGGTTAACATGACTATAGTGAAAAATTCACCTTGTACTATATATGCAGTGCACAATATAATCACATGAAAATAATATGTACAAGTATCTTTCTCCTGTCAACCTAACAGAAATTATGGCTTGTGCCCCAACACTTCAGACTATGTGGAAAAACATTCCCAGTGTTTGGATGAGAGCTTCAGTCTGTGTGAAAAACCATCCCTTCTCATCCCCCTCCCCTAAAAAAAGTGAAGAAAAATCAATAGCAACTTATTAATTGCTAAGTCAACATTTAAGATTATGAAATTAAATACATTAAAACTGTATCATAAACTGCAAATTATAAACACTAAAGATTTTATCAAGTGCAAACAGAAAAATGTAAAACAGATCATTTACAATGTACGTTTATCCAAAAAGATAAAGCAACAATAATCAAAAAAGATCTGCGGCACAAATGACAAGCTTGTTTGAGTAACTAAGGGGATGCACAAAATGAGATTTATATTACTGTGTAATGCTGTGAAAAAGAAAACATAATTGGTTTAAATGCATAACATTTTTAATAGCATAGAGTACATCTTTTGGCACTACAAAATTGGCAAAGTATTTAATTAAATGTCAACAATTTAAATCAAACCAGAATTTGCTTCTCACAATAATTTAACACAATTGTCATGCTAGAATTCTGAAATGCTAAATAATGTAATGACAATATTCATTCATTAAGAAAGAAACATGACTAAAATTATTTTGTAATGCATGTAGATCAGTGTCACATTAATACCATCAGAGAAAAGAATATCAAAATTGGAGGACCACTTGGAAACATGGGTTCCATTTATTTCTGAAAAGGATCTGCCCCCCACCCCATCGTCACTATCCCATTTTTTGTTTCATAGGCACTGAGTTTCAACAAGAACAGAGAGTTGGGCTCACTCACACATACATCCATTCACACATGCAAATATATTTTTATTACTTGTTTAATATATACAATATTGATTACTCTGGCTTGCAAATGCCATTATAACAATGCTGTAGGGGAAACAGTAAGTTCCAAACAATGTAAATTTACAAAAGCAACACACAGAACAGAGAATCATCTCAATAAATACTCTCAGCACACTTTTAAACTGGTGAGAATAACCTGAAATATCAGTTTCTCCATTCATATGCGCAAATAATTTATAACAGCCATCTGTCACAGGTAAGCTTTATAAAATTTTCAACTATTTCACTTCGGCATGCAAAATATGAATTATATTTCATCCCTGAATATAACAGAGGAATACTTGAACAATTTTGGAAGAGATCAGAACAAGTGATTACTTGAAAAATAACCACTTTAAGCCCAACGTACACAATTATTTAAAAATTGGCAAATAGTCTTTCGCACAAATGAATTAAAACTTAACTAGATACTCATATGGGCTGCTTTTATCACTAATATATACTTGTTCATTTCTTCAATGTGGTAAGGCTTTTAATGTCAGTGCCAACTTTTTCTTTTAAAACTGTCGGTGCCAAAATATTTGTCCAGGCACCAATGTCTGTATATGTCTCATAGGTACTCACAACAAACACAATTGGTTCACAATCTATCTACAACATACATTCTTAAAATTATGCACATTGTCTTTCACTACATTAAGAATACTATTTATTTTTACATCTTATAAAGCTTCAACAGCTAATTTAATACAGAAGATATACACCATGCCTACAGCAATTATTTAAGCTACAACTCATATAAGCAGTATTTACAATAATTCGGTTGGTGTAGCATACATAAACTGTGAAACATAACACACACAAATTAAAAAAAAATTAAAATCACAAATAGATACAATAGTGCAAATTTCTAGAGTGGTGGTGGAAAATACTGTTAAAGTCATTAGCTGTCTCAGCACAGTCACTATACATCAAAATTTCAATGGAGCAGTAAAATAATAGTCTCATCAATAAGTTCCAAAATAGAAACAATTGGGTTTAATTTTCTTTTTTAAAAAGTTACAATTGTTCCACTATTTGTGATAACACACAAAAATAAATAATATATGCATAAGTACATGTATAAGAAGAAAAACAATGATCAAGAACAAGGACAGCTTGAGTTACAAACATTAATTGTGAACAGGAAGGCACAGTGAAACGTCTTACATTTTGGAATGTGCAGAGCTTTCTTTCTGAGAAATGGGGTGGATAGGTATTTTAATAATAATACTCTACAGTTCCACATAAAACGCTTTTGGATGAATTTTTATTACTGCTTTTGTGACTCCTTTACCAGCTTTCTTTTATAACATTAAAGCTGAATAAAATTTTTGTTCGTGTCTCGTCAGTTCTTTATAAAAGGTAAAGGAATAATTAGAAACTTGTATATAATCAAAAAGACTATTTTTGTAAAATAAAGCATGAATTGTTTTTTGGTAAATCTGTTCTTGTGACAAAAATTCCTATTCTTCTCGTAATATAAAAAAATTAAAATTTCATAAAATAGTTCCTATCAATAAAACTATAAATAAATAGTAATTTATTAGATCTGATACACTCATAAAGGAAACTATAAAAAAAAGCACAGCCCCAGTAAAATAAAAGTATGCATAGATCATGTCAAAGCAAGTTGCCATTCAAGTGGCATGCACAGACTTCATGTTGGACAGCAGCACAGCATGTCAAGAACACTTTAAAGCTGTACAATGAGCCATGGCATTGATGGACACCTCTGGTGATCCAATCACTCAGAACGTGATCGAGTTTCTCCCCCCCACTGTCAGACACGAGACTCGCTTCCCGATGGTGGAGCAGCAGAACTTGTAGGGCCTTGTAGTGTTGGTTCTGTGCCCAAGAGATGCCCACTTTCCATCTCACTCAGCTCCTGGGGCTGCTGCCGAGAGTTGAGACTTGTGGCACTACTCCGCTGACGGCATAGGTATGGTGTGTCACCTGGTGAAGGAGTGTCCCGCCCCTGAGAATTCAACAATGTGTTACAAGTATATTTCTGTATGAGCATTATAATTTCCAAGTACACATACTGTTTCATGGATTACAATTATATTCTATGGGATATATTTAAAAAACCATACCTTAAAATGCAAGTACAATTTTTAATCATGGATAGTGTGGAAACTTTAATGCTATAGTTTAGTGGAATGCCATGAAGAAAAAACTTTTAAATGATAAATAAGAAACATATTAATACAATATTGCTATAATGCATAAATATAGAATTTAAGCAGAAGAGTTACCACCCAGATCATGTATATGAGAACATTTTAGTAAAACAGTAACTCAATTTAAAGCCAATTTTGAAGTTGCATCATTCTTCAATCCTAGCAGAGTAGCAAATATTATTATTTAGATTTTAATGAAAAAACTACATATAAAATGGAATAAGAAGTATTACAATAATTGGTATTCTTAAAATTCTGAATGATATGAAATAAACAAAAAAATTAACGTCTGTTGAAAATAAGAATTTTAAAATGACCTTTATAACAGACAAAATTAAAAAGAAACACTTAAAATAAGTAAAATTTAAAAAGCTGCCAGACATTTCAACATGGTTAAGCATCCTTTTCTAATGGCAAATAATTTGAGCGACAAATGAAACTGAATATGAAAATTAAACCAAGTTAACCAATATCAATAAGGGATTACAGAAATGAAAACATAATAAACTGTACAGCAACAATAAGAATAATTCTGCAGACTGAACTTCACAGCATTATAATCACAAAAATACATAAATGGCAAAATAGTAAAGAAAAATTTTCTGAATAATTATAAAAGAAAAAATAATTCACAAAATATATTAATATAGAATATTTGCATTGGCACAGTTTCTACCAACTGGAACACAAAATACTATGCACAACAAATAATAGAGTTTTTATTTTTTAAAACTTAATAAAATAAGAGTTAATTTCAAACAACAAATTCAAAGATTTGAGCAAGTAAATTCTGAAGGTGTAGGTTTTGAACATACAATGCAATGAATGCAAATGTGCTCCTACAGGAAAGAGATCTTAAATAATATTGCAATGGAGATTATGATGATGATAAAATAAATATGCTATCCATAATGAAGAAAAACTAATTAAGGATGACCTATAAATAAACTGACATGGGATTTGTATTACAGAAATATAACACATCTATAAGAATCTTATTATCAATACACTAGTGACTCACATGTTTCGAAGGCCCACAACATGTCGACAGTGTACAAGGTTTGTCTGTTTTGGGGCAGTCCAGTACACAATCCTCGGAAGGTGCTGGCTGGATGGCATCTTGTAAGAACTAGATAATACAGACAAATTAATTACTTTCAATGCAAGCAAATAGACACAAAATTTTCTCATTATCTTAGAAGACATTTTTGTCTCTACTTTGCCCCAAATCATTGTAAGGAGGTCTTATTTAAAAATTTATATTCTTTCTGATCTACAGTATTTCACATAACTTTTGAAAAAAGCTACAGAAAGTGGAAAATTCATAAATTCTAAAAAGGGATACACACAAAGCAAAATTTTGTAATAAGTGTATTGGAACCACATTATAAATTGTCACCAGTTGAAACTCTACTCAAGAGAATAATGCCATCATGCCTAACAAAATTATACTATGAAAATTATTAATAGCAAAATACTTACATCATTTACTTCAATAAATTCAGGTTGGATGGTTGTTGAGTGGATTCCTTCATTATGGAAAAATTCTTTTACTTTCTCTGCAATTTTCATGTACTCTGATAAATTTCTGCACCTTTACAAAAAAAGAATAAAATTAATAAACATGGAAATGACATGTATGATAATACTATTTTATTTAAGCTTATCTTCTCACTGGTTGGTTATATGACAAGTTTTAAATTCAAACAAACTTTTCAAAATATTAATTTATTTGCTTTGTGGAAACAATCTTTTTTATCCTAATTATTCCACATCAATAATTTACATTTAATTGGACTCTTAAATAAAATCTTAAAACTGTATATAAACCTGACCAAGTTGCTTCAATATATTATGAATTGTCAGAATTTCACAGGTGAAGATCAGAGCCTTTTAACAATCAAATAATGGTATTTCTTTTTTCCACTAACACTTTCCCTTTCAATATAACACCTATCTTTCAGGAAATGAAAATGCAATGACCTTCAAAATATAATCATATTTCTTTTAATTGTAATTTGTTGATGATAAGATTATAAATATTATTGATTTGTCCATTATCAAACCCAGTGAAGACCCTGAGAAATTCAATATTATAAATTTGTAATTGTTTGAGTTACTGCCACAATAAAATAAAAGCTCAAATTCCTATCCTTCAAATCAAATCTCAAATTGGGAAAAAACATTTTAATATACTAGAATAAATGAGATTGTATCAATAAAACAAAAGAACCTTATATGAGCTGAGGCAATTATGCGGTCTCCGGCAAGTTGCCACACATGGAACTCGTGAACAGCCAACACACCATCAACCTTGTCCAGTAGACGGCGCTGAATAGCATCTACCTGGATGTGGGTTGGTACTGTCTGTAGTAGAATTAGTGCAGATTCCTGGAGCAGAGGCCACACTGAACGCAGGATCAGTATCACAAGAATCAAGCTCAGAGCTGGGTCCAGATAGAAGCGGTAAGGCCACTTGGTCAGGTACACCACCTATACACACAAAAAACTAAAACTGTAAAAACTTTCTGAACAGGAACCAACTAATAATCAAAATATTATGTACAGTCACACACACACATAATATATATATAGAGAGAGAGGGGGGAGGGGGGGGTAGGTGACTTACCTTAAATTAATAGTTCGTCCAGTCAGACTGGGCTGAAATAACATCAAATTTTCGACAGCCTGAGCCCTCTTCTTCAGGATAGTAGGACTGAATTGTGTGCTGGCCAGGCACAAATTCAAATCTCATGCTCGGCCAGCAAATAGTTCAACCCTACTAACCTGAAGAAGGGGGCTTATGCAGTTGAAAATTTGATACGTTATTTCTGCCCAGCCTGACTTGACCAACTGTTGATTTAAGGTAAGTCAGCTACTCTGGCTCTCTTTCCTGTTCAAATGAGTTAATTAATTTGAACTTATATATATGTCACCCATACTTTCTTTATATACATAATCTATAAAATATAGCCACATAAATACATACAACACCCAAGCTAATTATAAATCATATTTAAAATAGAACAAATACTTTATAAAAACTAAAACTCTACACTTTTAGAGATTTATACTTTACTAACAGTAAAAAATTAATTTCTGAATGCAGTGCAATTATTCTCAATTTTAAATTGCTCCAATATTAATATTCATTATAACTTTTTTAATATTCATTTCTGGTTCACTTGAACCTTCACTTGTCACTACACAATAACTGAATCTCTGCTTAAATTTCCCATTGTTCTTCATGATTGAGCCCAACACTAAAAATATATCTAATTGTTTTTTTAAAATTATCCCAGCACACTGATAGCCAATAATTAATATAAAATATTGAAATAAGTTGTAATCCATATTCATTTAAGCATGATAAAACTATATAAAACAACAAGCATATATCCTTACTGATGCTGAGATAATAACAATGACAGAGCCAAAGGCATCAGCAAGGACATGTAGGAAAACTCCTCTCATATTCATCTGTGAGGCTGATCCCTTTGTCTCATGCAAATCCTTCTTGTCAGAGGACACAAGGATAGCTGGTGGTGGAGGGTGGAAAGACTCATCATTTTCATTGTCATCAGTTGAGACTAGCTGTGAGAGACGTGTGTGGCTCCTCGATATTCCCCCATGCGAGTGTCCATGGCTATGACCATGTTCTAGAAAAAAGCAAACACATTAGCTGGCTTGTTACTGACATGGTTAAATAGTCAAAAACTGTGAATTGAAATTGAGGACCCACCATGGAAGAGGCATAATCCCACGACATTGACAATGAGTCCCAGTGTACCGACTATCACAATGAGTTGTGGCTCATGAATTTCCTCCACTTCGATGAACCTTTAACGAAATTAGATGAATAAAGTAAATGTATATATGAAACATTTCTAAATATATTATAGAATATGAATATGGGCATAATCAAATAAATATATGCCAAAATGATCAAAAATTTCCCTTTAAATCACACACACACACACACATAATATTCCATAAGCTGAAATGAAACCTAAACACATGTACAAAAAACATGCATTCATCCTTCATATAGCTAGTGGAATTTCAATGTCTAGAGTCATATGAGTCATATACTTAAATTATTATGTAGACAAAATTGGAATATGCCGTTAAAAAAACATTGGTTAAAAATTATAATATTACACAAGCAAAAGCCTATTGTGGATGAAGTTTAAAAACAAATTATATTATTAGGTGAAGAAATAAATCATTGCTTTCTCTTGGCAAATTTAGTTATGCTGTTTCTAATCTGAAAAAAACCAGAAATTTTCACACTTACCTTTTGAATGCTTCAACTGTGATGGAGAAACACAGAGCAACAAGAAAAACTGCATTAACCAAAGCTCCCAGCACCTCAGCACGTGCCCAGCCAAATGTGTTTTTAGACCACTTTTTTGGAGACATCTGAAACAAGGATTCAATGGATTCCACTCAATGTACCAACACTTCACAGAAATTATCATAATTAAGCTTTCATTTTAATCATGAAGATTGAAAAAGAATGAAAAATGAAAGTAAAATGTACGTAAAAAAGAAAAATAATTTAAGATGAGAATACCTTCACAGAGAGGAAGGCGACAACAAGTGCCGCCACATCACTTAGCATATGAAAACTATCTGCTACAAGAGACATTGAGTTAGTGACGTATCCTACAATGATCTCCACCAGAAAGAACAGAGTTGTCAACCAAAACATGGAGATTAGGCGACATTTCTTCCCCGTGTAGCGCCCCATGGTTCAGCACCTGTAACAGTCCATAAACAAAATATTATATTAATAACAACAGAGCAATATACAAATAATGCATTCAAGGATTAATAGATGTGCGTGGATGGATGAGGGGAAACGGGGGTATTACAGTACGAAACAGGAACAGTACAAGGTTAGAAAAATATACAGAGAAAATAAGACTTATAGTAGAAAATACTGGAGATATACAGATATTTTTCCACTGAGAGCAAAACTCAAGACATGAAATTGAAAAGGGGGAAAATACATGTGAGAAGGAAATAAAGAACTGGGAAACTGGGGGGGGGGGTAATATCCAACAGAGAAAAATTGATGAAAGAAAATAGAACAAATAATGGTATAAGAACGAAATATAAAATAAAAAATCATTGAGAAAGTAGAAAAAAATAATAAAACGAGAAAAACAAAAATGATGAAGGGCAAAATAAAGTGGAAAGAAATCAAGAATATAACAAATAAAACAAAAAACAAAACCTCATATTAAATAAAAGTGCATAAGAGAACAATTAAAAAAATGAATAGAAAGAAATATACAAATAAAAGTTAGGTAAATAATTAAAAAATAGAGGGACAATAATGAGAGAATTAAATGTAAGAACGAATGAGGTAAGAAAAATAAATGGGAAAGAATTAAATACAGTAAGTGGTCAGAAATGAATTCTAAGGAAACGAGGAAAAATAAAATAAAACGAAGAAAACGACAAAATGAAAAGAGGAGATGTTGGGGAAAAAAAACAGTACCATAAAAATTGCGAGGAAAGAAATACAATTAATGATAAAGAAGTCGTATCAAAAGAGTGAACGGGGTTGTTTCAGCAGGAGTCGCTTTACGATAGACACTGGTGAAAAATAAATCTATATATAATATTAAGAAAACAAATTAAATTGTATGGGAAGGAAGTGTGAAGCCACATCGAACATCCCAAAGCAACGCATCCAAAATAAAAAAATATATACATCCGACTGAGAACGAACGTTAATGCTCTATAGATTAGAATGAATCATGCGGAAGTATATGACATCCGTTACATCGAATATCAAACAAACTAAATTTGCTAAATATATTACGTCAAAGAATTTTTCAGTAAAAATTGTAAGAAAGAGAAAGTTTCAGTTACTCAATAAAAATCAAACAATTAAAACTGCGGTGAAACGAATCAAGGGGGCATGTTTGATCGATTTAAAAGTTAAATATGCTTGGTGATAAACGTTAACGTCGTAAACAGGGCAATATATATATATTATCTCTATTTTGGAGGAAACTTATATGGAGGGAAATCTAAAATGTAAGTTTATCATTATTTATGCCCAATAAAATTATTCATATTATTGTTTCTTTTATAGCAAGTCACGATCACAGTGACTGTTATTTAGAACATTTGCCAAGGGACTATTCACCTGACTTATCTTGGTGGAGGGACTCTCCGGGCTCATAATCACCTGGGAAATCCCTCGAGTGACAAGTATTAAGAGCATGGTCGCTTCGCGGAAGGTCGGTTCTTTCCGACAGGAGTCATTGACTACTCCACCAGAAAATAAATAGGGACAGGCATGTCCAAGTGGCGTGGGAAACTGGAAGAAAATTAATTGCCCTGCACGAGTTTGCAAACTTAAGATTCAAGCCAAACGTCTTAGTGAGTCTAATTTCCAATCTTAATTTTAGAAAGACTAATGAGTCCACTATCAATCTCAATTTAAGATTATTTATTTTCTTTACTTAAAGCGATTTCATGTTCAAATCTGACTCATTCGTCTTAAAGAGTAAATTAGGCTACAATATACAATGTTACAATCATTTTCGCAATTCGATCAAAAACGAAAAGACCTTTTACGTTAGTTCAATCACGTGACTGAACTTGTTCGGAATATTGTCCCTCTGGCCGTCTCAAGTCAGTGTGTCCAAAGTGTTCTTTAACACTTTATCCGAGATGTGTCCCGGCCCAAACTGGAATTATTGAAAGAGACAAAATTAATTTGTAAAGGATACTCTGGCTCGAAATGCACGTCTTTCGCTAGGGCTTAATGTGTCTAAGTCAAAGAACTTCCAAGTTTTTATATTTTCGACAAATTGATAATTAAGTTATTTAGAGATGAGGGAAGAGACGCAAAGTTTCCGTACCAGGCTTCACCCAGAATTAAAATTCAATCCTAATAATATCGAGCATTTTATGCCTTCGCAAGAGCATGAACGAATACGTCGCAGTTTTAAAGAAGAAGTGATTTGCTCTTCGAAAATAAAAAGTCTTTAGGATTCAATTTTAGAAAATTATGGTAATGGTAATGGTTCGAAACTCGTCTTACACAGATTTCCACGTCAGTATATAATTATTTGAAGGGAATAAAAATGAAGAAGAATGAGAAATGGCAATATATATATATATATATATATATATGAATAGTGCAAAATATGTAGAGAAAATTACTTGCAACAAAATTCCAAAATGACAGCTTTGGCTTCGCCTCTCCACTTCACAAAAAAAATAATCTAATTTGTACCCCATGTAAAATTCGTTCACCTTTTAAAACGTGTTTGTATTTTCCTATATAAGTACAAATATGTATTTTGAATTGTGTGGTATTTACATTATCGCTTAATTTTGTTTGTTATTCGGCTATTTATTTATCTAATAAGTACTGAATATTTATACAATAATTTTTTTTTCGAAATATTTCGTCGCAGGAACGCTTTTAAATAATAAAGAACACGAAACATCAAAATACATACAATACTGGTCAAGTCGATTTCGAGACAAAACAAAAAAACAAATACCATATACGATTCCGTTAAAGAAGGAAGAAGAAGGTGTAGACAGACTATGTATAGGGTAATCCACATAGGAACGGGAGTGAAAGGGGGGGATACGGAAAGGTAGAGCAAGGTAGCCTAGGGTTAACTAGGGCTTCCGGGCTATGGTTTAAGGATCCTACCCGGCAATTCAACTCTAAGTGATGCAGGGAAAACCCTAGAAAAACATACATCGATGGCGGGAGAGGGGTTTGCTGTGGGGTCGCAGCTTTCGCCTCGCCGTTCCTTGACCGGTTTAGGAGGCAGCTGGCCGTCTATTCCAATAGGAATAGTGGACAACTCTTACCGTATGCCCAAGGTCTGCGACCCCGGAACATACACCTCTCAAAACAGGGCGAGGCCTGTGGGAACCTTAGTTCAAAAAACCAGAGAGAAGGTCCGAAAATAAGTTCTACAGTGAGAGATATTTCTGTTTGTGTACTGGAAAGCTGAATATGCAAAAAATAATCTTTTCACCTATTCTTTTAAGACGATTTACTCAACGTCCAGTGGCGTCCTCGAGTCCTCATCTACTGTCTTCCACTTCCAGAACGGAAACAAAACACGAACGACATTCCGTTATTTTTTCGCTTTCGTTCACCGTTTTTTTTAAAAAAATAAAATGATAAAAGTGATTGTGATTCCGTTTCAGTAAAAATAGACAGCGGTACGTGTGCATTTTTCTCCCGTGTCAAGGAACGTCAGCATTTGTTTGGTCAGCGTCCTGGCAACGATTATGTTACAGTCAAGTAATAAAATTAGGGAGATAAAACTGTAGTTAGATAATTAAATGAACGTTCTCGTGGCAGATAATTTTCATCGAGGCTCAGTTCGTCTGTGACGGTAATGGCCGAGAAAGCCTTTCCATGCTGGCTGCCCCCTCTTACTTTTCCATCACGTAAAACAACGGCAATCGAATCTTTCAAAAGATACAAAGTCTTTCGTAATCTGTATCAGATTTAAGTCGTCAGCAGTTGAAGATTAGCGAACACTCGAGTGTTGTCTACAGTGCGAGACAGACACGCTTGTTGTTAGATGCACACGTGTGTGTGTGTGTGTGTGTGTTGGTGTTACGGTACCTTGCGTGGAGGAGTCCGCAGAGCAGAGAGAACTGTCCTCAACTATGGCAGTGCAGAGCCGAGCATAGCGCACGACACCACAGCCCAGCTTTGCGCACAGCACGACACTCATGGCCGAAACACTTCCTCCAACACGCTCTCGTCGTATTACCCAAATCACATTCACAATCCCACAATCGCCCTCGGCGTATTATTCCTCTTATTACTAAGTGTTTTATACAAAATTCTCCGTTTAATATCAAATTCCCCCTGGTACCTTTGCAAGTCAGTTATCCACAAAGACCTTGAAATTCCCCTAATTCCTGCCTTAATTCATAAATCTAACAAGTCCCTGATAAATAGCTCCATCAACCATCCGAATCCCACCATTGAGCTCTTCTACAGTAACCCACTCCTTCCTTCACAAAATCGCAGTCTAAAACGTAAATTCCGAATTGACATCCTCCTCCTAAATCACTCCGAAATTACCTAACTCTAGCCCCCTCCTACCAACTGGCACTACATACTCCCTAAATATCCGTTCTTCCCATCATCCCCCATAACCTCCTTAACGCTTTTCAAACATGAAGTTTCCCCCAATGACCAGATCGATCGCTAACATCATGCCGCCTAATATGCTAATATGTGGTAAACAAGTTAGTCGGTTTCTCTCGTCTCTAACTTTAAATGACAAGGGTCAAGACCACAAGTTTACATGCGAAATATTTACAAATTGTAAATACCTTATGTTTTATTTGTTTAATATTTACAATTGTAAATACTTTTATTATATTATTATCACAACTGTGAAGTCTCCGGACTAAAAGTTAATTTTAATAATATAAAAAGCGTGTTTTATGCCTGCTGGTAGAGCCTTCTCTGACCTTAACTTCTCCCTTCCACGACCTGGAACTCCATCACTCTGCCCTACCTTCGACTATGTCTCTATTTCTCCTTAGGATGTGTTCGAACCAGTTTTCCCTTCTCTTAAAAACCCCGTAGTCGAGATGGATCCCTTCTTTTTATCAATTCTTCTCCAACACCACATTTCAAAATTAGAATATAATACGTCTGAATAAAATATAATAAATAAATGAAACAGCCAAAAACAGAGAAATTAAGTGATGAATTAAATGCCGCACGTTTCTGCGATCCTCGTCCCTTTCGTCAGATGATTGGAAAAACGAAGAGAGCCAGGAGCGACACAACCGCACAATTACAAACTCAAAAGCTATAGTGTGCTATTTATATCATCACTTAATGTTGTCTGTTTTTGACTATTTCATCCGTTTGCCACATTTCAAAACTTCTCAGGTATTTCCCCCTCCCCCACTATCTTAATCTCCACTTTACCCTTTGTTAGTCAGGCGGTAGGACTCATCTTGGTGAATACTGTCTCGGCCATGTGACCGTCGTGCTGTTCGTCAAAAATACTTCCAAGGTGAAAAATTTAGGCCTGTTATGAAAATTAATAATGATAAAAAATAGCCAAATACATATAAAAGAAGTGATGATATAAAATAAATATGGTATTTATATCACCACACCTTTTGTCTGTATTTGGCTATTTTTTCTTGGTATTAGACTGCCAAGGTACTTTAACTGATCGACTTGATCACCTTTGGACTTTTCTACAATTATCTTCATCCCCAGATTCCCTTTTTGTTACCGCTAGTCTTTCCTCTTCACCAGCAATGCCGGGCCATCTGCATATTTTATTGTTCCTCCTATTCCGAAATGTTGAACGGTAGGGATGTCGCACTCCTCTTCGTATCACCACGATGGTCTACCCATGATCAAGACGCCATTTCACAATTGAAAAAGTCTTCTATCCTTCCAATCAAGTTCAATTTCCTGGAGTATTTCCAGTAATTTTTTCCAATTTACAAGGAAAGACAATAACGGATACCTTTTGACTAGCAGCCATCCTTGACCTTCGCCGGGAAATTTTTTTTTCCACCTATCACAAAACCAAACTGCTGCTGATTACGGAATATTTCGCGCACATGGTGAGAGCTGACTTTTCCGCAATTAGCGATAATTGACGACCGTTGTCCGCAGATACAAATGTGACAAATAAGAAACCAGTCCTCGTCACTGTTGCAAATGTTTTTCGTAGTTTTATGAATCCCGAACGGCTGGCCTAAGCGGAATATTCCGCGCTTGACGACAATGCGCAATCGTCTGCTTGCGATTCAGACTACGAGTACAAATGAGTTAAGTCACGTTTCCAGACCACAGTGCGGTCATGCTTGTCAGTATAAATTCACACAACTGCAGCGGAATATTACGCACGTGGTAATGAGCGGACTATTCCGCGGACGCTCATAATCTGTCAGATTTGAAGTTTGACTGCAATCGTGTTGAAATATTTCATACAGACATTAACGGGAGTTCCATTGTCTACAATACAAAAAAGAGTGGAAGAAGTGGAAGAGTGGAAGAAGGAAGAAAGAACAGAATCTTCAGAGAATATAATTTTCTATTGCAGAATTATTTTTCTAATAATTTTTTTTAGTATACTGACTATGTGATGTCAAGTTTATTTCCTATCCAACAATATTACAAAGTAAAACTGGTTCAGCTTCACAACTGGCCCTTTCTTGTTGTTGTTTTTCGCAACAGTTGAAGGAACCTTGAAAAATAAATTATCACGTGGAACGTAGCATTGCGTGTTTCTGACGAAACCGAATTGCAAATAAAAAAAAGAAGAAAAGATAAGAACTAGTGCAAACATTAACTTTCCCAGACAGGACAACTAACAAGGAGTTTTGGCGCAATCATTTATGGAGTGTAACGAGGTGACGGTAGATAAAGGGACAAAGAGAATATTGAAAAGAAAAAAAATATGGAAAAGCAAAGCACGGCAGGGTAATTTTAGTGTTTCACGATTATAGCCGCAACGATCGCTGAGGACAAACACTGACAGAAATTTCATCATTTTCTTTTAAAAAATATATAAGATTCCCTTACATTTCGTTTCTACGAATTAATACAGTAAATGTCTACTGACATTTTCGCTGATTAACAAAATGTAGGCTATGAATAATGATTCGTAAAAAAATATTTTTATTTTTCAAACTGAAGTATTCTGTTCTTTATTCAATTCGGACGTTGTGCAAAAATGAGGGTTATAAATATTATTATTCATTTCTTCCATTTCTCTTTCCGCGAGAAAGAAGAAAAATTATGGATCTGAAACAAATTTCGATATAACCTGGGTCGGTTTTTTCCCTAAAGTGAATATCGTGCCTCAGTCAAACCAAGAAGAAAATGTTGAATGTCCATGAACAAGAGTGACCGACAGGGTTGATAGTCTCCTTGACTATGGAAAATTCCTCGACTGCGAAATTAGCTCTGAAATTGCGAAAGTGAGGCGCGGCGGTAGACAGAGACGAGGAGTTACGGAACTGTTTCACCTTTGTCTTCAACGTGTAATAAATTAGCATATCCTGGACGTCAGCGTGGATATAAACTCCACAGTTGCCACCGAGGATTACAAGTATTTTACCTTACGCAAGAAGAACTTTGCAAGACAAATTAAAGTGAGCACACTCACTTTACGTAAGGAAACTCCGTTCAAAATCTACACGGAAACGCACACGCGCGCGCGCGCACATTGGCAAGAACTTGGGCAGCGGTGACGTCACAAAGCAATGTCAGTAAGGTCGCGTCGTGACGTCATTACGCGCCGCCTACGTCACGGATGACGTGGAACACGCAAACGGCGCGGGCGGTCAGCGTAATTCTTGACGCTCTATAGCGAAGCTTAGGAATTAATATTGATAACAATAATATTATCAACAGTTAGCAGTCAAAAATTTAATCGGAATTTTGGAAGATATTCAAACGCCTAAGGAAAGAAATTCGACTTCAATAATTGTGTAATTACCCCGAGAAAATAAAGCAAAATGTCACGCTGAAATAAAGCAGACTTTGTCCACAACATGTTCGAAAAATAAAGTTTCGTTTTAACAAGGTTATATACCGCATGTATCAGAAACATTAAAATACAAGGTAAAGAAATACCTGGATAATTTTGAAATGTGGTGTTGGAGAAAAAATAAATAAAGGAAACAAATAAAAGAGGTCCTAAAGAAAGTAAATGAAAAAATATCAATTTTGATCACAGTTTTTAACGAAAATACTAACTTAATCGGACACACACCCTAAGGCGAAATGCTTTACTACACGACATCATCGAATGAAGGACAACGCATGGTGAAGATGGAAATTTACAGACCAAGTCCAGTCAACACTTAATAATAATTTTACAATCAATTAGACAGCCAAATAACAAATAAAATTAAGTTATAAAGTAAATTTAACACATCGTTTCCGCAATCCTTGTTTCAAAAGCCTCCAACGAGTATAAAGAGATCTTATTGTTTGCCCAATGTAACAAGAACAACTGTCACAGCAACAGATTTTGTGAACTACAAAATGTTTTCTGTAAGTGTCCAGTGGGTTCTTTTGTTTTTTTAAAAAAAATTAATAAGGGAGAACGAGGAAAAAAATTGGATCGAGGTGATTGGAGGAGAGTATCGGCAGGGTGATTTATTTTTTTCAATCTAATTTTTGTGTGTTTATTAATAAAATTTAAATGTCACTCATTAAAAATTTCAATATCACGGGCAATATTTATATTGTTGTTTTTTTTAAGAAAGTAACGTAGCTCTGGTTACCACAGCTCTCTTCGGATTATTACTTTTTCAAAGACCCTGTATTCACATCGTTGGAATTTCACGTGACCCGTTGCGAGTACGAAATTCTCGTGACTCACCTCTCCTCTGTCCTCGTTCAAAGGAGCTTAAAACCGATAGTAACTCCGTACGTGATAAAAAAAAATTACTCTCAACTTCATTTTTCGCGTTATATTTTCTTTAAAGGTGTTACAAGTTTTTTTCTTTTAGACTCGTAATTTTTATTAAATACTTCAGAATTGTATGGCTCGTACAAATAACACTTTTTTACTGCGAGATATTAAAGCTTTAACTGTCTATTCACTTGATCATCGGTCGCACGTAATTTCTCAGATTCAAAAGATATCATTCATTTCTCAACTATTTTAGTATATATCATAAATATTGTAATGCCAATTAATTAAGACATTAATTGTGAAATTGAAAATCTAAATTGTTTGAGAAATCCTTTGTAGCGGCAAGAGCTTTCGAACAACAATAGAAAATCCGGCTCTGTTCCTTTGTCGGAAGGTCCGTCAAAATGGCGTCAAATTACGAGACGACAGTACAGTTTGCATATAGATTTGGTGAGAGAGAGTTCACGGAAAGACCTCGTCGAGGTATAACAGTTTTTGGAAGGAGAATTCAACAGGGTTGGCAATTAGCAGGACAAAGTAAAACATTCATAAAAG
This sequence comes from Zhengitettix transpicula, assembly GCA_037074705.1. Lineage (NCBI taxonomy): Eukaryota > Metazoa > Arthropoda > Insecta > Orthoptera > Tetrigidae > Zhengitettix > Zhengitettix transpicula. The sequence goes on from CM073593.1 coordinate 80,462,983, forward strand.
TATAACGTCCAAACCTGCTAAGAAAAAGCAGTTTTTGTGTCAATAGCCGGCCAGAAATAGCAAAAGTTTCGGTTTAAGTCCGGAACAATAAAGACTACTCAATCGACAAATCGCAGAAGTCATCTAGGGTGAGCGGCCAACCGATAGATGACGAAAGGAGGATCATCCGAGTTCCTGACGACATATAAAATTTTGGCTTAAAAATTTGGTGTAGAATCTGTGAGTTTAGAAGAAGCAGTGTAAAACCCCGCAATAGTGTTTTCGAAAATTAAAGGTACGCTGGAATGCTGGGTAGACGTGAGTAACAATTTAAAAAAACAATTAATTATGTAAATGTAATTGAAAAATAGCCGTCAGATTTCGTTCTCTTTTTGATTTAAATTGTTAATCAGAGTCAATCTTTTTACTTTTAATTTCGTGCACAATTAAATTTCGTTCTAGTTTAATTGACGAGTAAATTTCTTTTTCTTTTAATTGTAATTTGTTGATGATAAGATTATAAATATTATTGATTTGTCCATTATCAAACCCAGTGAAGACCCTGAGAAATTCAATATTATAAATTTGTAATTGTTTGAGTTATTGCCACAATAAATCTTTTGTTTGTAAATTATTTTAATCTTTCATTTAAAACGACCATTAATTTGTATATTATAATATATTTTTTTCATATGAAAAAAAAATAGCACTGCTCTGGCCTACGTATGCCTGTGTGTGTGTGTGTTTCAGAACAGAGAACGCCGAAAAGAAATGTCATAATAACGTCCGTTCCGCTGACTATCCACGATGTGGGAATTTGCCCCACACTTTAATTAAAAGCAGTTTGGAAAGCTGTCGAAAATCAAAGAGGAAGGGCATTGTTAATACAAGTCGCGCTGGTGACTGGGGTGAGTGGGGGGAAAGAGTTGTATAATTTGACGGTTTTTTTATTTCGACAGAAGTAAAGTCTTAGTCGATATGATCAGACTTCGAGTCACGACCTTGGACTGCAATCGAGACAAGACATTAGCCTCACTGGCCACAAGACACCACTACAAATAAATAAAACATGCACTTCCCGCCCACAACCGGGCATTTCCGCTTTGAACCAGGCGACGTTACATGTAACGGTTACAACTTAACGCGCTTTAAAATGTCAACAAAAAAATTGACAGATTTCATTTACAAATCGAAAATTAAATTAAATCGATAAATTGTCCCTCCGTGATGAAAATGAACGTTCATTTATGAGATAACAATTTCAATGGAAGGAGTCCAAAATCCTCGAAATGACACAAAATAGAGATTAACACTTTATGTCGCCCAATATATGTATTTTCTTTTTTAACTCGAACAATTATCTTGTATTATTTAATGCATTAACATACATCATTCTATATTTTAAATAAATTCTGTTATTTTATTTATGTTTATTTGTATTTGACTTTTATATTTCCCTACAATTTCAGTACAATTCAACCCAGGAGTCTAGAGATAACAAAATAAATTCGCTTTGAGTCTCAGATTCCGAAAAAGGTAAAAGTGAGCTGGCAAAATGAGGAATATTGGTTTTACCTGCCTGTCTCTGAGTACCAGGAAGTCTCCACACGTCACCGCTGAGGAATGAACTTCCCGTCCTTGATCTTTCTCTCTCTCTCCTTAGCTGAAGATGACTTGAATTCCAGGGATCAGTTCCTTACCCGTGAATCACAGTTGTGTGTAATACTTCCCCCAACTTCGTCACCAGAATATTGCTGAGCGACAAGACTGTATTTTTCCAAAGGATCCTCACCGAATTTGCACCTCAACCCTCTGCATTTTTTTTGTATCTTTGTTTCTATTCCACACTTATTTAACAAAGCCGTTGCTTCTGCCTCTATTTACGACGATATCCTATCCCCATACATCAATCAACAATTCCTTCAGCACCAGTGATCTCACTGTCGTTCGATTGCAAACCGCAAATGATTTCTCTCCTCCATTTTCTCTTTTCCGCCCTTACCAAGAACAAAGCGGCATTACTCGACTGAATCTGAGCAATTACAAGTTTCAGTCACCCACGAAACCATGACCTATAGCCCATGGGTGTTTTGCTTTCCTCTCTATTTCTCTGGCGAGAAGTACGTGACACTTTCCCCATCGTCGCAAGATTCGATCGACACGGAAAACCAAAAGAATCAGTGGCAATAAAGAAATGGATCCAGGCTACTGTTGCCCCAATTTTCGAACAATATTCGTCATTACATGAATGAACACAACCACATTAGAAATATTTTATTAACAAAAAAAACCTTTTTGGTCATGGAAGTTGTTGAAGTATGTCTAAATTTATTCTGTTAAATGGCTTTATCTAATTATACAAAACATTTTAATTGTTTAATAATATATATCTGAAGACGTCCCTAAACTAAGGGATGAAACGTTAGGTACAAGTTTTAATGTTTTATAAATAAATTCTGACTTGTGGCCAATTCTCATTATACAAAATACAACTCCGATAAAGTTCAAGTCTTAATTAAAAAAATGAAACGCGTAACTAATAATTCTCCAGCTAAAATGCCTAATAAAATAAATTACGTTTTACAGTTTTACTATTTTTGCTTAACATTCAATATAAACTTGTAGACTTGTTTGATAATTACTGTATTCGAGTTATTATTAAATTTTATAACTATTTAAACATGGTTAAAATGATTAAAGACAAATTTAACATGTTGGATAGGCATGATGCAATTTACAAAACTAATTGATTAGATTGTAACTCTTGTTATATAGGCCAAACGAAACGATCTTCGAAAATCTGAATGAAAGAACATAAAAACAATCTTGAAAATTATTCACATATATTTAAATAACCATAATTTCGGTGGCAAAATACTTAAATTTTAGACAAAGAATTTAGATATTTTTCAAGACTGATGAGCGAAAAGTAACATATAAGATCCAATAATTCGGCTATAAATGTGGAAAATGACACAAACAATTTAAGTATAATTTATTATACTTTATTATTCAAAATAAATAAATAAATTTTTATTAATACTTTATAAACATACAAGACTACTAATGTATTTAAATACATTGATATGCTCATTTCGGTTGCAACGGCCATTGGAAATTATACACAAAATTTATTTATGGATCATGAATATTTGACTAATATTTATAGAATTATTTTAGCAATGTAGGGAAATTGTAAGTTGAATCTATTTCAATTCATTTTTATGCAAACATTTTTTTGGTCAACATTTTTTAAATTTAATTTTTATTTAATTTTTTAATTTAATTTTAATTTAATTTTTTAATTTAATTTTAATTTAATTTTTTAATCTTACTCCAAATCCATTGTACACCTGATGGGTTTCCTAAATCGAAGATGAAACATTGTGTTAATTTTTACGTTTTGCTGTCCATAAATTATTTGTGACTAATTTGGTTGTGTCCGATCATTTATAATTATATAGTAGTCAGATAAACATAACTATGCTGTCACTAAATTCCTTACAAAGCCTTCTAGTTCCCTGTGTAGTGTCTCCCTTTTGCGTCATTACTGACAATCGTTTGTGCATTTGTCCACCTTTGTCAGTCTCTATCAAAACTGATTAAAATTCATGACATGTGAAAGCCGAGTCACCATTTTGGCACTGACGGAATTAAAACTTCGTGACAGCAGTTTTAACAATCTGACCATGTTTTGTTTTCGTCTTCGGGCCGGAACTATGATAAATTAACAGTGAAAATTGTGGGAGAATCGATCATTCGTGGGAGAGAGGTTGTGAGTGACGGCTGTTCACAAATATCAAACATTTAATTCTTATTGTGAAGAGTAAATTATAGGTTAACCTGATACAGAGAAAACTTTTATGGTACCTGGGGTCGACAGGGTAGCTCATCTGCGTACTTGGCAATGGTGCAGAGTTCGATTCGCGGTTCTCATTTCAAAATAATTCAATGTCACCATTTGAGCTGAGCTTTGGAATATGCATTTCTGTTCTATTTTAATAACAAGATAACGCCGTCCAGCAATCCTGACACCGCTATTCGCCATCCTTCATTCATGTCATCACAATAAAGCACCATTTAAAATATCGCCCCCCCCCTCCCCCCTCCCCCCCAAAAAATTATATTTGTCGTTTTTCTTCTCTGATACAGTGTTGTGAAGGCGCTACAGTCGTTTACCTTGCCTAATTGAATTGTCCTCTTCTCCCCACAAACTCAATATAGCAGATTAAAGAGCCTTTCAACCTCACGAAAGAAGCGGAAAAGCTAACACACCGCGAGATACACACCGAGTGCCCTACCATTTATGTGCTAACAAAAACCGTGAAACGCCACCAGTATAATATCAACTATGGTGAGGTCGAGGACAGACTAAAGCAGGCAGGTGGTAACAGAAAACACTCCAGCAAATGTGTAGCAACTGGAGGAGAGGCAAAAATACTTCAATGTTCACAACCCTTAAATGGCCTAACCCAACTAATTACCTAATGGAGATAAGTCAGATTTTATTGACATTTCTTTATATTTTTAGTTTTATGTCCATTGTAATTTTGATTTCGAAATTTGGTTTAGTCAACAATACTTGCACCGTCGTCTTCTTCAGACTGAAACGTCACTGATGATGATGGAAACCCGAGAGAAATTCATTAATGCAATTCACCGGGAAAGACCTCGAACCTTCACAATACGTTTGCCTGAAATTTTAATACTTTAAAACTAGAACTTTCAAGTAAAATTTTGGTTAGAGGCCACCATTGCTGTCAAAGCTTGAAATCTCGGTATGAGACCTGGTCATGACTGACTGTGAAGAGGATAAATGCTGCATTTTTACCAGTACTCGGGAACCGTTCCAGCAAAGAGGTGCGGAAAAGGTGAAATTTAGAATAATATAGAAAACTTTCAAAATAAATATCTGTAGGCAGGCCGAAAAATCGTCATAAACTACATACACTGATTATTCTCAGCAGAACAGATTGTTATAGAAGGCACTAGTATTTATAATCCCCGCTGATTTTGGAGTAACAAGAGCCACGTGTGTGTCACAAAAAATATGAGTACGTGTAATGAAGCAAACGTGAGTTCATTATCTGGTTGCAGACGTCTTGTCTAGACTGCTTGACCTAGGTTAATAAATTAATCGCCGTAAGCGAAATAAATGCAAATTATCACGGAACGCAAATCCACTGGTAGCGATAAATTAATCGCCGTAAACGAGATAAATGCAAATTATCACGGAATTCGAAATAATACGCTGATTCGCTAGTCGAATCAAGAGAGATTCTTCTCCAGCATCTGGGGATTTCCTGGGGGCATCTCCGAGTATGATCACGTTACGACCACTTAAGACAAAAAGGAAAACTGCATTTTTTTAAATTTCATTTGAAAAAACTTTCATCCTAAGGTTAGTTGTTGGTTAAATAGTTACACTATATACAAATTTAAAGTATGTACATAATTTAGATGGGAGCATGGTGATTCGGTTAATCCAGCAATTAACCTACATTTTACAAAAATTTGTATCTTAATTTGTGTGTCTGAGGGGATCACATTGTTGGGCTGTGAGGGTTCACTGGTGATGTTTAATTTGATGGGTTGGGTGGGGTCTGCGGGTATGAAGATGGGGTTGGTCAAGAGGAGTCAGTGTTCTTGGGGGGAGAAGGATGAGGTCGATAGGGCGTTTTCTTTTGAGGTGACGTGAGTGTAGTGGTGGGGGGAGAATTGCTGGATCGTGGTGTTAGGATGGTTGAAGGTGCTCTTGATTAGTCAGATTACGGGTTTGGTGATTAAGGAGTTGACTTGGGGAAGTTTGGTGTCGTCGCGGGTGATGGAATTTCTGAGGTACCAGGAAGAGTTAGGATTATGTTTTGTTTGGAATTTGGCTGAATGGGTTTTGGCTGTTGCTCCCCATATGGATGAGGCGTAGGACCAGGTGGGTTGAGATATACTAGGCGTTTGGTGCTGAGGGTGAGTGGGGATTTTCTGTTTGGGATGGGATATAGTAAACTCGCTGTGTGAAGAAGTAGAATAGAGGTCCTTCGGACAATGACCGGTAAGGCTTAAAAGAAATTGCAGGCGTCTCACATTTCTTATCATTAGATAGCAAGTCATCGCACTTAGTTCTACACACTGGACTTAGTTTCTTTCTCTGAAACCATTTGGAGCCTGAGTTAAACACATCTCTAAATTTACGTCCATTCAGTATCTGAAGGCAAATGACAGTCATCCCACAGTATTTATTTTTTATCTGTAAATCAGAGGCTAGATTGGGATCAATTTTTCTATCTCCTAAAAAAGGTTAACAAACCTGAAAAACAAATTGATGATTCAATTGATTTAGAACATTGACTCTATATTCGAATCTGCTAGAATCGTTACGTTCATTTCCATCTTCTTGTTCGATCTTTCCTCATGTATAAATTCCTATACATTTGGTATCCAACAAACGAAACGTCCGGTCTTCAGTTCTCCAGGAGTTCTGTTTGATCTCCATCCAGCTTTGTTTGATAATGAAACATTACTCAGGTTATACTGAATGTTTCCTTTTTTCTTTCGAGCCTCTTGCCCGTGTTGACCTATTCATGTCAATATGAGAGAGTAAGTGATGGTGCGAAGGATTATATTTTGGTTGGATTTTGGCTGAATGGGTTTTGGCTGTTTCTCCCCACATGGACGAGGCGTAGGTCCAGGTTATTGTATTATGGAGAGATATACTAGGCGTTTTGTGCCGAGGGTGAGTGGGGATTTTCTGTTTTGGAGGAGATACACAGTTCTGAATTTAAGGTTGATTTTTTGGAGAGGAGGTGTTTAGTGTTTGGTTTCCAAGAGAGCTTTGAATCGAAGAGGAGTCCTAAAAACTGCATAGAAATAAAAGAGTCTTCTCTTTTCAAACAAAGAGTTGATCAACCTCGTTGACACGGACGTTGTTTACCATAAATCTTTCAATCAGCTTTCCTTGGACGACTTAAAATGATCACCTAAACTTAGTTTAGTTAAAAATAACTCCCCCCTCCCCCCCCCCCGAAAAAAAAACGAGGCTGAGACGATGGTCGACCTGAACTAACCAGCCACTGACAGGAGACTCGCCAGTGTGTCCAACGTTCCCGCTGTTACCTCGACACGGTTTGAGATTCTTCGTCGCTTCTGGTTCCCCATATTTTTCCCGTTCCCTCTAGTCCGATTGCCGCGCGCAAATTCGCGAACGTTTCCCGGTGTATATCAGTTCGACGACCCACACTTGGACTTTCCTGAGACCTCCCACCAGTTTTGAAATTACATCATCACATTTTTGGGCCGACCTTGCGTTATCAACCGAAAATTAGATTCAGCGGAAAGATAAGACTCGCCATTCTCCAGTCCGTACTTGAACAGTGTTGCAAGAAGATAAAGGCAGTGTAACAAAGCTATCTTATCGTTCTTTCAAATTAATGAAAAATTTTAATTCATAGTTTTATCGTCTGCTGCACTCCTGTAAAATAGAAACACGTTTATATTTGCACTAGCGGTGGAGAAAAATTCGTCTAAATTACAAAGACTGCTTTAAAATAAACCAAAATACATTTTTCTCAAGTATTTTCATATTAATTAGCAATAGAACTTCACTAACAGGGTGAAATCTTATTTCGAATAGTTGCCTTTTAAATATGCATTTTAGTTACTTATTCGCCGCAGTATCAGAGAACTTTTAGATAGACACTTTGTTTGGGTGACTCCTTGAAGACCAGGGTAAACTGTGTGTAGACGATTTCAGGCAAGTGACACCGAATCAGTCAGTAAATCCACAGATTAACCAAATAATTGAAGATATAGGCTGCTTGGACAGGACAAAACGAAACTGAGAACCGGTCACACGTGAGACAGATTGCTCCCAGTAAATAGAGATTCGCCTAAAATATAACAGCGATTGTGAAAGGTCGGAGAATAGATTCGTAAATCACTAGCGAGCGAGAGCAAAGGTCGTGCCAAGTTAAATTCCTAGGCCCGCTCGTTCATTCATTCGAGGAACATAACTCTCGTGACTAATAAATGGAACTGTCTCTCGATAGAGAAAGGCTGCACCTGCCAGGCTGGGCAACATTCCAAGAAATTCAAAACGTTTCAATTATGTCTTTATGAGCGCAAGATATGGCCGAGTAGTCGCATAATGGAAGCCGAATATTGCCACTGGATCTGCCACTTTTTTTTAGAGATTTTACATTGATTGTATATTATTTATTAAAAATTATTAAATAATATTAAAAAAATAAGAGCTAAATAAATAGCACACAAAACGTTTCTGCAAGCCTTGTTGCTTTCGTCAGGTGATTCAAAAAAATTTCAGACCGACAGGAATACTTTGAACACACACGTTTTATATTTTAATGTTATTGATATATAATAAAACTAATAAATCGGGAACTTTTTGGGCGCGTTCACTCATTTCTCTCATTTAGCTTTAGACAAAATTTGCAAAAAATTTCAAATTTTGCAGTGTTGAATTTTTTTTCTATTTTTAGGAGTCGATGAAGAGTGATCACATTTTCATTTGTCAAATAATTCTTCATCGTACTTGACGTTTAGTTCCCGCGAAGGGTGTGACCTTTAATCTACCAATCAGAACGCTTAAAATGAAGGGCGGGCCAAGCAGAGTCGCCGAACAATCGCAGTGTATTATGTATTCAAAGTATGTTTGCGACCAGGTAACGCGTATTTGTTTTTTCCTGGCAAATATATTCATAACAACGAATCAAATTTAATTTGGTGAAGTGCCTTGTTTGTATTATCGCCTCAAGACAGAAACTCGCGGTCAAAAAGGAAGGCGAAATATTTGTACGATTTGAAATTTATAGTGATGGTCGGGGGTGGGGGGGGGGGGAGAAGCTGTCTGCGAGGGCTATTCTCTCGCAGGCAGAACCTTGTAGAAGAGACAGGAATGGGCTACCTTTGGGGATGCCTTTTCCTCTCTCTGTTTTTGAACTAAGGTTCCCACAAGCCGAGGCCTGTTTTGAGAGGTGTATGTTCCGGGTTCACAGACCTTGGGCATACGGTAAGAGTTGTTCGCTGTTTCCATTGGAACAGTCGGCCAGCTGCCTCCTAAACTGGTCGAAATACGGAGAAGGGAATGTTGCGTCCCCACAGCAAACTCCTCTCCGCTATCGGAAGGGCGTGGGACAAGTACCCAATGCCCGACCTACCTGATGCAGGTTTTTCTAGGGTTTGTCCTGCATTGCTTTTAGGCGAATGCCGGGTAGGATCCTTAAACTATAGCCTGGGGGCCCTAGTTAACCCTTGGCTACCTTCCTCTACCCTTCCACATCCCCCCTTTCAAATCCGTTCCTATGCAATTAAAGGAGAGTTGCCACCATGTGGATTACCCTCATGTAGCCTGATAGCCTTAAAAAAAAGTGAAGGTCGGAAAAAATTAAGTGTACAGACCAGTGCTCGAACGGAAAAGATCCATATTAAGAACGGCTTTTCAGTGGAAAACTGCAACATCCCGAGACTTGACGCATGACAAGGACAAAGAAATTTTAATCATTTTAAACGGCGTTGATGAAGCAGGAATAAGTTTATTAAATATGAAGGAAAGAATAAAATATAGTTTTAAAGACGAAGTAGAAGAGGATTTCACAGAGAGCTAAAATACACAGAGCAAGAAGCCATCGTCAGACATAATAATTTTTGTTGTGTTTAGAATCCTGTAAGATGCCTGAATATATTCCTAAAACTTTGAAGAGATTTCACCGTCACACGGTTCCTTTGTGTATCAAAAAGTTTCCATTAAATAACCTTCGTTTCTACGTAGTCCTTCGGCAACCTTCTTTTTGATATCAGATTCAAGGACTGAACGTATGTTCCGTTGCATTTCAAGCGATCGAAACTCACCACTGTTCCTCTCCAAGTTTGAAAATTTTGGATTGAAAAAAAGAAAAGACTCCTCGGAGAGTAATCCATAAATACATGCAAATCTAGGCGAATATGAAAGTAAGGCTAGCCTTGGGAGTTTACGAAATTACGGAAGGAACGTTGACCGTGTATCGCTGCCAACCTTGGAAACCTCAAAGCACCCGGTTGCAAATTTAATTACATACTCGCCTTCAATGCATCACATTTTGACCCGTATTCAAGGATATCAATAATCCTTTTCGGTCTTCAAACATACAAAGCTACTTCACTCCCACAAATATGGACAAATAGGAAATTACTTGTCGAGTCAATATCGAAGGGCAGTCAACCAGAAATGGGCAAGAAAACTGGGCGAGACAGTAACATTCGTAATAAACTGGCAGAAATTTATTTAACCTTAAAAATAAAACTACATCGCTCCAATTTGCATCTAACTAAATATTCATGTTGAATGAAAATTGAGATCTTTGTAAACAATTTATGGGTTAATGAAAATTTTACCTTTGGAACAGTTAAATAGAGGGAAGAGGATGCAGCGTCAGCTACGAAGGCAAGAGCATCTTAATCATAGAAACGTCAAACGGCAGAGGTGCAGCGAAGAAGAAAATAAGCATTTGAAATTGAAATAAGGATTTGAAATTATTTGACAATGGAACAGGTCGAGGTATTGTTCGGGTATTCCACTGTCTATATCAGAAAGTAGTAAGGAAAAGGAGATTAAATAAAAGCGCAAGGACTGACAGAAGCTGAGGAAAGGAAAAGTCGTTCCAACGCTTTGAACATTAAAAACTTTCAAATTAGTAGAAAATTTCCAACAGTGGAAATATTAATTTTAAAAATTAAAATTTACATATGAAAACGGTAAGAGTTGTCCTCAATTCCTATTGGGAATAGTCGGCCAGCTGCCTCCTAAACTGGTCAAGGTACGGCGAGGGGAAAGCTGCGACCTCACAGCAAACCCCCCTCCCGCTATCGGAAGGACGTGGGACAAGTACACAATGCCCGACCTACCTGATGCAGGTTTTTCTATGGTTTTCCCTGCATCACTTTTAGGTGAATTGCCTGGTAGGATCCTTAAAACCATATCCCGGGGACCCTAGTTAACCCTTGGCTACCTTCCTCTACCCTTCCGCATCCCCCCTTTAAATCCATTTCCTATGCTATAAGAGGGGAGTTGCCACCATGTGGATTACCCTATACATAGCCTCAAAAAAACGTAAGTTAAATCGCAACAAACGTGGATTTTAACTATGTTTAAAGAAATACTTATTTAAATTAATTTAAAGACGTTGTTGGGGTCCGAGCACCAAATAAACTAAATAAATTTCAGCGTATTTCAGGGTCGGCTATTTAGGCTTTTAGAAAATTACTTTAACGATAACCTGAAGTTTTGAAAATATAAACTATTTATTTAAGTAAGATAGATAACATGAAAAACGTAAAAAGATAAATATCAACAATTATTGGTGAATGAGAGGACCGCGTTGGTGTGGATGGCATTGATTACCATCACTCAAATAAGAACCAGTTTATTCAAATCCTCAGCTGCCGGTTGTTGGCCGTCTGGGACACAGCCCGTGGATAATGGAGCGGTCTCAAATACTGAAATTAGGAGCAAAACTCTCCTGAAAGCATTTAAAAGCAAGTTTTTTATATAAAGTTACAAGCTGAGTGCCCGGCGTTGCCCGGGAATTTACTGAAATTAACACGGAGAAGGAGATTGATTCGTCACTAACATCTTGGTAAACATTTTATTTAACCAGCATCAATAGCGACATTGTTTACGTTCCCCTACCCGACCTAACCCCTCGGCAGCTAACTTCAAATAAACCAGGATGATGACTTTAAACAACTCGGGAATCTCCTACTACACAAAATAAGAGTGTCTAAAACATCACGCTGAATTGAAAGTGAAAAATACTCGCCAACTTAATAAAGACTAAAAATATTCCCCATACCTTAAAGGCATAAAATAATAAACCTTTAACTACACAGTACCCAGTAGCTTAAGAGGATCAAAACTACTCCGGCTAACTTGTGGTCAACCGCATCCACCTCCAGACGAGGAACATAAAATTTCATTAACCACCCCTTGTTAATGCGAGAATTAAACTCAGCGACTCCTATAACCCCGGAATCGACACCAATCTCGGTTTTTTTTGTAATATATTTTATGTAAACCCCTTCCACCACCACCCATTCGGTAAGAGCGCTTCCCTCCCTCGCCTGTTGGAGTTGAAATTAAACACAAATAATCTAGAATAACACTATAAAATTCAGCGACCCGGAAAACGGTTCATTCGACGCTAATAATGGCCGTTTAGAAATGTTTTTAAATGTATCCGCCGCCATTCCTAGAGGTGGAAGGTGTGTTTTAATCTGCCGGTGTTTGTTCCTGGGTCGTAAGTAACATGTGTAGACATTTTGGTAGAAATTCCTCTACGTGCTTAAGATTGTTCACGGAAAATTGTTTCCACCCCTTACTCCAAGAGGCTGAACCAGTAAGGTAAATGCCAGAATTAAAGTTAGTGATTTCCACAAGTAATCGTCAACGTAACTCAGGCATTGTCTCCTTGAGACTCAAAAAATAGAAAGTAACATTGACTTCATAAGGCCTTTCCCGGGCTAAGACCTACTTATGAAATGACGGACCGGAAGCGGAAGTTAGTTTGATACGATTCCCCCCTAAAATAGCTTTGCCAGTTTCGATTAAGATAGCGAGTTTTCCGTTCGTTCTCCTTTTTTATATATTTTATTTTTAATTTACAGCTAACTTCTTATCTTGCGATTTTACAGCTTCTCTCTGCGAATGTTAACAGCAATGATGTTATTGGAGCAAACCTAAGCCTTCGTGATTCAACTTATATTTACTGAAAGGAAATAGCGATGATGAATTTTTTGTTGGAGTTTCGTTTCCACGTGTGTCGTCGTCACTTATCTGTTCCTAACTATTTTGGTTTACTTTTTCCATTATTCGCAAAAGGTGTATCAGTCGAGAAGCTAGACGAAAATAATAATAATAATAATGGCAGCAATGTGCCTCTCGCACCGGAGTCTGGGTACCGTAACCTACGACGAGGCTAAAATCTAGACTATGGGGGTCGATAGGAACAGAGGTCAACCGGAGGGTAGATACCCTTCCATTACATCGACCTTCCACGACGATGATCGATACAGGAAAAGACTTCCGTAGCGTTACAGACAAATCTGAGGTTCTGTAACCAATTCTCTTTTTTTTGTCATTTTGTTGTTGTTCCACACATCTACTTTTGTTACATCAAGTCTTTTCATACCACAGAACTTACAACATTCATTATTAATTATTCAAATATTTTATATAGTCTACTAAAGATTTTCGTAAGAAACAAAATAAACAAAGTGTAAATAATGCACGTGCATAACAACGAAGCAAAGTACTCGAAGCCCTTTTACAGGGAAAAAAACTCGTAAGAAATTACGAGTTCCACATACTGTTTAGTCCTGAAGATAAGATTATTCTAAAGATAGTTAGGAGACGCAAAGTGGATTCTACGGAAACGCAAGGTAAATCTGTTCTTATAGGAACAAAAAAAAATAGTTAATTACATTTTTTTAAAAAAGAAACATGATAGCTTTAAATTAACACAATTAATCGATAATGAGTAATTAAAAATGTTTCACTTGTAACTTGTTAATTACATTTTTTACACTTATAAAATCCTAATTAAACTTAAATTACATCAAGAATATTTTTTTATATTAATAAGATAATATATTTTATAATAATAAAATTAATTGGTATTTAATTTGGCTATTTCTTTACCTAACTAGAATACTTTTACACAGACGTTTTATTTTATAATTTCACGTTTTTATATTCTACAGGTTTGTTAAATGTGACTCCTTTTTTTCTCATTCATGTAAACGAAACCCCTGATGAAGTTTCAAAGACGGGAAGAAAAATTGGCTTAAGTATTTGTGTTACCATGAAATGCTACATAAAAACCAACTTAAAACAATATTTGTACTTTACACTGTAGCCCAATTGTTTTCATTCCCCAATTACATAAAGACGTACCCCTCGTAATATAATTATTTTTCACCCGCTATTACTTTCAGTTCTTTCTGTTAATTTGTCGTTTTTCCCCTCTGTTTTCTATTCCTAAGACAATCAATGCGTTTAATGCTAATATTTCATTGTTCGGAGCTGTTTACGGACGCTGCTATGCTGTGTGAATAATATTTTCTACTCTTTTTTTCTAACGACTGACATTTCAGCAAGTTGGTGTTTCATTTTCTTCAACATGATATAAACGTTGAAAGGTTTAAGCTGAGTTGCATAGTTCATGGTCCAATCTCCCATCTTTTGAGAACCTCGCTTTCTACATCAGCGGTCTTATTTTAATCGGCTGTGAAGGTGTCTCAAGGATTAGAACTAAGGGTGCTGAAACAGCTTTCTTAAAACAATAAACAGCAAACAATCCATACAGACCCCTGTTTGAGTGTTTGTGTGTTCAAAACCCAGGAAACCACAGAGCGTTTCGTCACGCGTCACACTTTGCGAATTTGTCGTCACAGACCGAGGAGACTGACGGGTACAAAGACGAGAGAAGAAAACAGAAGGAAAAAGCTGCGAGTTGTAAAGAAGCCATTTAGAAGAGATTAATCGCACGTAAGAAGCTTACCGTACAAAGCAGCGGGGAAAAGATTCGCCGCTCCAATGTCAAGGCCACCGCTTCGCGTGCAATCCTCGTCTTCTGCACTGAAAATATTTAAAACGATAAATTACAGTCACGTGAGAATTAAATTATTTTCACACGTTAAATGAGAAAATACTGAATACCGTATATGTGATGAAAATGACCGTATGTAAGTGAATGAATACTGGTCCACGCCACCGTCATATCAACAGTTGGTCGTCAACCACAACCTAAAAGTCAAGCGCTTTTCATTGCATCTTTGATCATTTTTATTGACTTTATTTCATTACATCGCGGGGGACGAAGGAAAGAATTATGTAAACGCAAATCTGAGAACGTGAATGCAAAGTGTTCATTCACTGGAGTGTTCCCCTGATTTGCAAAATAAAACGGCCTTCAATTTTACAGACATTTTACAGAAATTAAAGTTTGCAAAGTTATTCTTACAAAAAAAACTTATTTTTGAACATAATAATTAAAATACTTTATTAAAGTATTTTTTTCGTATAGCAAATTAACTGAAACATTACCTGTTAAATAGTTAAGTCCAGAAACAATAGATTTTTTGTATTAATGAATTATATGTTGTTCCCAATGAATCTGTCTTATAGATTTTTCAATTTAGATGTGTAAATCTAAAAATATTTTTCCTGAACTTAAACTGTTCAACAACAAGCAATGCTTAAATTAATTGTAAATAAAAATTTGTGAATACCCTAAAAAGACACTATTAATTTTTTAATAAAGTTCTTTATAATTTTTTATTTATACGTAATAATAAGTAAATCAATACTATATATATATATATATATATATATAGGTTCCCGGCGTTGCCCGAGTTGTCTTAATTAAATTCAGCGACATCCATAACCTCGGATTTGACTCCTACCTCGGCTGTTTTTGCAATATTTTTATGTAACGCCCCTCCACCCCATCCCTAAAGGTGCTCCCCTCCAATGCCCAAAGAGAATGAAATTATACACAAAATTAGTGGGAGAAACACTATCAATCTCATTTACCCCGTAAAATATTTATTCGACGCAAATATCGACCGTTTTAACATGTTTGTAGATTTCCAAGCCCCGTCCCTGGGTCTGGTAGTCGTGTCTTACCCCCACAGTGTTTGTTTCCGGTTCTAAAGGAACACGTGTACAAAATTTGATCAAATTTGCTTCACGGGTGTAGATTTGTAGGTGGAACATACATACACACAAACGTTGTCTATTTTACTTACTAGAATATATATATATATATATATTAAAATATAAAAAATAATATAAGAGTTTTAATAATAAGCTTTAAAAAGATTACAATAGTATTTTAATCTTTTTAATATTTCATAACACTTTTGTAAACTTTAATTGTAAAAACAATTGAAGTAATTTGAAATTAGAAATGAAAATCCTGTGTTTCTTTAATTTAATTAAATATCTAAAAATTCAACCTCTTCCAATTAACTGAAGAAAACATTCTGAAGATTCTCTTTTAACTCAGCCACGGCAATATTTTATTACCAGCAGTGCAATAGTCCAATTTCGGAAACATTAATCAAATCATTATCAAAATGCGCGGAATATTCCGCTTTCGTGAATATTCCATTCGCCAGCGGCCGGCAATTTTGTATCGACGGTAAACGATTCTTGCTTTATGAGTAGCATGGATCAAAACTGTTACGCAAAGTAGGGTATATTCTTTGGCTAATTTTTTTTAAAAATTCAAGCAACTCTGAGCTATGGATAAATTCCGGTTTTCAATTAATCTGCGTCCGACTGAATTCCTTTCCCCCTTGATTGCTCATCTCCCAAGCAAGACCAACTACAGCATGCAATCCACCTTGAAAATCCATTGTGGGACGACCCTAGTTGCTCACTCATGCACGGTATTGTCCATGAAGAACGAAGGTAGACTGGAACAGTTTGACGAAGGAAAGTGTAGAGAGTGTGTTCGTGCAGAGGAGCAACGGGACACGAGCAAAGCCGTTACATCGCCATTGCGTAACAAACGGGAGAGAACAAAAGAAAGGTACGAGTACCTGGTCTACTTACAAAAAAAAAGTCGTTCCCTCGTGCGCAAACTACACGCGACGCCCACGTCGTTTAAACATATTCTTCGGAACACAAGACTCGGAGTCAACCGTCTTTCAAACAACATTTCGCAAGGTGAGGAAGATCAATCGTTTTTTTTGTGCATTAAAAATTCACGACTGTGGAGGGACAAAATTGGGAGCGTTTGAAATTACCAGAAACGTCACTAGGTGGAACAGAATAAATTCCCAGGAAATAATCGCCTGAAATTTAAAGTGCCTGGATTGGAGACAATGGAAATAAAATGAAGAGGAAGGAAATGAAGTAACAATAAACCTGCAAGTAGGACAGTAAAGAAAACAGCTGTTCTGTGCCTTCAGGTAGCAGCACGCATTCCACACACACATGGATCTACTCATCCCTCATCCCTAAAATCATATCAGGCCTTCCTGGCGATCTGCAAGTCTCAGACAAAGCGACGTGGTTTCAGGTGAAACAGAAAAATGCGACTCTTCTAATGGGTTGTTTCTTAAGAGAAATGAAATTAGTGAAGAATAAACATATCATAGTCAGCATCTTACTTTTCGAAACGCCGAATTTATCTCCCCGTTTTGAGAAATTTCTCTGTTCCCGACCATGGAACACCTTTACCCGTTTCAAAAACATACGTATTAATTGAGGGAAGACATAGTGTACGAGTCTGAACATTCGTGTGGCGTACAATCTTATATTCTACCTGGACCTAGATATATCGCTATCTCCTGAAGACGAACAGAGTTTTGCTTGCTGTTCACAACATGGGAGTATTTCACACTGTCTTCTATCGTCGCCGTTGATCATTTCTTCTCTTCGTCACTCAAGCCGCATTTATTATTCTTCTTGAAATTTTCTTTATGTTGAAATTCTCTCTGCTGTTTCCACTACAGTCTTTTGTATTGATTTTTGCTTCACTTCTTTGTTCTTTTTAGTGATACGGCAAAGGAATACCCGAGTAATACTTCTAATAATCATATATGAATAACAAAGCCAACTTGTCAGAAACATGTTAATTAAATACAAATTAATAACAACAACAAAAAGAAGAAAGATAGCCAAATATAGACGAAAGAAGTGATGTTGTAAATACCACACAACGTTTCGAAATCCTCGTCACTTTCTTCATGTGCAAAAAAAAATATACTAAAGAACCTTTGGCTTTTGTCAACTAGCCTGTACAGTTGTGTCGCTCTAGGCTAGTGTGTTCTTTAGTTTTCTTTGCACCTGAAAGGGACAAGGATCCCAGAAACGTTGTGTGGTATTTATATCATCGCTTCTTTTGTCTGAATTTGGCTACCTTTCTTATTATTAATTTTCATTTTAAATAAAAATTAACACATTTAAATAAAGTGTAAATTAACACTAATTATCGTTACTTTGATTTCGAACATATTCAGGTATAAAAATAAACATTTGATTTTCACGACCCTTAGAATCTAACAATTTTAAGAGAACAATTTAAAAAACTATGATATAATACAATTTCGTGAATATATAATATATAAATTATTTACAATTTATTTCTTGAAATATCTGTAAATAATTACAATTTTGTGTAGAAATTTCTAAAGGTGTCTGAATTACCCACACACAGGAGTCAAAATGAGTGTTGTATACACAATGCTGTTGATAGTTAAAATTAACAATGAAAAAACGTATTAAATTTAATGCTAAAAATAAATTATAATAACAAAGTATCATAAATATGTTGTTAAAATTATTTGTATCATTTTTTACATTTATAGCAAAATTATTAGACCGTATGTGTAAACTTTCCCTCATCAATCCTGAATCATATTTACATTCTTTATTTTCAATTTTTCGATTTTGTCAATCCAAATTGTGGTACTTCAAATAAATGTGTTTGGACACGACTGAATAATTTCGAACGATGAATTCCAAAATGTTCCCCAATTCGATAAATAATATTATAGAAATAAATTAATATATATAATTATTTATTATATAAAATATTCATTAGATTAAAATGATCTAATTTAAATTTTATTAAAATGTTTCCCACAAGTTGGTTTGTGTATTCATTTATGATTTTTTAAAGTCAGATAAATATAACTACGTATTACTTCCAACAATGTTACCACACCACTGTCAACAAATTTCATGCGGACAGCCAATAAAAAATGTAAATTTAAATAAAATAAATTTAAATATATATAAAAAAAATAGAAAATACAAAATAGGTATTTCTTCGATCTTTACTATACAGACGAAAATGAAAAAAAAAACTAAAGCATTTATTAATAGTGGAATAAGGATTCTTCACTTGGTTACTTCAAGCCGAATTACATTTATTTTTGTAGAAACGTCAAGCCCGATGACCAGTCCCTATTGATCACTTTCTGTCGTGACTGTGCGTGTGCTGGTACGCGAGGGTACAGACTCCCTCCACGCACATTAATACACCTGGTACGGATCGTGTCGATTTAATTTAGAAATCACTCGTTTCCATATCGACGACCAAGTTGCTTAATGCCTTCCTACTATTTATGATGCCACTTCCAGTTCTTCTAATGTCGAAGCAGATTTTTCCGTCTCTGAACTTAAGATTAAATGTTCTACACAATAATAATAACAAAATAGTAAGAGAAGTTTGCCAAAAAAATTGCAGAGATGAAGAATAGACAGTCCCGTCATAAATTACGAGATTGTATACGGAGACTGTTTCCATTTTGTACGAGCTGATTAAGAACACACGCAGACAGAAAAAAAAAGCAGATTACCGGTCGGAGGAAGGAGGAGGTAATCATTGGTGCTAAATATCTATCATTGTTTACGGAAGTTCAAAGTCCATCCAGAAATCTTATCGAGACAATAGTTGAAGATAGGAGGACGGAATGAGAGACACTTTGAAGAAGCCGAGAAATCGGAAGGATCGGTAATTTGGGAAGTCCTCGTGCACAAAAAAATTCTCAAAATAGAACCGGAATTCCCACGATTGTCTCTACCGGTTACCAGAAGCGGCTCACATGAAATCATGATGATATCATTTTTTACTCGGCTTAGCACTCGTATTTCACATTCTTCTCCAAATCAAACAATGGAACAACACCCGAGGAACATTTTCTCAGTCACTAATCCCGAGGGAACGAATTAGACAGACCACAGAGACGAAAGTCACACCAGAACTCACCTATGGGGAAAAGAGTCCATCACATCGATGTAATTCTTTGTAAGGGAAGAATGAAAGCCTAGGAGGATGCAGGCGATGGGTGGAGGATGGAGAGCAAGCACTAGCGGTACTGTAGCGAGAAAAAACAAAAAAAAAGTATCTAATATAAACTGGACGGAGCCGAAAGTGATAATACCCTTTAGAAAATTGGGTCTACAGCACCAAAAAAAAAATAAGTCAATGGTTCGATCCAGGTCTGAGTGACAAAACAGTTGCTCAAACCTATTGCGGCTTAATCCTTCTCACTTCCAGAATTACCGCGACGTTTATTTCCTTTCCCGCCAGCTCCCAAGATCCGTGTTTCCAGTTCGTGCGTCGACTTTCGACTGAACCGCAAAGTAGGAGTTTGAACTGTTTACCGTAGATAAGGACGCAGTCTTGACAGTTGCGAGGGACCAGTTTACCTGCAGTTCTGCCAAGTCCTACGCCACGTGGGGCCAGACCCGACAAAACATTTTCATAAAATGTGAACGGCGGTATAAAATTACACGGAGCATGAAATAAAGACTGAGGACCAGTGGATTGACTAATAAAACAATTACTGTCAAACGACATGGTTTTCGCAAACCACGTTATGCTTGTTTCAGTCTAAAATTTTGGCAAATGGCCCATTTTCGTTCTACAGATAAAACGCAGAATTTTTTCCCCTCCAATCGCTTAAGTTTCTAATTAAAACTCACTACCAGAAAGATAAGGGGGCTACGTTCACTCGGTTTAAAGCAAAAAAGAAAAATCACCGTGACAGAAGGAAAGTTATTCAAAGTTTTTAAGAGGCCAGAGGTATTTAAAAACTTTGTTAATTGAAACATTTAGTTGCTTATTTTGGCACAAAGACAGTCATAAAGTCCATTCGTCGCCCTGAAATTCGTCCCAACAGACAGTTCATTACGCTCGACAGAAATTCAACTCCAAAAATAGTCCTAAAAAAATAAGTATTTTTCAAATGAAAATAATTTACGTCTGACAGAAGATAATGAATAAGAAAGATAGCCAATACAGACAAAAAAAATTGTAACATAAATACCACACAACGTTTCTGGGATCCTTGTCCCTTTCGTCAGGATCCCAGAAACGTTTTGTGGTATTTATATTACACATTTTTTTGTCTGTATTGGCTATCTTTCTTATTCATTAAGTATTTTTCCGTGGCGCAAGAAATGAAAATTTTGGATATTCATCAACAGATTTAATTTATTAAATAGTATTTGATAGTATCAGTAATACGCGTATAACATTTCCTAGAGAAACCTGCAACAGGTTGGTCGCACTCTCGGTACTTGTCCCACTCCACTCCGTTGATTGGGGTGGGGGTTTGCGGTGGGGACGCAGTATTCCATTCTCCATGCCTCGTCCAGGTTTGGAGGTTC
The DNA here is from genome assembly GCA_037074705.1 of Zhengitettix transpicula. Classification (NCBI taxonomy): domain Eukaryota; kingdom Metazoa; phylum Arthropoda; class Insecta; order Orthoptera; family Tetrigidae; genus Zhengitettix; species Zhengitettix transpicula. Next base: position 80,484,140 of record CM073593.1, read on the forward strand.
CTGACCGACTATTCCAATGAGAACAGAAAACAACTCTTGCCTTATGACCAACGTCTGAGACCCCGACGCATTCACCTGTCAACCCAGAGGTTGAACCTTGGTTCAAAAAAGCCAGAAATTGTTCCACCTGCAGGAACTAATCTCTTAAGAGGGCAGCTTCTACACGCTTCCATCGCTCGTCTTTTTTTTTTCGAGTAACAGGCTACTTGAGGGTGATCCACGTCGTGGCAACTCCTCTTTAACAGCATAGAAAGAGATTTGAAACGGGGGATGCAGGGTAGCCAAGAGTTAACTAGGCTATTGTTTAAGGATCCTACCCTGCATTCGCCTAAAAGTGATGCAGGATAAATCCTCTAAAACCTGCATCGGGCGCTGGGTGCTTCTTAGTTGCTGGGAAAAGAAATCACCTTATGATGACTCGCCTATGAGACTAGGTTTAAATATACTCATTGACGAAACGACTTCTGATTGATGTTCTGCTATTCACATGCTAATCTGAAGCGTCACTTTCGTCACACAAAAGGTTGTCTATCTCACAGGATTTATCAGTCATATAAATCGTTTAACATCAAAACTGGTGCGATACATAAAAAGTTTAGAAATATGGAATGGGAAGATATAAACCATTGCATACAACGATCCTAAAACATTTCAAGTAAAGAATAAAGATCCCTTAAATACGTCACAAAAAAGGAGTGACTTCGTCGTAACATAAATTTATTGTCTAAAATTGTAGGTGTGCTTAAAAAACTGATGGAGACAATTTATTCTAGATAATAAACGAATCACTAAAGTCAGAGGAAAATCTATTAAAGGAAAAACAGATTAACGACACAAAAAAATTTAGCGATAAAAATTATTACGTCCAAAGGTACTACTAGAAAAATAAATATACTGTCTGTTGGAATATAAAAATCCATAACCTATACAGCAATTCATATGTAATCTACAGAATTCGGGAAATATATCGACGTTTTTATTCATCTACATGACGTCGTGGCGTGTAGGGGGCAGCGTGGTCGTTGGTCTTGGTGGTGGTCGTGTATTAGCCAAGGAGACCTTGGATGGAACGTGACGGGAATCTATTAATAGGACAAAGCATTGTCCCAGCTCGCTCAGTCCGTCTATCCCCCACTGCTGACATATCTCCTCCCAAGATCGTAAACTTAGCTTTACTACTTCCCTTTCTTAGAAAAAAAACACGGCGTCAATTCGTAAGACGAACCGGGAGGCAATATTCCTCGTTGCTAGGCACTGGCGCGTCTACATCACTGTAGGATACTTGAAACAAAGGTCGAAATCGAAAACACGTGGGTTATGGGATTATGGAATCCCAATACTGCCAAATGACTGCTATTGTTCGAGGGAAACGGACAATCATCATCCTGAAGTAGGAGTCGACTCCCTCACCCTGCAATACGGTCCTGAGGTGATTAAGTAAACTTTGAATACGAACCCTCGATCGGTCAAACAACTCATCCTGTATCAAGACCGTTGTGCCTTGTCGTCTACTTTGAATACCGATGTCGCTTTCGCAGTATCTCCGTGAAAGAAGGAAGAAGCTATGTATAACATAGTGGCAACTCCCCTCTTATAGCATAGGAAAGGCAGTGAAATAGGGGATGCGGAAAGATAAAGCAAGGTAGCCAAGGGTTAAACTAGGGCCCCCAGGCTATAGTTTAAGGATCCTACCCGGCAATTCGTCTGAAAGTGATGCAGAGAAAACCCTAGAAAAACCTGCATCAAGTAGGTCGGGCATTTGGTACTTGTCCCACGCCCTTCCGATGGCGGGAGAGGGGTTTGCTGTGGGGTCGCAGCCCTGACCAGTTTAGGAGGCAGCTGGCCGACTATTCCAATAGGAATAGTGGACAACTCTTACCGTATGCCCAAAGTCTGCGACCCCGGAACATACTCCTCTCAAAACAGGCCGAGGTGCCTCGGCATGTGGGAACCTTAGTTCAAAAAACCAGGAGAAGATCGGAAAATAAGTTCTACAGTAAGAGATATTTCTGTCGGTGTACTGGAAAACCAGAGAGATGTGAAGACATCTCTAAAGGTAGCCTCGTCCAGAATTATCTGGGAAGGTTCACCTGCGAGAGAATGCTCTCACAGGCTTCCTTCGACTTTCATGGGGTTTCTTTACGTCCTTGCTCCTGAAAAGTCCTGTAAGAAATATCTCGATAAATGAATGGATCGTTTATGGATCGATCTGGTGTGTATTGAGCGAAAAATCCGAAGATATCCACCAACTACTATTCATCCATCCAAAAAGTATTGACAATTGTTTTTTATATCGATGTATCTCGTAGCGAAACAGAATTCACTCGTATCTGCGATGCTGCATCATAGACGTAGTCCATTTTTTATTCATTTGGAACAGAATACCTCCACCGGATTTCAGACCCACTGACTGGTTTATATTTTCTCCGATGGATGACAATATTATCCGACGAGTTTATTTATTTCATACTTGTCCTTTTTAATTTTATAATACTAACTTACTACAAAAATCATATCTCCAAACGAGGAAAAACATATATTATGGAGCAAGTATGGAGAATTGCATTACACGGCAGCGGATCTTGGACAACATGAGAAAAATAAAGGAAGAGACTATTAAAGTCTGGTGCTGAAGAATTATGAAAATCAGCTGGAGAGACGTGGTCACGAAGAAGGAAGTATTTAGATGAATAAGAAAATAAGACGAGCCCACGACATAATGGACTATTGAAGAAGATAACTGAAGAGCAAGAATGACAGATGAAGACCCGGACTGGAGCACGTTAAACAAATACTAGAAGACATGAATTGTGCTTCATATTACGAGCTGAAAAGGAAGGCGGAGAAGCGAGAAGAATGGAAAGCCATTGTCAGCAAGCCTCACGGCTGCTGGCCTGAGTCTCTTTAATCACACTATATGAAGGAACCAAATGACTGATAGGTCTGAAACGAACGTAGGGCAATTGAATATTCATCTAGCCCTGAGCTTCCTCCCTAGCATCTGGGAAGAGTTGAGAAAATCATTTATTCAGACCCAAAAGGATCATTTGGTCCTTTAGCTCACTTAGATTTCAGCCACCTTCATTCAGTCCTGGGCCACTGGTAAATTATGAATAACGTAATCCCCAAAATTAATTCTCTCACTCAGATAACCAGTTTCCTTCATTCTGCTCAGATCTGAGAATCTAGGTTGGCTCCCTTGGCGGAAGCTTGAGGTTTTTGTAAATCGTAAACCAGTGAACCATTCGGTCACTAGTCCTCATCCAGTGCTATCCAACCTCGTCAACTGAATCGAACGAGTGTCAACGGCGACAATGCATCGAATTAGTGGCTTCAATTACACCAGCTGGGACAGATGTATTTCGTGAGACGAGGTCATTGACCCCCGTTAATTATAAAACACGCAACTTACGCACACGTTTCGTTCTCAAAGACAATCAATAGCAGTCACGGGGAAGGAAGGAAAACGGCGTGGAGGGGAACTTGGACTCGTCAACGGATACCATTAAAAATTCCAAACAAAATTTGCGCTGTTGTTTAAATACTACTTTTTTATATATATTCTATGCGCACGTTTTGGTATTTAACTATTATAAAAATAATACATTTCAGCTAAATAAATGAAAATCACTTCGACAGGAAACTTATTTTGCAATATTAAATATTTGGTCAAAAACAAAAATATTCTACATAGATATCGAAAAGCGTTGCATTTCAGAGAAGGGCCTTATTTTTTACTTATTAAATATTACAGCCGTTTTTGTTGTAGTTGCGCCTAAATGCAATCTTCACAAAAGTGAACAGTGCAAACTGTTTCGCTGTAATTGGTGGACGAACAGCTCTCGGACTTGTAACATTGTAGGATGATGAATAAGAGAGCAGGTCACCACCGAAACGTCCCATACGCTTTCAATCCTGCTCAATGAAGATGATCACTTTCGTAACAAAGCTTTAAAAAAAAATTCAGAGCTCCTTCACCTTGCCATAAATCTGCATTGAATGTCTACGTTATCACCTGTTTATTACATATAATCATACTGCTTTCCGCCTATTTGGTAGAGACCTGCGTCAGCGTTAACGCCCTTTCGTTTCTTCACTCCTCCTCATTAGAAACACTAAGGTCACTCCAAAAGTAATATACACTATTTTTATTTTACTTTTACTTTACTTTTCATTCAACTACTTTGCACTTTATGGAGTTCGTAGATACATCCTTGCCGCTAGTGTTCAAATTTACTTCAACCCGTTCCCGTAAGTGGCGCTGTCATAGCATGCCTTCAAGATGGCAACGTGCTGTTATAGAATTCCTGTGCTGTGAGAACGATATAGTGGGAAACATCCACGAGAAGTTGAAGAACGTGTATGGAGACGCTGCTGTCGATCGCAGTACAGTTAGTCAGTGGGCAAGGTGGAAGATGGCACGCCAATATTCGGGATACTCCTCGCAGTGACAGAACTCACAGTGCACTAGCTTCTGACAATATGCAGAGCATTAACAGTATGGATGACAGGGGTAGCGGTTATGTGGGGAAAAAAAGATTTTTTCCCCCTTAGGGACGTATCTATTCACTGTAAATACAGGATGAAACTGTAATTTCAAAATACGAGTGTGTGACACTCGTAGTTGTAAGATCTTATATTTTACTGTAGCACCTTTCATTCTGCGTGCTTAATTTGTGGCACAGGACTTGGGGGAGGTAATCGATACGCAGTGCCCCGCTTCGCTCCTTCAAAAACGCTGGCGGGGCGGAGTTTTCGAGGACAAGGTTACGCGCTACACAAATCCTCAACGAGAGACGAAGAGAAAGGGAGGAGACAAGGGGAGAAAACACCCTTTCGAAAACGAGCAACTGCAACGAAGAGGCAAGAAAAACGGACGCACTGCCTCGGAATTCAATAGGAAACCCGAATAACGAGGGAAAACCCTGGAATTGGGATTCAAACGTCGCTAAGGCCACGCAATTCCCGGTGAATGAAGTACAGGTATCCCGCTGACGCGAGAAACTTAATTTCAGGTCAACTTCTGTGGTCGGCTTCTAGTGTTCGTTCTAATCTGATTCTAAACACACTCAAGCCTGACGACGTAATAAAAAATATTTTATACCAACAAACGCACAGACCCAAATTTAGGGCAGTTGGGAGACTCCAAAAACACCCGGCGCCATGGGATCTTATTTTTCTTTCATGTTTGTACAACTGCGTGTGAAACTGTGAGGACAGTGAAATTTTTGGGTAGGCACTGAAACAAGTAAATTAAAAACTGAACTATTTGATACGACATTTTCGATAAATTTAGAAGAAAGACGCGAGAGAAATAGTTTAAGCGATTTGCCGTTGTCAGGTATTGATAATTTTAATAACGAAAACGCAGATAAAAACGGTAATGGAAAGGAGGATACTGTTTCGGAGATCCAGTCAATGATGATGAAATTTATAAAACAAAATTTTCAGATATTAAAAATATTTTTTTCTGAACAAAATAAAATTTTTATTGAAATTAACAAGACAGGAATTTGATAAATTTCGAAGAACGGATGAAAGAACCACGTAGCTCAACGAATCGACGAGGTAAAGAACAGTTTTAATAGGTAATCAGGTCAGAGAAAAATGGTCGAGACTGGATGAGAAAATGTGAGGACAGAATTTAAAAATGATAAAAATAGACAACGGCAAAACAATTTACGGTGTTCGGGGAACGTTAGAAAATAAATTAGAAGCCACCAATCGCGTCGTAGAAGAACTTTGGAAAGTGTAGGAAATAGATTGGAAACTCAGGACAGTAGAGGAAGATCAGCTCTGGAATGTTGATCACAGTACACCTCAACTTTGAAATTGCAACTATATTGACCACTCTATCGTGCCACTGGTTGGATGTCATCGCGGAGGACCAGGATCATCGGTGGTCAGTAGAAGTTCAACCGCGGAGGATTCAGCACGTCGTCGACCTGGACCAGGGATCTCGCCAGATGATGAACAACTTCCGCCTCACAACAACCAGTTTGGGTAATGTACGGTAATTTCCTATCCTCCCCCTTGGCTATACAATGAGTGATTGTGTCCCGATTCAGAGGCCAAATCAAATCTCCCCCCTGTTCTTTGTCCCACAATCACCCTGATAAGTTTCTCAGTTTACTGCTAACGGGAATTTGGCTGTTATTTTATAGTAGATAAAATTTTACTCTTATGAAATTCATTTACTATTTTATTTAAATTTTCCTTCGTTTATATTTAAATAAGATTCAAAAATTCTTAAATTCATATTCCCCATCACATAATTTTGACCCCATTTTCATATGGCGTAAACTGTTCGACTGTTTCCTGACAGAAATAAGAGCGACTGATAGGTCTAAAAAATAAATTCAGAAACAAGGCGCGTGCTGTTAAACGAAAATAAACTGTAGCCGAGAATCGCGCCGAAAACCGCAGAACAGTTATCGCCAATATTTCCTCAGCCAGTTCCTCACCTCCCCCACCTGTTTACGAACAAGAAATTACAACAGTCTTATTTTTAGCCCGCAAGATCGCTTTTCTGAGAAGCCACCTCAGTCTGCTAGTGGACTAGACAATTATGTGAGCGCCAGAAATGACAACAATCGCAGTAGAAAGACTCACCACCTCCTCCTCCGTTCCGTGACACGTTAATTTACTCTCGGAAATGAGAGGACAAATTTCCCGCCGGATACGAACGAAATGGCTAAAACTCAAAACACGCATAAGTACAGGAAAATACACAAACACTCCGCAAAAATAGTCTCGAGCACAATTTCCTCTTTCAAATGAAGGTTTCTCCGCTGAACTTGTTGAATAAATAGCTCAACGGAATTCAACCTGATAACATTCTTCAAACGACTGCGTTCGATATCCGACAACTGTTAATTAATTATTTTTTTCCGCCATGTAACCGAGACTCTCGAAATTTAATCGAAAAAAATTCGCAAAACGGCTTAGAAAATACATGAAAGGTTTCTTTCTTAATATAAGAAGAATCATCACAAGAAATGAAAGAAAATGAAACAATTAAATTAGCCAATAGTCAGAAAAAAATAATATTTAATATAATTAAATTCGAGAACTACAGCTGGTGAAAATAAAAAAGTTATATTTACCTTACTTCAATATAATTATAAATACAGCCAAATTATTTATTTACAAAATGTTTCAATATTTGGCTAATATTTACTCCTTAGTACACCTATTGAAGTCCTGTATTGAGGACGAAACGTTGTGTAAATTTTTAGTAGATATAATTATCTCGTACTTCAATACAATTATTAAAGTGTGAGCACATCCAAATTTTGTCATACGTAGTTTATTAACAAAAAAAATTACCATTCCCAACGTTTCGTCCTCACTCTAGGTCTTCATCGGGTGTACATTCCTGTAATTCTAGCATTCAAATAAAAATTATTCATTTTAAACAATTGTTCACTACAGTTTTTTTTAATATAAAAATTATATAAAATAGATTTAACTTACAATACCATGAATTGCCACATTATTCCACAAATATTCTTCAAACTGACACGCCTTTGAAATTCTAAGCAAATATATCATCAATAATATTTATGGAATAATTTGGAAAATATGGAAATTGTAAGTTTCTTTTATGATTGTTTTTATTTCTTGAACCAATTTAACAACAGTGATTAAGCAATGTCACGTTACCACTGGGTTTTCGAAAGATGTTGGACTAACTAAATAAAAAAAAAATCCTCGTGTCTAAATTAAAGTACTCTAATACATTCGACCCAACGACTCCCTGAAACTACCACGTGGAGTATGAAAATAAAAATGGCGGACGATATCGGGAAACTGCGACAAAAGGCATTTCTTGAAGCCTCATTGGATTTCCAAAATTTCGCAAGTAATACGGAAAAATGAGGACTTCTTAAGGAACTGCAAGAATGCAACTTTTTTCTGTTTTTGTGAAACTTCTGCATCTCGCCTGGAAGAAAAACGCGGTGTTCGCAATGCTGTTAGGAAAAGACTGTAGACAAATTTTTGTGCCAACCACCGAAGACTTTTTTCCCGTGATAACCAAAAGAGTAGTTTCGAAGATTGAGTAGAAAATACTTGAAGCACAATTTATTCTTCATGTTCCCTCTATTTTTACCGTTTCCAGGGAAACAAATCTCAAATGTTCCTAAAGCGGTTCTGAAGACACATCTAAAGGATATTTAATTTCTAAAAAATTTCACCCAAAAAAACAGCACGAGCACTTAAGATGGCACACAAAATACCCTCAAAGTTAATTTTTCTGTGCTTTTTCCTAGTTTTCCACGGTCTGCGATGCGCTGATCAGATCAAAACTCTGAGAGGTTTTTCTCGTTACAGAAAGTGAGAAAAATGTGTTACGATACTGAAGACAGACGTTTTACATGGCTTATTCCTTGTAACTAAAGAAGAAAAAAAACAACACAATCAATGTAAAATAAGTCACCAAATTGAAAATTACTACAAATGATTGCATAAAAAAAACTTATCACTACACACACACACACACGATACTTGATTAATAATTATTTTTTTGCAGATCGTTATTGGGGCATGTAGTAGAAGATACAGAAATAAGACGAGTAAACGAAGGATGGGGTGGAAAAAATATGAGCAGACAATGAATAATAATGGAAGAAATGATAAGAAGTAAAAGAAGTCTGTTTCTTCAAGGCGGGGAATTCAGAGCACAATAGTTTACGACACACACGGACGTGGGCCAACTTGGTTCGGTCTAGGCCTGCAGAGACGGATAATTTCAAATTTGTGCCCCTGGATAGTCATGTGGTTTAAATTATTTTTTACATTTAAAGAAGATGGAAAATGGGATATTCTTCCATCTGAACCGGCAAAGTACCCCTTAAAATGATCATTATAATTAAAATGGTGCATTACGCGAGTATTATTGAATATAAATTCGTGGCGAAAGAAATAGTAAAGCATTAATAGCAATTCAATTCAGTCTAAAAAAGTGGTAACAAAAATGCCACACAACGTTTCTGGGATCCTTGTTCCTTTCGTCAGGAGGCTTCTGCATTTTGTCAACTCACAAGTGCGGTTGTGTCGCTCTATGCTCTTCTTCGCATCTGACGAAAGGCACAAGGGTCCCAGAAACGTTGTGTGATATTTTTATTACCACTTTTTTTTTGTCTGAATTGGCTATCTACCTTATTCATTATTTTCAATCAGACGTAAATTATTCAGTAATAGTTTGACTTACGTTTTCTAAGATAAAAAAAATATGATATTAAACGGCTATACCACAAATGTGCACTAAAGCAAGAGAGATTTTCGCTAGCAGACTGCAAGTGCACACGTGTATCTTAAAAAAGTAACACCTACCACTTTAAACGAGCAATGTTTAACTTGATTAGGACATTATCAGCTCCTTTATCTTTAAGAAGTACAATAGCATCGACAACCGATGAATTGTAAACTAGATAAAATATTTCATGCACATGTACATCGGGATTAAAGAATTTCTCCAATAAACTAGATGAATAATTAAACATTTTAATTCCCGACACGACGTTGACGGATCGTACAATAGGCAATACATTACACGACCACGCAAATCAGCTGTTATGGCGATTTGAAGTTACAAATCACGCGCTAGAAGAATACAATCTTTACAGAGACGAGAAAACTTGTTTGGTTTATCTATCGGGGAATTCCGAATTAGCAAAACTTGGAAAAACTTCAAAATGAGAGAGATTTCTTGGCACATGAGTGGTATTCGGTCAAGTCACTTTAATTCCTTTATCTTTCAATGCCTTGTTTTAAACATTTTTATAAAATTCCACTACGAATATATTAAGCGGGATTTTCTCTATAACCTTCAATCTTACAGAAGTGAAAAAGTAAATATCGAAACGAACCGGAATGTAGCTCTCCTTGCCTTAAATCTTAATTTGTATTTCTAATGCTTATAATTTATATACAAGAAAAAAAAGTGATATCTGTAAACAGTGAACATGTGATTTTAACCATTGCAGGGTTCGCCCATTGAAAGCATCATAGTACATAACAATTGATGCACACGTAAGTAAAGTGCTCGAATCCTGGTTTCAAAATAAGATACAGCAAATATTAAAAAAAAAATTGAATACATCGTGGATTAGTATTCTGGTTCGTGTTAATGAACCATGCATAAAGTAAGTATTAAGTTAATGATTGCCGAAAGCTATGAAATGGCTCTTACCTCGGCAAATTGTTTCTCCAAAATAAAATAATGCTGATGAAAACGTGAATTCACACACACACGAAAACTCAATACATTCCACTGAAACATCCCCCACCAACGACGAATTTTGATAGAACTCGTATATGTAATCACACACGCACAAAAGGCTCTTGCTCTTTTTTATTAAAAAAAATAGTACAGTTCAACGGGAAACTTCAAGACACCCCGAACGTCATTTTTTCCAGACTACAAGAGTTACACGAAAACGACAGTTTCCCAGCGGAGGAGATCTACTAACCACTAGTGTCAAAGAGAGACTACTGATTGAGACGAGCGATTCTGGAAACGAGTGCGGTTCGAAAGGCACTTGTCAAACATTTGCAGACAGGTAACACTTACGCGATTAAACGGCCATTCTGCATATTCTAGCATAAGAAAATATAAACTTCAAATTTCTAAAATCATCTTAGATCAATATACTGATATCACAACGTTACATTTTTTCATTATTGTTTTTCCCGTAAGACGTAAAAACTACCTTTCCAAGTGTAGTAAGTTGGTCACAGTGTCTTTGCTAAGAAATTAGGAGAAAGACAAACCCATCCTCTACCTTTGATATACATTATATGTGATCCTAGATAGCTATAGCATTTTTTTGGCGGTTCAAAATTGTTTGCATTATGCGTTGATTCGTCGGTTTGTTGGGGTCTCATAAATGAGTTACTTTAATTACATGAAACATTATTCTGGTAGGCTTCTCGGTTTGTTCGGGAATGTGGTTCAATACGGATGTCTTATGCACGTAACTGTCGAATATGTTGCAGATTTTGTCGTGGTTAGTTACTATAAATTCGTAAACCTAGTCCTCGCTAGAAACGAGAAATGTATACGTTTGAATGTACCAATAATTTACAGTTATTCTATCATACTTACTCAGAGTAAAACAAACTTTGAACAAGGATTAGTGAAACACAAACCCTTTTATTTAGAATTTATTTAAGAGTTCATATGAATCTCTGGTTTTTAGCTTATCACTCTTGATATCTCTCAAAAAATAAAGGTTCTGACAAGGCTTAAATGCTCATTATGTAATATTTAATTTATTAATACAAAAATAATTTATTTTAGTGTTCAGGCCCATCAATGGAGCCAACTATATATTCAAACAATATCCTCGTGTCAGAGCATATAACCCCCAGACTGCAGCAAATAAAGAGGGGTGATATTGTCATTTCCAAGTCTCCCACAAACCCTAAAGAGCACATTTGTAAAAGAGTTAAAGGTCTTGCAGGAGACAAAGTGTGTGTTGGATTTTCACTCAAAGTGGTAAGTTATTTATTTTTATACGTGCACCCTTGGCTTATTACACAAAGCTTATCTATTATTTGATTTAGAGTAAATCTACTGCAGTTTAATAACATTTAATGACATGCAAAGCTACCAGTAAGTACTAATAACTGATAGAAATGGGACACAAAAGTGCTTTACTGTTATTCAATAAATCCTACCAAACAATCACATTATTATCACTTCCGCTGGAATATAGGGGAATTATAAAAAACCTGAGAAGCCTAGCATGATGTAAAGGGTATTGTAACATTATTATTAACCAATGGTTCCAGAGCACTATATTTAATAATTAATTCCAGGTGCCTGTAGGCCACGTTTGGTTGGAAGGAGACAACTCCACTAACTCAACAGATTCCAGAACCTATGGACCTGTTCCGTATGGTCTCATAAGGGGTCGAGCCATTTGCAGAATCTGGCCACCACAGAACATAAAGATGCTGACTCAGTGACAGAAATAGATTTCTATGCCAGAAATATTTTTATTTTCAACAAGGATTGCATATCAGAACCCTGTGACACCCACATACACAATGTATATTTCTGTTAGAAATGGAGTAAAAAGTTTTAAATGTATGAATTTTCTAATTTAAAATTGAGAAATGGTGATTATGATTAGAGGTTAGTTTTTGATTAAAAATAGTATTTAAAAATATTTATAGCTTAATTTTCTCATACCTCCTCTCAAATTACTCTTTAAAAAAATTAATATCAATTTATTTAGTGTGTCTATCTTAAATTGAGTAGTGTAGTAAGCAAACCAGACATAGAGCCTTGATGATAAAGTCACATTCACTCTATGTGACAGTATGTTCATATCTGAATATGTGTTGATGCTATCATTTTTTCATTCAGAAGAGTTTTATAGTTCAAAATGAACATATAGTTGTATAGGAAATTAAAAAATAAAATAAAACAAAAAGCATGATTTGGCGTCCTTTTAAGTTAAGAACTGATATACTTGAACTATTAGTGTACAATCATCTCAGAAAATACTATATACATTATAGATGCTACTCAAAATAGGGTATGTACAATAAAAACTTCCCTGAAAATTTTCTTATCATCATAGATTCGTTCTTTCTATAACTAATCTTTGATGTTAATCTCACTCAACTTGGCAATAGTGTCTGCCTGTTGAACAGATACTGTGTTATGGCACACAGAAACATAGGGATGGAATTGTGGACCTTAAGGTTCTCCTCGATCAATTCAGACACAGAGGATGAAAATGCAGTTTCCAGAAGGTCCAAGTCACCACCCGGTTTCAGCTGCAAATAAATATTACATTACATTACTTCAGTTTTACCATTTTCCCAACATCATTTACTTGAAGCGTGTACTTTGTTTTTCCCGGAAAATAACACTAACATTACAATCATGATATTTTATGCCTTCATTTTTGTACACACTATGAATTAAATACAGTGCAATAGTAAATAACTGAAGACAAATCTGTTCAAAGAGGAGAAAATTTATAACAGATGGAATACTTATATACATATTTGCCTATGGGGGAAAGAAATGTCAGGTAATGACATAAAAAGGAATGATTAGCTGGTTAAGTAACTTATCTTTGGAACCTGTATAACAACACTCAACAGCATAAAAATCTGTGCAGATTTGTCAATATTAACTCATTTTTAGGTAAGAAAGAGCATTATTATTAGTATGACAAGACATAAAGCATATTTTCCTCTATATCAGACCAGGGAGATTGTAAAACCATTGTACTTAAATTTGCATGCAAATTTTACCTAGTAATGAATAGCGTTTATAAGGATTGACAATAGTTCAGAAAAATGGGTATCAAGTGAACTGATTTTGAAGATGTTGAAAGAGGTAAGTTACCTGGAAGAGCAGGTTGTCATCTGCACACTCTGCATACATGCTGGCCAGCTGATACTGATTTTTTTTAATTCGGTCAATCTTGTAGCCTAGCAAAAGATAGCAAGCCTCACGGAATTCCTTGCCTGATGCCTTGAACAATTCCTGGAGTTTCTTCATCTTCAGTTCTTTTGACTCCAGCTCCTGACGCAATTCTGCAAATAAATAACTATGTTGCCACAATACTATTCTGATTGTTTCATTAAAACTGTTGCATAATTGTAGATAGTTGGGACAATTTTATCAAATTTTTATCACCACCTGGCAGCTATACCTATATATATATATATAGGAACTGAAGGTTGTTCTTCAAATTCCTGAAGAAGGAGACTGAGAGCCTCCGAAAATTTGAAGAACAACCTTCAGTTCCTCATGGCGACACCGCACTTCACTTTCAGGTAAGCCACAACCTATCTCTCTGTCCTTTCCATACCAATATTGGCTTACCTGGAAGTGAAGTGCAAATGACACTAACCTCCGTACAATTTTTATTTCGTTTGATTAAACTTCATTTAGAATTTGGGCGCCATGTAATTTTTAGTTGAAAATTACCAAAACAACTTTTTGATAATTAATTCCTTTATTTATCAAGCATGGACAATAAATTATCTGCAGGGCGTGGTTTGTTACAATTTCTATGTTTAGCCCTAGGAACTCCGTCCATCGTAGAGTTCTAAGCGAAACTGGCGTCTTGCATAGCCCCGTCTCTGCCCGCGCTTTAGCTTAACAATACTGTCGCGCGGCCAAGAGACGCTAAGAACCAACAATGTAACCTTTATGTATATATATAAAGGAATCAATGTCAAACAATCAAACTAGAACAAATACAGAACAATGACATTAAATTATGTCATGAAAGGGGGGGGGGGAGCAAGAGAGTGGTGATTCTTATTACACCACAAAATATGGTATGGAGAAATTGATGCCATAACAACAAGTCATGAAACATCAGCATTTCAAATACTTAATGAAGTTTAACTGTCACAGAAATTGACTAAGGCATTCAACAGCAGCTCATCAAAGATTCTTATGACATTCAGTTAGGGTGTCCAAAAAACCAAGTATCCACTTTTAAATAAAACAGTGTTTGAATGTAAATCATGAATGAGTTTGTAACATATTAAGCACACATATTTAGCCATGACTTATCTTGGCATCCTGACTTACCTTTGACCTCCTGGCTGTTACTCGCTGCCAGGTTCTCTTCAACAATGTTAGTGATGTTGGCAGACTGGCCTGACTCAAGCACCCTAACTCTCTCCCTCAGCCTAGCACACTCAGTTTGTGCATGTGTCAGTTCATCTGCATGTTTCTCCTTCAGCTCATCTGTAGGATTCATTCTGGAATGTTCACACAGTATTGGCAATTAACAAAAACTTTTAATCATACCAGACAAAAATAAAATATTATTCTAACAACATTTGGAAAATAAATCTTAATGGGATGTTACAATATCTTTAACTATCGTTTACAAACTTAATTAATTTGGTTTCTACTTACAACTATGTCCTGCTGGTACCAGAGTTAGTTTCGGGGCTCAGGCACACAATTTACACTAAAAAGGCTACTAAAAAAATCACTGATTCTACACTTGATAGTCAAACACACGGTCGTAGTTATTGGATCTTCCTCCGGGAACTGGATCTGCTGCACCTCCAGATCATCAGTCAGACATATTGTTACACATGTCTTTACATGGAAAATGTTGATCTCAGTACACGTACGAATCTGAATGTGGCGCTAAATATTTGATTATGCTTTGCAGTTTTTACAAAGTATCTCTCTGACCAGACTTTATACTTGGATTTGAAAACTTATAACTCTCTTGGTAGAATTTTAAACTTGGGCCATGCTGTTCATTCTCTCAATGTTACGACTTCTCCCTCCTACGATTTCAGACAGACTCCTTCCTCTCCCAACCACGATTTCAGACAGACTCCTTCCTCTCCCACCCACGATTTCGGACAGACTCCTTCCTCTCCCGACTAAGATTTCAGACAGGCTCCTTCCTCTCCCAACCACAATTTCAGACAGACTGGCCTTCCTCTCCTGACTACAATATCAGTCAGACTGGCTTCAGACAGCCCTGCGGTTCACAATAAAGCTTGCCTACCCATTGTCGTCTTTTGAAGAATTGGTGCCGCTAACAATCCAATTATTTGAATAATTACTGGCCTCTAATTAGTATTACAATATATATAATGTTGGGAACTATAATTTGGTGACAAAACCACATTGGATTTTGGATAGTGAGAAAATATAGGAAACCTATGAATTAAAACTACATTAATGTGAGTTTCAAATAAATAAAATATCTATCAGGAAACATTTATACAAAAACTAACCTGAGATGCATGACCTTGGTCTTCAGAGGGTTGAAATCACCTTTCAATGCCCGATACTCTAGTTCAGTCTTCAGCTCATCTTTTTCCTTCATCAGACACTCATTTTCCTTCTTCAATGTATCTCGCTCCCTCTCAACTTCCTTGAATTTATCCAGCATACCAGGGGGGCCACCTACAAGTGAAAAAGAAACAAAAAACTTGAATATACAACCAAACTATTCAGCTCACAATATATTAAGGAATAGTTTCTGGAATTCCAAGTATTTCTACAAATATCAATCTTAGTACAATGAATGCTGAAATATATTTCCTTTTAAGTGTTAAATTTAAAAGAATAGCATGTCGAATTAAGTAATGGTATAATGTCATGTTTGTTCTGAGGAATTGTAGCAAAGTTTTCTATAGAACTATAGAGTTCAGAAATGCTAAGTTGGCCCAATGTACCTTCTTTTTGGAGGACAGCCACCTCTTCCTCTAGCTTCTCCACAAGCTCCTTGAAGCCATCAAGAGACTTCTGTAGGACCTCTATCCTGTTAGATTGCTGGGTGTGGTGTGAAGACAGGGCAGGAGATGTTGTCAAGTCATGCTCGTAAGAATCCAGCTGAGAACGGTAGCTGTCCCTCTCCTGTGAATAAAAAACAATGTATGAATTGCACATTAAAATAAAAGCTAAAATATATTTTCCTTATTATTTAAAAGTTAACTATAGAATTAATTTCAGTTGACCAGAAGTAATTAGGACTTAGTGGTATGTTGATTTCTTGGTATCAATCCCTGGATTGAAGAGGTCAGGAATATTGTAGTAATGTGAGGTGTCGCTGGGTGTGTTTGAGTTTATGCAATAAAGTGTCAATCCTGAATTTTAATGTTTAATACCAAAAGTTTAACCCCATGTCATAATAACTTTGTCTGAAATAATTTATAGGAACATACTGGTGCTCCAAAACATATGAGCATCAAAAATAAGAATAAATCTGAGAGAAAAACTGTCATGAATATTAGCAAATCAAAATTCTCTTACTACTGATATTAACAGAAGCTTCTTCTGCATCCTCCGGATGAGGGACATCTGTTGTTCATGTTCAGTGTGGTGTTTCTTTGACTCTATCTTTGCTCTCTCCAATTCAGCAGATACAGAGTTAAATTTCAATTGCAAACCGGTTAGTCTGGAAAGAAATTAAAATTATGAATATTGGTAGCATATCACAACAATTGTTATTAGCTAAAATAGTTTTTGGAAACAGGTACTGCACTGTAAAAAGTAATAAAAATATATGATTTTGCTATCTCAGAGATAAAATGACACACCAATGGAGTGGAAAAATTTATACAATTTTTCCAAACTTTTCACTGTTTATAAGCAAACAAGAGAATGAAGTGGTGTTATGGATACAAGAAACTATTAGGGAGAGAGAATGTTAAAACCAAACAAGAACATCTCCACTCATCTTCAGAAATATTTAAATCAGGCCCACTTAATTCAATGTAACTAAAGATAATAGGCTGTGTTTGCTTATTTCAAGTGGGCTTAATTTTCATACCACAGTTGCTCAGGTTCTTTCCTCTATCTTTGGAGACAAATGAGTTTCTGTCATTTCAAGTGTAGTTTTGGACTTTTCCTCCCATTTAACACCTCTCATACAATATAAAACAAGAATAAATTACAAGTGATCACACATTGAAAATTTCTCAGCTAAAGTTCCTCAATACAGTCAATTTCACAAAAACAAACAGCAATGTATACATAGTTGGAAGAGAAAAACACTTACTTGTTATGTAGTTCAGAGGCTTCTGACTTCACACAGAGCTCCCGCTGCTGAAGTCCAAGGACAATGCCTTTGACTACTTCAGCTGAACAGGATGTCATGGAGTCGCAAATAGATTTGCCCAATGCTGTCCATTCCGCCAGCTCTTGCTGGACACGCTGGTAATCAGCTTCTACCTTCAGCAGATCCTTTTCCCTCTCTTCAAATTTTGACAGTCGCATTTTTAGATCTGCTACCATCTCCTCCAGCAACAGTTTGTTCTGTAAGAGATCTCTGAAAAAAGCCTCAAATTATGCATAATACCAACTTATCTAAAAAAATCCTAATAACATTTGAGCAGAAGCTAAGAACTTTTATTGCAATGTATTACTGAATAGTACAAAATAATACACTGAATTTGATTAAAAAAAATAGGGAAGTAAGTCCAAGTTGTCAAATATTTAACTTTTCCATTGATAAAAAATAAAAACACTTTTATTTTAATATAACCACAGAGGTGTGAAGGAACAGAATTTTTAATATAACAAAAACTTTAATGATTATTGTCAAACTTGGAACAGTAATATCACCATTCTCTAAAATTTGTCTAAAGTGTGGCACAAATATCTAGAATTTTATTTATTAGATTATAGCATGAAGCCATTGCAAGGACTAAATTCAATCAACTAGAACTCAGCATAAACATTTACTTACAATGCAAATGAAGGCAGCTTTTGACATAAAATCATTGTGTCATAAAAATGAAAGAATACGAAACACTAACCTGAGTTGCTTGTTTTCCTCTTTGAGCCCAGCAACTTCCTTCTCTATAACAGAGTATTTGAGCAATTTCTGTTCCTGTCTTTTCACAACATCTGCAGTCTCCTTGTAGGACTCTTGCTCCCGTTGCAGATCCTACTTGGAATGAAAAAGTTGCACGACTGATCAAGAACAAACAAATAGTGCAATGACAGCATAATACAAATTTCTTATTTATTTCAATACAGCTGTTAAATCGAAAAGTATACATCTATGTAAATGATCATGAGGAAATTGAAATCAATTTATGATTAAATTGAAAATAATAAGTAAATAGCAAAGGTGGTTTGTAAACACTGAATTAACTATGGTGCTTTATATTACAAATAAAATGACTCACCATGAGTTTTAAATTGGTTAATTTGAGGTTGTCCTCAGCCATCTGCAGCTGATTAAGCACCTTGTTATGCTGTTGGAGCTGCGTTTCTAGGGATGTGTTCCGGTATGTGATATCTGTCAGCTGCTGTTTTGTTGAATCAAGCTCAAACTTAAGCAGCATTATTGCCTGTTCCTTGGTAGAGTTTACATTCTGAATGTGAGACTCAGCCTGTAAAATTAAAAAAAAAGCAATGAAGCTGTGCTCATCACTGATGGAAATTACAAACCTAGCCAATCACATGTCTAGTCTTTAGGGAAGTTCTAAAAGGTGTACCTTCACAATAATGCTATAGCATTTGCATTGAAATATTGAACTGAATAATCTCTTAATGATAGTTTCATTTTATTTGTGACTATGGTTTTCATAATTCATAAGGAATGGAGTTCAAAATTTTTCACACATTATTTACATACATACCTCTTGCAGCTTGTCCTGAAGCCTTTGATTCTCAGTCTTCAATGTGAATATTTCCTTTTCCAAGTTGCATAACTTGCCCTTTGTCTCTCTCTTATAAGCAGTAAGCTCATTAACAGCTATACTCTCACGTTTTCGAATAGCAGCTAGGTGGTTCTCAAGTTCCGAGATCTGAAATGTTGGACCTCACTTCAAAATTGTTTTAAATCTTCAGTTAAAGCACATTTGAAATAAGTATGCTACACGTCCTGAGAATTCATATAAATAACTGTAAAAATTAATTGAAATGAGCATTACTAATTATTTACTAACCTTAGTCTGGTCAGCTTGTTGTGAACTAATTAAGGCTTGCTTTTCATCATCAAAAGTTATAACAGTTTCTTTATGAAGTGCATGGAGCCTTGCAATTCTTGATTCTAGGTTGGTTATTTGTTTTCGAGCCATAACAAGTTCCACTTTCTTTTGGCGAGCTTCCCAAGGAGACTCTAAAAGCACACAGGTACAAGATATTTAATTGTCTACATATATATATATATATATATATATTATATATATATATTACTATTTTCTATTGAAATCAACACTAGTGTGGACATCAGACATAAAAAATAAAATAAAGGTTTTCAAACAGAAAATAGAATACAACATATTTGTTTAGAACAGAATCAAACTTTAATGACTTTTACTCCTTTCTTAATTTCACCATTTGTATAAACTTTAGTCTAGGCGTTTACTTTATTATTCTACTTTCAAAATATTATTTTAAGACTAGTTAACTATGTATCATTAATATTGTTAAAATTCCAACATGTGAATAAAGACTCAAAAGCTAAGCAATATTTAACCTTTTGATGCAAGCGTTTCTGCTTGTTTTGTAATTTTACTAGCGTTGGGAGTGCAAAATTCGTCAACATCAATCAACTTCCTCTTGCCGTTTGCAGACTCCAGAACTTCACTCTTTAACTGTCTCGAGTAAGACGTTCTCTTGATAGTCGTGCATGCTGTAAATTCACTGAGCATTCGAGGAACGTTAAATGATTCACATTTCGAAGCACTTGCAATCGAATTACTAATATCCTCTCTGTTAAGTGAAGTTCTGTCATTCTCCATTTCTTCGAGTAACACTCTGTGAGCGACAGGTTTTGACTCTTGAGTGAACCCAAACAATGGAGAATTAGGAGAAGATGACAGTTTCCTAAATTCGTTCATGGTTTTGATTATACATGACGGCTCAAAATCTTTATCTATCTCCATTTGGAGATTGCTTTCACTTTTCAAATTCAAACACTCAATCAAAGATATCTTTATTGCAGCTTGTATCAAAACGCAAACAAGTTCCACAGATACTCTAACTAACTTGTAACCAACGAGTTTAATAAAATATACATCGGTGCTTGTGTCGAAGGTTTATATAAACGACTCAAATTTAGAAGGCTATGTCAATATATTCATTTGAAAATTTTAATGGCATAGCATTTTGTTGGTTTTTCCGTTAGTTTTAGATTCACTAATTGAAATAATGTGACAAATAAGACATTTGAGGAAAGGAACTGATTTAAATAAATGTTTCGGTCAGCATTCATGACAGTAAACGTTACTCAAGATCATAATTTTAGTCAAGCAATGGAGACAATCTGTTTCGGGTTCTAGAAAAATAAATACGTTCCCCTTTAAAACTATAAAATAAAAATCATTACATTAAAACAGAAGAACCTAAAACATACTATATTTAATTCAACACGCGTAGAAAATCATGTTCGGTAATTAACTGCCTGATCAGTGGCGGTTCGTGAGTTTTGTAAGTTACGCGATACATCACCCCAAACAACAACTGTGTAACTATGTAAATAATAATAATAATACAACAGCTTTAGTGTTACCATCACTCAGAGGTAAATGACCCAACCCGTAATTCTGCCTAAAAAATGGAGTTCATTTTACTAACTAGATTCATTTGGTCTTTTCTAGAAATTAATATAAGCGCATCATCACTTTTTAACCCAAAGGTGCTCGTAAACGAGCAACAAAAATTCTACATTGCCGGCAATATTTTCGGAAACTATGGACCCGCAAAATTTCCGGCAAGTATGGTCGTGTAATATGTTCCCAGCCATACATCTGTATATCCCGGTATTATTTCGGCCACAGTGTAGCCCGATCATTTCCTGCTTACTTGTAGTAATGGCCGTAAATGAAGTGCTTATTAGCAAAGTATTAAATGTGATAATGTGTAATTAAAGAAGAGAAGAACCTAGATTCGACCTTATGTAAACAAACGAGAATCACTTCACAATTTAGCAACTAATTAATTCTTGGCAATTATTTATTTTAAAACTTCAACAGAATGACTTGGAAAGCAATACCGATAACTACAATCACCCTTCGATTCTTGGCGACAGAATACTCCTATAAATCAAATTTAATTTGATACGCCGTCCCCGTACGGTGCTGCTCCTCTGTATCATAACACGGACGTATATCTGTATGTGCTAAATTGAAATGAACATGGTGAGGAGGCAGTTTGTTGTGGTTCAAGTTAAACGGAATTCTGCTTACGCGCATTTCTCATTCCAGACGGATCTTGCCGCGGGTAGCACAGAGACAGTCAGCTAGCTGGCTGCATTAACAGGAGAGATCCCTTGCAAGAATGTCATTTTAACGTCTTATATATATATATATATATATCATTATTAAACAATTTATTTGATACATAAATGCACCTTTTTTATCCATTATTCATAGTGTTAGTAGCAGTGTTGGCTATATCTATATATGGAGTGATAGGCTACACGAGGATTATTCACTTTGATGGGTCTCCCCTTTATGAAGGGTTGGAAAGAATGGAAGCAAAAGGAACGCCAATTAAGCCAGGAGTAACTAAGGATCCTACTCAGCATTTGCCTAAATATCATACAGTGAAAACTCTAGAGAAACTAGTATTGGGTACGTTGGGCTCTAGGTACTTGTCCCACACCATTCTGATAATGAGATCAGGTTAAGTAGTGCGGACACAACTTACTTTACTATATGCCTCAACCAGACTTTGGGACAAGCTGATCGAATGCAAACAACGCTTACTGTATACCCAACATCTGATCAATGTGTAAAACAATTTTGTTATATGAAAATAAAAAGAAACATTTTACAGCAAAATTTTGCCGATATAAAAAAAGATTCTTTTTTAAAATAATATTGCTTGTCCCATAATGAGTTATTCTTTCTTTCCCTGATATTTTATCATCTCGCATAAACTTTTTTTTTATTGTTTCCGATTCAAAGTTTTTCATAGTACCAGATTTCAAGTTTCTATTCTTCTCATTCAGATTCAAACTGTCCAAGTTTAATTTAGTGCATCATCTAATACTAAAACATTTTAAGAAAAAGAACATAATTAAGAGTTGAAAACTGTTAGATTTATTTTCCATAAGATTACTATCACAGAAAGAACTTATCCAAGGAAAACTTTCTTTCGAAACATTGCAATTTGTTCAGTTCTTCAACAGTCTTAGAATATATTCTAATATTTAATTTAGTTATTTTCTAATGAAGGGTTTCATGTTGTATGTCATTAACAAGTAGTTCTAAGGATTCCAAACAGGTGAATACATTAAAAACATTTTGACAGTGGTCACTGCCAGCATGTTCAAGTGAAGTTCAGTGACTTGTCAAAACGTTATTTCAATGTATTCACCTTGTTTAAATTTTCTATTTTACTATCAAGTATATGAATGAAGTGCATTTTATAAATTTTACGAATGGCACATTCTATCCCTTATTAAAACTATTTGGTACACAGTTTAAGAAAATTCTATTTATATTATCTTTAAATTGCCCACCAATAAAGCTACATTAAATAAAATTTGTTATTATAGATTATGACAGGAATCACATACTTTCTCAATTTCGTAGTCTTTAATGTAAGAGAAAACAATCTAGTATTCTTTCCAATTAAGGAATTAGAAATTGAGTGAGTTATTTTTGGGTTGTGGATTCTTAGACAATAGATTAAAAATGTATTCATAACCACAGGCTTCAAGAAAGTTACCTCATTGTCCATTATTAAACAATTTATTGTATTAATTTATACATAAATGAAAATTTCAAATTTAAATGTGTAGTTTGATTATTCAAGAGTATGAAATGTAAACATAGCAATAATTCACAGTCTGTGCACACAGATACAACAATATTTCTGGTGTTATATCTTATTATGAAATACATAAAAAGGTTTTTTAAGCAACAAGTTTCAAAAATCCTTAATTAAGAAGTATCACACATATCATAAATATAGGTAATTTTATAACCGTACCATTAGAAAACCGTGACAATAGCTATAGCTTTCACAATCCAAGAGTGGCAATTCTAGATATACACGTATAAAAGTAAAATTTCCCTTATTATTCTTTTCAATACAACAGCTAATTAAAAATGTTATAAAGAACTTTAGGTATTCATCAATAATATTTATAATACACTCACAGTGCACTTTCACAGGGGAAACATAAAAAAGGTACATAACAGTAATGGAATATTAAATGTACTTTTATGTGACAGCATACTTTTAAGTGTACACAACTTAAGCTTGTACGTATGTTTCAAGGGGGAAAAATCAGCAAAGAAGAATTGTATGAAAAGGAGTTCATCAAGGAAATTAAGTACTGAAACCAATGTGAACGAGCAACTCTACGTTGGCATTTCACATATCAGTAAAAAATAATAATACTAAACTTGAATACAGGTTCAAAAAAACTCCCAAAATACAATTATAATGCAATACTGAATCTTATATTTGAAACAAAACTATTACAGTCAAATACAGACAAATGGTAAGGATAGTAAAGTACATGTGTAGCTGGTTTATGTTATGATAGTTGCAGTTCATTATGGATAGAGTTTAATTGTTTTATCTCATGCCGAAGGAAAGAATGAGTTCATTCAAAATATCTTAATTTTCTCTCCATGGTTGATTACAACTATCATCCTCATGTAAGTCAAGATCTATCTTTCCAATCCTGATGAACCATTTACATATTATTGATAAGTTGAAGGTTTACTTGATAGTGTCTTATTAGACAAATAGGTAATAATAATAAATACTCCAGAAGAGGTTTCACACAATATTCTAGCTGCTTGATGAGTATTAACACATACAGAGGGTCCAGAGTTGGGCCTATCACATTTCACAAAGCAGCCGTTTTATATATAAAAAAAAATAGGGAAAGAAGAGGCAATAGCTAAAAGAAATATCACGTTGCATCTGCTGATATTTGTGATGTGTTTGTGTACAAGTGTCCACTGTGGCAGACTAGGGGAGTGACAATGAGCCTCAATATGAGGCATACAAACTAAGACCACACAAGCAAATAATAGTAACAATTATAACAAAAAATACTCCAATGAGACAGCAAGAGCCATAATATATATATATGAATAAAATATAGTATGTATGCAAATATGAAATGATGAGATGAAACAAGTTACATTTTTGTGACAAATAATGCCACTATTCCAACTGTTTACAGAAATTTTAAACAACTTGACCATCTGCTACACTAAATCCACATTTTTTCTTTCCGCATCAAAATATATTTTTTGTATATAAATTTCACATTGCACTTACAACAACGGTACAACAAGTGTTCCAGCAGCTGCTGAAGCTCAGCAATTATAAATTTGAAGCAAAAGCCTGAATTAGAACCTTTGTCTTGATTTGTAACAATTTGAAATATTGGGGGAAAATATATGTATATATATATTTTACATTTGAGAGTACAATTATGGTCCACGAGACTGAATTTAACATATATATAATGGTCAATCAATATCTGGCTTCAACCTTAAAATATACAACAGCAAAGGTATGTTCACTCCTTTGTCATTTTTTGGAGTGACACAAACTTTTCTCTCACATAAATACAATTACCTTAAATCCCATTACCACAATCATCAATGTTCCTATAAAACTTGGCAGGTTAAAGTTACTAATAAATCTGACATAACAAACTTAATTAACATATGATTATGGCAACACATTTACAAGTAAATAATCATAATTTTCGACAAAAAGTGCGCTTGTAAATTAAATAGGAAAATAAAAATGAGAAAAGTGAAATCCTATTACCATTATAAGTACACAAAATAAAACCAATATTAAATGTAGTCATACTGGTAGTATAAATCACATCTGGAGTTTCATTACTTAACTTTCTTATTTGTAACAATGGCTTTTAATTCCATGTACTGATAAAAACTATTGGAATGTTAGAAAATAAGATAAATATTTTTGCAGCTTTAAATCAAATTGACAAATATATAAAAATTTAGTTGATTGGCTCAATACAAGAAGTCTACTAACTTCATAGTTCATTATAAATTCAATTTGAAAACACTGATACCAGCCAGATGAATTTTACTTCTCCTACAAGGTCAACCTCACACAATATTTGTGAACTAATGATCATGTAGCAAACTTATCCCTTACTTTACCCATCCTCAGACCTTTAAGATGATGAGCTAATGTCATGTTGATTTAACTTCATGTTGACATGTGATGATTGTTTTAATGACGTCTAAAAAAATACCACATCATGAAGGAAGTGGCGATATTTTGAAAGAGGCACCGTTGGTGCTTAGTGTCAATTTGCTAATGCATAGTTGATAACATTGTAGCATACAACATATTTCATAAATATACATCACATAAAAATGATAAAGACACACAAAATTCTTAAATTGTATCCATGATACAAGAAAGAAAAATTTCACTATCATCTGATGATGAGCATGAAGATGGTGGCTTGTCTTAAGAACAGTAACAAAATATGTTTCAAATGTAATTACAAGTTTTTCTTGGGTGCAAGAAAGATTAATAATTATGATGATGAACTTACATTGTAAAAATGAAAATTTATATATAAAAGTAGTTTTCTTGCATCCCTTGTTGGGTTAAGACAGCAACATTTTGACAAGACTTTAATGTCATTTTCAGGTGCAGTGAACAATTTAATGAACGTGGGTTGCTTGCTAGTTAATTGTCCTGTTCCTCTGGCAAACGGCTATGTCTACTCTAATTTTTAAAATCCAGTTGTTTTTCTCGTCTCAATAAACATATTATCACCGAAAATGTTCTTCAAGTAGATGAGCTTTGTACCTGAAGATGACAGTCGTCAAAATGTTGTGACTTATCTCCACATTGACCAGCGCTGAAATCGAAAGGTTTTTGTCTTAATACTTCACAGAGAATCACCAATCAATCAATGCTGAACCACCGGATCAGGGTCGGCTCAGCTAAATTGTTTTTGACAGTATAATCATTAAGTATTTCGATGTCTGGTGATAATTAGTACTGCAGCCACCATTTCAAAAAATCGCCACTCCCGGTGCATCAAAGCAGTCCTTCCCCATCCCGTGTTCGAGCTGCGTTCACACGGTGATGGGAGCGCGGACCTCCTTGTTGACGACGTAGAAACGGTGCTTGTGGCCGAAGAGCCCCCAGACGACGGCGAGGTTCTCGATGAGGATGTTGAAGGGGATGGTGGAGAGTGCGCCGCAGATGCACATGAGGAAGCGCAGCAGGCCGAAGCGGTACAGCGAGAAGGACTTGACGACCCCGAAGACGTACATGTATATGTTGACTGCGCCGATGAAGGCGCACGCGAAGTCCATGAGCGGCGGGCAAGGGATGGGGCAGAGGGCGGCCAACACCACGTTAGACGTGGACAGCGGCAGGGTGACCCACGAGTAGCAGGACACGGCCAGCAGCAGCTTGTTCTTCAGCGGGATAGCCCGGGAGTGGACCACGAGCAAGATGCCCTGGATCCAGCGTTTGCGCTGCTGCACGAAGTCACACAGAGAGAAGGGGGACTTCTCCCACATCTCGCCCTCCACGAAGTTGAAGGAGAAGCCCTCCTTGTAGGCGCGCATGGCAAAGTAGCAGTCCTCAGCCACGGAGCCGTCGGGTCCGTTGTCGAAAGACACCTTCCGCTCAGCCCCCAGCTGCGGAAGAGGAAAAAATAAATTTACTCATGAGTGGCATCTTCAACACCACAATATTACATAAAAAAGGGTGAAACAGTGTCTTGACACTTCGAGACTATTCGCCATTTTAAAACTTTTGCTGCATTGAGTCCAGAGTAGACTTGACGAAATTCTACTCTTCTTACATTTACTTTCGTTTCTTCTACAGGGTGAATGGACGTATTTCTTTTTTATAAATCTAGTTCCAATTTCAGTGTTACTGCCATTCCAGTAAATTGTAATCCCTCTTACAACTTAATTTTGAACCTCTTTTCTTTTCATAATTGGTCGCTGTTCAGCCTTTCAACACCCGAAGAAAATATTTATCTTTTTGTGAATGTTTTGATCATATTGAAAGTAATTATGTGGATACGTTAAGAAATTTATGCAACCAACCACCATAAGACATTCCTTACAGACCACGAACCCTGATGTAAGTAGTGGTGAGAAGAACCCACCCTAAGGAGCTTAGTCTTTTCCTAAGGTTTCAAAGTGTCGACCATGACCCGGAAATCTTCCACCGATTACGACTCTCCTGGGTCAGACCACAGTCGTCCTGTTATGAGTCAAAATTCATTTAAGGCGTCAATGTAAGGTGACTTTAAAATCAAGGCGAGATGATTATTCGGCTAATCAAGTAAAATCTAATTGGTCGTAAAACAATAAGAAAACGTACTCGAAACGTCATTCTTGCCATTTCGTTTAAGCACGAATTTGTCGTAAAAAATTATTGTAAACATATAATTTGTATTGAAATTTAAAGTAATGTGTTTCGTTTTCTCAATCTTCACATTATCTTTAAATATTAAGTATGGAACCTCATAAAAATCACAATTATTTTCCGAGATTGCGTACCTGAGAAAGAGTCTTCAAGGAAAAAACAGGCAAGTCAGACCATCGGTCACGTCAACAATTTAATTGTGCAAATATTTATTAACTTTCCTCCAATAGATTCCAGCCAACGTATCACAGATAAATGACACATTGTTTATCGGTTTTTAACCTTATTATCGCACCTGAGTAAAAAGGCACAGAAGGTCAAGAAGAGTGCGATTGTACCTGAATTCTTCTGCGTTCAGATTTACAAACTAAGTATTTATAAGAAGACACTTATTGTGCTAAAGATAACAACGGCGAATAAGTATTTCAATTAATAGGAGAACGAGCAAAATTTATCTTGTTTGAATCGTAAACACAGACAAAAAGGAAAGAGAATACCTTGAAAGCTTAGAAAACAAACAAAGACGGGTAGATGAAAATGGATCCATATTGAGAAACATTGAAGAACAAATGAGTAAGATGAATGAAAGGAGAGAAAATAACCACTCCGACAATATTCGACTAAATGGAGAGAGAATTATCGGAGCATGATTTTTGACCTGCTCCCAGACAGTATACTTGAGATTAATTCAATAATCTCATTCTACATATGAAAGGGTGACAGATTTATATTCTGAATCTCCTTCCGTGTCTTGCCACAGAATGACTGCCATATTTAATTTTGAAAACACTGCCCCACGGAACTTGCCACATTGTTAGTGATATGCAGCCATATCTGGTAGATAAAGACCACAAAACTTGAGCCTTTCGGCATAGTATTCTGCTAACCCAATTCCAATGGTTAAGAACCATTTTTGTATGCCTCGGTATGGCGTATACACCGGCGATTTTTATTTCCTTGAAATTCAATGCACGTCGGAGTTCGTCACTTGGTTTGTACTGCCTGCCATTTTGTATCACCTGACGAAAGAACAAGGATTGCAGAAGCGTTGTGTGGTGTTTATTATATATTTTTCTGTTAACTACCAACTTCTTTAAGTTATTAGTCGTACAACATTGATCTCATATATAAATCCACGAATTATTTATTACAAAAAACTGTAAAGATGATATCAACAATTTACGTAAACATAATGTGATGTACAAAATTTCTTCAAAGACTGTAGTGTTTGTTAGCACCCAAAAAGGCGTTAAAAATCCGTCTCAAAAGAACATGTTTCTAATTTAAAACATTCATTTCGCTTCTTAGAACGAATAGCTATTCGTTCTTCATTTCGCACAAACGATATCGACTGATCCGTAGTTTGGATTGGAATAACTTTACTAAATTCTGGAATAAAATATTATACTGCACATAAATCCAATTTTATATCAATAATACATAAAATACATTAAAACTGGCACACTCAATTCAAGCATAATTTATTACTCAATATATTGTTCTCGGAGTTCAACCGGGTTTTGCATAATTGTAGAACGCAACGTTTCGACGACTAAAAGCTCTGTCGTCATCGCCTAGAAGATGACGACAGAGCTTTTAGTCGTCGAAACGTTGCGTTCTACAATTATGCAAAACCCGGTTGAACTCCGAGAACAATATATTGAACAACTGCACCGGGAAAGGCTTCAATCTTTGATAATTTATTACTGTATTCTTAAATAACCTCTTTGGTCTCCTCTTCCTGTTTATATCTTTGTTCTGGTTAACTTAGAAAAACCTGGTGAGGTCCACAGATTGCGGAAGAAATGTAGTGTTATCGTAAGTAATTTTGTTTATATATAATTAGCTTTTTATTTATAAATAATAACCAAATTAGTCACAAAATGTAGTTAATATTTTTTATCCGCCATTTATTATCTTGATAGTCATTTTGTGTAATTCTTTATAAATATAAAAGTCTCTATAGTAAAGTGTTAAAAAGAAAATATAATTTGTTTTTAGTTGACTCCTTAGCCATTACATGTTATTAATTTTTAATGTCAGTTACAACAAACGTTAGAAATTTTTGAGAATAATTTATCTAATTACATATGATATTGAACCGTGTAAAATTCAAAACGGCATTTATTTGTTTGTAATTTAAATAATATTTACGAAACATAAGCATACAGGAAAAATCTAATATCAGACAGGTTAAAAATCGATAAATGAACAAAGGAATATCAATACAAATGTAGATTATTATTTTCCGGGTTCTGAGAAAGTCTTCAAGGAAAAAACAGGCAAGTCAGACTATCGGTCACGTCAGCAATTTAATAGTGCAAATATTTATTAACTTTCCTCCAATAGATTCCAGCCAACGTCTCACAGATAAATGGCACATTTTTTTATCGGTTTTTAACCTTATTATCGCACCTGAGTAAAAAGGTACAGAAGGTCAAGAAGAGTGCGATTGTACCTGAATTCTTCTGCGTTCAGATTAAATAAAGAGGCGCAACCTGAGAGACAGTTTTCCTGGTGATCAGTTTGGGAAAGACGGCTTCTAACCCTTTAACGTTTTAAGGTTAGAGGTTCTGTTTCTGCCGTGCCTCTAAATATTTTGTGTTGATCCGAGTATCCATTACGTATGAAGGTAAAGCATTTTCAAGTGTTTATTGCGTTAAAGTCACTTGACAATGGCCGGGGTTTTTATTATCTTCGTCCTTGCATCGGTTTCCCACTTGAGCTCTCTCACTATATTCCAATTTAATGTTTCTTGTCACGCCGTGCCTGGAAAATATTACCGAGAAGGTATTGCGTCAAAGCGAAGATTATCGCGATGAGTGGGTTTTATTGATATTATTAGTAAGGGCTATCTTTCCTTGTGTCTCACTGAAGTTACGCAGATACAGCATCTCTCTCTCTCTCTCTCTCTCCCACACACACACTTCAATGGCTTTATCACAGTATTGTTTCGCTTCTTAGAACGAATAGCTCTTCGTTCTTCAACATAAAAATCTTTTGAAAATATATAATAAGTCTGAGTTCGTTTAAAATAATAACGAACTAGCCAACAAACAGAAAAAATTAAGTGATAAAATAAATACCACTCAACGTTTCTCCTCTCCTTGTTGCCTTCATCAGGTGTCGTCTGGGTTGAGCCGCCTGTCGTTCTTACTATTTTCAACCCCCTGATGAAAGCAAAAACGTTGTGCGGTATTTATTTTATCACTTAATTTTGACCACTGGCGGTTTCTTTAAATATTTAAATTAAAAATAAGTTTTACTAATGAGTGAAGTCGTATAAACGGCGATCGTGGCCATGGATGCGTCACCATAACACATTTATGATTCCTACACATCAAACCACCCTGCTTAATTAGTTTTACACGAAGTCGAAACTCAATAAAGTATTTCTTTACGCTCCGCGGTTTGAAACCAGACTTATTTGATGAGAAATAACGCCTCAACATGTCTAGTTTCTTCGCTCTCATATACTTGCGTCAGTATAAATTAAGAAAATTATTGGTAGTTCAAACCAATGTCGACTCTATAAATAATAGTTACGCTTTAAGTACGACTGATTTGAAATTTTCATATTTATATTGTAATGATCATGTCTCGCCGTTACTAACAATTTGGATAATTATATATTTAATTTAAATTTAATGGCGTTTCAAAGTGTGTTTATTGTGTGCTCGATACTAAGACAAAAGTTAAAAGTCATCGTTGGTATATTTTTGACATAATCTTTGAAGGATGGAATCCATTTTGTTTGGTAATTGAGTTTGTCTTTCTTTAGTGTTTGAAATTCGGGAATTAGCCAAATACCATCAGAGGATTCATCTAGTGGGCGTTCCTGAATCATGGATGAGTGTCAAGATATTTAAGAAGACGACAAACCACACAACCAGTAAGAAAAATAATATAAAATTTATTTTCACAAGTTAGTATTCTCTCGTAATGTACCTTCATAATTCTCTTACATATACAGCTGGGTTATCCTTATTTTTTAATAGGAAATCTCAAACTACCACGTTCAGTATAATAAAAAAAAGAGAGAGATCTCATTTAAAATATTTTTGCAGCAAAATTTCGTTCACATTAATGTTATTACAAATATTCTTGTTGAAGTTAATGTGTTCATTTTTTGTCTAAATTGTTTGCTAACTTTGTTAGTAATTTTGTATGTGTAGTTAAAACATTTGTAAAATTCGCTGTCGTTAAATCACTTAGAACCAGCTGTGAATGGTGTGACGTCAGAAATGAACAGCTGTCGGAGTGTTGGAACTGGAGCACTGAATTTTTCCATCTTGATTATTAATCACAAAGTCAATTATTAAAATATTTCGTTAAAGGCTCATGGCAAAATTTTATTTTCATGCTTTTCATGTTTTGAGCAATCATATTACATAGGCACATTGTTATTAAACAGTTAATTAAAATCTGGAGACTTGGGGGTCATCTTGTCGTTGACTACCATGCAGTTATAATTTGATCCAACTGATAAACCACTGACAACTATAACTAAGCTTGCAAAAACCAATTTGTGCCGATGTGACTAACCCCCCCCCCCCCCCCGATTGATGGAGGACATTAAATTCAAAATATGAATCCGGATAAATTTATGGCTCCTAGTTTCTTGTCCTCTGTACATATTTGTTTCGTTCGTTTTTCATGGACAATTATAATCCACCTTTTCTAGTCTGAAAATGAAATAAAAAATGCCTATAATATTTTCTCTTCACATAATGCCCTAGACTCACCCTCCCTTCTTCACGATCACTCTGTGTGTGTGTGTGTGTGTATTAAATGTCCTATCCAATATTTTATATGCAGAGTCCAAAATTCGCGAAAGTTTACTTCTGCAAATTTATTTTGTAGATGAAAGATACAATTATTTTCCCTTCCGAGCATTCGCGTCTAGCGTTTAAGTAAAGGAAAATGTTTATCTTCAATATAATATTTCCTGAAGTGAAAACTGTGAAGACGTTTCCAATCCGTAGTCGTCCTACTTTTGAATCAACCGGCATTTCAAGTAATGAGGAGCAACTACCTACATTTTATAATTAAAAATAGATAAGATTACGATAACATTCCGACTACCCTCTCGAGAATCCAGGCTACAAGGATGTTCGAGTAGGGATACGTGATATTCTTCTACTTCGATAACAGATCAATCGAAGCATTCCAAAGTCCAACAACATTTTGTCCAGAAGCAAAACAAAAAGTATTATAATTTAATTGTAAGGCAGTTAAGCTTTTCTTTGTATTTATATGACGCACTCCTGATCTTACATTTTTACATAATAATATATATACGCCACTAAAAATGAGGTATTTAATTCGTTGCGTGAGACAGTGACGTCTACAGATATGATTTTTTTTTTATCCAAGCACACCTGACAGCATGTCACGTGGAGATAGAAGATTTCCAGATATGGTCACGTCAATCGAGCCACACACCAATGATACGTGAACATCGAGGGCTTTCATGTTTACGTAAACACACAAGTAACGAAAACCTCACAGATAATCATCAGCACTTCGTGACGTACGACTGAATCATAAATTTACCCTCTCGAAACAAGACGAGGTAAAGTCGAGCCTCAAGACTTCTTGACCTCAATAGCACGTAATCTACACGAAAAGGGGACAGACACAGTCATCACAATGATAATAACGGAGAAAGGAAAATAAAATACATTATTACGAGTATGAAAAATTAATGAGACCTGAAAACTTTGCACATTGTACCTGTTGTTTTTTTTCCTCAGCATAATTTCAACAGATTATAATGTGCAACGGAGTAAAATACTTTGAAAAATTATTTGTGACCAATTATAAAAGATAAAATATTCTAATTAAAAAAAAGTTAAACATTTGGATGTGAGGGAGTAAATAGGCAGGAAAGAGTCTGAAAGACACAACGGCCAGACCGATTGGAAAAGAAAAGGCGCCCAGGTTTTAAGGTTATCGTCGATAAGTGTCCTTGATGTCACTGATATCCACATTGTCACACACTGATACACGATAAATGTAACTTGAAAAAAAAAAAATTGCAAAACGTGAAATCCATGTCAGATGTGGGATTAATTAAGGGAAATTTATCACAGCTTCTTCAGGAAGCGAGATGTTATTGGGACGGAAATCAAGAGCGTAATCGAGCAACTTCTAGTTTAATTTACTAGGCAGCGGGTAAGCAGTCACCTGGACGTCCGAAGGTGGAATTTTTAAACATTGATCACAGCCACAATACGGGCAGTTGCTAATCAGGACACACGACTACATTGGGCAAGAAAATATGGAAGAGTTCGACAGGAGACCGAGATCCTTCTTGTTACTGAAGAGAACATTTTTGGAAAAAACAGTTATGAAACAGCGACCGTCGTCTTCTTTATAAATGTCTTCCCAGTCATCTATGCTAAGGTTACAGATATGTCCACTCGGATGTGAGTGGGCAAGTGGCTAGAATTGGTGAAGACAATAATTCATTCAGTTAATTCACGTATGATCGATCCTTCCAATTTGTAGACGAGTCACACACCACGATTGGACACTCATTCCCGAAAGGAATTTGAGGATGTTTCAAAGTCCATTACTTTCAGAATATTATTAAAGCCGGTCGGATGAGATGAACCTAGTAATTGGTTATGGTCATCAATGCACATGTTGGGATTCTGTATGTTACTACAGTGAGAGAATTAAAATAAATCAGCGCCATTATACTTCCAACCTTATCCAACCCCACCAAACATGTAATGGACAGGGCAGCCGCCTGGTCGAGGCTGATAAGCTCAATGGCTTGTCCGAAGCTGATAACACATTAGAAAAACTGGTGTGGCGGGGCCTATTTTCAGTAGACATTTCTGCCTGGGAAACCCGTCGAGGAAAAAGTTATTAAGGGTAGACTACAACAAAAAAAATTTTCGCAGATCAACGATAATTTTGATCTTATGAATTTCAACAATGATTGGATTGAGGGGTAGTTGAAATAAAGACACTTTTACTTTTTAACTGCAGAGAAGAGCAAATATTCGGTCACACTGAAATAACAGACACTAGCCTCACTTTGGGGGTAAGGTTCACGTAAATGAAAATAGTTTTTTGTGTATGGGAGGATGAAATGAAAAAAATATATGAAAATAATTAACGTCTGATAGAAAATAATGAATAAGAAAGATAGCCAATACAGACAAAAAAAGGGTAATATAAATACCATACAAAGTTTCTGGGATCCTTGTTCCTTTAGTCAGGTGCTAAGAAGAGCGTAGAGGAACACAACTGCACTGGTCAGTTGACAACACTCAAAAACGACATGTAGACATTGACACCAGGTACAATTCCAGCCTCATTCCAGAGATGCTTCACATTAAATCCAACATCACTGCTATTAATGTACAAACATACACTATTAAACTCAATAATTGCTATGATCCCTTATTATTACGCTAAACCTTGTTTTCCCATTGTCGTTGCTCCCTTATTGTTACGGCACCCCTTCAACTCTCCCATTGTCGTTGCGTTTTCGTCGAAAAAAAAATAAGTATTCCACTTGTATTTTGGTAAAGTTAATTTAATTTTCATAGTAATATTGTTCAATTTTGAGAGAAATATTTTTCGACTGATTTGGAGGTGAATCCTGAGGCAATGAGAATTTGGAAGACATTAGACTAATTTGAACAGTCGTATCGAGCGTTACTTTTCCTCGATGCATTACCTTTCTGGGAAATTCCCCGTTAAACGCGTTCTGAATAAATTTAAATATAACGAGACTGTCCGCAACAGTATTGTATTGAGACAGGAAAAACAAAACAGCCAGAAATGCAAACCATCGGTTGTTTTGTTGTGGTAATCGTGTCCGCGTTCCTTCCATCGAGGAAAAGGACTATCTGAATTTCTGAACAGTAAACTAGATTACGATAGATATTGTAGAGTTGTGTGTATATAGAAATATGAAAGAACCTTAGTGAAATTTGGCCACGAGCCGACGAGGAAACGACAAGGTCTCGAGGACAACGAATGGACATTCTGCGAATTTTAACAAAACATCCATTGAGTTGCATTCAAAGTAGAGGCCACTCTTGTGTCGGCGAATAACGAATACCGCATCTGGAAGTCACTTTCACCGGCGTACGACCTTTCAGCTCCATTTGCGAATTCTCTTTGACGGCTTCAATGGGCTTAAAAGGTTTTACTCGAAGCGGTAAATTGAGATCAGTGGAACAACACATATTACTAGTTAAATCATATCTTGCTCTAACATTCGTTCATGTCAAAAAAAGAGGAATAAATAGATATTTTGGAGACGAACTACTTACAATTCGAATCATAAACAACAATCCCATCAATTTAATTAATACGATATTAAAGGCCGCACTGGATCAGGAGAGAAATGAGTATACACTATAACAACTAGTATAGACTAGAACTGATAACGATTTAGAAAAGTTAGTACAATAACTCGAAACAAAAGGAGAAAAAAAATAAAGTTGACTTTTTAAGGAATTTTCCAAATAAAAAATTGACAAAATAACATCAAAGAATTATATTAATAAGTAAACAAAATAAAAAAACAGGTCATAGATTTTTTTGGTCTACCCTATTCAAAGCTAAAATTTTCGTATATTCATCGTTGCAGATTTTTTCCTGCAATTTGTTCATTACACCACAAGAAAAAAAACACTAAAAGAAAATGGTGGTTAAAATGATGATCTAAAAGTTGCAGTGTTATTATACAGGATGTGAAATAGTGATGAACGAAATATGGACAAAGTTTGCTCTGAACTGGAACCGAATAGAGTGATGAAAAGTACTGCCACGTGAAATTTCTCATCCTGACACAGAGATGGCGCTAGTAGGTACAAGCGGCGATTAGTTTTATCTGTCACAGTGCAAAATATTTAAACTGTTTGATTGTTGTAATGAAGATAAGTGAGCGAGTGTAGGGGTTGCGTGTAAAATTGATACTCCAGCCTTAATCAAATACTCTGTTAAGAAGATTTAATCCTACAGCAACAAAATTGGATTATTCGCCAACGTTTTCAAGGATGAAGAAGCAAGTAGCTGAATAAGAACTCTGTCGTGACTTTATTTTAGACTATGAGCATCCAGCAAACACTGAGGCGGAGGAAAAACTATCGGAGATCTGCAGTGTTGAATGATCGTCGGCTGAGATTGCAAATATGTCAGTAGATCTTCTCCACAAAATTTTATGAGAACATTTGGGCACTACGAGAAAGTTTAAGCGACTGATGACGCGTTTATTAGCCGTCAACATGAAACGCACGTGAATAGACATTTCTCGACTGTGTTTGGTTCTTTCTAAACGCAGTTCAACCGAATTGTTGTGACGTTCTATTATTGACGAACAACAATCCAACCAATTGGAAGTGTTGCGAAGATGGCGGGAAAATCTTTGGCCACTGAATTTTGGGATGCTCATTTCGTGGCTCCCATACACTATCTGAAAAAAAACAGTGGCAAAACGATCCTCTGAGATCATTGCTGGAGCAATCGAAGACAGGTATACGTATACATCTCACCACGACAAAGAATCCATCATCAGTTATCCGTTAAACTTCCAGAATTGCGCTTCGAAATTGCTTCCATTTGCACCATATTCCACAGATTTAGATCCAAGCGGTTATTCCCCGTCACCGAATCTAACCAATGGGATTTCTGGACGAAGATTTGTTTTGAATGTAGAAGTCACATATATTTTCCGGCGTTTATAAGACTAAGGTTTATAATGAAGATATCAACATGCTGCAAACGCGAAGGGCGCTACTGATTTGAAAGGAGACGCCCTGATCCGTCCTGGCACTTCAACCAAGACACGTGAACAGAAGAGTATGTAACCTGAAAAAAAGAAGAGCTGGCTACAGGCAGCTTCAAAACAACTGTGACATTAACGACCATCAATATTCAAAAGCGAAATAAATTCTGAGAAACAGAGGGGAGAAAACAGGCGTGGTCCACGGAGGAGCGAATTCTAATATCGAACGACCTACTTATGCACAGACACGCAGAGGAATCGATATGAAGAGAGAGAGAGAGAGAAAGGCTTTGCCCGGCGCCATGACACGCGTCACGCAGATAATTCAGATTTACGGCAATTCCTTTAAATCTCAAATGACGCAATTAACAGACGTCCATTGTTTTCCACATGACGAGACATTCTTCTAAGTCCAAAGCATCTCGTGGCTCTGCGTTTAAGTCCACCGTGACTCATTAAGACTATTCGGTCTGCTGAAGAGATACTGGGAGATTAAGACGCAACAGAAAAATAATATCCTAATTAGATAAAGAACTAGCCAATAAACAAACAAAATTAACTGATAAAATAAGTACAAGTTTTTTCCTCCTTGTTCGTTTCGTCTGGTGAAACAAAATCACAAGAGTCACAAAAAAAACGAAACACGAACTCAAATTAATTTTTCGGAGGCTCCAATTAATTCATTTGGAATAAAAGGGAAAATAACACGGAAATTAGAGTTTAAAATAGGCTCAAAACTGAGGAGAGGTAAAACTTTCCTCAGATATTTTTGTGTATAATTTCAACCACTTTCGGCACGATAATGATATAATGCCAAAAGAACCGAGATTGGAGTCAAATCTGGGGTTATGGATGTCGCTGAGTGTAATTATGACAACACGAGCAACGCTGACACTCAGCGAGTAATATTGCAGATATATACTATTTATTCAATGCTTCTAATTGGTATGAGTTAATATTTAATTTAAGAACAGCTTTTCCAAGGGTATATTGTTTGGGGTTTAATAGCTTCAAATTTTAATATTGTTTCTGTTTCCTCGTCGAGCCGCCGGCTATTTCCTAGGAGTAGGTGGTCAGCTGCGGGTCCTAGTTCCAACTGTGAACTCAACTAAACAGTAGTCTCCAGGGTTACTTTGGACGGAACTAAACGAATCAAGCTTGTCCTTAATCGATTCAGATCTGTCAAGTCATTCTTGACCGAATGCATTAATTTTTTGTTATAAATATATATATACTTCCTTTCTATCTCATGACACACAGTACACTTATTGTTTCACAGTTAAATAAGAAGCTATATAGCAGATTAAGAAATGGTAAGAATGAATAAATAAATAAAACATTTCCTGGTCTACCTTTTTTTGCTATTTTATTTAATTGATATTTTACAGACGTAAAAATAAATTTTTCTCAACTTTTTTACTTTACTATAGACACGTATTTAAGGTACTCGGTAATTTTACTCACGTTTGCAAAACCGTCGTGGACAAATTAATAAAATTATGGGATCGAACCACCGTTTTCTGACACAATAAATTTGGATAACCTGTCTATAAAACCCATTTCCGGTTCAGAACGCATCTCGTAACACACTTTCCCCTGTTATCTTCTGCCGAAAGTGACGCATCGCCATTGTTTAGTGATAACAGCTCTCTCTACTACAATTTTCAGTTGATATAGTTGACGAGGCCGCGCCATTCCTTACAGCCACGTATGCAACAGGTATAGGGATAGAAACGCGAAAGAAAATATCAATCGTTGTTGAAATGAACTAAATACAAAGACCGAATAGACCAACTATGAACCAGAGACGACCATGAGATCAAAAGCAGTAACTTACGACAAACATAATCGGGACAAATGAGAAGAACTTGAGACCTAGTAGATGAGACTAAATAGACGAAAATTAGACCACAGAGACGAAGTAAAAAAAACTGTATCGCAGAGGTAAAATCAAAAAAACAATTTTATCAACGAACATGCTAAGAACTGAAGTATCCGTGGACGACGGTGTTTTGTCAAGTGGTTTTCTAAGTGAAAAAAGGAAAGCACGCGATGTGTATTTTAGTGAAGTGAAATTGTTCTGATTATTCGAACCACCTGAGTAGCCTACTCCGTTTGCAGCAGAACGGAGGTTGCTTCAGTAAATATTTGCACGTATTAACGCTCTAATGTGCAGAAGTACAAACGAGACAAGTCTCATTAAAATATAGTATAGGCCCAAGGTCGAACAAACTTTGGTTGCGACGGTTGTAATTGCTTCCCTACAGATTCAAATCCGGTGTGAGTGATCGTCCCTGGACCAGGATGAATGTCGTGTGGAAGAGAACAAATTTGAGCGACAAAATTGAAGCTCAAAATTTACTATTTTTAAACCTTGTCACGAAATATAAAACACAAACCAGATGTGCAAGAATATCGCACGAAAATATTTTTTGTGGTCTAGCAAACTAGAGACGTGTTCTTGGCAAAGAGCATAGACCCTGTCTGGAAGCTGCGATGAGGACCTTCGATAGAGGGGAATATGATGGATAAATATGATGGCGAAGGTGGTTGGACAGACAACTGAGGAGCCATATCAGAGCAGTCAGTGAGAAATGAAAGTCTCAGAGCAGAATAAGGTAGTTCACGTTTATGTTCCGCGGTACAAAGGGCTTAGAGATGACGAGGAAAAATGAAAGTAAATATTACTACGTGTTTAGTTGATTTCATAGCTGGGACTAGGACCCGCAGCCGACCACCTACTCCTAGGAAATAGCCGGCGGCTCGACGAGTAAACGGAAACAATATTAAAATTTGAAGCTATTAAATCCCAAACAATACCCTTAGAAAAGCTGTTCTTAAATTAAATATTAACTCATACCAATTAGAAGTATTGAATAAAATAGTATGTGTGTGCAATTTATTTATTACTAGCCGGGGGTCAGCGTTGCCCGTGATGTCATAAAGTCAGCGACATCCATAACCCAGGATTTGAGTCCAATCTAGGTTCTTTTGGAATTATATTATTATCGTGCCGAAAGTGGTTCAAATTATACACAAAAATATCTGGAAATACGCTATCTATCTCAATGACCTCTTTCGACGAATAAATCGGCTACCGCTGCCCTTGGGGGTTAAACAGAAAGTCATAATTAAACTCAGCGACATGCATAACCCGGGATTTGACTCCAATCTCGGTTGTTTTTGCGTTATTTTTATGTAACGCACCCCCACCACCAAGGGTTCTCCCCTCCGTTGTCGAAATGGGTCGAAATTTTACACAAAAAACATCGAGAGAGACACTATCAATCTCAATTGACCCCGAATAATATTTATCGGATACAAACATCGTCCGTTTTAGTACGTTTAAAAATTTCCATCCCCTACCACCCCCGCCCCTGGGGGTGGTAGACGTGTCATACCGTCACAGTGTTTGTTTCCGATTTGAAAGGAATAAGTACGAAATTTGGTCAAATTTGCTCCACGGGTGCAATTTGTATGCGGAACATATATATATATATATATATATATATATATATATATATATATATATATATAAATAAACAAACACTATTTATTAGACGAATATTAAAACACAATTGAGGACAAATATTAAAGTTTTATTTTGTTTATATTTTACAAGTGTTGTAGATGTTCGGTTCGAGACCTGAGGCACTTTAGTCGAGCCGCTCTTTGTTCCTATTTTGGCGGGAAGTTCCAAGGTCTCCTCTTCTGTACTGTATACAAGATCTACCGTTATCCCATCATATCCCGGAGATTTACCGGTTTCATTTCTTCGTTTTTCACGTATGACTAACACTAAGGTAACTATCAAAATAATTGAATTGATGGCGTAAACGGTTTAGCGGGCATCGAAGTCACGGTGGCTAAGATGGACGCGTAATGGGTCTCGACCTTGGGCCTTACATAAGGGATTCCAGAGGCTGAGTCACGCAAGAAGCCTTTCTTCGGCTGCAGAGCGCTCTCAACCTGGAAACGTATTCGAGCCGACTTCAGTCAAGCACGCGTTCTTATTCCCGTGTACAGCGTGGCCGAAGGAGAAGAACGGCTTCCAGGAACGGCTGGAGCCACAAATAACTGGTCGGACTCCACCATGAAGCTCACTTGACCTCGCTTGTCGGGTCAGAGCAGACGTGCAACGGAAGAGGTCCTCGTCACTTCCGCCGACCACTCCATTACCGTCGTATCTACCTGCTTAAAAGCACGTTACAAACTCATGCGGGAAAAGATTCCTCAACAACCACGAGATCTATACTCAATTAGAACTGTCATTTCCGGTTCAGAATAAACAATTGTTTTTTTTGAAGCAGCATTAAATAGTTTTATTGTGAGCCTACACCTGCACACTAACGTTTTCATTTAAAATTCGCAAGCGCTAAGTGAAGACAGTCAGCTACCAGCTGAGCTTAACTGCTCATAAGACATTCTAGAAAATGTTTTACGACGACAGAAGGAATGTTGCCCGAGAGTGGAATATTCCGCTTCTCGTCAGCACTCTCAATACAATGTAGGTTTTATTAAAAGTTGGTCCCGACTGGTCTAAAACATTTACATAAAGAATATAGTATTACATACAAATAAAACCAAGAAACTATGTAAAGGCACAAAAAAAAAGAAACACTGGAAACTTCTTAAATTTGATGATTAGCGACGGATGACCAAAAAAAAATGAATGATGGTGTTTCAATAAATATCAGCAATGAGGGAAATCCACTTTTTGAGGCAATTTCGTCTGGCACATATTCCTAGTAGAATACCCATTACATGGAAATGCGCCCTGAAATATAGATTCAAATAGCCTCATAATCATATTCAGGATGATTCGGAGAAAGGAAATTCAAGTGAAATGAAGACGTTAGGACTGGATAAAATGATACAGGGATTCACACGAGGATTTGACTACTCTAGCCTTATAATTTTTCTGGGATTGTTAATGCAACTAGTATTTCCAACGCAGATTCCATTTAAAATCTCCTATTCACGTATGTTTGGTTCTCAAGCTTGCCGTATCTGAACCTATCGGAAATACACACTCAAACCATATGACCATAGTGATAAAATTTCTTTCATGAGAAAATGCATTAAAAAAAAGGGCTGAGAAGTGGTGGGCGTGTGAACCCCTGAGGTCTGCGTTGCCAAGTGTTTTTCTTCCTGTGCGTGTCTGACACCGTAACGAGATATTTCAAGTGGCTTATCACGGCCCCATGGCGTTGCATTACAAACACTGAACTACATGAAACCTTGTGAAGCAGCAAGCAGGTCGAGTGACGCTTCACGCTTTTGTCTGGTCAGCGTTGGACCGTCTCATCGTCAACAACCTGATACCTTCTATCTCGATTCTGCCGTGTCTGCTAAGTTTCAGACAATCAGCACGGATCACGTGCTTCTACCAGATGCTTTTACTTTTCTTTTTTGGTTTGATGTGTCCATGTGGCCAGCGTCTTCAGCTCACAGTATTTCGAACATCAGACATTCCTTATTATTTAACCTTGAATTCCTGATTTTCCCTAATTCTTCTTCTTCGCTGTAACTTCCATCACTCAGTTGACAAAATCTGGATGCTTATTAAGCCAAAATTACTAGCATACAAGTTGTTCGTATCCACGCGAAGGAGCGATTTTGTAACTCTGAGGTATACGGACTGATACTGCCTTATCGGATCGTGCTTAAGATCGCTCTTGACGTCAGGCTTCTCAAAGTGGATCAATCTGACCTCTACTCCTGGTAATCCTCCGTAAAACACGTGATCTGCGTGCGCTAGCCAAAGGATTGCCTCACTCAAGATGTCGAAATACGGGATATTCCCAACAGTCCATTGTTTTTCCCTGACCATAACCAACACCATTCTAAACTTATGAAAATAAGTGGATCAGAGTTCCAATTAAAAAGCATGGTTTAAATTTTCTTTTTGAACGACTGAACGATTAACTATCCCCAATTAAAATTATTGAAGCTTCAATGTTTTTGGCTTGATTTAGAAGATTTTTAATACCACCCAACCATGGAGGACTTTGTATATTTTCTTTCGACAACAGCTCCCAATTTCCTCCCTCTCCTCCAATATTTTTTTTTCCAAATTTTAACACCATTACTCAATATTCCCATTCCTGTCTTGATCCTGCGTCCGTCATGGAAAAAAATTCTGAAATGCCGTTTGTAGGTCTGTAGACGTTGCTTTGTCGGCAACATTTCCGTATTGACACGAGACCAACAAGTTATCTTAGGTCACGGAATGATCTAGATAGAAAGCCACGAGCGCCCGGAACAAAACGTCAGTTTCTCATGATTGATTGATTGGTTGGTTGTCAGTCGATGACGAGGAATCTTCTTCGTCGCTTCCTAGTGACTTGTTTTTTTTTAATCGCGAAACATGCAAATAACCCGCACCTTGTTGGCCTTCGACCTCAAACAGGGGAACAGAATACGGGTCGAAGGGTTACAGAAGACTTACTGTAAAATACGCACAGAGGAATGCACACGAGAAAATAAAAACCATAAGTCGGAAAACATAGAAATTAATCGAGCTTATAAAAAACCGAACGGAGGGAATATTCTGTTCGAACCATGACAGGAATCACGATTACTAAGCCGTTAACTGCAATAAATTAGTCGGCATTGCGTAGAAATTTACCAGACCTATAAAAAGGTCAAGAGGTTAGCGCCATATTACACAAAATGAAGAACCGCATCGTACAATTTATGACCAAAAAAAAAATATGTCGAAGAAAGAGGTTGATTGAAGATGACCCAAATATTGAATACTAT
The DNA here is from genome assembly GCA_037074705.1 of Zhengitettix transpicula. Taxonomy (NCBI): domain Eukaryota; kingdom Metazoa; phylum Arthropoda; class Insecta; order Orthoptera; family Tetrigidae; genus Zhengitettix; species Zhengitettix transpicula. The sequence goes on from CM073593.1 coordinate 80,528,512, forward strand.
GAGCCAAAAAAATAAACGTGAAGCGTGAGTATCCCTTAACCTCCCGAATATGACGTCTATAATGAGGGTCCACTGGACAATTTTGAGATTATTGGAACACTGTCGAAAGTTAATGGTGCATCGTTGATGTGTCGTGATAACGTTCCAGGATCGATAACCAATTATTTTCACGCTTAACTTTCTATACGGGGGGTGGAGTGATACGGCACCATTTTGAGTGCGATGGTGAAATATTTCGGTAGTAATTATCTTATTTCACGCATTTTGTCTCCAGAATTATTGTGAAGGATAATTTATGATTTTAAGCTTTGTACACAGTCATGTAAAAATTTGGCTGATCCGAAATAAGTTGGACGTGTGTCGCTCAGGTCAAATAATACCAAGTATTTCTACAACATTCCAACACAAATAGCCCGTATTGAGCAAGAACGGCTGATAATGATATAACTTCAAAGTGAAAATACGACCAATCGATCAGGGTTTAAAGCCACCAAGAAGTTATCGTTGCCAAAGGGACAAAGTGCAGATATTACGACGGACGACACCAAAGTGCGAACAGCTCAATTACACGCGGTTGGCACCAGCTAGGTCGAGCCTTGAACCGAATCTCCATCGCTAAATTGGAGTCGCGACCTGCGTGAAGCACGTAGGGTCGAGACCTCCGCTGGTGCGGCCTCCCTCATGCAGGCTCTCAACGCTGCAGCATCACGAGAACAACTTGAGCAACAATCCGCGGGACAGCAACATATTAAGAGATACGGGCTATTATCTTCTTCGTTATCTGCAGCAATTTCAACCCATAACGCAGCCGCAGTCATTTAAACACACAGTGAATTAAGGGGGCATATCATTATTGATCTTCATGTTGTAAATTAATGCAATCTTCTCTCTATCTGTATTTTTAATCCTATCAACACTGGTATACATTTTTTCTGCTTTAAATCTCAATTTTTACACCAGGCCAGGAAAATGAGGCATTATCTTATATTGTAACGTACCGCCTAGCCAGCAGTCCATTATTCTTCGTCATCCTGTGCTTATCTGAATGTTTGGTTTCCTCAATACATTCAGAGTTAATTTGCGAAGTACATGCCACTTCCTTCCTCCTTTCGTATGAAATGTGTCAACCCAAAACGAAAAACTCTAGAAGTCACAACATACTCAACCATCGACTTTTGACAGCTAATAAATAAAAAACAACAGGGTTACAAATGACATCATAGAAGGAAAAAATGTATATGAAGAATAGCATAGGCCAATAATGACTCGGAATATCGACGATGACTCAAAAAAATGATATTGAATTTTCTTAATACGTTCTTGCAATTGTCGTGAGCCAGAATACTTGAAAAAAAAATCTCGCATGAATAGATCGGATATAATTGGACCAACGTTTTTTTTTTAATTCCAATAAATGGAATGTCTCAATTTAAGGTCGAGAAATATTTATTGAGCTTTTCTTTCCCATAATAAGTTACTGGATGAGCTCAATAATAAAATGATCACAATTTTGAGATAATTTTTAATTTTGTATCACATGAAGGCAAGTTTCCAATTTCCTTTTAGGTTCCGCTAAAATGACATAATCGTCTCTTGTCTTCCACTGGCAATCCTGCCCCTGCCTGATGAATATGGCACACCCACACTTGTCACGAAACCTCACTTCCTGTGGCGGGAAAAACAAACAGTCGAAAGTACTGTACATCAATCATGCAAGAATGACGCATTCAATGCTCGCTGTCACCGGTTATCGACGAATTCACCAAATCGGAAACGCGTGAATTTCGCCTGAAGTCAACACAGGTCTGAATTCCCGGAGGATTTGCGTCACTTTCGGAACTGCGTTCCGCGTCAAGGTGAGGTTGTCTTGGTTGAAGGCCACGTGTTCTGTCGTCCAAGGCGAAGCCAAACCACTGCATTGGTATCTTACCAACGCTTACAACCAGCTCCATCGGCGGATCGAGACGTCGCCAAACCATACACGAAAAATACCAAAAACATCAGGAGACGTGATCGATAAACCGAAAAGAAATCATTGCATTATCATCCCAATAAAAGCAAACGTTTGTAAATTTTCATCATAAATAGAACGATACACCGGAGAGAATTCTTAAAAATAAATTAGGTTAAAACGAAACCAAAATTGGGAAGCAGAGTGATAGTGCTTCAAGAAATAAGAGTCCCAAGTGAAGTTCAGCGTTAATTTCGAGTACCCAGCAATTATAATGACGATGCTACTATAAGAGTTGTCATGTCATAAGTGAAACAGTTAACCGCTGAACTCTCTACTCTGATGGGGTTCAGAAGTTCCATTTAGTGTTTGTAAATTATTTTATTGAAGTGTTTCAAACTCCAGGTTGCATGACTAGAATATTATAGACGGCTTCGATCACGTGATAAGGCAAAATAAACACATGTTAAAGGAATAATATAGAATGTCGATTTTCAAAACAGAATTTTTCATCACAGGGGGCTTCAGCGATTTGCAAAATCATCATTTAAAAAATATATACAGTGTCAAGATTTAAGAACAACTTGATTAAGACACTGCAGAATACAATTAAACTAACCTACGATTTTTAATAGTTTACTAACAACTTGATTAAGACACTGCAGAATACAATTAAACTAACCTACGATTTTTAATAGTTTACTAAAAACTTGATAAAATTTTAACGATAATTACCAATCAATAATTTACATTGAAAATAATTATGAAAAAAATAACTACTTACATTGAATCATGACTCGTACTCAATATGGAGATAAAATAGTCATTGAAATTAATCTCTTGAGATGTTAAGAAGCAGGCGTAGATTGAACTTCAATAATTATTAAAAATAACTACATAGAAAGACGATTAATTTAACAATACATTTGGAAAATTAAAATTTAAAAATATTTAGATAATTTTCAATTGAATCGATTGGTCTCAAAAGGAAAAAAAATTAAAACATCACGTAGGTTACATTTGAGTAATATTTAAATTTAGGTCAATTACCAAATAGAAAATGACGTAGCCAACAAACACTCAAAATTTAATGATGAAATAAATACCGCAAAACGCCGATAATAAAAGTTTATTTCAATCAATAAAAGTAATTAAAACTTAAAACAATTTGGGGGGGGGGGATATTGCAGTGTTTGAGTTAATTTACGGGTTTTTTCCTCATTGGAAATATGTGAAAAAATTAAATGAATTTTCTTCTGAGAGGAAAACAGGAAATGAGACACTTGACGCATTTGCAAACAAATCAGATTTTTTTAAATAATTGCATTCAAGGTGGACATATTGAGTTAATTTCAGTGCTGTTTATAACTAAATTAGAAATATGTTCATTGTAAAAATAATAAATAATATTCTAAGATCATCGATACACTTATCCCAATTCAATGATTGATATTATCAGCTGAACTGAGTTTAGGTTATTCCTCAGTTGATTTATAAATTAATTACAAGAATATAGATATAGAATTTAATTTATTTCTGCGACAAAACGTTAAAGTAAGAGGCAGTCATTCCAAGTCATTTTCCCCCATCTCGATTTTAATCTTAGAACGAGGTCTTCATAATAGCGACCGAATAAGTCCATTATGAAAGGTGACTGTAAAGTAGAAAGTGACGCTTATTATTACAAGAAGTTGGCGAGTGAGCACGGGAAGACGTCCCTAGGACCTGGAGACAAGGACACCAACCAAAGTTGCAGACCTTGCGGGTCCGAGAGACAAATGGAATCGCGCTGAGGTGCAGCCAGGGTCAATGTCGAGTCAATCACGGCACCAACTGATCTCAAAGACTCTGTTTCAGGCAAAGGAAATCCCCAAAGTGTTCAACGGGTTCGTAATTCGCCCTCAGAATATTTTTATTTATCGATGTTTTTATGTATCCCGGGACAGCTCTAAGAAACCGACTGACAAGTGCAGTTAAAAAACAAATGGTGTAAAGCCTGAAAATAGCTAACCTGTGAGGCAAGTTACCAAGTTTCCCCGTGTGTTTCACAAGAAGTGACGTTTCAACCGACAACGTCTTCTCTGACGTAACTTGTGGTGCCTCTTGGACACGGATCTGCACTTTTACAAGACAACTTACGTACCCTTCCAAAAATAATATTCTATTTACGTCTTCTTTCTCTTAGAATTGCCAATTTTATATCAGTAATCAGGAATGTTTTAATACAGTGTGTCCCAACGTCAACTTTTTTGTAAAATCCCATTCATTTTTTAAAAAAATAAATCAGAAGTCTATTTATGTTCATCATATTTAAAGAGTGCTAAGAATCTACTAACTTTTACTTGTATATGTGTATAACAGGTTCCATATTGTGATAAAGAATAGACCACCTGTTTTATTTTACAGAACTTACGTGCCCTACAAAATTGAATAAAAAATATTATCCATTCCCGAACGTTTAAAGTTACAGCATCTTGAAAATGTTGATCACAGTTTTCCATCAAAATTGTGTTTTCATTGTCTGGTACAGGTAATTTCTCCAAATCGACTCGTCTCCTCCATTTACCTAATTTCCTGCACCTTGTAAGTGGTAAAAATCAGGTTTTCTTTCGGGTACTGAAGCTGTACTGTTCTACTGTCGCCTGTCCTGGGGTTTTCCGCATCATTAAAAATCTCTTCCACCCGTTTAATCTCCAAGACGGACGCTCAGATTTTTTAAAAAAGTTCTGAAATAAATTTTACCCCTCTTTCTGTACTTCCACCCAAGTTTACGGGATTTATTATTTTCCCTCGGTATTTCGTGACTGTTAATACGGTTGTATCGCATTTACTGTCCTACACTGCGACAGTATTTTGATTATTACATTCCGGACCCATATTCAACAGGACCGCAACCCCCCGAAAAAAAATCACAACATAATTTCATGAAAATGAAAATCTATAAATGAGTTGTAGCGCTTGTATGGTGTTGTGATTAATGAACAACCAGTAATTCTGTCCTTAATGCGATGTCGGTGGTTGTCCTTCCAAGGCAAGTTCGTTCCGCCTGAATTCTCGACCTCAAGATTCCGCTTTTTTTTTTATCTTTGTAAATGGACGAAGTTTCCTGAGTTACGGCTCATTGAATTGTATACCGCAAGAAGGCGTTCATAATTAGACAGGAAACCTAGTACACTATCCGAAAATTTGTGAAAATTGACCATCAGCTGCTACGCCAGACTGCAGCAAGAACAAATCCATGAAAAAGTTTGACTGAGGTAGATGAGAAGATTGCAAAGAAATCGGTAGACATATCTTTACTGGTAGTCGCGTGTGAAAAGCCAATGCAACGTCGCTCAGCGATACAATGGCGAGGAAAAAGGAAAGAAAGGTGGCCGTGAATACAAACTCGGCCAACAGTCAGGCCTTGAACCTTCACCCAGAATTCTGCGATTTGAGACTGTCACGGCCGGTCGGACGCTAATTGCAGGGTTACATCATCAGGATTTCTCAGTAGATGAAGCTACACTCGATTCATTTTCCTTTATAAGCTCGAAACGTACCTATACAGTAAAAAAAAACAGTCGGCGTGAGTCGAATATACAGAAAGATAAAAAGGGATCCAATATTGATCCTTGCGGAACGCCGAATCGGATCCTGAAGTTATTGTCGTTCAGATTTTCCATTGTCCGTGGTCAATCGGAGATTAAAATATTCCACCATCAGTCACCAAGTAGGACAACTTTTTCAAGATTAAGTGCTCAAGTAGATTTCTTCCACCTCACGTTGTGCTACCCTGTGATAACTTCACCCCAACTGCTTGTTATCTGGCGCTTCCGTCGGTCGTAACCTTTGTCCCTCGAATAATTCAAGTCCTTTCTCTCGAGTCTGAACCAAGTATCTTCTTCAGCGAATCTCAGTTTTCAAAAAAACCTTTGTTCACGTTTAGTATGAACTCGTCGTCCGGGTTTCGTACACAGACGACGTTCCAGTTTCCAGAGTTTATTGTTACGCGTGTGTGCGTGGGCGTATTGCGTAACTCTGCGTGTTTTGCCTTGGGCCAAATACAGACAACACTGCTTGCGAGCGACTTCATCCACGTGTAAATTCACATGAGTAAAGGGGGAGAGGGGGAAGTAACAGTTCGCCGGATTTCCTTTCTTGGCGTTTCACGCACGACGACTGGCGTTCATTGTAGTTATCTCCCCCCTTTCATTCCTATCTTGAAACTCACTTAGTGTCCTTCCATTTTTTTTCGATAGCCTTAATTTTTCCCGCATGTCGGACGAACGTTAGCAAAGGATTTAACACCAGGGTAAATATCATCCACGGTCTTTGATAACCGAAACGTCTACCTCAAGACGGAGCTCCGAGAATTCTGCAAGGTAGCATATGTAATGAACTAGATGCAGATCCTCGTTAAAAAATAATAGTTAACGTTGTCATTATAAAATAATCATGGAATAACTATATTTAATCAACAAGTACAAACTATTGCAACAATTGCTGTGGCATAAAAATCATCCATCGCATTGATACTCAGAAGGTGCGTCTCTGGTGTACCTCAAGGGTCATTATTGGGCTCGTTTTCTATCTTGTAGCTAGGTTATAAAAAATTGTTTCGGTATCAATTGATTGTATTTCCCAAGCTGCACAATGTATTTGAATGCTGTAAATCACATTTGAACGGGATGTGCGAAATTTAGCCCAAAGTTTAACATAGAACCTGGATTCCAAACAGGAAGAGAATACGTAAAACGAATAATCAATTCGGCCGACCCGGCTGTTTGTATGAAATAAAAAATAAATATCTATTATCGTCATTTTCCCAAACAGCTGTTAGTCAAAACAGAATTTTAAAAAAAGTTCAGTATTTCAAAGTATATACATTTAATTAACTGGTCCTCAATATCCAGGACTATTTTCGCACTGAGGTGCGAACAGAAGAAAAAATATCTATAAGTTTTGTTCGGTTCGAATGAAACTGAGACAAAGGCAAAATGTTTTATACAAAATGGAAACAGCCAAGAAAAACAATTTTTCTTACCACTGTACCACAGCAGGTCTTACATATGAATTAAATTTCGTATAGCACGCACTGATTGGTAAATTCGTTTAAAAGCACAACATTGTCATTCATTTACGATTATTTTACTTCGAAAATAAGATTTTTTTGGGGGGAGGGGGGTCCTAATTTTTGTGTCAAGGTCATTTTAAGTCGAATTTCCGTATTTCCGGTAGCCTTAGCGTTTCTGTCAGTCCCTAAATATTAGTAATCCGAAAACACGAAGTACAACAGCAAGAATGTTCTTTTTTAACAAAATTCCATTCATATATTGCCTTTTCAATTGATAATTGAGGAATAAATAAGCAATACAGTCAATATGTCAGAAAATGAATTAATTAAAACTGACGAAACCCAAAATTCTGGACGAAACATTTCATTCAAGCGAATTTTTGGTTTAATTAATAAAATGATTTTTTTTTTACATTTTCTGTTTAGTTTATTTTATTTATTAAAAGACAATTGTCAGAATATATTAAATATTAGATAGTTGAGGAAGCTGCTCTTCCAGCATTCGTATGTTCAGATTAAAAGGAAAGGTTTGTGAAAATACTATGTTGAAGAAGTATTCTGGTACTGTTTCGTATTGCAACGTAAAAAAATAAATACACAACAAAAGCAGCAATTTACTGTCATTAGACCAGTCGTGAGAGCAGTTAAACCCAGTCCTGAAGAATGGCGTTTCTCACTGCTGTCGTAATAGACGTTAAAAATTACTCATCAGCAATCACAAAAAAAATCTCTTTAATGCGAAGTAGGTTTTGTATGATGAATGTAAGAAATGTCGTCAAGTTACCAAGTTGTTGTTGAGTCATATATTTTATTATGTGTATATGCTGTAACCGTCGACAGTTCAGATAAATATAAAACCGTGACGCTTTGCCCATCACTGTAGAACTGTACCCTCCAATGATACGTATTAAAAGTATTTTCTCATAAGAGAATTTGGGAACTGATCTGAATAGATTTGGTAAATATACCTATCCTTCGCTTGTACATTATTTGCATAAAATTCTACCGAGTATTTAAGGCAGTCTCATAATCAATTATTCTCATTGCTGGAAAAGGGCTGAAGAGAGCAAGGATAGAAACTGAAAAGGATACTGAAGCAAAGGTTATCAGATAACCAGCAAATAGAACTTGACAAGTAGCCTTATTCGGATCGGAGACACGGTCACGGAAAAACCGTAAGAAAATAACTTTAAATTCTTGAAATTTGGAAAAGCTTCGAAAAAAATTAAATGAAGACGGAATTGAAATAGAATGCTTTTCTTCGGAGTAAAGTAGACATCAGGATCTAACACAATTAGAAGGTGTTCTGAGACAGATAAATATGAACGATTGTACAGGATCTGGGAAGGGAAGAGTCGTCACATCAGCGAATTGAAGAGAACTAGCAAAGATTGGATTTTAAGCGAAGAATTTAGGCCAGTTAAATTATTAAATCAAATTCTTAAACTGTCGTAAGTCGGACTATTTAATAATATTTAAATTACATTATTTAGTGTAGGAAAATGACACATTAAAATGAAAAATTTACGTCTGAATGAAAGAAAGATAGCCAAATGCAGACAAAAGAAGTAATAATATAAATACCACACAACGTTTCTGGAAGCCTTGTTCCTTTCTTCAGGTGACAAAACTCAACTTTTGAGTATTTGGCAGCCTTTCTTATTATTAGCACATTACATGTTTTAATGGGCGCTAAAGTAGTATAAATCGGGACCATAACGTAACTGAATTTCCGTTTTAAGCAAAGCCGATTCATAATCAAGCATATTCATGCTCCGACGTTATAAGACTTCGCTTAAAATAAAGTTAATAGAATTAATTTTAAACCAGACAGGGAGAAAGCTGAAGAGAAACAGCACCGTGCATAATAGGTTTGCTGTGAATGCGCATCGGAGAAGCCAAAATTCTTTTAAATGACTCAATGGTACATTCTTATCAGTCCAACTTCATTTGAGCAGAGGACGCCCACGTGGCTTTTCCCAATGTATTAATAGAAGCCTCGTTGAGGAGATAAAATACGATTTCACCTTTGGAGGGAGCCTTGGATGCACAGAGAATTATCACAAACACCTGCGTGCTCATTAAATAGCCGTTGGCTGGGTGACAGGTGAGGAAGGGGCCATTTCTGTTGCATCCGACACGTCCACTTCCGGAGCTGCTCTTCCGGAACACCCACGCTCCACAAAAGCTCACGGAAATAGACTACCTTGGCTTGCGGTCAGTTCTGCGTTTGCAAAAACAACAGCAAAAACTGACCACACAAATTACCAGCTGTGAACTTAAACTGGCCCACCAACTTTTACAAGCTCCAAGCCATAAACAAAGACTAGACTTTTTGCCTCCTTCACATAAATCCCAACTCTTCCACGCATTGTTCCTTTGAGCCTACAAGTCTCCTAAGAAATGAGAAAACGAACAATTTTGTTTTTCTTCCAATATAGCTCCATTAATCTGCTTGTTGGTGAGAAAATACTGTAATGCATTATAATAGACTTAAAAGAAAGTTAAACATTTAGTTTTAAGCGAATCGTAACACCTTGGTCCATAATATATTTTAATATTATATGTATATAACAGTCATATTGTATCAGTAGGACAGTCAGTGGCCACGGAACTTCACTATCGTGACCCATCGTTGAGGGGATTTACACGAAATAACCCCGCACTAAAACATTCAAGTTAAAAAATCATGGAAAAGAAACTAAAGTTAGTCCCCAATTTAAACTCACATTTTTTGGAAAACAAAAACTTAATACATTAAAATTAGGAATTTAATATATGAATACGATTATAATAAATATTTAAGAACGTTAGGAAGCCAAAAAATGTAAAAGTGAAGTGATAAAAATAAACAGTGAGAAAAACAAAACATTCGTGGGGAAAGGAATTTAGAAGATGAGGAGGAAATGGACTTGTAGTAAACACCGTGTAGGTAGAAGATTCAGTAAAGGCTGTTCTGTATCCTGAATGCAAGAAATGTATAACAAAACAGTAAAAAATATTGTTCCACAAACTTCAGGTGTGGGGACCTTGACAGCGAGAGTATCTCAAGGTAGTGTTTTCAAATATGACTCCTAATAAACGCTGATTCAGCAAATCTATACAGTCAGGAGTCACGTTGAGTGTTCGAGGACAACTGCATCAGCCGCATACAGATTAAAGCAAACAAGTTAAATTGGTTTTCGAAAACATCTCGACAATATCAAAGTTTACGCCAAAGAGAATAAAATAAAACAAGTCAGTAAAAGAGATTCAATATCTAATTTTAGGAATTGAAAGAAAAAATAGAAGAGATCGGTAACTTAGTCATATAGATAGTGGGACGAATAATAAACAATAAAATATAAACGAAATAAAATTATTGAAATAAAGGATCAGTTTTGCAGGGTCTGGTCCCTGCAAGTAAGAAAGAGCAATTATGAGGGGAATTTACACAGGGTCAGAAGCCGTGGAACGCATATAGAAAGAAGAACTTGCTTGTATACATGCTTGATGTATATAAAAGAGAGATTAATGATGCCATTAAAAACATGGTCTTCGAATGAGGCAAAACATGAAAGAGCGGGAAACGTTTCAGAAAAGCCGAGAATGGTATAAATACGTGCCTGCAAACGATTACAAAGTCGTAGAGAATGAGAATGAACAGTGAAGTACAGCCTCGTACCCTTGAAAAGCTAAAAGTGGGCGCCACCTGTCACTAGATAAAAATAGAACACCACACATCACCCAGGGGAGGTTACAAGAACACGGACCGTGACAGGAAAGTAAGTTACGCAAGCCTCCGCAAATGATGGAAGCAAATTGGGCAGTCAGTTTGTAATTTTAAAACGGGAAATTACCCACCGAGTTGTGCGGAAATAAGCCGTTTTGGACCTCCATCACTTTGATTATGAATGAATGAATTTTTTTCCGATTCTGTCCCAATTTCATTATCGACCGATGTAAAAATGACAAGTAAGCTCATCTATTCTTTGAAGGTCTCCGAGGCAAGCTTCCCCAAAACCGATATTTCTTAATCATTTCTTCTTGTACCTCAAGCTACAGTGCGTTTCCTATGAAAAGATTAGTTGAAACCTTTCCAGTAGTTGAGCAAGGAACCTTGTAGAAGCAGAAGAAACATTGGTAGCAAGTTTTCCAGCAGTGGGCAACGCGGTCAAGGATCTGGCCAGCATTCTGGCGATTACGCTATCTTCTCACGGCAGCCACCAATGGAATACCGATCTTCACACGTCAATCGCCTTGTGATTAAGATAAAAATACGAACGCACAATGGACTACTGCAAGATAAGCAAGTATGCCAACTCACTTACCAACGCCGCCGAACGATCCCGAGACCACAGTTTTTACGGGAATCTAAAGCGCAACCCAAATACAACACTTCAAATAACTTGGAAAATATGCTTGTTGTCGAATGTGATGAGCATAAGTGTAGAAAAAAATATTTCTACAAACGATCTATGCTTAGCAATTTTTCATCGATATATCTATTTACCTCCGTTGCTTTATTATGCCACAGATTCAAAAAGTTTTCCTCGTTACATAAAGGGTTTTCCTAAGCTTCTTTCTTAAATGTCAAAACGTCTTCCTTTGCGAGGTCCACTGAATTTCCTTTGAAGTTTAAAATTTTCTGTTGTTGCCGAAAAGAAAATGTTTATTTTTCAGTAAAAAAAATACCTTTTGAAAGTAGCGCCATAAGAATTTCTTCATGTCTTAACTACATAATTCAAACTCTCGGTCTACGCAATAATTAGGTCAACGATTACTGTGACAAATTAAAAATGGCAACAGGGGAGCGGCGATAAATTTGAATCAAATTATCGTGGAACTGCGGATTGATGTTGTACCTTAAATATAATATCGAACTATAATTATGGACTTGTATCTGTACAAAAATAATGGGTCGCATTATATCCGCATAGAACGGCAGGAAGAAATTGACCGACATTATTGTTTAAATTAGACAAACGCAAAAGTTATTTTTTGGCACAAGTGAAAAAATTAATTAAATATTATTAAACAGATATAATTTATTCAATAGTTATTGGAAAAAATTGTTTTTAGAGTAACAGGCTACACGAGTGTCATCCACGTGGTGGCAACTCCCCTTTAATAACAATAGGAAGGGATTTGAGAGGGGAGATGCGGAAAGGTAGCGAAGGCTTGTTTTAGAAAAGAAAAATCATCGGTACCCACTCGACTTCGAGAGAGATAATTAATACGTAATGGAAGATTAAATCTACACATTGACGTGGCTACTTCTGATTGGTGCTCTCAGGTCAGTGCGACGTTCATAAAGAGTTAAACAAAAAAAATATTCAAAATGACCAATTAAATGCTTTCCGTCCATAGCACTATTTATTTGGTTTGTTCTCTGTCGCAGTTTTTGATTCATTACAATTATGTAACCTATAACTAATCAATTTCCATATTTTATGAAGTCATAAATTAACATACGTAATATATACAAGTTCACAACTTTCTTCGCTTCTGATATCGATCGCATTGTCTATTTTATCTAGTCTTAAATTTATATTAAATATATAATTACTTTCATTTAAGAATAAGAAAGTTAGCCATTTTTTGTCTTTTTACTTTCATTTAAATTTCCTTATTCGACTCGTGCTTCCCATTCAAGTTTTCTACTTTATTTACGCAATGATGTAATAATGTGATGATCACATATTTATTGCTTTTAAATTTCTTACTTGCTTACTTGACTGAAGCAATAAATATTAATCTAAACGTCCGAAGTTTCTGAGAACAGTTCAAAGGCAGAGTCTGAAGCTTGTAACTTCCAGCTTACAGTAAGTAGCATGAAGAACCAGAACGAGACAACCAACCAATCTGAAGAATTCTAAAATTGTGTTCCATCAGGAGTAACCAGCCGCAAGCGCACGTCCTCGTACCTGCGCTTCCTTTTCCACGTAAAATGCATATAGTTGCTAATCTACGTTCTCAGAAAACATGTAACGTGTTTAAGTGCACTTGCTGTACTTGCGCAACACCTTACCACTGCCTCATTAATCAATCCTGTGGCTAACCACTTCTTTTCCTTTGACGCAGGGAATGCTGCCGTAATTAATTCCGCGTTGTAATCACCGCTGTACATTTTGAGAGTAACACATACGGTTTTACAAATCGAAATATTTTTTTTCAGACTTCTCACTGAAGTGAGAGAATGGTTTCCAGATTATTCCGTCAGAAAAAAATATATTTCTGTTCAAAGATAAAATACCGGGCGAATTAAATAAATTAAAAGTTCGGTAGATAGGTAAATGCTTTCCTTCTGCGAGGCTATTTTTTTAATTTTTTAATTATGAAGTAAGGTGCAGAATATTCGACCGAGCCGGGAATCGAAACCGGTTTCACTGCTTTGTACGCAATTTTTTAAATTACTGCCATAATGATGTCGTATGTTTAGATGGTATTGAATCAACAGAGCAGGGCAGTTGTGTTTCTCTAGGATCTTCTTAAAACCTGACATAACGTTGTGTGGTATTTATATTACCTTTTTTGTCTGTATTGGCTATCTTTCTTAATCATTATTTTCAATCAGACGTATTTTTTTTTCTTTTTAGATGGTATTGTCAGGGCGTTAAACTGCCCGATTTGGAGTAGAAATGTGTGAATTATAGTGATGAAGAGATGAAATTAGGTCCCGAGTTTCAAACGGTAAATACTTCTTTTCTTCTTCAGGTAGTAGAGGATAATTAGTTCTGAGTTGTATGGACACGGACCTACTCGGTTGAGCCCGGCGCATGACGACGGGAGACTGAGTTCCTCGTCTCAGAAACTAGAAACGTGACCACCAGTCATAGTCATAACGATCTGACGTAAGTTGTGCGTGTGACACACACACGAGAACTACTGTCCATCAGACCGCAATGAATCAGCTGATCTGCTCGTGAGCGTTCTCGAGATAGGACCGAGGGAGTCATTTTGCGTATCTTCTCAGCTTGTTCTTCTCCGAGCAAATATTTTTTTTATCGATTAATATCGCATTCCGACGTAACGGCAAAATACCTCTTACTTTTCATATTCAAACTACCATAGATACGTTTCGATTCATTGTGACAAGACATTTAGTTTCATTTAAATTAAGTTATCCAGAATTTCACCTTAGATTTGAGCATCCAGGTACCACCCAATAATTTTTTGTTAAAAACGATTTGTCAGCTATGAACCCCCATGATGTTAGTCTCTTTTATCGTTTAATTAGCGAATTCTTATCCTGAATTTCATGACAAGCGGCACTTCTACGTTTAAAGAATTCGGGCGAATTTAATACCAAGAAACCGGCTGAGATCAATGCAGAGTTCCCGATCAAAAGAAGGTAGTCTTGGTCCAGTCCCGCCATTAGATAAAACGTGGAGAGGCACAAAAGACTCATTTGCCAAAAAAATCCGCAGCCATTCTTTGGACCGCGTTGGAGACTTCAACGAAAACTCCGCCGCCGGGGGTAAAAGAAAAAAGCGATAGGAAGACCTCGCCAGAAATTATACTCGTCAAGCAAGACTCCGTAATTAGAAATAATTGTAAATGAAGGTCGAATTAAGCGGTGTCATAAAGTAAAATGTAAGAGCCTGGTTCATTTTTTCATTAAAACTGTGAGACCCGAAAATCTTAAATGTGGGGACGATTTAAGGATATTATTGAAAAAATATAATCCAAAATCGGTTAATAGGTAGTAGGTTGAACCGTGGTCGATATCTTTGGAGAGATCAAACCAACAACCACATCGCTGGGAGAAGAAACATTTTGAACAGAATCAGCCGAGTTCGGGGAAATACTGTTTTAATCCATTTCATCGCCAGGAATACGAACCTGAAGTTAAATAGTGAATGGCGAATTATAGTAACAGGTTTAATAAAAAAAAACCTTTGTAACTAACGGAGCTTATTTTTTTAAAAAAATATCAGAAATAACTGTGAGATATGGAATAACCTTGGAAGGTTTCTTTGGTGTAGAGGTGGGGATTTTGAATAAAAATTTGTGGTAGAGATGATGTCTTCCACAAGTAATAAATAAGATGGTCGATTTGGAGACATCAAAGGGATAAATAAAACTATCAACTAATCCCCCACAGAAATTTTTTTAAAGTCACGGTTGATCGCTGAACGATAATGTTACAACCATCTACGTTAAATACGACTATTAGGAGTTTATTTATGAGAAATGTAAATCAACTGTCTTTACAATAGGTACAGACTATTTTTTTCAAATTAAAATTATAAATTATCGTTGTTTCGAAACAATCTGCCAATACAGTAGAACAGCGGTTATATTTAGACTTGCAGTGACGCTCAGAACGACATTGTGTAACTTGGAGCCTTCAGTGATACAGTTTTGTATTTCTTGGATTTGTGCACTTTGCATATCCGTATGTTGCTGATGGAGGAAGCACGAGCAGCGCTGGTGACCGAGTCTTTCTACTCCAGTTGTGCTACAAGAAAGGAGATCGGATTTGCGGGTAACCGGAGACTTTGGATGAAGCCCCGACAATATTACCCGAGGTTACTGGTTCACGAGGGAAGGGAAGGAGATGTAGAACACTTGAGTGTACTCAGCAACAGTAATAGAGGGAGAAAGGCGAAGGAGGCCCAACTTTATGGGAAGGACAAGTTGTGCTGATTACGCACAGACGAACGGCAATTCTGCGTACGGGTCACACAAAGTGATAAGCAACAATCCTCAATCCTCCACACTGGCAAATTAAGTGTTGTGTCTACTGGCAAATTCTTGTAACTTTGACCTCCACCTTGCCCTGTCATTAGCTTCTTCCTTCTTTCTCTCTTCAAGTCGTCCAGCTGTCGCACTTCCACGAGTCCTTGAATGATGTGGTGCAGTCACTATGAATCCATTTACTCTTCTTAGATGGTTTACCATATCTGTCCACTTTTTTTTTTCAATTCTGCTCCAACACATTTCAAAACTTTCCAGGTATTTCGTATCTCTTTCTCAATTTCCACGTTACGGATCCAGATGTAGTTCTTTTTTACAAGGTTCTAGATTCCATTTGCTTGTCAGTAGGGCACTTATCTTAGTGAATGCCGTCTTGGACTTTGCAGTGATAAGTGACCTTCATTCTGTAACCATCATTCCAAGGCACTTGTATAGTATACGAAACTCGAGTTTACGCTCCGCACTTGTGACGTAACTGCGCAGCCGAACTGTTGTACTAGCAGCGTTGCTGAAAACATTCGCGTCGTTTTGGTCGTATTCATCAGTTAGAAGTTATACCTAACGTTTTCAAATATTTATTTTTCTGATTCTGACGAAACTGTACCACCTTCAATAATTGAAACGTTTAAACGACAAACACTGAAAATTTAGGTGAAATTTTTCAAAGGAAATTGAATCTATTTATTAGTGTGAAAGTAATCTTTGTAATTTATTTTTTAAAATTTCAACAGTTACATATTTTACATTCTCCCAAGGATAGGTGACGAAATTTCTCGGTTTATTTTGACTTTTGTTGTAATTAATAAAAATCCGTGGATACCTACTTAACTTTCGTTTTATAAACTTAAAATAACCAAACAATAAACTGCTTCAGAAATGTAACTGTGAGGCAATGGTACTTTGCTGTATAATAACGTAATGTAATAGTTTGTTAATTTACATGGACCAATGGCCTAAAGTCAAGCTGATTTTTTAATTGTTGTCTTCTATTGTTACTGAAACAAGTCATCAAGTAACCTTCAATTGGGAGAAAATTCTAAGGACAAACTGGCAGAACAATCAAAATTTAAACATCCGAGTTATTTTCAATAATACGACAAGAGTGTAACATTTCGAAACTATTTTTAAAAACTAATTAATACCTTGCATAATTTATTAAAATTGCTACAACGGAAAACCCGAACAATAGTACCGTAAAGAGCTTCTAAAGAAATCAAAGCAGCCAAAAAATATTTATGGATACTTAGATTATCCGAAAGGTTCGACAAAAAACAGTAGTTTTTCGAGAGAAAACAGGTCGTTACCTGTATCGGAAAAATTGCAGATTGCTACACTTAAATGCAATACAAAAGACAAAAAAAACCTCAAACCTACTATAGCGCAAATTATCAATTCAAAATACAGAGAACACTCATTTGCTTCCATCTACGAAACAGCGCATTCGCTCCAAATAATGGCGACTGCCATTTGGGAAGGCACAACAATTTCGATGTTAACGATTTTCTGGTAAGAGAAAGGGGAGAACTTACTTATTGCCAGAGTGCTGGTAGATCCTGCCATACAGATAGATTTTATTTACGATATGCTGAGGGGTTGGGGGTTGACAGTCGTCATGATTTACGGGCTCGTGACTGTGGAAATGTGAAAGACTATTCTAGGACGAACGTTAAACTGTGTGGCCTTCGGAACTGTTGTTTCCTGTTATTAACGGGCTGACGTCACGCGATTCCTCAAGGATGTCTCCTATAGTCTCGGGTTCGAGGATTCCTTTTCGGTTTATTGTGAGACCGTCCTCATTCATAGCCGTTTCCGCGAAAAGCGAAATGGAGTCTTCCAGTCGTGCCATTTCTTCACATTTACCAGTTGAGAATGTCGATTCCATGAAAATGGCTCATTTAAATTTAACAGTTCGCGGAAAATCAATTTGACTTGTCAATTTAATCTACCCGCTTAGTTATGCCACTTTAACTACTATTTTCATGTAGGATTCGCCAATTTGCGTCACAATCCCGAATAGGCTCTTACGCATGTGAGGAAAAATTATTTTAATCCATTCAAAACCCTCATGTTTAAATCAGTCACGAAAAAAACGCGTGTATTTTCTTCAAACATTTTATTATTTTCGTAATCGAAGGAGATTCTTATTAAAATTTATAGGCTAAAGCCTAAAATTTTGTAGTTACATTTCTGTTAGTTTTGAGTCCCCTTGCTTTTAATCTCTTTCGAACCACACACAGACGCTTACTTCTCCTTCAGTAATTTAGACTCCCCCCCATTAAATTCACATAAACCCAGGTGGAGAAATCCCGAGTCTGTCGTCGGGCTCTCATTTCGCTGATGAGGCGACGAGTTTTTATCCCCTATATTGAGCTGTTTGCTATCCAAGGCTTGTGTGTGTGTGTGTGTGTGCTTTGTTGACAGGGTGGACGACTCTGGTTGGTTGGAGAGTTGAGGAGTTATCGACTGCGAAGGTGGAGAGAGAAAGAGAGAGACAGAGGATGGCCATTCAAAGCTAACGATTAGTGTCTCCCCCGTCCCACTCCCCATTCTCAAACACCAAACTCGTGAAAAACTTGACTTAACTACGCGAAACACGACGCCTCCGCCCAATGATCGCGAGTTCGCGTGGCATATTTCTCCAGAATATCTCAACAAAAAGTAATCCATCACACCGTTCGCAGCGTGATGGATACGAGCCTCGTATGCAAAACCAGGTAATTAAAGGTGTTGGATGTAGTAAATATATTGACACGAATAGGTCAACACGGGAAAGTGGCTCGAAGGAAAAAAAGAAACATACAGTATAGCCTGATAAAGCTGGATGGAGACAAATCAAACAGATCTGGAGAACTGTAGACCAGAAGTTTCGTTTGTTGGATACCAAATGTATAGGAATTTATACATGAGGAAAGATCGAACAAGAAAATGAATATGAACGTAACGATACTAGCAGATTCGAATATGGAGTCAATGTTCTGAATTCGTAGACAATCATCAATTTGTTTTGCAGGTTTAGGAGATAGAAAAATTGATCCCAATCTAGCCTCTGACTTACAGATAAAAATTAAATACTGTGGGATGACTGTCATTTGCCTTCAGATACTGAATGGAAGTAAATTTAGAGATGAATGTGTTTAACTCAGGCTCCAAATGGTTTCAGAGAAAGAAACTAAGGCCAGTGTGTAGAACTAAGTGGGATGACTTTCTATCTAATGATATGAAATGTGAGACGAATGCAATATCTTTTAAGCCTTACCAGCCATTGTCCTAAGAACCTCCAATCTACTGCTTCACACAGCGAGTTTACTATATCCCATCCCAAACATCTCCCACTCACCCTCAAGCACCAAACGCCTAGTATATCTCAACCCACCTGGTCCTACGCCTCATCCATGAGCAACAACGAAAACCCATTCAGCCAAAATCCAAACAAAACATAATCAACTCTTCCTTGTACGTCAGAAATCCCATCATCCACGACGACATCAAACTTCCCCAAGTCAACTCCTTAATCACCAAATCCGGAACCTCACCAATCAAAGCACCTTCAACCATCCTACCACCACGATCCAGCAATTCCATAGCAACCCTCCTCCCACCACTACACTCACGTCGTGTCAAAAGAAAACTACATTTTATTATTTCATCCTTACCCCAGAACACTCTGGTACCTCCTGACCAACCTCATATTCATATCCGCAGACCCCACCATCTAACCCATCAAATTCAACACCACCAGTGAACCCTCATAGCCCAACAATGTGAGCCCCTCAGACACACAAAATAAGGTACAATAATAAAAATTTAGGTTAATTGCTGGATTAACCGAATTACCATGCTCCCATGTAAATTATGCACACATTTTATTCATATATACTGTAACAATACGTAACCAACAAATAATCTTATGATAAAAGTTTTATCAAATAAATTAAAAATAAACGCAGCGAGTTTTGAACTGAATTAAATATTGGCCCCGTTAGAAAATTATTTGAAGCTTATTTAACCAACCTCATTTCCCACTGCAAACTACTTGACGCTATCAAGAAATGGTGCCAATAATAATACCTCTTGGCGAAAAGATCAATCGATACTAATAGGTTGTGCAATGGAAACTTCAACGTAGTTATGCGTAGCTTTTATTTAGTAACTTCCACTCGTTTTGTTTCTATTCAGCTAAATTTTTTTATAACAATATCAAATATATAACACCTTTACGACGACGAATTGGAATGGAATCTCGATCTGTGCGAGAAAGTGCAAAGAAAACAAAGCGTGATTTATTTCTTGTTTACCTCTGATATGAACCAAAAGTGACAAACAGATATAAGGAATATTTGCGCTCGGTCTAAAGATTATTCTGGCAACATCTGAAGACTTGAGCAACGACAGAGTTGCGAGGAATTCAACGAATAAATATTCAAACAAACTATCTTCGAAAGTGACTCAGTCACCATCATATCTGCAAACGTTTTAATGGTTCTTAGACAGAGATAAAAATACTAATCAATCGAACAAATTAAGGTCATATTGGGTAAAGGCAATGAATAATATTTAAGGTCATCAGCTATGCACATAGATGTTTACACATGGACGACTAGCTATGTCTCATGACTCATCAATTCCCACACACTATTGTACAAGTGTCATCACTACACAAATGACTTCCCACGCTAATCCTAGTTACTCATTGCACCTTCTCATAATGTCAGATGCATCTTGTCAACACTTAATAAAGACTATGGAAAATTCCTATAATACATATGAGAGTGTGTGGATATATTTAAAATTATTAAACGAGCATTATTAACGAATTTTTTGGCACAGCTCTGAAAAACCAGCGCCTTAGACACTCACGCTAAATTTTGTACTGCAATAGGAGGAGGGTATTCCACGAATGATGATGAAAGACCACGGGAGAGTATTCCACGTCTCGCCAAATGGTAAATCGAGTCAGTTTATTAGATCAGAAACGAGAGAAAGTGAAACAAACGGAAGAGTAGGAAAGACGCAACGTTGAGGTTTAGACGAAGAGGTACGAGTGAGGTTTTCAACAGTAAAACATACGAATAGACCTGTTTTCAGTGGTTACAAATCTACGTTGAGAAGTAAAAAATTCCTCTGTGGAATAACGACCATTTCGCTTCAGGCACTACATTGACGTAATTACATCCACCCCTACAAGGAAAATAGCTTCCAACTCGGTTCTGATTTTGTTGTCCATCCGTTTCTCCCGTTCTTGTTCTATTGAGGGAACGGATAACCGGACAACTTACCGTTGCCGATACTCGATCGCTTCAAATGAAAAGTGTAGATATTTCTGCTTTTGAGGTCGCATTATTTCGGTGTTTCGATAGTGAGGTACTTTCAAGACGGGTTCGATACGGTTAAATTAATATTGCGGTAGGAAGCTATTGGCGGTTTCGATCAGATACTCGTCAATGTTACTCCTGAGGAAAATGGCGCCGTTAGTACAGTATGCAGAATAGGTAGAGGTGTAGAACCTACCTGAGTGACGACGTAGGAGCCCTTCCAACTGAACAGAGGCTTGTGGAACATAGAGAACTGCAAGCGAAGCTTTCCCATGTCGTCGGCGACCCTGAAGCTGTCGGCGAGGGTGGTGACCCAGTTGACGACGTCCTCGTTGGCGTAGGTGATGAGCCCCTGTCCAAACTGGTGCTTGCCGTCGAGCACGAAGTTGAGGACGCCGCGGACGGAGTTTTCGGTGAGGAGCGTCTCCTCGTCAAGGTGCACGATCCAGTCAGAGTCCGCCAGCACGTTGACGCCGTCCTCGAGGCAGTACTGGAGGGCGCGGGCCTTGAAGAGGGCACCGCTCTTGGGCCTGTACGTGGGCGGCACCACCACCTCGCGGACTCTCCGGTGCGGTCCCAACCCCACGGGCTTGTCCGTGACCACCTCGATGAGGAAGTTCTCAAGTCCCGCCTCGACGCACTTGTCCATGTTGCGACGCACGTTGTCGCGCACGAGCTGCGGGTAGTCACCCCGCGTCACCACGCGCACGCACAAGAAGGGCGCCAGCAGCGGCGAGCCCTTCAGCACCACCTTGTCCGGGAAGGCGTTGTACCAGATCAGGCCCACGAAGTTGAAGAGCACCTGCGGCAACGGCAGGAACGTGAGCAGCCGCACGAGGTACAGCAGCACCGTGGCGAAGTAGCCGTAGCGTTCCCATGGGTCGATCTCGGGGTCGCTGCCCAGACGCACGCCGCCGGTGCACAGCTCGAAGATGGCGATCACCGCGAACAGCAGGCAGCAGTGCAGCACGTGTTTCGTCCGGCTACTCAGCATCGCGACCAGGAACACTGAAAACCAAGCTCAGATCTAAGCATGTCACCAGAACTAAGTGCCAAAAAATTGTTTCAATAGGAGAATGCAAAAAAAAATCAACAATTATTATGAACGTAAACTTCTCGGGGATTGAGGTCAATGGTGTTCACCGGACGATAATGGCTGTTGAAACATCGTGTTTCACACCAGGTAAACCCGACTTTGAAACCAAAGAACTCTACATTCATCTAATTCAGCAGAAAAATTACATTTGCTGTGGATTATTATTAGACCTATACCAACAAAAACAAAATCTACAGGACATCACAATTTGCAGCTAATATTTGGAAACTATCGGTGACCAAGTTATACTCGTAGGCGTAGGAGATGAGCCGTTAGCACAGTATATTGTATACTGTATTGGTATATTGTTGGACAAAGAAATCAGACCAAAGACAGCCAAGACAAAAATAGATTAGTTCTCACAAACCGTATTGGATGGAAAAAATGGACATTCAGATAAAAGTTAAGAAACTGTTTCGAAAGATCTGAAATGTAGTGATGTAGAATTACATACAAAATTCGAAGGAGAATTCAGCATTCTGACTATTTGCAGTTATAATTATAAAAGATGAAGGTACTTAACATAATACGCAACGAGGTGGCCATTGTTACAGGCCTCGTAACGGGGAAGATTGGGCGTTTGGATTCCCAACCTGCCATTCCAATTTGGGGTTTCCCCCAAATAATTCGGGCATCAAATCCTAACACAGGATCGCGGCAACTTCCCCAAGAAAAATGGCCTAGGAAATGTGAGGAGAATTGGTACAGAATGTGACGTGTAACACGACTGCCTGGTAATCTTATTGGTAGCTGATAATCCTGCAGGGAATAATAATAAAATCACAACTTATCGTGTGAAATGATTAATCATCAATGTTTTTTCATATCAAGGAGTAAATCAAATCCCTGGAATAGCTCAATTTTCTTGAATAATTTTTTCCAGGGAGAATCCTCTGTTGGGGTTCATTTACAGCCCTTTCACATATGATAATGCAGCTGACCGCTTGCGTGTTAGTTTCTCAAAAGGAACAAATTTTCATGTTTACTGAAATTATATGATATAAATGTTGTGTCGGATTGCTCCATCATTTAGTGACGATTCGAAAAAAACCTAAAGAAGGTACAAATACGTACCGAACATTTTTTTGTAATTAATTAAATAAATTGCCCGTAATTGTTCATCAACTGCATTATATCATTTTCATATAAAACAAACAGAGAAATAAATTCCCTTTTGACATTTGTTCTTACTCTGTAGTAATCTAGTTTTGAAATTAGATGACACTGGTGAAGTGATGTTGCTATAAAGAACCAAGAAAAGATAGAAAGGATTAAGAAAAAGCAGAAAAAGACGCATCTAAAAATGAAAAATATGAGAAAAATTAGCTAGACTTGATTTGCTATATTGAGCTAAGATTATAGCGACGAAGTAATATATAGCTCAGAAGAACCGAGTAAAATGGTTAATATCGAGTGAAAGTAGAGATTACTACAAAATTTCCGACAAGAAAAAAACTGATCATCCGAGAAATGAACAATACTCAGTAGAGGAACCAATTATTTCCTAATCTTTGAAACGTCTTCTTTATTGTAATAAAACGTTTAAATGGAACACTAATTATTCTACAACTTATATCAAATTTTAATAATTTCATTTTCATACCTTCACGCGCGTTTGTTATTTATTTTATTATCTATGTAATAATGTATTTCACTGACCCTATTTCCTCCGTTAAATCGAAAGCCAATGATTTGATGAAGTCCACTATTTTTTTTTTACAGTTTATTTTGTAATAATTGAAAAATACGTTATCTATATATGTCACGACTGAATACCTATAAAATTATCTTATGGAACAATATACTATCTGAAGGTCTTCGAGATTAGGATAAAACAACCGTAAAAAGATCGCATTTTGGAAGAATTATTATTATTGATTAAAAATAAATTATAACCAGACTAAAGTATTGGAAGGGAGAAGCAAAGAAATGAGAAAAAATGAATACGCAAAAAACCATACAACGCATTCGAAAGTCTACATCACTACCCGTTTGTTGAGTGCAGGTCCACCATTTCATCCCCTGAAATAATGTGCCTTGGCGAAGATTGAAAGTGAGAAAATAATTTGTGTCGGCTGGGAAAAAATATGACAACTTTATTTTCCTTGGATTTGGGGAGGGTTAGGGATATCATCATGATCGACTCTTTATGAAAAGGGCAAAAACAGTGATCTGTTATTGGACCACTTGCATCATAAGTTGAAGCCCGACCAAGAAAAATATGCAATGTTCACACACTTTGCGCGTCCAATTTCGGTGGCAAAAGTTCAAAATAATTCCCTGCACAACGTATTCCACTTTTCCTGTTTTAAAACCTCAATTCTGACTTGTTCAATGGAAGTTACGTTAAGAAATAATTTTTGATCTTGCAAAAAAAAAAAAAGAGGGAAATTATTATTTACTGCGTTTTACCAGGTGTATCGATTCTTGTCTCCAGGTAAGACTACTTCAACTTTTAAGAACTCAAATCAGTCTCCACAGATAGAGGAAGGAATCAGATCAACTCCAACACACACTGGTTCACTTAATTCAGACTGACGAGCTGGTCGTATTTTCCATCAAGCCTGAATGAAAATGATTGTGCTAAGTTATCGTCGATCGGCGGTTTTTTCGGTGTCGGGAACTTATTACGTATTGCTTTTCTTTCTTGATATGAGCGATTTACGCCTAAGCTCTGTTCGTCTCCGTTATTAAACTCTTCTACCGCCAATCTTGACTGCAAATGAATTCCACGCGTAGAGGCGGGACCTGCAGAGTCGCGCTACTGGCGGAAGTTGTTGAGGGACAGTGCGGTTCTTAGAGGTGCTGGACGTAACCTTGACCTCTACCATCAATAGGCATTGCGGTGAAATAATTGAAAGCTTTCTTTAAAGAAAACTACAATGTTTGTAACTGGGATTTAGGGGAAGTGAGGAAGACACACTGGAAACAAGTTTTCATCTTTCAATTATAATTAACACGTGTAGACCTGGAAAGAACCCTCAAGAAATGTAAAATACTGTATGTTGAAGGAAAAGGAAGTTGCACTAATGAAGCGAACTAGAATAATGTTTACATAATCGAAAACGGGGCATAAACAAATAAAAACCTTCAGAACCTGAATTGAAGTACGACAACGAATAAATACAATGTTTGCAGATGACATTTGACCTGATGGCACGAGGAGAAAGAAATATTTGGAAAAATCGATAAAGGAATGAATTCATTATTATTATTATTAATTTACGTTTGCTACAAAAAATTATGCTTCAAGTGTTTTGAGGCCAATTGATGGTTTGACACAAGGATTTAACCCGCAAATTTTTTTTCTGACAAAATGTAGAAAATAACGAAATAAATATTTAATTTGTTCCATTTCAACCTCTTCCAAAGTTTGTCAATTCAAAGTCTAGACTAACAATAGGCTGTTAATGCGCCAGCATTGTCACACATTTTTGTTATCGCTTGCAGTATTATTTACGTTAATTTGAATGGTTGTCATTTATTTCTCAGAAAAATTTCACGTCCGTTTTCTTTCAAGTGTTATTTACCCAACTGGCCAATTTAATTGTTCAAATTTCTTCGACTGCACGTAAAGGAAATCACACGCAAGAATTGTGAGGTTATGTGCTCCCGGCTCATGACCGAAATTCCGACGTCTTCATGGGGGGGAAAAATAATAAACTGTCAGAAATGTAAACAACCAAGGAACTCCTTCTTAAAATGTTCACGAGAAGTAAGGCAATGAGTATTACCTGCGGTAGATGTTCAAAAAGTAGGAGACTCCACTTCACTGTGACATCGGGCACCAGCGAAACTTACACGCACTCACTCAATTTCTTTTTCCGTTTGTTTAACACTGTTCCCCGCACCACCACTACTAGTTTGTATCTGCCGTCCTCTGCTTCTGACCCACTACAACCGCCCACCCGGCAAGTGCACTCGCACTTAGTTTCGATTTTCTGACGCCGAGATAATATTTGCCTCGCTTGAGGTAGGGGAAAGGCGCCGCCTTCTAGAGCGGATGCGTTCTTGTCCGCCCCAGAGATGTACAACCACCTCCTTTCCATTGCAATTAAGAGGTAGCGATTAAGAGTGAACTAAACGTGCACGCAAAATCGTCAACTCAAATATAAAATAAGCATCACTGTTTTATATAAATAAGAATATATCAGTCAGGAACGACAATTCCTTCTTTACATTGTAATTGTCAGTCACAACTTTTATGTACCCACAATAAAGTTAAGAAAAATTCTAATATACGGCGACTGATGGAAATACTGCTGTCATTGCTGTATCTTATGTGTTAAAATATATCATCCACTGTCATTCCGCCAACTTTCCATCCAAGAATGATTTGCTACTTTCGCACATAGTATTGATTGCGGAAAAGTTCTAAGACTATAATTGAAGCAACATATTGTATAGAAGTAAAGCCTAGATTTTTATCATTATAACATTAGGAACCGAAAGCTAGCCAAGTTTTTGGTTCATATACTAAAATATACAGAACTGCTGATTCTTACGATCTGTATTTGCAAATTGTGATTTCTAGAAAAATTGTTTTATCTAGAATTTATATGAAGGTGAAAATTTCGTTGCTAATAATTGAAGGGACTTTTAACTCAATACAGAACGGTTACGCTGCAACAAGAGTATTCCTCCAATTACATCATTTTTTTTTCTAGTTAATATCTCAAAACACGAAGATTCTACAGTTCAATTAATATCCAGTTCATTTTCTTTTCAAATAAAGGTTTATAAGGTACCATGGAATTCAAGAAGACAAGCTATTTGAGTCATCCAGTATAATGTAAATCAGTACTCTGTGATAGTACCGCAGCGAGTATAGATCAGGGAATTATGAATGTCAGATGTAGAAGGTATTGTGGTCTGATGCCTGTAGTTTAATGAACTTTCTATGCCAAAGTTAAAATAATAAATTACAAAATTCATTAATAAAAATTCTTTAATGTAACAATGGGTTTTTATAAATAAAACAACTATATTTACTTTTACAATTTTAATTATATTCTCTCTTGCAAATGTAATTTCCTTCTATTTTTTTAATAACTGAATTATTTTAAGCTTCATAAGAAAATTCAACATTTACAAATGTCATAAAACAGCCATCTGACGAGGCAAAATAATACTGTTATTGCACTTTACTCTCTTCATTATTTTATTTTTTCATGTTTGATAAGGCAGCATAATCAAATACATAAAAAAAGGTCTGCACAAACAAATAGCATTTATAATAAAGTTAATATAATGAACAAGTCAAGTGTTTCATAAACACTACATTGAAACTAGTACAATTCACTTAATAGTATTTTAAATCAAATTATAAATTACTAGAGTAATTAGTAAAAAAAGGCATACATTGCATTAATAATTGTGAAATTCTTATTATGCAATTTCAAAATTAACTATTGTACATAATTTTAAAAGCAACATTAGAAATTAAAATGATATTAATTCCACTGACAATGATTCTCTCGTGTTAATTTTTACTATTGTAGGCATTTTATCCTTGGTACAGATCCATGTGATAAATTAGTTAGTTTAATAATGGATTACATTTCAGATCAGTAAACAAGCCAAATAAAATTTATAAATTTTTTCTCACCTGATATACATGATACAAAACATGTAATGTATAATTAGTAAATTATAAAGCAATAAGTAAAATAACCTCACATTGTGACTAGATTACAAAGGCTGCCAACACATACAAACCTTATATTTGTTTAATAAAACAAACATAAATTTTGTGTCAGTTATATTACTGCTGAACTGCAATCTATGAAAAGAACTGTAGCACTCACTATAGATACAACTTATTCCAATATGGCAAGAAATCAACTTTTATATTTACAATCTACACAAAATGTTCCATGAGTAACCAGCTAAGAATATAACCAGTTTATAATCAGATGGTTCACTATTAAATAATGTAACACCTGTCACAGATACACCATATTTATAAGAGAAATGTTGATAACATAAGATTGTCAATAAGACTCAAAACATGTTATTGTTTCTTGAGATATTCTATATCATACAAAAAAACATGACACTCCTATCGAAGCACTGGTCATGTAGAAAATACAATATGTGGGCAAAGTTTGGTGGTCCCAGATTAGCATTAGAAACAAAATTGTTTATTTTTAAAGCAACACTTTTTTCCTCTTTACTTTTAAAGCAAAAATTTTGACTTTACAAAGAGTCATAAAGTTTGCAGCAAAGCAAATGTTCTAAAATAATATGAATCAACTGGTACAAATTTTCCAAATTCTTCTTGCATGAAAGCATGATTTTTACACAAGGTATCACAATTATAAATGACAGTCTTCAGACAGACCTAAACCAAATTTTTGAAGGTTAATAAAATGTGGATTTACCAAAATTGAATTTATTCAGTTAGGTACATAAAATGAGTATATTTCAAAATTGAGGAGAAATAATTAATCTCATAGGAGATATTGCTAGAACTATTCACTTAAAATTTTTATTCGTACAAAAAGATGCAATTAGTTCACAACTATTATATTTTCAATTTCATGAAAATTGTAAAGAAAGGACTTCCTGACATATATATGTCAAGGAGGTGAAAATGTTATTAAAGTTTGTCACCTTTAATACATATATTGAATCAAATAAAATCATAATTGTTTACTTCATTCACTACTTTACAGCAAATTAATATCTCAAATTGTGTTATCAGTCATGTCTCGTTTTTTCAACTTGCCTAATCATTACAAGACAATATCATTGGAGTAAATGATATGAATACCGCTTCATTATAAATTGAATTCTACATATTTTTGTATGATTTTTAAGACATACATAATTTTTTTAACTCATTGCAATTTATAATTGTGCAACAAACTGCCAAATGTTTAGCACATAAACTAATTTGTGATTGAATAACAATAGCTGTCAATCTATCAATAATTGAATTTTAAACCCAGTGCATTCTTAATACACTTTTATAAATTTTACAATAGACAGACTTTGAAAGAAAAAGTTAATCTATTTATACTTTCAATTCTGTGCAGTCAACTACAATAAATAAAATATCAAACAAAAATCTAACAAGCAATAAATAAACAAATAAATAAACACTCTGTAAAATTCAACATTCATTTCTCAACTGGCAAACAGTATGTCCTCAGTCATGTGTCATTTGCCCTGAGTAGCAAGAAATTTTACATCATGTGCTCAGTACTCATCGTCAGAGTTCTGGCCTCCTACATCAGCATTTCTTGCAAGCATGTAGTTGTCCATGTCTATAGAACGACAGTTGTTGATTGCATAACGCAACCTTTCAGCCATCACCTCTTGGCTGCTATAGGGAGGCAACCTTAACTGAAAGAAGCAAGTTTGTGCCGTTGGAAGACCATCCTGGGCACGATCCACTCGCATCACCTGCAAACCAAACCATTGCATGATTTCAGCAAAAAATGAGTTTATCATTTTATGTTTTGTGGCACATCCAACATTGAAAGAGAAAATATTAATTAACTTAGTTGAAGTTCTTTATAACTATATGTGAGTTTATCCATAATTTGAGAGTGATAATACAAGAACATAACAAAGATTTTATTTACTCTGGTTTGATGTGAAAAACCACCTCAGCCAACAAAGTCTAGCAGGTGATCCACCTGTATGATGATTTGTATTTACCTGAAATCGTTGGGACAAGTCAGCCAGATTTGTTGGAAGACGTGAACGTCCAGACACAAAACGCATGAAAAGGACTCGTTCAGCGTTGCTGAAACCTTCCAGAATGTCCCATAGCCACTGGACAAGAACATTGCTCTCATCCAATTCACGATACCTTTAACACATCATTAAAAACATAGCTTGCAAATTAAAACTAATTTAAGGAGTCATTATATAAGATATTATATTGATTCCCAAACTCTCACTGGCATATTGCACAAAAGTATTTCAACTTTATAGTTTTTTTTTTTTTTTGGAATGGAACACTTCACCATTTTAAGGTGCTGATAATATCAGCCTAAATCTACTTTTCAGACAGAGTGTATGATAATAGTAATTCTACCTGACAACTTTTTTTAGATGTTGGATGGAGATGTGTGGTAGACCACAAACAAGCTGTTCCAGGTGTGGCGCTGTAATCAGTGACAGCAGAGGCACTGGGATCAATCCAGCCATTCCTTCCCGCACTGCAGCAACCTAGGTCCGATATTTAAGGATGCAAGAGATGAATATGTGTGTTTCTACAACCAAGCATATACTTTCACATAAAGCGTATTCCCACCTTTCTCATATTTATTTCTCTCTTTCCTTACTATACATGATCCTATGCGATTTCGTCACCAAATTAAAGTTCCACACATTGTATGTGACGAGGTCATATTAAATAATACATTATGATAGGAAAGAGAGACAGCGGTGCCAACTTACCTGAAATCAGTAGTTGGTCTAGTCTGTATTAGGAAGAAGTTCAAATTTTCGAGAGGCTGAGCCCCCTTCGTCAGGAAGGAAGATCCAAACTACATATCGGTCAGGCACGAATTTATGCATTTAGGATATTCCTTCTTGAAAAAGGGGGGCTCAGGCTCACAAAAATTTGAACTTCCACCTATGCCAGACTTGACCAACTACTGATTTCAGATAAGTCAACATCACTGTCTCTCTTTCCTATCCTAATGTATAAATATAACTATATATATAATTCTTCCTCTAAGAGTATGTGACATTAACAGAATCTTTGTCAAAACTTTACCTGCAAGTCCATCTCATGGAGCCTAAAGTTGACAGCCTGTTCGACATACTGTAGGCGGTTGTGAAATGTCAATGGTATGCTGCGTCCTCCTGGGACAATTGACATTAGCTTCCCAGTGCAGCTAGTACCTTCAAAGCATTCCAATGGTATAACCTAAAAAAATTAAGGGACTGCAAATTTATGAGATTCAAAAATACAATTTGTATAAACTTTTAGAGCATTCAAAATAAATAACTCAGTTTACAGAATTAAAATTATCTCAATGTTTTAGAAAAACCACTAAGGGCAGTACCTCTACTTCATTATCTGATTGAAACCAAATTAAATGGGCTGGGTATATTCATTGAATCCAAACACACCCAATAAATGTAATACCGTCAATAGCAGCAACATTATAATTATTTTAAATCACTTAAGAACAAAAACAGTATCTCAAATGTATTCACAAAAAATAATTGAGCAACCTATGAAATTTTATGGTAAGAATTTTTGAAACAATAAATGAATTGGTTTAGATAAAAAATTCTCTACATCATTTATAAAATTATATAGTTTTTATGCCAATGTTAAGGTAGAGAAAATGGCAATATTAATCATTCAAATATAAGACTTTCTACATTACCTCATGAAAAGTGGTTTCTGTTATTCCTGACAGGTGAATATCCCTGATCCCTCTGAGACTCTGGGCATAAAGACTGTCTGTTTCTTCCAAATCATCCATCATAACTGGTTCTCCAACAAGAAGCTTCCAAATCATTGGTGCTAATGGAACTGCAAGGGGTTTCTTTGTGCGAACAGCAACTCCAAATAATATACCTGAAGTAGTATGGATTAAATTAATAAGGAAAACTGTTGGAAGGTAGTAAAATCAAAGTTCTTTTTCAGTATTAATATTAGGCTAAGACAGTATAAATAAATAAAAAAGGAAAAAGAATGACATGTGAGAATGATGTGGTCTATTTTATACACAATCAACTTTTCTGTGACAAATTATTGTACAATCGCATACTTGACCACAATTGGTTCCTACACAGGTGTATGATAAATCAGTGCTATAGTTGGGAATGGGAAGAAACACATGAAATTGTGACTATTATAAAAATGGTAATAAGATAATGTACAGCTTATAAAATAAATTAATGGTCACCACAATTATTCTGTTCTATATAGCAAATCTTCTACCTACCTAAGAATTTAAACCATGACAGGTGCTGAGAAGAAAAGAGCTGAGGGTTAAACAAGTAGCGGTCCCGGTTGTAGCCAGTATCATTCACTGCATTAGGTGTAGGCACCAGAAGTGGCACAGCCCCACTTACAAGTTCCTGGCACATCTCTGTAATGGTGTCATCAAACACACCACCTGCATCATCTGCCCCTTCACCCACAAGCTTCACCTGCAAAACCAAGGAGATATATTAATACTAATTAAATAATAATTCAAACATTCCTCAAGTTATAGAGGATTTCATATGACAATTTTCCACAGATATCCTTGGTCAAGTACAATAGTTTTTACAAAATACATTGATACAATTGTTACCTTCCAGGCTCGTGATGGGAGCCTCAGTTCAGCTGACTTCATCCCGACCACCTGCCGTGCCACCTGGATGAAGATTGGTTTGCTGCGACGGCCATGCATCACCAGGCGCCGCACAGTTATCAGAGGCCCATAGTTTCTGCCCTGCACCATTGTGCGTCCCACACTCCTCACCATTGGCAGGGTGTAGACACGTGGAGCTAGGAGAAGCCGTAATTGTGGTGCAGAAAACACCCGCAGCATTGGAGTTAACCATTCACAGTGCTGTCAGAGTGAGAACAAATAAAATTAATGTTATTAATATTCTATCTTAGAAACTTGAATATGAAAACCTAGTTCCTTAAGTCTGAATAACTAAATAAGTTTTAGTTATATAGTTCATTAAAATGTTTTTAATAGTATGACATAAGTGTATTAAGTATAAACTCAAGAGAGGAAAGATTAATTTATTTATTGGACTTAGCACTTAAATTTTAATTTGACTATTGATACGTTGTAAGTAAAACATTTTTCTTATTTTTCTTATTATTTATTGCACAATTTTGGTGGGTTGCAATATGGTAATTTGTCAATACTTCTAACCTGCACCAGAGTGAGTTAAAACTCATGTATAAATAGAACTGCTGTGGGAGTTTCCATACATTATATGACATTTAACAGGTCTGATATTTCTCCAACTGTGGTGAAGTTATCAGTTACATATAAATAAAAATTGACAATAAATGTTAACTTACCTGTGGGCACAAAGGCAATAGCCTCCAGCAAGCAAACAGTATATCTGAAAACCTGTAGAGAAGCTTGAGACGAGCTTGAATAGCTTTTATGGGTAGACCCTGAAGGTGGCCATACTGCAAGGGAATGTGTGAAGGCAAACCAAACCTCAGAGGAATGGACACTCCAGGCGAGCGTCGTGGACGAGGTGGAGAAGACCATGCAGCACTGTGTGTGCGTCCAGTTGAAATCTGTCAAAGAATGGCAGCCAGAATGAGTGTATTTGTGTATATATATATATATATATATATATATATATATATATATATATATATGTATATAGGCTGAGAGCCTCTGGAAATTTGAAGAACAACCTTCAGTTCCTTATGGAGACAGCGCCCGTCACTTTCAGGTGAGCCACAACCTATCTCTCTTTCCTTTCCATACCAATATTGCAATTATTTTTGACAATGTCATATCCTTACTAATATAATGTGCGTGTACCAACTTACCTGAAATCAGTAGTTGATCCAGTCTGGAATAGGTGAAAGTTCATGTATTCGTGCCCATCCGGCACGCTGTTCAGATTTATCTTCCTCCCTGATGAAGGGGGCTCAGGCCCTTGAAAATTTGAACTTCCACCTATGCCAGACTGGACCAACTACTGATCAATTTCAGGTAAGTTGGCCTAATGATAACTGGCAATATTTCAATGCAAATAATTTTTAAACACAATATCGTAGCAACCAGGATTAAGGATAAATGAGATATCACATGTTGAAGGAGAGTTTAGGAGGGAAAAAAATATAACTGGCATAAAATACATTGAAAAACCTGAATACATAATACTATCAGCTGACATAAATTATTTTAAGGAAACAATTTGTTAAAAACATATTAAAAACACATATTTCCAAATTGAAGTTTTGTACATAAATTTGAGATTCAAATTTGTCAGTAATTATGTCCTGCATAAATGACATAGTAGTAGAGTAATACCATAAAATGCTAAATACATTGAATATTCAATGGTCATATGGTTCTATTTCACCTGTTTTATCCCTTTTCCTGACAATGCCTGGATGATTTGAGGTTCCCATATCATACTGATATGGTTCAGTCCCAGTTGTCCATCACTATTTACGCCCCATCCCCAAACATCACCAGTATTTGTTAGAACAAGGGCATGTTCAGCCCCCACTGCAATGTCCTCCACAAATAAGTTCTTCAAGGCAGGTACCTGAAACAAATGTTGTTTGATTATTAGTAAGCAAGTGTGTAACAAATATGTAACAGTGTTATACTCAACATAACTAACATTAAATTTACAACATACTAGTGTGACTCAAATAAAGAGGTTTAAATAATTTTAATTATACCTGCTGGGGTCTGCAGTGTCCCCGTGCTGAGCTCTCCGGGTGACCTATGAGCCGATCCATGCCACAGGTGTACAAAGAGCCATCAAGAGTTAGGAAAACGGTGAACTGTGTCCCACAACATATTTGCTTGACTCCAACATTGTTGAGGTGTTCCACTTTCTACAATGAACAAGACTGTAGGCTCAATTGTTATGAGTCACTGATATACTTTCCATACAATCTAATCAATACTAATTTTAGGATTAATCCTAGCTTTGATATCCATATCCATAAGTTCAATAAATTTGCTACAATAATTATCTCAATATAAATATTTTATATATCACAATGTTAGCAGAATCAGGCAACTTTGATGCTAAAACAAACACGCCTACTCAGAAACACACACTCGACAATCAATTCAATGCATAAAACAAAGGATACAACTTGTATATGTTGAATACCTGAGGAGTTGATTTGGTAACGGTGTTTCCAAGACCCAGTTTGCCATAGTCACCATCCCCAAAGGCCCACACACTGTTGCCATCCATTGATATGCAGAGTGTGTGGTTCAGACCACATGCCACATACCCTATGGTCTGGTTTTCAGGAAAAATAACCCTCTCTGGCAGCTTTTTGTTGGCTGTGTTGGAACCCAATCCAAGGCGTCCATAATCCCCATTGCCAAATGTGAACAATTTCCCATCTGCTGTCACCACAGCACTGTGTTTATAACCACAGGCAACCTGGAAGAGTAACATAAAGAATCAGAATTATTGATGTATGGATGTGTTTCACATCTGAATGAATTTCTTAAAAGCAAAAAATGAGAAATCATTTGAGAAACAATATTTTATAGGATGAATATAAAAAAAAGATGGTATCAAAAGTATGAAAGAACTTCTGTACTTGACACCAAATACTATTTCTAATAAAATGGCAATGATGTGACAGAAGTTTGTTGTGTGGGGTTACCTGCACTACTTCTTCATTCTGTAGAGCCTCAATCAGCCGGGGTCGCCTTTGCCTGTCACTATTCCCATGACCCAGTTTTCCATAGTCTCCATCACCCCATGAGAACACTTCCCCACTCTCTGCCAAAGCCAAGCTATGCCCGTCACCTCCACATGAAGTTGCCAGGGCAACAATCACAAACCCTGAAAAGAAATAGTCTATTTGGATGCAATAAAGTGACTATGGCAAACATTTTTCACATGAACTATAAATATTCCATATCTGGAATCAGACCGGGTCTTTCTTTTCAGTATTCTGTAAACTTTACCAACTGAGATATACAGGTGATCACCATGACTTTCATGTGACAGCCAAAGACATGGGGTAGAATGTCTTGAATAATATTATATACATATAAGTTATGGTTATTTTTAGTAATGTATGGTTTCTATATATGTAAGACACATTGAATTGAATACTATTGTTAACATATTGAAAACACTGAACAATTTGAGAAACTGCACCTAAAAACAATTTGGCATTACATACCCTGCAATGATGAAATAATGCTGAGTAAGTGTAAGTCATCAGAATTTCCCTGGCCCAGCCGGCCATAGCTTCCTTCACCACATGCCAGGACAGTGCCATTGGCTTCAATGACAAAAGTGCAGTTCTGGCCACAGATAATCTGTTGGGCGGTAGAGAAGGACTCTGTGAGCACTGGGGCCAGTGTGGAACGTCCTATAGTTGATAAAAGCAAATAAAGCTTAGAAACAATAAAAATGAAAATGTTAAATTATATTATAACCAGTTTTAATTTATTACCAGCCTCTGCCAGCTGTCCGTGCTGTCCACTGCCCCACAGGTAGGCCTGGCACTTGCCCCCAATCTGCCAGTCATGGGGTTGTTGCACAGACCATGTCATCAGCTGTTCATCTGCCTTCAGGGTCCACACAGAGTTATCCATAGGTGACAGTTCCTGGTCCTCCTCTGTCAAACAATTGTTGGAAAATCATCTCAAAACATTGCATAGCACAATCAAAGAAAAGTGTATTATTTATAAATATGAAATATAATTTTTTAAGTAGGTAGAACACACATTTGAACCAAAATGAAACTGTGGAAGGCTTGGAAGAATCATTGCAATAGAAGAACCTGTCATGATAAAGAGGCTCAGAGTGAGAGGGGAAAAAATCAAATGGCATGATACTGGAACATGTATTATGTCACTAGACTTTTCTCAGAAGAAACTATTTTGCCCATATCTGACAATCAATACATTATGATTACTGAATAAATCCCACTAAAATAATATTCCTCTCATATTAATCTGCAGAAATCCTATCGTGCTGCAATTCTGGTGTTCATTAAAATTTTGCAAAATAATCATACAAATCCTGGGAACACTTTAAAAAAGTACTTGCCCACTATTTCACAGATGTGAAGAGAAAACTCATTAGGAAATTTAGTCCTGTTGACAAGAGCATCTGATGTACGAACAGCAACACTGAAGACCTGGAGCCATTGCCATTCAGGAACTATAGCATAAGAAGGAAAAATTCTAACATTAAAACAAAATTTACTGAATATAACCTTACAGGTACAAAGTTTTGGTGAATAGGACCTAATGCCACTCAGAAATTACCAAATTTGAGACAAAGCAATTGACACTTGCAATAGAAAAAAATTGAAAAATTATAAAGAAATACACCTAATTGACTGCTGGATTTTACACTAAGAGATAAATCCAATTTTATGAATGTATTATGTTAATGAATTGACAAACAAATCAATGAATTAAAAAATGTAGAAATGAATAATTTTATGATTCAAAAATGGAACTACCACATCCAAGGAATTGCTAAAATAAAGTGTCATACCAATAGTGCTGCGGCTGCAGTCATTGGGTGCAGCTGGCAGATAGCATAGACACTTATCCAGGTTAAGCATGAGTGTCAGGGCAGTGAGGCACTTCAAATGGTCGCTGTGCAGCAGCTGCTCACCACTGAGAACACTGGGACGCTCTGCCTGATACTGACTCTGAAGGTACTGTGGCAGACTAGTAAAGAATGTGTGAAGGCAAGGGGCACCCTGTAAACCTCCAATGCCTTGGCGAATCAGTGCATTCTGAGTTGCAGCCAGGAACTTTCCCTGCTGAAATTGCTCTGAGTTGTAACCAACTATGTGAACATTCTGAAATCAAAAACTACACTGATACCATCTGAACGCATGCTGGTTTGATGATATGCACTAACTCTAAGTTTAAATTTGTATAAATCACAATAAAATAGGATGACCACTATAAAACAGTGATATAGAATTACTAATTAACAAAATGAAAATAATATACATTGACACATATCAGTACATTAACTACATTGCTGAGAATTCTAAAAGGGATTTTACATTACATCATCAATTGTACTATTTTGAATGCCTCTAGATAATTAGCACATTCAGACTGAATATGTTAGGCTTTGCTAGAAACAAGAATGATTTAATTTAGTACCTTCGACCTTCCAAAGCAGACAGCTAATGCCAGGTTGCCCAACCAACAGGTACTAAGGACTCCTCCAGCACCAGTAAGTGTTTGCAAAACACTTCCATCTTGAAGTGACCAGACATTTACCAGCCCGCTGTACCCCTTGGCACTGCCTGGTTGGTGAATTAACAAAACCATTATAAAATAATGCCTTGTTAAGTACTGAAATAAATTTATTGTATGTAATTAAAAATTAATATATTTACACAGTATTTACTTTGCTGTAGTTATAAATTACTTTCTTAAAAGTCTACAGCTATATAAAATGACAGAAAATGTAATGCCTGAATGCCTTTTGAAGGAAGCTCTCATTTGGCTGTTAACTAAATAAATCCATATCAGGAAATATTTAAGTCAACAGCATGTCAAGTCTAGATTTTACTATGTTCAACTTCCAACACTTAACCAAGACATTTTGGCTATTACATATCCCAGTAAAAATGTTATCCCAAAATTTCAGGTCAGAAAGATAATTATCAGACTTTCTTAGTGAGAAATATAACAATTGACACAAGAATATCAATTACAAAATCTGAAAAACGTGTAGAAAATGAAACAGAATACCAATAATCAGACTTGGAAGATATATATCTACATATTGAGAGTGGGTTTTGCGGAAGAGAAGAATAGGCATTTACATAAGCTGCAAAATTTGATAAATTGAATGGTTCGTTCATGCTAGACACAGCAGTGAGGGTGATGTCAGAAGGAAAATATAGAAATGAATAAGCAAATGTGCAGAGATGAATAAAAATAGCCCGGAGTTTTATTATGTAAATTGCACTGCTAATAAAAGTAATTCTGCTTGAGGAAAGACATTCTAATTGAGTGCATTGCCTATCTATACCTGTTGCAAGGATAAGCCCATCACTGTGGATGGACAGTTCAGTTATTGGGTGGTACATATGGCCTTGCAGTTGGAAAATAAGCTGAGGACCCATGGGCTGACCTCCTTGGATGACAGATTCACTTGGTACTGTCCACACATTGACAGTGCCATTGGTGGTACCCACACAGAGTAGCAGGTTGTGGGTTCCCTTCCCTGAAACAGAATTGAAATTACACATATAGTCCGCAGTCAGCTGGTGCATAGAATGGTGTAACATTCCTTCCTGAAGAAGGATACTGAGAGCCTCTGAAAATTTGAAGAACAACCTTCAGTTCCTCATGGTGACACCACACTTCACTTCCAGGTAAGCCACAACCTATCTCTCTATCCTTTCCATACCAATATTTTTGACAATGTCACATTCTTACTATTACAATATATATAT
The DNA here is from genome assembly GCA_037074705.1 of Zhengitettix transpicula. Taxonomy (NCBI): domain Eukaryota; kingdom Metazoa; phylum Arthropoda; class Insecta; order Orthoptera; family Tetrigidae; genus Zhengitettix; species Zhengitettix transpicula. Next base: position 80,567,722 of record CM073593.1, read on the forward strand.
ATATATTAAAATTCGTAATATTCCTTCACCTCAGCCAGACTGGAACCAACTATTGATTTCAGGTAAGTTGACTTTGCTGTCTCTCTTTCCTATCTTAATGTGCTATGTAATTTGACCTTGTCACTTTTTCCTTAATAGGTGTAAATCTGTGAAGATTATATATAGACACAGGTTGTTAACCAACTTTGAACATATAATAAACTAAATATTTTACATTACACTGCAATAAAAATGTAGCAAAAATTCACTTCATTTTCAAACAACCCTGTACATTGATTTTGGCAACATTCACAGTATAGTTATACAATTTTAAAAACAACATGTGAGATTTGTTCTCACCTACAACAGGAGACCAAATCAATACAGCAGGTTCATGAGTGGGAGGGAAAGTGTGGGCACATATCCATGTTCCTTCTACTTCTCGCCACAGGTGACACTGCTTGTCAGCCCCGCAGGTTGCTAGGAATCTTCCAGTCGGGTCCCATCTTATACATGTTACACCACTCTGCAAAACAGAGTAGGTTGCTATAAATAAATATTAAGCATACATAGGTATAACAAATTGTTAAAGAAATCTAATAATATAATAATGTAGAGAAAGGTATTAACAAATGACAAAAACTCAAAGGGGTATCAGCCAAAATCAGGAGAACAGTAAATGTAGATCAGAATGTCAGTAGATTATATTAGTTAGTTTCCATAGATCCTTAAGAGAAGTAAAGGTTCAAGGATGTGTAATGTGTTAAATGATATTGTGTTCTTCACATTTTAGTCATATTACAAATGTGTTATATTTTTAATTACATCATGATTACATATCTTTAATTTACCAGTAATTAATAGTTTTTGCAAAGCATTCACACTATTCTTTCTATAACAAGATTATAGTTGAAATAAATAATAATAAAGTTTGAAATAGTGTGTTACACCTCACAATAAGGGGTATAGTACTATAAATGTAATATAAATAATCATTTAGATAATAATTCCAACATCAATCAGATTTATAAAAACAATTCTATGTGGTTACAAATTTTTTATATTACATACAAGTTATTTACCAACATAAAAAATGTGTTCTTACCTGATGTGCAATTATTTCATATATGGGAAAGTTTACATTTTTCTTGCCCAATTTAATAACACCATTTGAAAAGGCAACAGCATATTCATTTTCTTCATGGAACCATTCAATTTGTGTTACTGGAACTGCAACTGGAGGGGAAAAAATAAACTGTCAGTACAATACAGTTAATACTAAAACTTTGAAAAATATTGCATAAAATACAAATTGCACAAAGAAATATGGAGAAAGCAATTTCAAGATGAGACTAGGCATATACCATCCTTGTACTCCAAACATATTACAGAATATATAAAACTAAATATAATTTTTGAGGAACAGCAAAAAACCTGATATGATAGTTACATGTAAGAGCATAAATATTGATCTAAATAATACGTGTATTCCAAATAAGGTTATAATGTGAGAACTACATACCATTTTGTGAAAGTGAACTGAAAATTGAAAGGGAATTTATGCATTTTGGTGTTACAAAGAGCAATGTCACAGAGCCTGTGTTGCTCCCCACTAACAGGTACTCAAGGTTACAATTTTCAGTGGCAGCCTCTTGTGGCCATGCGAGAGTAGTGATCCAACTACCCATGTCATCAACACGACAGTTTTCCCCAGTCAAGCAAACGTGTGAACTTTCTGTAAAAGGAAAATTAGCTGTTAGTTATATTTATTTATGCTAGAGCCAGAAATTATTCTTCGTCACAGAAATAAAGAGTCGGCACAGTCTTGTCACAGTTGTTGCCCAAAAATCGATGGACAAATGAACCGATTACTACTATATATATTTAATATTAGTAAAGATATGACATTGTCAAAAATAATTGTGATATTGGTATGGAAAGGAAAGAGCCTGTATAATTTGATAATGGTTGCAATAATTTTGGAAATGGAAAAAAATAAAAAATGTATCAACAAATTTAAGTGTCCAATTACTTAATTATACATAATTGTTTTTGTTTTCTCCCACCCTGTTATATAAATTATAAATAGTATTTTATGGTAACAGATTTGAGAACAACTTACCTGAGAGAAACCAGATATTTACTGTGTGGCCTACGGCTGCAGCAATGAAGTTTCCCGAGGATGACCAGCAAAGGTGATTTATGAGCTCACCACTGAGTTCATTCCCATATATGCTGTCTGACACTTGGAATACCAATGTGTGCTTCAGAAAGGCCTGAGTTGGGTCAACCAAAGACCACACTCTGACAGTTCCATCACAACCACTGCAAGCAATTTACAATACAATTGTAACAGACCTTGCACAAACCGGAATTTAAAAATATTTTCATCAATAACATGGGACAGTTTTATGATTATAATGACTAATTCTAACAGTCATTAACATTGGTGATGTCATTTGAAGTGTCTTAAATGTGCATATGCCTGCAAGAAATTATTGATGCTCTTTGTCGATACTCCACAAAAATTCACTCATCTTAGGAATATCATAGATAATTCCAGTACACATGTGGCTTACCATGTGGCCAGCAAATTCTTTTCCTGGTGCCATCTAGCACAGCTGACACGGTTATCATGGCCTTCCAGTTCAGTTATTGGACAAGGTAGCAAAACTCCAGACAAGTCTGCAAAGTTCAGGGATTCCAGGATGTGCTGGGGAAGGACAGTACTTCTTGCTGCTAAACATTTTACCTAACCAAACAAAAAAATCGTTAATGTATTGTATACTAATAAAAACCCAAATTATAATATGACATTAAATATTTAATTAGCTCACCAATTGCTGAGAAGCCCATTGGCGATGACTAGTTGCAAGTCTGGGAGATAAAATACAAGCTGCAAGAGCATCTGCCAGCTGCAGTGGGACACTGTGTTCTACAGGACTGGTGGGTGGCTTTTCCTCCTCAGTATCTGCATTACACAATCAAAAAAAGTTATTTCCTAATAAAGAATAAGAGTACATTTATTTTTTCAAAAATTAACAATACTCAATTAGGAAAAAATAAAACATTTGTTGCATAAAAATTTGAAGACATACATTTCAAATTTCAGTTATGAAGATGAAATTAAAATTGTTCTTATTTCCTGTATGTTTTTCTAATTAAATGTTTTGGTCTCCAAAACACTGTAAGTATACTACATGGAATTAGCTCTTGTATTCTACAAAAGATCTAGTTTCTCTAAATTAAACCAAATGAAAGTTAAATATACCTTTAGGCATTCCCACTAAAGAAGAACCTCCATGAGCTGCAAGCAATCCAACCAATGCCTGAGTTACTGCAAATGCTGTGGATACCTTTGGAACTGAAGACTGGTTCAGAGCTGCAGTCATCAACTCCTAAAATTTCAAATATATAGCAATTAATTTCTTATACAGTTTTAACCATAATCACTAACTAAAAACACGGATAAAATGCTCAATACACTTATTCCTGAAAGACAAATTGCATTCTTTAGCAGGGTCAGATTTGGAGCTGTGATGAAATGAATATAAGCATGGTCACTTCTGAAGGGAATTGTTATCAGTCACTACTGGCGTGTGGGAACCAAACCAAAATTTAATTACCAAAAGAGAAATAATTATTAATGCCAATATATTTACACATTTTATCATACACATATAATATCATATATATAATGGAATCACAGAAAGATTTTTTCAACTGTCAATAATTTAGTACATAATTTGAACTCGATAATTACATCCCAAATATTTGGGATGAATCTAAGAACTGGAAGAAATATTTTCAAGAATATTGCGGTTAGAAAAATTTATGAAAGAGGTTCTGGGCAGTGAAAATAACAGAAGAGCAACCACATACTATGTAGTGATCTTGGATTTGATTCCTGGTCCTGTCCACTTTTTTCTATCCTAATATGTTAATTAACTTTCAAAGCCTTTATGGCTGATCTTGATTGAAAGCATTTCTTCTGATACTGAATGACGGAAATTATTAATTATAATAACAAATTTCTTAGTTCATAGCATAAACATATTGTTAAGAGGCATGTTAATTATCTTCCTACACATAAAAGCAGTACCTTTGTGCACATGTTCAATACAAGTTTGGATGCCTCCAAGTCCTTGCTGGCAAGTGCAGCGATGGCAGAACTAAGGTACCCAAGGCAGGTGTTGGCTGCAGGAGAAAGAGGTCCAAGTAGTCGAAGAGGGTGTTGTACAATCACAAAACTGGACTCCCCAGTGCAAGATGGAAGATTACATGGCAGCTCCATACGTCCAGCAGCTACTAGACCCATAAGCCTGACAACCTGGCGGACGTCTGACAGGCCAATAGAAGACAGTCCAGCAGGTAGGCTGCAGGATGCACTGCTACTACCACAAAACAGACAGTCCAATGATAATGCAAAAGAACTATTTTTGATACTTGACATTATTAAATACAAAATGAAAGTTAAATTATATCACACAATACATGCAATCTACTAATACAAATCCTTCAATATGATTTACCTCACTGAGAGAAGTGAGAGTGCCCTGATGACAGTTGACCGGGCAACTAAAACTCTGGCTGCAGTGGTTATCCGCTGCAAAGCCATGATACGGTCTTGGGATGAGTAGAGCAAAGATGCTTGCTCTCCAAGGTGTCTTGATTTTGCTTCAGGTTTGGTTCCTTTTGTTGCTGCTGAAGCTGAATAACATTACCAGTGATTAAAATGCAATAAAAAGTTCATCAGAGCTAATCAATCCATTGACATGAAAAAGATTGGGTATAATTTGTAGTCTATTGAGGGCATATATAATTTTAACATTGCTGTCATTGTTTCTCATTATTATTTTTAATATTTGGCAAAAAGAAAGGGATCATGTTTTGAGGTTTTTCCCAATTAATTGCATCAATGAATTTCTCTCAGGTTTCCAACTGGGTTGTAGATGAAAAAGATTACAGTCTCAGTTGTTGAAACATCACTAATTAGATCTACAACCTACTTGGAAAACCCAGAGAAATTCATTCAAAAAGAAACGGAACTTAGAAATGTAAACATAAGAATTTACTTTATAATCCTGACAATGCAACATTCTTTAATTAATTTATTTATGGAACATTTAATTCATGATAAATAAGGACACAAGAATCATACTGTATACCTGTATAACTTGTTTCAGTGGTAGAATCAAAACTCAGGTGAGGAATGGTATTTGAACCAAGTGGGTCAGCTTCACGCGCTACAATCGGTTCTGGAATTTCTTTCCGTTCATTCACAAGAATTGTGAGATACTTCTCCCTTAAGGCTGTACTCTGTTCTTGAGTGCCCAAGGCAACTATGTCACATTCTGGAAAATAATGAAAATTATTATACTAATTTTAAAGTACTAAGTATGAAGGGAAAATTTCAATTACAATATTTTTAAAGTTGTACATAAGAGAAAGAAACCAACACATGGATAAACCAGAATGTTTCTATATACTAAAATAATTTCTGAATTAGAATTGTTAGTAAATAATATTTTTTGTGTAGAACCACAGTCATTAAGACAAAACAAAAACCTGAATAACTCATAATATAACACTGAATTAAGGGGGGGGGGGAAGTAATGGGATTACAACAATGGTCTACAGAAGAGTAGGGGAATCATGAACAATAAAGCCAAATAATCAATTAGCATAGTTTTACAAAAATGTACATTAAATAAATATAAACACACTAATGTGTGTAAGAAAATGTAATGTATAAAATAAATATAAACACACTAATGTGTGTAAGAAAATGTAATGTATAAAATAAATATAAACACACTAATGTGTGTAAGAAAATGTAATGTATAAAATAAATATAAACACACTAATGTGTGTAAGAAAATGTAATGTATAAAAAAAATATAACAAATTTGAATAAGGTATAGTAGTTCACTTTTTTGACGACTATACAATAACAATGTTTGTCACCACAAAGAAAAATAGGTTGTTGGATTATTTGTTAATAGGACAACATTTGAATTATCAAGACAAGTACAATTATAAAATACACAATTGTTTGTTTATGTTACATCTGTTATGACAAAGAAGTATTCAGAGTAAAGATTAGGATATAGAATGAATTCTGAGAATCACAAATAAATGGCACATACCTTCATCATGTATAGAGTGCACACCCATTAGGTCTGGTGCCATAATTTGGGCAACATTCGTAGGGTGCATGTCGGGAAACTTCTGGAAAGACTGCAGGGAGACCCTGTACTTCATCTGACAGTCACTGCACATCAAGTAATTGGTTCCAGCTGCAGGAAACATGTTCCAGGTTACTAAAATCTATCTTAAAATTAAATAATTGGTTTGTGTTCTACCAGCCCTTACCAATTATGTTTCCACAGTACCCAGCACCCCATAGAAGGCCACAACCTGGGTGTGCAGACAGCATATGACCAGCAATGTGAGGTGGTGTAGAGTTACAGATACCACACACAGAAACCAGAGACCCCGATACATTGCAGGTAAGTGGAAACTGTATTTAAGTTCAATTTAATATAACTGGACAGTTACACAGCTAATACAGTAGCACATTTATATGACTATGGTGGCATAATACTAAACTTCAAGTGATTAAACATTTGTATAGTTCTTAAAACTCCTTGTTGGAGTTAATAGATTAATAAGGTACTTTTGTAGCTGTTTTATACCTCTTGAGTAATTTTATATCTATTTTACCAGCACTCACAAATAATGAGCATGTTGATAAAAAATGTGAAAAATAGTTCTGTCATATTTTATTGTACAAATAGTAGAGTAGAATTGTCTCTCAAACAATAACATTACACTTAACTAAATATGAAAAAAATACCCCTGAATGTGACCAACAAGACAATTTTGTCAATCTGTATGCATTCCTTGATGGATTCTATTTATTTTAAACTCATTTCTCAATCCTTTCTAACACACACACCAACAAATGAAAATCACTTACACTTATATCAATACAGTCACAAATGGAACTCACCATTCCTGATGAGCTTCCAGTCATGTCCGAGTGAAAAATATTTTCTCCACATTCTGTCTCTTGTGTAAGGCCACTGAACAATGGTTGTGCTTCACCTCTGACATGCTGACGCTCCCTGTCTTCTACTGCAACAATTTTACATGTCTGAATTTTAGGTCTGAATGTAGTTGTACAATAAATACTCACACATACACATAATTACCTGTGCGCTCTGTTAGGTAATTCCTAATGTCAGAAGACTGCCGCCTTCTCTGACTTGTGGAGCTCCTCCTGCCTAAGCCCAGCTCGACCTCGGGTGGAAACTGGGCGAGGCTCAATACATTGTGTAGAGTCTACACGAGGATAAAAATTTTCACTAAATCTGTCAGTAAAATTCAAATGCAAGCTGGATAAAACTTTTCATTAAACTTGTCAGTAAAACTTGAAAGGCAAGCTGGATAAAAGTGCAAACAAAAAATCTGTTTCCTATTATCAAATAGAAACATAAATCTATAAAAATCTATAGAAATATAAATCAAAAGGTAACATAATATTTTATAAAAAGCCCCAATGAAGTGTTAAAGTAATCTGAAAATGACAATTCTGAATGTATTCAATATTGAAAACAACAATGACTTGAAATTTAGGACAGGTTTCTACTTTCACAAATTATTCAATGATTTTCTAAGAATATCTGATTTCTGTCAATTTCTCAGGATTCCAACTGAGTAAAGTTGTGAGAACACCCCAACCATTAATGGAAATGCTCCAGACTTAACTTGAAGATAACAGCAATTACTGCAATTTTAAAAATTGTGATTTTTATCATAAGGCCCCAGATGAAATCCCAAGAAATTATCAAACTTTACCTAATGTTGAAAATTTTAACAGATATAGTTTCTTAATATGGAAAAAAAAAGCAAAATACCTCCATCCCACTACGTAGAATGTCACTACTTGCTGCAGAAAAGCTGTCGGTGTCATTGGTTTCCAGAGACTCAGAATCTATGCAAGGGTGTTCTATCATCCATGTGGCTAACTCATTAATAGTGTGAGCTGACATATCTCCAGTACTTCCTAAAGAGCCAATAATAATATGGGTTGTGGTCAAGTAATAAAAATATATAAAGAAGATATTTTATAAATAAATTTCTTCAGACTAGATGTCAGAGTAGTACATTGCTAAGACTAATTCTGTTGCCATATTTATAATAATACAACTGCATGCCAAAATTCATGGCTTTGTATGATCAAGATGATGCAAAAATCTCCATTAGCAAGTAAAAGTATTTCGATGAAAATACTCCATCCATTTTAGAAAAATAATAACAGCCCTCAACATACAATTTATCATTTCTGAAAAACAAATAATTCATTATACATCAATTAATTTTGATTATTTACACTTTCTTTATCCTATACATATTACTGCAAAAAGAATAGTGTTATTCTTAAATATAAATAAAAAATTCAGGTTAAGTCAACTCAATCAGCAACATGTACATTCAAAAAGTAACAAAGTAGCTCATAAATAAGAATACATTAACCAGTTACCTGTTGCGGTGATAGCTTTCTGGACATGCTTCAGGGAGAACCCCATCTCCATTAGGGGTGCTGCAATAGGGGGTGGAGGAGGTGATGGGGAACGCAGCTGATGAGCACGAAGCAGAATAGGTGCTGAGTGAGGAGTGGGTTTGTTGGCCACTGAGGGAGAATGTAACTGAGGTGATGACAGTTCAGAGAAGCTGCATGGCGTCAGTTGTAAGGATGAGGGGGGTTTGATGGGCGATATGCCCCTTGCCATGCGGAACAGTGACGAGGGGCCAGTTGAGGTTGATGGGTTGCTAGGGGTGGCGTTGTGGGCAGCTCGGGGCATTGAAATGTCCTGGAATAAGAAATTTTGAGCAATAAGAATGAAAACAGGTAAAGTAATAATGAAGGTAAGAATAGGAATTAATCATTCTTAAACAATAAAAAATAAGAAATAAGAATTAGGTTTTCATTGTAAATGTCTGAATTGTGTATCCTTGAAACTTAAAATATTTAAATACTTTACTATAATAATTTCTGAATATTAGAGTTGGTCAAAATTAGTTTTTGTGCATTAAACCACAATCATTAAGACAAATTAAAGGCATGAACAAATCATTGTATGATACTGAGTGAAGGGGAGAAGTGAAAAAAATTATGGGTTTACAAAAATGATACAAAGAAGAGTAAGGTAATAATGAACTAAACCTAAACTAATTACTAATTTACAATAACAATATTTGTCACTAAATAGAAAAATTGGTAGTTAGATTACTTGTTCATAAAATTAGGGAAAACAAAAGTTACCTGCATGCTTCCTAAGGTTGGTGTGGATGAAGAGACTGTCTCCCTACTGGAAGTCAGAGAGCGGACTTTTGTCTCAGTCTCAGGTATGTCCAAGCTTTCCTCGGCACTTGCTTGCATGTACATTGAATGGAGCACTGTCTGGACTCGTTCCAATTCTCCAATGGTTGCCACCGTGTTCAAGTTGCATGGTTTGACAGCTTTGTCCACCATCAGTCTGCAAACAATGACAGTTATTAAACATAAAATTCAACATTACACTTAAAAAAGCACATAGATGATGTTGTATATATGATTCACATTAAAACAAATGATTAAACCAGAGTTATAAAGGATTGTCACCAGTAATTGGTTTCTCAAATTATTTCAGACTTATGGTTACCAAACAACTAAAACTTAAATTAGACAATGTTTCAAATTGTGAAATTACCTCATAACATTTCTCAAAGCTCCTTCCAGATCCTTGTCTATCTTCATGGAGTGGCCGTCCTTCCCAAGATCTTCAATGTCACTGCCATCATCCTCTAAAGTTTTTACTATTTCATTTTCATCCTTGAATTTCATAACAAACAACAGTGTATCTTTGTAAATCTTAAGATAAATTTAAATACTTAGGAAGTTATGTATATTAATGTATTTAACTTAGGACATATTGGAACAAGATTATGAAATATGTAATTTTGTATATTTTTTACTACTTCAGTAATTGAGGTTTTTTTACAATAGTATTTGAAAATTAATAACTTTTATACACATATACCTTAGATTCAGCTGGCACCAGCAAAAGTTCAGCATAAATCCCACAACTCAGAAGGGCAGAGAGTGTCTTCAAGGCTGCCAGTGATATAAATGACAATTGCAGGCATTGTTTCTCACACTCTAACAACTTACTATTGACTGCCCTACAAATTAAATTGATAAACACATAAAATGATGTGTGTACATAGTATCAACTATGTAAAACAAATTTAAAATGAAGATATATTGAGTATACCTTGCTGCATTCAGTTCTTTGTCAGAACTAATTGGGTCAGTCTGCTTTGATTCAGAATCCGAGCTGAGAAGTTTGTCACAACTTCCTCGCTTAGTCACTTCACCTATAATGCTGGAAACCATTTCATTAGATAATGTTTCCACTGTTCGAAGACGATTGGTGTCCACAGCATCTGAATCCACAGATAATGGAAGGATGTGGGATGAGCTTTTTCCTTGTTTTTGTCGGTCGGCCAGGTAAATCTGGTTGTTGATCAGTTCTATTTCAGCAGATGTCAAGTCACAATGTGGGAAGTGTAACTGTTGACACATATCTTACAAATAAGTAAGTGCATTTAAAGAATATTATTAACTTGACAGCTTAACTCTAGCTCTAAAAATTAATTGAACACAATATATACAGAAATACTAATTAATTTGTAAAGATTAGTTTACAGATTTTAATTTTGTATAAGTTTAAACTCTACAAAATTGAAAACAAAAAACATTAAATGCATTAAGCCAAATCATAAAACAATCCTAAATTAAGTTTTTGCTTAAAAATTAGCAGAATATTTAAACATTTTTTAAAAATATGTACTAAATACCTCATCAGAAAATCCGCTAAGGCGTGCAATCTGAAAGATGATGCTTGCTGAAATCCCCGTCATTTTGTTTGTGTTAAATGATATAGAATCACAGGGCTCCAAAGTGCACAACTGAGCATCACTAAAAAGACACAAATAATAGTTTAAATAAACACATGCTAAAGAATCATGAATAGATATCACAAAATTGCCTACACCAGTATCTTAAATCAGTTATTCCTGAAATATTTGCTATTAAGGAATATGTTCTTGCTGCAGTGTTTTAATTAAGTAATACAAATGGTTGACACCCTTTCCAGTGAGAGAGAGGGAGAAGGGAATTGGGGCAGGGTGGGGGTGTGGGTGGCAAAGTAATTTTTGTATTTTAAATCTTGAGATAGCTTCTATATTCTCACAAATGAGAAAAATACATAAAATAAGAGACCAACTAACCTTACACTACCTTCAGCATCATCCCATTGCACTTTAACAGAAGCCAAGCCCTTTTTCAAAGTCCCCAACATTATGGCTTTCTTCCCAGAAGGTTTATGGATGCACTGACCTCCAACTCTTAGTCCACGGTCAACTCCACCAATCACAGCCATTGCTGGCCAAACCTATTTCAGCATCAAAATTTAAAATTTATTTCAAACATGAGGCAGTTTTGAAAATTACTTATAAATTTACATGTAATGTAATCTTAAATAGTAAGAATATTATTTTATGAATACAATAAAAATATTCTTTATTTGGCAAATACTCTTAACATTATAGTATATATTTTGAAAAAAATATCAATTTCATTGCTATGTAAACTTAATATCTGTAACTCATCCTATCTCACCTCTTTGCACAATTGTTCCAAATTAATTCTTTTCATCCAATCAGCATCATGGTTTTCTGTAAAATATAAACACTTGTCTTCTAAATAATTCAAATGTAATCATAATTGTCAAATCATGCACATGAAAAGATCAATTTCAAATATAGATTCAGAGTATTCAGTGGTCCAAAATAGTAAGGCATATCAAAAACAAAAGGTTTATTTCAGTTTCAATAATGCTAGTTTTAAACTGTGCATTATATTATTGTAGCTCAAGAATTTAAATTACTAAAATTAAAATTGGAAATGTTCAGCTTCTACTTGTCACTAATGTATATTGCTAATTGAAAATATTATCTGTAATTAAACCTGTGGGTTTATTAGTTTTATTTCAATTTATTTGATCAGTATCATTTCCTGGCCCTGAGTACATTTATTATTATAGCCAGGAATATGGAAGAAACTGATTAGCACTGACAGTATAATTGTGTTCCCTGGTTAGATAATTCAGGAAAACAAAAAGAACATTAGCATCTCCTGTGATGGACTTCAACAATAGTTTTCAACTGCTGTGTGGCGGCCTGTCAGACAGTACTTTTGATTGTGGTCAAAACTCAATGTGAAGAAGAGCATCTGCTTGTATTCATCAAAAGGTCACTTTGAACATTTCACCTGATATGGGAAAAGAGCGCTTCAACTAGTCCATTGAATTCATACAAATCGATCAGATACGGAAGTTCAGATAACTCTGTAGTTATGTATTTCTGAACCCATGTTGTTAATATTAACCAAATCACTAGTTCCTACTATGGATGTTTATTTTTCTAAGGAATTTGTTGTGGGAAGAAAATGGAGAAATTTTTAGTGGAGTAACAATAAAGTTTTGTATAAAACTTATAATTCAAACTTTACCTTCTTTATCTGCTGTGGAAAATTGAGGCTTTTCAACTTGTTTCTTTGCATTGATTGGAGGAAGCAATTCTCGAGTCTGGTTCAAGCGCTCTAGCAAGCAATCATTTACCTGCAATTTAAATTTTATTTACTTCCAAATTATATGAGTTGTCTGTATAGAAAAGTAAATTTCATTATTTATAACTTCTTCATAAGATTTATCACATTTAATATTGGAGGAAAATATTAATAAAATGTTAAACAAATAACATATGAGTTTAAACAACAAAGTAATTAAGGAAGATAAATAAATCAGATCAAACACAATAAAACTGAACTAAAATCTCTGGAAAAGCAGTGCAATCACTGATAATGATGAGTAAAATTATTTATAAAAACATGTAAAAAGAAGACACAAATCTAGGAAAATTTACTGTTTTATTTTAAATATTAAAATAAATTATAAATAAAGTCAACATATAATCTATAATCTGTAGAATCATTAAGATTTTTAAAAACTTCCACTACCTGTTGGGACCAGGCTTCTGTGTTGCTGAGCTTACGAAGAAGAGTTACATAAGCTTCAGCTAGCACACCAGGTTGAGGTGCACAGTAAGGATCACCTGGGTGCATCTCCCTTGGTGAAATGCGCACCTGCATGTCTGTTAATTTCACCTGAAACACAGCAATTAAAAACAAAGTGAACCAAAGGCAATCATTATTTGGCAATTATTATTCATAAAAGCTACATTATTTGAATAAAACATAAAAGGAGGTACGACAAAGTGAATTAATGAAACATTTAATAAAATTTATTTATTCCTTCACTGACAGTTAACAAATTAATGTTTATTGGGCACCTCAGTGAAAAATGTATTGCTGCATCAGAAGAAATAATTTGAGCTATAGAGATGAAGTACCTAGTTATGAAGGCCAAGACATGGGAAATCAGCTTCACATCTGCAAATATGTTGCCACCAAAGCTGGTAAGCTATATGATTCTATTATGGAACTGCCAATGATAATTCCTACAGCATTTCTCACTTATCATCTTATAAAACGAGACTTTTCAGGACTTGCCAATTTCTTAATCTTCAATTTTCTCTCTCATTCAATCGTTAACTACTATCTCAATAAGTACAAATGAATTAACTCCCTCTAAATAAATATTTGTGGCAAACTACCAAAGTTATTACCTCAATCATTATAAACTCAAGAATGTATTGGAATATTTTCAATTCAACTTATTACATGGTGAATAATTCACTACCTTCTCTCCAGGATTTGTACTGTAAAACATGACACAGGGGAAGAACTCTGGCCCCTCCACATTTTCATAGGCAATCTGAGGCTCTTCTCCATTCTTGCCAAAACTGATGGTGTGCGCATCAAGGTCCAACACCACTGTGATGTAGTCACCCTGTGTGAAGCTGGACAGAGAGAGGGGTAGCTCTCCATTGTGGTACAAATTTCCACTGCAATTAAGCACAGAAATAATTAAAATGCTATAAATTATTTTTAAGAAATTATGATAGATAGAAGGGTATCCACTGTAGAATTAATTAAATTGATATTTTCAGTGAGATCTCACATCTAGTCTAAAGTGAACCTGCTAATTCACCAAGATCATTTATAAAAGTGATTAAACAAAGGTGAGATAATGTACAGGAGAGAAAAATTATTCTCAAATTTCTTATATTATTTATACATAAAAACATTAAATAATACATAAGAGAAATACAAAAAATAAAAGATAATCATGGAGCATTTGAAATAGTGAAAATTTTATTCTAATTAAAAAAATATGGTTATTTGGTCACTTTTTATGTCTACTGGAGGAACAGTATAGAGGGACAAAGCAGGTACAATGAGTGAAATTAATTATTACAGTGTTTATTAGAAAGAGGTTGGCAAATAATTACAGAATGATGACAAAAAATTTGGTTCAGATAGAAATGTAAATTTGCTAAGGTGATGTAATACCAACCTGTATGCCCGGTATAGCCACATGTCAGTTGTAGTTCTGTGACTGTAATCCTTGACTGGATACCGTGCAACTCCAACACATGTGCCTTCATTAGTTTTATTCTCCTTCACAATAAGGAATTTCCACTGATAACAACCTGTAACAAAAGATTGGGTTAGACAATAAGAAATCCTTAGAACTTATATCTACTATCATGACAACTATTGTATTGATAACTATGAATTTCAGCGCTAAGATCAAAATTTTTTAGATAATGTGTGCAGAACACACTTAGTTACAGAAAGTAAATTCAAGAAAAAATAGATTAAAAGGAAAGAATAAAATCAGTTAATACTTCTAACAAATGAGAAGTCCTTGCCTGATGTGATTGCAGTGTTCCCAAGACCATAACCCCTGCCACCAGGGGCGTGAACAAGTGTCTGGGAACCTTCAACAGTGCAACACAAACACTTTTCTGCATCAAAACCAGCATCCAGTATGGGATGGTTTCCATCGTTCAAATCTATTTCATGATGCCAAGCTGTCCCTGAATGGGAAGCAGTTAATCATTCATTATTTACTTATGAATGTATTTGAATTAAACTTCCATATTTGAGAAATTGCTTACCTGGACTTTTCAAACGATATAATTTCTTCTGAAGAATTTTATGTTTTCTGTGTGCTTCCCTTTCAGCATCTGCAAGGGGAAGACTCCACATATTGGCAGCCAGCTGAGAAAACAACTCTCGCACAATCTGATAGCAAAGAAAAATTTAACCATTAGATACAAAAAAAAATCAATTATGTAAATTCTGTTGAGATTCATAGATAATTTAAAACTTCTGTTTGAATACAACAAGTGCAGTCCTAATGGAAGTGTTATTGATTATAATTGTTCCCATTAAATATTACTTGTTCCCGATGTTCTGGTCCATGTTGCTTAATGTCCAGTCCAGGCATTGTGACTGAGAGTAAGGTCAGAGCAAGCAAGCGAGAGCGCAATGAGAGAAGGTCATTATTGCCTGCTGCTTCCAGCAGTGACTCTGTCCAGTTGGGTGCAGCTAGAAGTCGCCTGAGGGCTGCAGCCCCTGCCACTCGCCGTATAAGCACCAAAAAGTCACCCAACACACGCTCTGAAACTTGCACCTTTTCTGAGTGGAGGAGCGTCACCAGCTGGGTGTGCAAAGCCTGAACAACTTCTGATATTACTCCAGTGCTGAGGACACGAGAATGCAGGCTGAAAATGAAGATAAAAAACATAATTGGCAAACATACTTGAAGGATAATTCCCGAAAATTAATGACACAATGAAATTTGTGCCTGGCCGGCACACATTTCAGACATTCTCTCCTGACAAAGTACAAAGTAGCCTGTGCACGGAATGGTATTAACACTCCTTCCTGAAGAAGGAGGCTGAGAGCCTCTGAAAATTTGAAGAATAACCTTCAGTTCCTTATGGCGAGACCGCACTTCACTTTCAGGTAAGCCAGAACCTATCTCTCTTTCCTTTGCATACCAATATTGCAATTAATTATATATATATATATATATATATATATATATATATATATATATATGTAACACTCCTTCCTGAAGAAGGAGGCTGAGAGCCTCCGAAAATTTGAAGAACAACCTTCAGTTCCTCATGGCGACACCGTACTTCACTTTCAGGTAAGCCACAACCTATCTCTCTATCCTTTCCATACCAATATTTTTGACAATGTCACATTCTCACTATTACAATATATATATATGTATGTATGTATATATCCATTCCTCCTCTAAATAACTATTTATCCATAATAAGACTGTCTATATTTGCCTGGTCAGGAACGTGACCTGCTGGCCGAGATGGTTAAGTAAATCATGCAGGTTCAAGTCCTGCCTGGGTCAAATATTTTCAGTCTTCTTCCTGCTTTCAACATATGCTTTTCTATGTTTCTACGCCTGAGCATATGAATTCACATAAAGCATAATATTTATTTCTATCCCTCCTCACTATCCAAGTTCAAATGTGACTTGGTCACAAAATTAGTTCCTATTCCTTAATGGATGCTGCTAATATTGTATCATCAAATCTCTGACTCGTGTGACACTTGAAATTAAGGCAAAGCACACAAATATTTCAAATTAGAAATCTGACAACATTTGTTAGTATTGGAAAGTGACTAATGGGCCAAATAAACATAACTCACCCACATGACATGGCTATAATATGCAAGAGGCGCATGCTGGCGAGCCCAATCATTGGGGAATCATCTGTGCCCTCAGTGCAGAGCTTGGCTAAGATGGGAAGCAGACCCAGGGATACAGTCAGCACTATGTCTGCAGGTTGGTACAGCATACTGAGAGCAAATATGGTAAGAACCTGAATCTCTTGGATTGAACCTGAAATCAAAAAACCAAGTCAACAGGGAAAGTGCTTAAGCCACATTTTAATCAACATGTATGTATTTATTTAAGTTTTTCCTGTTGGCAGATACATGAAATTACAATAAATAAATATAATTGTATTAAATAAATAAACTAGACAAAAACAGTAATTCAATTACAAGTATATATATATATATATATATATATATATATATATATATATATATATATAAAATTTGAAGAAATACCTTCAGTTCCTTATGGCGACACCGCACTTTACTTGCAGGTAAGCCACAACCTATCTCTCTGTCCTCTCCATACCAATATTGCAATTTTATATATATATAATTTTATTAATTGGATATCAAGGGATATATATGTTTGACAATTTCATATAATAAATTGTCAGAATTCTAATTTTCAGTTAGTATAGTGAAGTTACATAAAACAAGAAGTTCAACACTTTCATACAGACTGACTGAATGTGATTACACTATTTTTATTTCTAGTCACTGTAAATAAGTCTCCGTATGTGCATTACGGAAAATGTGACAAGGTCAAATTAAATAATACATTTACTTACTTGAAATCAGTAGTTGGACCAACTACTGATTGCAGGTAAGTTGGCATCAGTCTCTCTTTCCTATCCTAATGTGTTATTTAATTTGCCCTTATCACATTTTCCTTACATGCTTTATATGTATGCATATGTATATATAAATATGAGTAAAAATAATTGTGATCTTGGTATGGAAAGGAAAGTTAGATAGTTTGTGGCTTACCTGAAATTGTCATTTTTTCAGTCATTAATGCCAACTGTACAGTTAGTGTGGAACCTCCTTTTCATGTTCAATAATTAACAGTAGAGTTATGTTAATCCTTACCTCCACATGCTTGAGGGCACGCCAGAGACACCATCAGCAGCGAATATATCTGATGTGCAATGTTACGAATTTGAGATTGAAGAACCTGATTAGTTGCTTCAATTGCCACAGAGTAATGTATTAAAATGTTTTGTGGGTATTTATCTGAAAGAACATACAACCCCAAACATCCAACCAGTAACTGTTGGTGCACCTGTAGTTGAAAATAATTAATATTAACAGAACTGGCAATAGATTGATATTACAAAAAGTAAAGCAAAAAAACACATAATTTTTGCAGATGAAATATTAAAGAAAATTTGATAAAAACTTAAGTAATATTCCTATTATGTTCTTCAATAAACTATGACTTAAAATTTAATCTAATATCCCCAAAAGTTTAAGTTGAGATAAAATGTAAAAATAATATATAGCAATCTAGATAACTAGCATTCAAAGTTTTGGGACGAAATCTAGTAAGTACTTACGCAACTAAGAAGGGTTATGCTTATCTCGTCATCTGATTTCTTTTCCTCTGTAGCTAATAGTTCAAGAATCTGATTGAGGGCAGACAATCTCATCTGAAGATCAAAGAGAATATTCCAATAGAGCATAAAGTTTTCTTTTTACAAATTTAGTGAATATATGAAAGAAATTAATTAAGCTGATAAATCTAAAGCAAGCAGTCTAATAACTAACTTAAATTTCTAGAAGGAAAGACAGATGTCACAATTTGAAGTCATATAAATAAATAAACAAAAAATTCAAACTTATAAAGAATATTGTGATTTAAGTATGGCAGACATTTCAGAAATAAGAAAAGGAAGCCAAGTTATCAAAGAATGAAAAAATTAAAACAAAAAATTATCACAATCCAACTTATTATTAATACCTCAGCTCGTTCATGCTGGTGTTTCATGGCCAGTTCCAGGCACATAGGATCATTTTTCCAGCCATTTTCTGAGTCACCACTGTTTAGCAGCACTACTCGTTCTGCGGGTTCCCCACCCAAAAAACTAAAAATGGACTTGCACAAGGTCCGAAGTGATGAAAAATTGGTGCCTCCTGTTTCACTGAAAGCATGAGCATAATAATATTATAGCATATTAAGTGTGCATTTTACTCCTCCTGAGTCTATCTATATAAAAATGAGGCTGCAAGAGAATAAGACAGGCTTGACAATATCAATAGTTGATATGGAAAAGAAATGGAAAAACTATATGTCAATACCTTTGTATGCTTTAATAATTAATTTAGTTTAATATCAGCCTTAAACTACTAGATGTTTTACCAAACCAGGAAATTTCCTCAGTCTGTGATTTGAGCATAGAGGTATCATTTTATACGCAGGACATTTGTCTTCTCATGTTTATACAGTACCTATAGTCCCAGCGAAAAAATAATAAAGCCCCCTTCCTCAGGAGAAATGCACAACTGTAGCCACTTTGGAGTCAGCTGTCCATTAGTACACATCTCTCCTGAGAAAGGAGGCTAATGCCTCCATATATTTAAATTACATTTTTCCTGTATGACTTGAAAACACTGGTCAACAATTTCAGATTTTATAAGCAATTATGTTTTAAATTATAGAAGCAATTGTGCTTTACAATAGTTATCTATCATGGTATTATAACCAAGAAATTAAAATAACCACTACATATTAACATATTTTTACACAATTTCCTTCAGGATGTTCTGATCCCCAAGAAAAATAAATTCAAATCCATTAACATGGTCAAATACATTAGTAGCCCAAAATTGACAACAGTCAATATAACATTTAAGTAGTATGATTTATTTAAGACAGCAAAAATCTTTGCTCAAGAAAACAACACTTGTATAAGAACTCATTTCTTAAAACATGAATATAAATCTAAATACACAAACTAAACCATACTTGTAAAAAACAATAGGCTCGTAAGTTAATTTTTCAAGCTCTTCATCTGATGAAATGTCATCGTCAATGCACATTTTATCTGGACCTTTAAGGGCAATAAGTAGAAAGATACACCTCTGAATTAGAACTGAGCACTGGTTCTCAAATTCATTGCCTGAATTTACAATTGGTGTTGACCTGCCACACTCTCTGTGACCTGTATCTGTATCTGAAATTGTATAATAAGTAATATTGGCACATATTTTAATTGAAATTGTTGAAAGAAATAAATATAAGTAGATAGAATTTAACTTGACTTATAGTACACATAAACTTAACGAAAAATTTAAAAAATGAAGGATAATCTTTGAGTGAAAGTATTCAGCAATATTCAGAGAAATGAAATACTAAAAAACAACAAGATGAACCTCATGATACTGATCATACACAGGAACAATCAAATGCAATATAATGTACTTTATGTATTATTTTGAAAACTGTGGAGATTTAAAATTCCATCACTTTATTACACAAATAACTAAATAATAAACACTAAATAATCAGGCTTTAGTAATCATACATAACCAATCAGATTATATTTTATGTCAGACAGAGATTGCTCAACATGAAATGAATACTTTCTGTGGGTACATCATTGTCAGACACCTAACAATGAAATTTAAACTATCTACTTAATCAAATGCTTTGGAAAACTGTCAATGAAGTAAAAGTTTTCAAGTACACAGATATTTAAGAAAACTTCACATTCATAGTCTCCTGACCTTTCCTCTCTGTTGCTTCTTCTTGACAAACTGACGTACTGTCTCCACTTATGCAATCCAGCTTCCGGCAAGACAAAAGACGTCTCCGCTGTTGGAACACCTGGTGATAAATCTCACGAACAGCTGGGTGAGAGTTGGTTCTGTATCGACAAGAAAAACCTATTATGAGTTCATATTAATCACTACAAAGTATAGCAACAATAATGTGCATTTTACAAAGCCAACCATATTTCAAAGAAATGTCTGATTATTTCTATGAATAATTAAGTATTTCCATTAATACCATTGTGTACTTACTTAAGTTTTTATTCACAATTTTTTTGTGAAAATATGTCACAATAAAGATGTGAACATGAAATAAGGTAAAATAATTACAAAAGTGGATGGTGCTTTACAATATTTCTAA
The DNA here is from genome assembly GCA_037074705.1 of Zhengitettix transpicula. Lineage (NCBI taxonomy): Eukaryota > Metazoa > Arthropoda > Insecta > Orthoptera > Tetrigidae > Zhengitettix > Zhengitettix transpicula. Next base: position 80,588,568 of record CM073593.1, read on the forward strand.
ACAAGATCACTGATTTTGACATATTAGACCCTTGCATGCCACATGTAATCAACTGAAGACACTAGAACTCTCCACAAGTATGCAAACTATTGGAACAGTGTTTCAATGGAGGCTATAGCTATTAAAACCAGTACAAGTAACCATTCCTGGTCAGCAATGCTTCAGATCCTGTGTTTATTAGTTTCAGACAACAGTGCAAACAACATCCTGGGCGGATACCAACACTACTGATAAACTTAAACAGTCTGACCAATATGTCCAGTCAACATAGGTTTGTGTCCCCAGCAACTCAACAGCCATCCACACTCAAACAAGAGATAGGGCAGTGACTGCCTACTTTCACCTGGTTGGAAACCCAAGTTACTTACACATCTGATACATCATTAAACCTTAACTCATTGATATTTGTAAAGTTAGTTAAAACCAAGAATTAGCCTGTAGACACCAGAAAGAAAAACATAAACAAAACTAGCCATGAGGGTATACTACTCTCCCTATTTTATTCCTCATCTTATGACTGCTTTAAGTCACATGATCACATTCATTAATGCTTTTACTTATTTTAGTTTTTCTAGTTTACTTCCAAAATTTCCATTTCTTATACTAGAAAGTATTTTAGATTGAAGCTTTACTAATCAACTTTAAGCTACATTTCCTCTATTAAAATTTAACAACTCATTCATGGGACAAGGTGTACCTACATTTGTTTGTTGATAATGCCAGTGAGCAGCCCAGCATGTTTCAACAAGGTAGCAAGAAGAAGTCTTGTTGCAGACTCTAACAAAGGCTGTGACTCCACTTCACAAGTGTCAAGGTCATTGGCCTGAGCATACTCCATGAGATCCTCATAAATTGAGTCGTTCTTGATGTGATCCTGCACCACCAACCCATCACTGGGGTCATCCTTTTTATTGATATTTGATCCAAGATCCAAATCTGTCAAGAATTGTGGGTCACCATCTTTCACTTCTTTTATGGCAATGCACCCAGAGGCCTCATTCTGTTCCCAGGCCAGGGTTACAATAGATTTTAGGTAACTTCTAACAATGGGATTTAACTTCTTCAAACAGTTCTCAAATTGTGTGCACCCATTTTTATCTGGTTGTGTTATCATACAAGATAATTCCTTAATAAGCTGACCTGTAATAAAATATTAGTATCAACTGACTTTTTGACTCAGGAAAACATTTTATATACAAGGAAGTGAATATTTTCTAGAGAACTGATGCAAGATGAGTTATTGGAAGTCCCCTGAGATTTCAAAGGAGCAAACTGACACAAACACCACAGGAGAAAGGAGATTCATATGAAATAAAAACCTGCAATTAATTGTAATGAAGTTTTTTTTAATTGTTGACAATGGTGAAGTAATATTATTAGAAGTTTAGATTGGGCATTCCATTCTCCGAGTAAGAAGAAAAACAAAGTGGAAAGAATCAACAAGGAGACTTGTGAAACAACAGAAAGAAAATCAACAAGGAGAAAATAAAAACATAAATACATCAACATTCAGTTTCAGTTAAAGACAAGAAATTACAAAGTACTAGAAAATTAAGTAAAATTATAATAAGGGGATATAGAAAATACTCCAATAACTCAAACAACAAAGAAAACTCTGTTCATCTCCAGTGAAAGAGAGTAAGTTCAGAATCAGTATATAAGAGTCCATTCAAACACAAATCATAAAGAAAGCTGTCTAAGGCCAGGCAGAATTTTGTAAGTCAACTCACACATAATGTTGAGACACTCTTTCCCTGAAAATGAACAGAGTTTTCTTAAGTTTCATTTAAGCATATAAGTAACTCAAAGTAGCTGAGCCTGATATAAACTGATCAATGAACTAAAGACCTATAATAAGGCTTAAGACAAATTCACAGCCTGTCTAAATTGCCCAATATTTAAAATACATTGAAAATGTCAAAACAATAAGAGTAGTAAGTCACTGTAGATTAACTTACCTATCTCACCAGAATATTGTTCAAGGCCATGGGAAAAGAGTGGCTGGGTGAGCCAATGTTGCACTTCCTTCTCCTCCTTTGAGAAAGATGAACCTGCCAGCAAACCACCAAGACAACGTCCCACCAGCAATGCACATGTGCGTTCAACATCAACCAACCACCAACTTGTGTTCACCCCTTCACTGGCTGTTGGAGTATTTGCTTCTGTCAAAATATAAAAACTGCTTGTGATACTTCTTCAAAAATATTTCCATTAATCCTTTCAGATTGTTATAAGAAAAATTCTGAGTTCCTCTATTAGATCATTACTTAAGTTGGTATTTAGAAGTGATTAGGATGGAATGCAACTTGTGGAGGGTGTAGTATTATTTGTTTCCAAAAACCTTACTGAATTAAAGGTTAAAATTAACCGGTAAATGCTTGCAATTTGCAGCAAGGTAAACTAACATCTTCTAGCATGGAACCTGCCAATTCATAATAAAACTTTAATAAGTGGGCCTATATATGATAACAACATGGTTTACGTTTATTTTGTAGACATATTTTATATTTGTCATTTTACATTCAATGAAATACAAAGAAGTGTCAAACATTTGTCTAAGATTTACAAAAGCACTAAACACTATCTATAAAATAATTAATTTCTTCTTGAATTACCAGCTTTGTTATGATTGTTGCAGGCTAATGCACAGTTTCCAGCCAAGTGCTTTGTTGCAATATATCATAATCATGATCTAATAAATAAAACAGTTTAAATATATTCCCTCTTACCACAAACTATCCTAAAATCATTTATGTAGTCTTATAGCGAAATGTTACCAAACTAATGAAACAAGTGACAATGATGAACCAACCTGAAGAACATCCATCCACATCAATGAAAGGACTTGGCAACAGTAGACGGTTGAGTCGGTCTAGTACTGGTAACACAGGTACGAGATTGAACAATATTGGTTGGACATATGTCACTTGCTGTAGCAACAATGCATGGAGAATTTTGCAAAACATGGAACCCCCTACTGACTCGTACAGAATACCTACACACAAAAATGTTAAATCAACACTTTTTGAATGGTCTGATAAAGGATCACATTAACTAAAGAAAGAAACCGATTGTAAAATAGTAGCTTTGCACTATAGTTTCAGTACATATAATATTGAATGTTTGTATTTTGACTTGACTGCCAAAGCCAAAGTCATGAATTAACAACTTAAAATAGAACTTAAAGAAGAAAATAATTACTTAGTAGTAATTCATTATAAACATAGTACCATATTCACCAAAAACTGGAAAAAAAATACTGGTAATTATTCTCAACAATAACGGTCTGGAATGAATTGACTTTCATTTGCCTAAATTTTAGCTGTTATGTTAAGTTGTATGTAAGAGAAATAAAAACATAGTTTTCAGTTGCAATTTGTTTTAAGTCCTTTTCTTTAATCAGAAAAAAATTTAAAATATTAAATCCTTAAAACATCAACCAACGTGTTAATGCCCAAGTCAAAGGAAAACTAAGACTGAAATAAAAAATTTAAGATCAAAGTTTACCTTGTATACTGTTAGAGGCAGATGGGAAAAGTTTGATGAGGTAACCTGCTTTCTGAAAAATCTGACAGGTCAGAGGAAGGAGTGTGGTTAGATGCTTCTGAAGAAGTGTTGTTGCCTGTTTCACCTAGAAGATATTCACACACATTTACACAAGCCCATTTAACTTTGACAATATCACAAAATCTGGAGATCAGCATAACCAACCAGAATTGTATTTTGTGGATTCATGCAGCAGTATGCCAGCAGGTGAACTTGAAGTGAAGAAAGCAAATCTCTAAGACTAGTGACAGGAATTGATACCTCCATTATAGACATCTCTGACTCCCCACCATTCTTCTCCAAAGAGTTCAAAAGGTCCATCTGTAAGTCAAAAATAATATTCTTAATTAAGTATTTCTGTGTGATGAGTATTGTTGAATAACATAACTTTTTATTAATTGCAATTTATTAGACAGTTATAGTTGAATTTTGAAATGATTTCATTTCCACTAGTTTCTTGTGCAGAATATTAGTTTAGAGGTAATCTTAATGTTAAACTAATATTTCCCTGATTACATGTAACAAGTAGGTTAGTTATTCACAACAGTCAGGCATGTGACAAATTCATGTCATCATTCAGGAGAGTAGGTCAACTGCTGTAATTGTTTCCCTTACAACTGCTGAAATGAATGTTATTTTACCCTCAAGATACTTTATTCCTTTATATTTTATAGTATTACTCTATTAGCAGATTCAGCCCCAAGCACAAAAATGAGGATTTCAATTTTTTATTACAATGAGAGTTCTTTATTGACAGTTATGGTAAGAATGCAAAAAGGGGTTATTTTTATGTGGATAACAGAAGGAAGATAAATTAACACAACTAAAGAAAATAATATTGAGTTAGCTGCACAGAAATGATTGAATTTAGATAGAAATGGAAAAAGGCAATAAGAAAGAGCTATAGGGAAAAAAAAAAGATTTAAAGAGAAAACAAATATAAACAGTCACACCATTTACTCCTTCATTTCAGTCAATTAAGTTGATTTCTTGCTTACAGTGTGGTTGGTGAGATTATGGAGCAAAGTATCCAGGAGTGCTTGTAAGTCATCACTCTCAAGCTGTTCATCTGCATCCATCCAGTGACTGAACCCAAGTAATGCAGATACATGACTGTGATCCTCTAAACTGGTCAGAATGATTTCCAAAAGCATTCTCTAAAAATGAAGAAGAATGTGGATAGAATTGTGATAAATTTATTTCATGAAACAAATTAGATGACAAGATCAAATTATAAAATTGTGACCCAGGTAAATAGATACCAATCTAGAAAGGAAATCTAAGTGATTATTTTTTTAGGAGAATACACTTACTTGTCCTTTAGAGAGGCTTGATCCTTGTGGTAGCAGAGAGTGCAGCAACTCCATGCGCTCCTTAAGTGGTGGTAGCAACATTGAGGCTCCTATTGCAAGAGTTTCGTTTACTAATGACTCTATTGAAGAAGGGGTCGCTATGTCCACCAACCTGAAAAGAGTTCATACCACTACACTGATACTTAAAATAAATTTTGAATATTCATTTGCATATGACACAGAACCACTTTTGCCAGAAGAAAGTTGAGTAAGAACAAAATTAATTAAACCAAATAAAGACAGAAGGTATTCACATATTTCATATTTCAAAAAGTGATTTCAGTACAAACCCTTAAACCAATATCAAAAAATGAGAAGCAAAAATAATTTAAAGCAGGTATTGAGGTCTTGGGTCAGTAAGAATTCATTGGAAGATATTTTGTATGATCAAGTTATCAAAGTTTGAACTTTTCAATAACAGCACTACCACATTACAGAAATTATGTATTGCAAAAGTAAACTTCTCCTTTCTCAATACCTGAACAACAAATGTCTCAGCTGACGTGCTTGTTGTCCAAGTACAGAACTTGCAAGTCCACCTGTTAGGGCCAGTGACAGGTGAGCACAAAGTAAATGCAGACACAGGCTAACAAACTGCTCTTGCTCACTGAAAACACGGATAACTCTAGTTATTCATTTCAGCATCATTTAATTTTACACATGTAGGAAAAGTTCTAGTCAATAAATACTTACACAGGGATCTGAAAAGGCGCTGGGCTTTTTCCTCGACTAAATGAATCTGCATATGTTTCTAGAAAGTGACGAATAAAAGAAAATGTTTCTTCATGCAGATCCACACAAAAGGGACGGTGCCATGAGACTACCTGTCTGAAAGGAGAAAAACAAAAAAGTGCTTCAAGTCAATAGAATGTAAAGAACTGCTACAACTAAGCAACACATATCCTCAACATTAATAATACTTTAGAATTAATAAATTAACAAATTGAATTAAGAAACTTAAGACAAAGGCCAACATATTTCATGGAAAAGTAATTTATGGCAGTTAACATTAACAGCTTAATATGGATATACTTCCTGAAATATCTTACCGATCAGTGGGTAAGGCAGTCCAGAATATGCTGTGACTAGTGCCTGCTGATATCTGCTGCACGGGGACACTGTCAAGCCCTAGTACACGACTAGGCCTTGGGAGGGGTGATGATGTGTGGCCCTGTCCACACTGGCCCATGCTGTTGTTGCCCCAAGCATAAGCCTCACAGTCATGGGTCAGTGCCAGGACATGTGAATCACCTGCAGCAACATCCACCACCCGCAAGGCTGCCAGTTCATCCACTAGTTGTGGTCTCAGCACAGTCAGAACTTCACAGCCACGGCAGCCAAGACAGACACCGAAACCCCAAGTGTAGATCTGAAAAAAATATATAGTCAAATTAATGAACTCATTTGGATAGGAAAGAGAGACAGGGTAGCTGACTTATCTTGATTCAACAGTTGGTCCAGTTAGGCTGTGCAGAAATAAAGATACAAATTTTTTAGGACCTCAGCCCCCTTCACAATTTGTGCCAAGTTGGCATGCAGTTCAGACCTTTCCTGACGAAGGGTACTAAGGCCATTGAAAAAATTAGGCTTTCACTCACTACTGTCAGACTGGACCAACTATTTATTTCAGGTAAGTCTCTCTTTCCTATCTAAATATGTTATTTAAATTGACCTTGTTTGTCACTTTTTCCTCAAGTGTTATATATATGTAACTTTAATTTTAGGACTGGTGTCACCACGTTACTGAGGAAGAAACATTGTGCCTCTGAAATGTTTGTTCCTATTAAACATGATAATACCAGTCGTCAATTTCATGAGGTGTAGTCCTATTCTCTTGAATACCCTAGAAATTTTGATATGATCTTGAATGAGGCTAATACCTCTGAAAATTTTAAGAATGTCCTCCTGTCCTGAATGGTGATGCTGAACTTCAATTTGAGGTAAGTCACACTCTTTCTCTCTTTCCTTTCCATAATAAAACACTTCTGTGAAGGTACATTACTATGCTGCAACTCACCTGACCTGAGACAGTTAGTGCCAGAGAGAACTGACTCCCTGCTGCAACTTTTCTAATGCAGATGCCCTGAAGAGCTTCCACGACACGAGGTCTAGGACACCTCTGGGTGTCTCCGTGCCCCAGTTTTCCATTATCTGCTGAGCCAAAGGTCCATACAGTCCTACCATCAGCAGACAGTGCTATGGTGTGAGCACTACCACATGCCACTTGCCCAACACCAGCTAGGTCCCGTACCAGAGTTGGCATACTACGACCATTATAGTCACCATGCCCTATGGATCATATGTTTGATTTAATTAAGCTTAAAATCATGTTGCACCAACTAATAAACAAGACAGATAAATTCTTGCCATATTTACAGTGATTTAACTCTGAAGACAGATCAAAAAATTTCCGTGATAACCTCTGTTTTATCCAAGTGAAGAGAGCTCAATATAGTTATCACACTTTTTGTCAATCTTGCCATTCTTTCAATTGAAAAGATTCATTAGAATATTTTGGTCTATCATAAGTAAATAACCATAGTATCATTTTAATTCAGACCCAAACATTAAAGGAAGAGAATTTAATTCACAGCTTCTTCAAGATTTTTACCTAAGCGACCATGATCTCCTTCACCCCAAGTATAGAGTTCTCCTTCTTCTGTGACAGCAGCACTATGTCTGTACCCAGCATGGATGAATTTGATTACTTTCCCCGTAAGTGCTCCCCCTACAAGCATTGGCTGCTTCTGAGTTGTGCAGTTGCCATGTCCAAGCTTACCATAGTCACCTACAACAAAGAAACACGTAATTTTAAGAGTGTTTAAATATAAATTGATAAGTATTTTGTTTCTCAACATTCTTGCTCCTGAAGAGTTCTAAATCAATGGTTTTCTTGGCCAATTATTAAAAAGGAAGTCTACTTTGAGGTTGTCTTGAGAAGATAATGTAACATCATGAATATGTTGAAAATTGAGGGCCTCACTTACCATCTCCCCAGCTGTACACCTTCCCATCATCTGTAAGTGCCAGTGAATGACCATCGCTGCCCTTTGACGAAGACACTTTCTTGACTGTACCTTCTATAACAACTCTCTTGGGAATTGGTTGATTGTTAGAGTCTCCCAGTCCTAATCTTCCATAACTCCCTTTCCCACAGGCACTTAGAGTACCATTTGTATGAATTATGAATGAACAATATTGTCCTGCTTCCACCTAAAGGTAAGATTATAGTTTTCTGTATGAGCAAATAAAAACATAATATTGAATCCTAGAACTCAATTTCAGAAAGCAGAATAAATTCACTGACATAGCAGAAATAGATAATAAAAAAATAACTACCTGCAATTAATTTTGTTTTCACAATTTCCAAATATTTTGTAATAAATTATTACATATATATTTGAGCAGTTTGATCTTACTAGAACAGGCTTGAAGAACTATAAAAACATGAAAATAAGCAGACTTGTTGCAAAACGTGTAGTTAGAGTGATTTTCTTCACCAAGAAGAAAAAATTCATACATTGCAACTTGACTCAAAAACCAGTTTATTTAAATCTCATGTAAATGCAGTCTCAATCACTACAAATATCTTGAAGACTGAATAATAACTGTGATGTGTACTTAAGATGAAAATTAAATTAAAATGCTTGAGAACTGTGTTTAAATTGTTATTGATGTTCATGACTCTCCATAGAACTTCACTTGAAAGATAGAGAACATACAATTCATGGAACAAGAATCAGGTTATGAAATATTTTGATTATTATTAGTATTTGGAGATGAATAGTTTGCCACAGAATAAGTAAGATAAGCCAATAAACCTAATCAACCCAGCCATAAGATGGTCAATGAATACAAATATCATGATAAAAGTATCTACACATCGGTTTTATACCTGCTGGACCTGAGTAAAAGCTCGTGCTAATCTCGGTATTAGTATCTTCTCCTGGTTCTCTTCGGCAACCTGGTGTGATGAGTTGCTACCACATACATAGACCTCACACATATCTGTCACAGCACCTGAGACAGAAGCTGGAATTTCACACTTGTCAGTGCGCAGACAAGAGCAGGTATAGTCACAGGCCATACGTACCAGCTGTGGGTGAAAGTTAAAATTACTAATTTGTAACTGAACACTGATGGAGCAGGTGTGAAATAAAATACATGCAAATAAGTTAAAAGTAAAGTAGTTGAAGCATTTGGAAAATCTTCTGGCAAAAAAGAATATTCCTGTTGTGCAGTTAACTGAACTTAGTTGTAAAAGAACCAGGCAAAAATTTGAGTATGGAATGGATATGAAAATCAATGAAAACAGACAAATATATTTCAGTTTGTCAGAATGGTAGAAAAAAATACAATTGACAAACAAACTAAAGATTATCTGAAATAGAATGGTTTTTTTCAAAAAAATAAAAGTGAAATATGCCTACTTAATACCAGGAAATTACTGATTGGTGCTTCAGGCCAAAGTTAACATCAAGAAAGAAATTTCATCAATAGAGTTAGAACAACTATAAGGCGGAAGACTTAATCTAACTATATTAGTATAGAGTATAATGTAATGTGGTGTCCTGTCTTGTTCCCAAAGTGTAGGTGAATCTCAAAAAAAAAATCTGGTCCCCTGGAATTCATTAAGGGTTTATATATGTACATATTTATTTAATCTACAAATTGGCATTTTGCTCAGTGGGAGATGCATGAAATTACAATAAATAAATAAAATTATACATAGTATTGTTTGAAAAGTATTTTTAATCAATTTGATGACTATTCCTCACCATGAAAGTTCAAACGAAATGGGAACACCAAAAAGCAGATTGAACAGAGAAAGAAGTAAGTTTTGGATTAGGCTCTGAATCAAGGTTGATCTGTAGAACTAGTAATACTTAATGCTGCATAACTAGAGAAATCAATCAATGTAATATGGAAAATTGATGGTGAACCAAGCTTCTAAGTAAACTTTCAGCCCATTAAAAAAGTTTTTCAAACTAGTCAAGTAACTCACAAATATTAATTTACATGATGCTAACTTAATTTAATTGATTTTGGTAACTTCAATCAACCTTGGACCATATATCATCTAGCTATTTATAACTATACCTACACTTGTACAAAGGAAGTCTAAGATGATAGGCTATGATTTAATTTGATTTATAAATTAAATTTAATGTATTTACCTCCTGCATAAGCAACAAGGCAGCCTTATAAAGTAGTATTTTCTCCTCAGTTCGCAGTTTCAGCATGGTGGATGCTGAAGAACTGCCACCGGTGGAAGCCCCATTCACAACTTCGAGGGCATGAGTCAATGAGGAAGTTGAAATGCAGATAGAACTCTGCAAGCTTGCAACATTTAATGCTAATTCAATCCACTGAAGCAAGTGGCTAAGAGAGCCTCTCTGCAGAGCTAGTTCAAGCACAAGCTCCACTGCCATTATTTGACCTGGAATCAACAATATATTAACATATGAAATATGATGCTAATGATAGCAAACATGAATGCCGTTTGAATCCTTACAAGTTTTGTCTGACCCAGATGTTGGAAGAGCTGCCTGGCGCAGGAACTTGACAATGTCCTGCAACCCTTGGCAACCTAGAGGAGTTATCTGGTTATCACTTGCTAGTGACAGTGGAGGCAAATTCCTGATTACTTGTGTAGCTGTTTGTAGAACTTCACAGCATAGATTTGGTCCTCCTAAGAAAGTTAAAAATACATGTTAATAAATAAATAAAAACATTACCCACATCCCTAAGGAACTATGTATATAAAATAAATACTAAACTTTGAAGATGTTCATCATCATCTTACATTTGGTATTTTAATATAATAGGCATAATGAAACAACATAATAAAAGTTTTGAAATTGTAAGAATGCTTAAGCTCCAACATTTTTTGAACAGTAAACAGTTAAAAGTGTGGTGTTGCATTATAGAAGACATTAGGTTGATCTGACCATTTGTTAACGAGTGTTGAAGTAAATAACCTGATAAGAACCACTGGTATATAAAATAAAATATTTATTTTATTCGGGCACTTTCAGCCTTCAGTTGGCTAATATTAATAAACAATTCACACGCATACTAAAACAAAACTTTAAAAGATTGTGTTGTTCTGTTCTAAGAACTTCATTAATTTATAAAATTGGGGAACAGGTTGACTTTAAACATGTCAGCCTTGTTCTTTCCCTAATGATCCTTCCTGATCCAACTGATAATGTGAGGCTTAAATGAAGAAAAATCCTTTGCTAAATTACAAATGTTTAAATAATTAAATTTGAAAATTTTAAGGGTATATTCAATAATTGTACACTAAATTAAATTAAGTCATCAAGACAGCTGTGATGTTACGGAGTAAAAAGAGACAGATAACTGAATGGGATGGGACTTGGTGAGAGAGGGTGTATGAAAGTCACTATTGTGCATAAAATCAACTTAAGCCAAAATTAGCCTTATGTTGACATTGTCCAGTATAAAAATAAAATTTCCACTTTTTACTAATTCTGTTAAATGTCTATCAACATTATAAAGATCGTAAGTTTTCCTGACGTATATTCTGTATAAAGAGTTCTCAGGTTTCTGGTCGGGTAACATGATTTAAACACAACGTTCCTATGGCTGACACTGCCATCTTTGTCAGGTGAACTGTCTTTCAACATATTAAAAAACTGTCTTTCAACATATTAAAAATGTTTATTTCTTACCTTGGTTGGAGGAAAACTGCCAACTTTGTCGTAAAAGTGCAAACAGAAGACTAAGACCTGTCCTCACTCCCAACTCAACCAAGGCCTGTGATGCAGAACAAGACTTCTCGGAACCATTGTCACTTGATTCCAGCCTCCCTTGAGCCTCACTGTTGCTTGTAGTTGCCTTAACCTGAAAAATTATGTGGCAAACATATTTGATTTCAGAAAACATATATGAAAATCAAGGCTTTCAGAAATTAATATTATCGCTTATTTTGTCTGTATTTGGCTATACTTCTTATTATTAAATCTTATTTTTGTTTAACAAACAAACTTAACTGTAATTATGCTACAAACTATTATTGTCAAATCATGGCTAATAAATTACAAAAAAATATATAAATACAATGAGGAGTAAATGAGTATAATTAAAAACACCTATAAAATTATTTAATAGTCATTTTCCTTAAAATTTTCATAGAAAAATGTCTATCACAGTCCCTCAATTTCAGTTCGTACTTTACAGCACCTTTTACGGGATAGATAAACTAAATTCTTTCTCTCTCTCTCTCTCTCTTAGCAATAATTAATATTCAATTCTGTCTAAATATGTTTATTAAAGTATTATCTCAAGTTTCAATAGTCTACACCTTTTTCCTTCACATCACATCTGTTAAACATCTATGAACATTTGACACATTTTCTAAAAACAAGCAATAACTCTGTTATAGCCACAAAATGTAATGCAAGATTAAGGATTTGCCTACGGACAAACACAAACTGAGTCTTGTACACAAACATTGTCATGATATTTGGAATAAGAGGTAAACAGCATTACTACAGAAGCTACATATAATCAGTTACAAAACAAACCTTTTCTTTATCGTGGTACTTGGACCAAACTGCGTAAAATATCCTCTGCAGTACCAGAAGACGTTGTTTGAGCACGACGGAGAACGGCGATTCCGAACTCGCGTTATGAGCCAGGTCCAATTGTGCCGACAGGAAAGTTCGTATGTGGTGGACGAGTTCCGCGGATGACGGAGAATCGCACTCGAAGTCTGGTAGTACCGGGTCCTGACTTCCGGCCTGCGAATTGGCAGGACACACAACTATCTCCTTATTCGAAATTAATCTTTCATAAAGTAACACAAAACCATAACTTGACATAACCGAGTCGCAGTTCTCGCACGCCCACACGCTATTCAAGTGGTCCAGCCACTTGATTTTCAAGTTCGACGACACACTCTCGTTTGACTTCATTTTCCACTGGTCTGATAGACAGTTGTCACAACTAACCTGTATTTATAGTAAACGTTCACCAACTTTCACATAATCTAATATGGATCTATGGATTAAAATCAAGAACGTTTGTTCCCGAATTAAGTACGTGGCTTACACGAAGAGAATTCCACTGCCCCCAGATGACGTCCTAATAAAACGTCGATATTTGCGTAAAGGCTTACATATTGCTTGGACTGACAGACGGGTCTTCAGCCTTTCGCCATGTTTGTTTCCTTCGTCAGATATTCAGTCGTTTTCTCACCCAGCAAGCTCGCCAACGTAATATACCAAAAAAACTACGACAGCACTCTCGTCCTAGAATTTAAGTTTGAATACAACGACGTGGAATCTAGAAGTAAACTTTTGACGTTTCATTTCCTAAGAAAGAAAAAAGTATGAATGAGGAAAATTTACAGATTAATTCATGAATAAATTAGATCTATTTAATTCGACCTACAGCAGATTACTATCCGAATCAATTACATTATCCCACACTATTCTTATTGTAAATCTAAATCCATTTTGAGGTAGCAATATCTGTAGTAGGTCTTCGAGAGTGAAGAACATTTATTAATTGGTAAATAGCCAAACGCACAACTAAAATAGTTTACAAATTCCCTTTCATTGACAGTATTAGTACTACTACATTTCGCCATCATAATTTTTTACAAATTGCCTAATACTTCGCCTTGCAATGCTGGTAGATTTATTGACTGTGCATGATAGCATATTATAAATTTTTAATACTTTATAAAAAAAATTTGATGTCATTGCGCTAGCTGTTTTTTCTCTTATTCACTTAAATTTAGTGAAGAGTATCTTCGAAAATGAACTTCACTGATCAGAGATACTAAGAGGATCTAGTGCAGATGACAAATGACAAGTAAGAAACATATGTAAACATTCTAAATAGTACGTTAAAGTTAAACATTAAATCACAATGCGGCGCAGAGCAGGCGTGGGCGCAATTCAGAAGCAAAAGAGAGATCAAGAAAAATATCGGGACAAAGGGACCGAACTTCAAGAGAACCAATTAGAACAAATGTCAAAACAATTGGATGTTTTTCGTGCCAATCTAGAGGAATTCGCGTCGAAACACAAAAAGGAAATACGAAAAAATGCACAATTCAGACGACAGTTTCAAGAAATGTGCGCGTCCATTGGCGTCGACCCGCTGGCTTCCGGAAAAGGTTTTTGGTCCGTTTTAGGGATCGGAGACTTCTACTATGAACTTGGAGTACAGATCGTAGAAGTCTGTCTGGCCACGAACTACAAAAACGGCGGGCTAATTAGTTTGGAGGAACTTAGGCAAAGGTTGATCCAAGCACGCGGGCGAAACAAACAGCATCAAGATATAACCATAGAAGATCTTCTGAGCGCTGCCAAGAAGTTGAGGATATTCGGTAATGGATTTTCCGTCCTACCCGTAGGTAAAGGCCAGTATTTAGTTCAGTCTATTCCGGGAGAACTGAGCATGGATCACACTGCTGTGCTGCAAGAAGCTGCCAGTAGTGGGAAGGCACATGTGTCTGTCACCATTTTGGAGGAACAGCTAAAGTGGGAAAGAAATCGTGCACAGAAATCTTTAGATCACATGGTCAGAGAAGGTCTAGCTTGGATTGATACTCAGGACAGCAAGGATATACTTTATTGGTTTCCTAGTTTCTTTGCTGCATGTGTGAGTGCTGTTTAAATTATTAGTGCAGAAGTTTGGTGTCACAATTTTGTTTGTATATATTATTCACTGTAATAAAACTGCATATCTTACTGTTACAGCAAAAAATTGATAGACTTCTTTGCTAATCACTAATAGAATTAATATTTTCATTTCACAGTACTTTTAATTTATAATAAATAAACTTAAGTTTAATTTTCCTGTTATTGTAGTAATATTTACTTGGTTCCTTTAATAAATTAATTTTATATCTGTTGAAATGATAGACAATGATGAGTCAATTATGTTTGTTCACATTTGAACCTAAACATGACAAATATTACAGCCTTTGGTGGTTCACTGATGATAAATACTATATAAATATATGCTTCTAATTTAGAAAGCAGTAAATTCTAAATTTTTTATCTTAAAATTGAAATAAGATTACTGAATACAGGTAACAATTTCCTGAATATGCCACTATTTTGCACTGTTAAAATGAAAAATTGCCATCTGTTTTAAATATTTAATAACAAGAAAAATAGCCAAATACAGACCAAAAAAGTGGTGATATAAATACCACACAATGTTTCTGGAAGCCTTCCACCTTTCTTCAGGTGCTAAGAAAACTTAAAAACACAAGACACAACAGCCCAATTCAGTTGAAAAAACTCTTGTGTTTTTTGAAGAAAGGAACAAGGTTTCCAGAAATGTTGTGTGGTATTTATGTCATCATTTATTTTGTCTGTATTCAGCCATTTTTCTTATTAGTTTTGCATTGTTTTTATTACTAAGGACACTGGGTTTTATAACTATGCATATCAAGTCAACCTCAAATTTATATTCAATATTGTTTCCAACTTATTTATTCATGACGTGCACACTCAATTATTTTTGTTCACATTTCCTTTACAAAGTTCCAACTCTCCAATTGTAGCAGCCAACTCCCTTTCTAAAGATTTGTTCTCCTTTTTCAATGAACTTGATTGTGACCGGAGGGCTTGTATCCTTGACTCATACTTCTCTGTGATATTTTTCACAGCTTCCTTCCACCTGAAAAAATAATTCGTAAGCTCACGGTATTAATGTCATATTTTTTCATATTAACAGAAAACAGATTTGCATACTTCTCTTTCATGCAGAGCTGAGATTCCAGATGATACTGCAGTTCATTTGAAGCCTCAATGTCTTTTTTTGTTCTGACTGAATCCAGGGCTTCTGGGTCATTTCTAGTATCTTGTTTGCTACAAAAAACTGAAGTATTAATAAAATCATTCATAAACAATGCATATCAATAACAGATATGAAATTGCAATTTTGAAAGTCTCTTACCCAATCTCAGTATCACTTTGACTAGGGATGTGCTTAACATATCTCAGAGCAGCAGATAACTCAGACACATGCTTCTCTAACAGCACATACTTTTCCATTTTTATTTGATTTTCCGCAGAGTGCCTAATTAATGTTCACTTTTATTAAATGTAATGGATTTAAACTTTTGTTTCTCTGTTTAATTTTAAAAGTTAGGTGCAATCAGAAAGCATTGTGTTTAATATGATAATTTAATATACCATTACGAACAAAGTATTTGGTGCAATTTGACATTGCTTTTACATTTACTTTTTTATTATATTTATTTAGAAACATTAAGTTACATATATAAACAGAGGGAATAAACATTACATTGTATTTTAAATTATGTAATATAGTTGACTGAAGATGAAAAAGGGTGTGAAAATTCTTACATATATTACAAATTAATTTTGAAAGTAAATGTATATTTACCTTTCTTGCATACACTGCAAACTAACCAATAGTTGGTCCTTTTCTTTCTCAAGTCTAAATCTATCAGTTTCCAAATGTCTCAAATCTTTGTATAATACTTTAACATTCTCTTCCATCTGTTTCAAATCTGGTACACTCAGAGTTATTCTTGTGCTATTAACTCTTCTGAGTTCTTCCTCCAAGATAGCTCGCTGCCTGCTAGCCTCTTCCAAATTAGTTTTCTGCTCTTTGACACACTGAAAACATAATATTGAATTCAAATTAGGCCAATGTATGTAATTAGGTAACTGTAAGACCTTCATGAACTAAAAAAATTGTATTATTGACACTATTCTGCAATTTGACTGATAGTAATTATTAAAGTCTAAGCCTTTCTAGTTTTAGACAATAATAGACAATAATAAAGCACTTCCGAAATTTCATAAACAAATCCATTCAAAGCTGAATTCTTGTGATAGGGAAATATTCCACAGATTATTGGAAAAAATCAGGAATTTTTACATAAAAAAAGTTAAATACATCAATATAATAGTTATATTTGTTTTAAATTATAATTATGAGGTAAACATGATATATCTGGTTTAAAATTCAACCCATATGCTGAACATAATCACAAAAGTAAGACAATTTCTGGCTTGGAATGTGCCTTTAATGTTGAAGTAAACATTTGTTATAAAATTAATACAATACTCCTAACATCCTATTACCAACAAGGCCAAAGTGAGTGAAAATGTGCTGTTCTGCACTTTTAGTAAAGGTTTAAAAAAAATGTAGAAAGGCCAGATTTCCTTAATAAAAAATATAAATATTTTGATTAGGGTTTGATCAATCATTGGTATTTGCAATTAAAAGAGAATTGAATTACCATAATATGAAACTTTATTTATCTAAGAAACCACTGTTTTAGATAATACAAGTTGAAATAACACAACATAAAAAAAAATCTAAGCCAAATTTATAACAAGTTGAAACAATATATTGTTCTCGGAGTTCAACCGGGTTTTGCATAATTATAGTAGAACGCAACGTTTCGACTACTAAAAGTTCTGTCGTCATCTTCTAGGCGAAGTGATATAATAATAAGTGCAGAAGAACTTTGCCTAGAAGATGACGACAGAGCTTTTAGCTGTCGAAACGTTGCGTTCTACTATAATTATGCAAAACCCAGTTGAACTCCGAGAACAATATATTGAACAACTGCACCGGGAAAGTTGATACAGATCTAATGAGAACAATTTATATTCCTTAACTTTAATTAACACAGGCCTGAGAAGAGTTTCCACAACAGAGTATTTTGGAACTTAAGGAGGAAAGGTATTGTGTGTGTTATTCCATTCACATAGCATGAACCTCCAGTTTAAACTGTACACCCACAGTTGTCAACAGACCTGACATATTTCAAACAAAATCAAAAGCTCCTAAGCCAGTAAGGTAACCAAATAAGCTTGATATAATTTGACTCTCCATTTTAATGATTAGGAAATTAGGCATGTGATAAAATCTATCCCATTGCTAAATAAGTGACTGGTATGGGTAACCAAGGCCACTTCACCCTAGAAATAGCAACATATTAGGCCTTATATCACCTAAATTAAGCATTATTTATATGGGAAATAGTTTGAATCATCTGAATGTAAAAATTCCCAAACACTCTCCCCTGCCTAATTTTCTGGTCATGACTGTAAAGACCTAGAACCAAAACCTGCTTTTAGAAAGTCCAAGGCATACAGGAATTGAAACAAAAAAAAAGTTAGAATAACTCTAAACAAGATGGAATTCAAAGTAATACTGCAAAATACATTTGTTTCCTCAAATCACAAGTCACATTTGAGTATTCACTGCAAATAACACAAGATTTTTTTTTTTTTAAAAAAAACTATTCATTACCACTTCTAATTTTTTCATGTCATGAAGTAACACTTCCATGTGACTATTATATTGCTTTTTCACAATTTCAATTTCATTTTTAACTTCTGTGCTTGCTTCTTCAATTACATCTTTTAGAGCTTTGCGGAGCTGAGTGTTCTGTTCTGAAACAGAAAATTACTTACATTATTTTATGCAAAAAGTTAAACTATAAACCCATGAATTTACTATTTACATACGAACAAGCAGAGCCTCCCGGATCAGAACAGCTTCCTTTTCTGATAGTGCTGTCTCTACTAGATTCACAGCTTCCAAAACTTTTGTGCGAGCTGTATCTTCCTGTTCTGTTATGTGACCTATAGTCTTGTGACACTGCACCAAGGCTTCCTCCAGCTCATGTCGCAGTTTAGTCAAGGACGTTACCTCATTCTGCAGCTCAGATTCTTTTTTCTCAGCTGATTGCAGTTTTTCCAGGAACTTACACTGCCCTGGAATATTGGACTGTACCCAATAACTCCCTCATTTAACACATTTAAAATAAACTACTAATAAAAACAAGAAGTATCAAAAGATATTAATGAGCATAGAGACAGTAAATGTATTGAGTGATACATTGGTATTGAATTAAAACATTTACTAATGGAAACCCAACAAATTTGAAACTCAAGTGGAAAAAAATAATAAACTAACTTGAATCATAAAATGAACAAGATAGTTGGTACTTACCTTGAAGAGCTTCTTCCAGTTTTATATTTTTTTCAGTAATGCTTTTGGAGAAGTGATTGTTTTCCTGCCTTATATGGTCAAGTTCTTTTTCTAAAGATTCTCGTCTGAATCTCTCTTTACTTTCTCCTTTACTGACTGCCACAAGTTTTGATTCCAATGCTTTAAGGACTGAGGAATACTCCGCTTTTGCCTTTTCAAGGAAATCATTAATATTTTCAGGTACCGAGTGATTATACACAATAATATTATATACAGTATTAATAATATATTACTTAATAGATGATTGTCTTACATCAATTAATTGTTTCTGGATGTTATCCATGTGTTTATTATTTTCATACATTTTCAATTCGTCTTCTAAAACACGAATTTCTGCCAAAGCCATTCTCCACATTTCTGTGGCCGATTCTTTCTCCTATTGGAATAGGTTTATAAAAATTAAATATCTGATTAATTAAGTACCATCCTAATCATTATTAACATGGTTTATGATTTATTAACTTTTCATTTTAAATGTAATGAAACCTATTTATATGCTTATTGTTACTTCAATATTTCTCCATACAGTACAAATTAGATCTTTGATCAAGTCTGTTAAATTATTTTAAATTTAGTAATGAATTTTCACCTGATTAGTAAGCATCAATTGTTTTTGTAGGTTTGTAATCATATCACATTTCTTTTTGTAATCATGAGGAGAATTTGATTCATTATTCAATTTCATGTCTAGAGTATTTTTCAGTCGTTCAGAAAGGCTTACGTTTTCATCCAGTACTTTTATTAATTCAGATTTTAGACCCAGATTTTCATTCTGTAAACAAAATTTGAAGCTATTCAATGTGTATATATGTTAATACTAATAATGTTTTAAAATCAAATTTAAGTGCTTTACAGATTTCTTGCAGTAAAAAATATTGTTCACTGCAATGTCACAATTACTTTATATATGATACTCAGTGTTCTGTTACTTTTTCTGATAACTTTTTGGGGGAAATACCTTGCATAGTTTTACTTGGGTCTGAAGCTCCTCATATTCTCTGAAATACCTGCAAAAATAAAGAAATTTTCATTAATATAAAATTGAATTATGTTGTAACTATATTTGCAATAACATATAGATCACCATTTTTTCATGAAAAAGGCTGCCAAAGGTAAAAATAATAACAATATTTCTGACATAAAACTTATTTTGTTAACTCCTACAATATTGTGAAATTTTAAACCAAAATTGGATCCAGACTACAATTTGCAGTTTTTAAAAAAATACAATATTAATAAATATATAATCTGATATAATTCCACCAATGCTATCTACATAAACAACTATGTTTTGGCAACTAACACTGCCATCTTCTAGCCTAGATGGAAGATGGCACTGATAGCCGCCAAAACGTTGCTGTTTACGGAGATGGCACAGGTGAAAACCCAAGAAGCCTTTATTAATTCTATTCATAAGAAAAACTTTAATTGTTTTAGAACTAAATAGTTCTTTCATATATTTGTTTTTTTTTTTCATGGAAGAAAATGGGCACAAGGAAGATAATTATTATAAATCAAACCTAAATAAGCATCAAAAACCCAATAATAAAAATATTTAAGCAACATTACATAAAGTTGGTCATAACACCGTTAACTACATATCAGATTCTATTGGTGAATATAACATAAAAGACCAATTTGAACCACTGAAAAACTTACTTTTTGGAGAGTACATTTAGGTAAAATATCTAAACAATACAAAAAAACTTTTCAAAAATGAGAAAATATGTATATCTTAAACTTGGTAACAATTATTAAAACTATATATATATATATATATATATATATATATATATATATATATATATATATATATATATATATATATATATATATATTAAACTTACTCTTGGGAAATTTCACTGTTTGTGTGCTTGTCAACTGAAGCAAGACTCTTTGGAGGAAATTGAGCATTCTTGTCAGAAATACATGAGCTCTCCGCCATATCTGGTCCCTGTTACCCTAAAAACAATTTATTGAAATCGTTTTATGTGAATGATATTAAAAAATGCAATATCCATATGTAAGGCTACCAAATACAGTAAAACATTCATATTAAATTTAACTTTAAAATTATTAATAATATTTCAACTGGCATACAAATATAAACATTCTTAATTTACGGATACTGTATTTGTATTTATACAAATAATTGAAATGTACTGCATGGTAGTATAACATAAAATAGTTTCACAAACAATATACTACCATTTCAATAAATTATTTTAATGTGATGAAATTTAAACAATGAAATAATTAAAACTGAAAATTTTCATTTATTCAATGAATCCATTTTTTTCACATGCTAAATGAAATATTCATCAAACTATAAATTATTTAAATTTTTCATTACTTTGCAGTTATATTTACAATGCTATTCAGAATATCATAACATTATATAATAAAAACATGAACATTAATAGATACTATTAGTGGTATTTGAAGTGATAATTTATTTACTTGGTTAGGAAAAAAATTCAGAAAAAGAGAGTAAATGATCAACATATTACAAAAGTTTCTATCCATATAAAATTCAAATACATGTGTTTTATTTTTGAATGTGTGGAGTATTGGTGAGAAAAAATTTAATCATGTAAATAGTTAATAGGATAAAGATATTCCATAAGCCATTAACTACTTCACTAAGTTATTTGTAAAATGTTTCCCAGTTTCACCTTATATTTTATTTCGAAGGGAGCTGTTGGAAATTGAAGAGATAAATATCACAAAAACGAGTATATTGAAAATGTTAATCATATGTTGAAAATACTTCTAAGTTAACTTCTACTTGACTAAACCTAATTAAATGTATTCTTTTAACAACTACCGAATTATCAATAATCTCGCATGATTTTCTTTGTACGCGTAGTACGAAAATTAAGTGCTGTGCGTGTTAATGTTCGACAGATTTTTAAATATTTAAGCACCTAAGTTCATAAATTTAAGCGAACCTCCAAAACCAATGATTTTAATAAAACAACAAAGTTATCCCGCTTATTGTTCAAAAGATATTAAATTGTTACAGCCTTCTGGTGCTTTAAGATGTAAAAAGTTACTTTGTCGTGCTCATCATTGTATCCATGTTTTTAATTATAAATATTTTATTCGGATAGTCGTTTCTATTATGTAACGGATTTTCGTTCACATTTTAAAAATGAATAAAGAAGCTGGAGAAAAAGTTTTGAAAAGGACCGTGAAATATATTCAAATCATTAAAAAATCTTTATTTATCTTACCTCTAGATTGTGTTATTTGTATACGTTGGAATACTGTTCTCATCTATTATGCGAGTGTCCGGTGTATACTTAAGAATAAAGGCCTTTTCAGAAAATACCGGATTTCAATGTTGTGCGTTTGTTTACTAGTTGCTCTGGTAGAAACCCGATGGATTTTCATTCATGAGAATTGATTAAATGAATAGTATTTCATGCGCGAAGAGCTGCCTTATTTTCTACACGAACGAAATAATTAAGGCAGTTTGGGGGTTTACAGTCTGTTTAGAAGCAATCAGGGGCGTATAGTAGTATGATGCAAATCTTCGATATGTCGCCCCTTAAATGCTTTTTCTTTTTTAAAAAAGTATTTTTAAACTATACTATGCAAAATGTACGAATACTATTATTCTTTTGAAAATATAACCTACTTTAAAATATTATTTTTATGATTGAATTTCTCAAATTGTATTACTATTTCACTTTTTATGCCGCGTCTTTGTATGATACCATGGCACAGTCTAACATTGAATCGTGACGTGGCCGGGTCATTTTTCTATTGACAATGGTTCGTGTTTTGTACGCTTTAGCTGCTGAATATGGCGAAGTTCTCGGAAGATGACATAATTTTAGATGAAAAACGTTTGAAAAGCGACAAAATGGAAGTGGCTCCGTCAAGCATAGATTGTCAGATGGACAGAACGAATGTCAGAAAATTCGTTCCACTTATAATTGGAGAAATTTGAAGTTCATCATAAGATGCAAGTCACACACTGAAGGAAAGCTTTGAGAGAATAGCTTTCCATTTGCTTGAGGAAAATGGGTATATAATAAAAACATTCATTAACACCTGCTTACTGTTTATTGGGCAATCACGTATCAGGGTATACCAAGTATTTTCTTGTAATTGATGAAGTATTAAACTCGAGCAGATTGCATAAATTTGTTGAACTAGGCCATAATAACAAACATTCAAATATGATACAAATGTGTAAATTATTTTCATTACTAATATTTCTGTATATAGGTACTCTAAAAAAACTGGATAATGACTATTAAAAATGATGAGAGGTGTCAAAATGTAATCAGAAATTATTGGTAGTCACATGCCATTTGAGTGCAAACAATACGATCTAACTTCCCACATTTTTTTAACTTAGCAGAAATACATGCCAGTCAAAACATATATATTTACCTGCAAGCTCTGTAATTGCTTGCCTTTGTCAACAAATCCAGATTGTTCCGTTCTGTGCCAATACTTTACACAACAAACCTGGACTTATTTTAGATGCTTTATTTTGTTGTTTTAAAGGTATAAGTAAATTTGCAAATGACACAGAAAAGAAATTTTGCAAAGGATTATTAAAATCTTATATAAGGAAAAACATACCAGTAAACCAAGGAGAAAAATTTAATTTATTTTTACAAGGAGGATAACACTGAGGAAATTATTCAGACCATTTAACCTTAAGTAGAACCAGTCCACTCCATAGTTTCAGAACAAATTCAAAGATTCTATTCCTACTAAACATATTAAATCATTATTTTTACACAAGTATAGAGTTCTCAGGTTATATTTTGAGTGGAACATATTTCAACAGCTGTTACCTCTGTTTTTTCTACACAATATATAACTTGGATTGAAACTTAAGAACTATATTTATCAGATTCACTAGGGAAATCTACATTCACTAATAATATTTTTACATTTTTATTGTTTTTACTTCTTGGAAACCTTCCACAGAAACTCTGAATAATGACTTTACCAATCCTTAAGAAATATTACGGCTCTGATCACTTTGAAGTTGCTAGACTACTGACAAGCCTTGGTAATGCTTATGGGACTCTAGGTGATCATAAGAAAGCAAAAGAGTTGTTTGAACAGGCATTACCTATTCTTGAGGAACATAACCCTGATCATCCTAAAGTTTCCAGAACACTGGCAAACCTTGGTATCACTTATGGTGCTCTGGGTGATCATAAGAAAGCAAGAGTGTCGCTTGAACAGGCTTTAGCGATTCAAGAGAAATATTATGAATCTTCTTGGCACTCTAGTTTAGTGTATTTCTGCAAAGGTTATACCCCCTCTTTGCTTTAGATAGTTTTGGTGTATGTGTTTATTCTGTGCTGCCTCCCCTCTCTCAATCTGCATCGCACACTAACAATGTTGTGGTGTGCTATACTTCGATGTCATTGTGATGGGAATAAGACACAATTGATTTCAGGGCAAACAGAGTATTTTCTTTTAATTGATGAAATAACAAACTCATGAAAACTACATATATTTGTAAAAATATGAACAAAAGTGAAATAAAAATCATCACCAAGGACAAAATAATACAAATTAAGAATCAACATCAACCAATTTATAAAAAGCAAAAATTTCTTACAGGAAAATCCACAAATTGGCAAATGACAAAAACAAATAAAGATATTTAAAACCCTGGATTGAAACATTAAATGACTAATAATGAATATGTTGCCGAGTTACACGATTTATTTCAAATTAAATCCATATTATATGCATTACTATAAATTTTAAGAACAGTATATTGAGAACTTCAATCTCCATGTTTACTGTCACAAAAAATTAAAAGCAAATAACTTGTGTAAATAACGGTATAAATGGAAACTGCAGCAAAATAATTTAATTAATTTTTCCTGGAATGAGAACTAAACTAAACAGAAGACCATTCACTTCTTTGCAGTGTCTTCTTCCTTTGAATCTTTCTTGTCTCCATCTTTCTTATCTTTCAAACTCACAACGGCTTTTCGAATAGCCTCATTGTGAGGATCTACTCCTGGAAGGTTTTCCAACACACTCTGCAAGAACTCTGGATCATTCATGACCTCAGAGTAATCTTCATCCTGTTCTACTTCCATGGGTGTTTCAGTTTTTTCCTCTTTGACAGTGGCAGATGCACCTTCCTTTCCAGTCTGCTCCTCTGAAAACACAAAAACATGCATAAGGAAAAAAGGTAAAGAAACTCTAAATTGTAGGTACCCCGTTCTATCCACCCTAGTAATCAAAGATTGAGATGGAGTAAATTTCTAGTACTCATAGTTACATACGTGCATCTTGCATGGACATCTGCATTGCAAATGCAATCTGTTCCTCTTCTGTCATGTTGGTAAAATCTGGAATTCCAGCAGGGCTGATTTGCTCCTCAGCAGAACCTTCTAGAGACATAGCCAGGGCACGTTCCAACAGAGCTTCTTCACTTGGAGCTGTAACAACAGAATTGAATAGAAAATGATCTAAGATAAGAAATTCATTATGAATATACAAGAGGACTGGAGCTCGTTGAAACAAAATTAAATAATGCAAAATACTGTACCTTCTTTAATAGGTGGTGTGATAGTTGGAGTCCCCTCAGTTGTTGATCCTGCTTGAGTGCGCCTTGCCTCCTCCTCTTGTCTCTGCCTCTGTTCCTCCATGGACACTCTGAGGGCCTGTAACAATATGATGTCAAAGTATTTACTCTCTATATATTTTATATAAAAAAAAGATCCATTAATTAAGAACAATAATAAATATAATTAGCAATTGATCTTTTCTTCCCTCAATATTTTAAAGCTCTGTATTTTTGAACAGTAGTTTAATACAGTTGTTTTTGTAATGTGATTATGTAAATACTGGGCACGAAAAATAAAAATTATTAATACAATACCAAAGCAAGCTCTGGATCCTCATTGGGATCCACACCAAATTCGAATCCAGAAGCTCCCAATCCTGCTCCACCCATTCCATCTTCACCCTGGAAAGGTAACAATTTATGAACAAGATGCTTTTAATAAATAAAATACATTATTTTTGGTTTGTGTGTTTATTATGAAGTTGCCTGAAACTTTTTTCTTAAATATTTAAAAATAAGATGATGGCCTCAATGGGTGGTCAAAGGTATATCATTCATTTTAAAAATATAATTCATTAGTTTACTAATTGAAACATAAATTACACAGAATACAGATAAGTCTTTTCCATACTTGAATAACAGGAGAAGAGATGAGCGCATCTGAGAGATGTGGTCCGGGTGGGACTGTTACAAGGTGACTTCCAACTCCATCTTTTCCATTCAAGGCATTAATGAAGGCAGTCAGCAAGTCATTATTTGGAACCTGGTTGAAACAGACAAAAGAAAGAAAGCTAGAGGTCAAAAACCCTCAATATAGATTATATTAGAATCCTCAGTTTGATACACTACTGTTATCTGGGAATTATATATTTTTCTTCTGCTTTACCTTTGGTTCTACTTCTTCTCCAAAGCTCACTATGTCCACATTCACCTTCTCCTTCTTGAGACGCTTGGCAAGCCTGACCAATTCCTTTTCATCTGTTTCAATAGGACTTCCAATAAATGCAACAATTCGCATCTTATGATTCTTCCCTTGTCGATGTTTCAGTGCTAGCTGGAGAACATATGATGATATTTATGAACAATATTTTAACTTGTGGAATTTTATAGGAATAAATTGTTAAAATCAATTTAGTGGATGACATTACCAAAATTATTTGTAGACGTCAAATTTAAGTATCTCTCAAAAAATGAAATCATGTTTCACTTCAAAATGAAATAAATAAAGTGGCTGCACAATAAAGCCAATTAAAAAATAATTATCATAAACTTTCACATTTTACTAAGATGCTTGGTCGGAGATTAAACTCCAAGTGAAGGTAATGATCCATAAATTTTCTATTAATTAAATATGCGCACTTATGATTTTATTATTATTGGTGACATTACATATAAGAACCAGAAGTACAGCATAAAGAATATTGTCCAATGTGTGTCAAAACATTAAATGTGAACTGTTTAACTTACATGAGCAATGCGAATTCCAGTAAGGAGGTTGATGTTGCCTTGGGGTTGAACTTGATGGAGTTTTGAAAGAATCCTCCCCACATCTGACGTAAGTGTAGCCAAAACTTCCACACTGGAATCAGAGGTACTATGCTTTCTTAAAACAAATTCAAAAATATTTCGATATGCAGTGATTTAGTCATATCAAGTGACAAAGGTGATTTAATAACATACAACACAAAACCAAAGCAGAAACAATCTAAAAAAACAAATTATGAAGCTTATATTATACAAAAGGCAGACTTGCTCTTTTGAATATCACATATGGATAAAATTATTTATACTTTATTATAATTTATTTAATGATAGCTATATTCTCATTTACATAAAAATATATTTCATAAATCCATAAACTAATAATTTCAAACACTAAATGTTGTGGTTTGTAAAACTGCTATACCAAACTAGCATACTAGATTCACATAGATCACAATTGGGGTGTTTTAAGCAATTGTTAAATGTTACAAGATTTCAATTCCAATTAAGAATTGTACAAATAATAAATAAACTACAATTGTCTCTAAGTACATGTCTACTTACTTAGCCAACGTCAGAAGCCCTACATTGTTTTCAGGATTAGATCTAGTTTTTGAATGACAAACTAGATTAACAGCATCTTGTTGAGCTTGTAATCGTGTTGGAAGGAAATCACCATTTCTCATGTAATCACTATTATCAACACTAGAGAAAAGCATTCATATTATGTAAACAGACAAAACAAATGTAATATATTAATCTGATTTTAGAATAAAACTCCATAAATAATTTAAATCAATAATTAAGCAAGTGGATTAAACAATACTAAAGATAATCCCAAATATAGAGATAAACAAAGCAGAAACAAAAAAGTTTCATAAAGGCAATTATGATACTGACAAATTTACAACCAAATTGAAAAATTATTTATTCCTGTAATAATATAAACAATTGAAGGCAAAAATCCTTATTTATAAGAGTAAGGAGTTGTTTTCTGTCAGATTTGAAGGCCTCTCTATACGTGACTCTGGAATGGACTGAAATTAGGTTTATTTCTATAGAAGTGCTCAATGTAAAATTTTATTAAATCTTTACCAAATATAACACCATTATTAAAAAAAACTTCGAAATAAGAATAAAATGTCAGCAAGTATTATACTGATGTACAGATATTAAGAGCTCAACCATTAGCAGTTAATCAATCATAAAGGTTGTATAATATTTGTTTGCTCCAACAGTGGGTACTAGAAAATATTAATCAACATATATAATTCAATATTGAAATATGAAACAATTAAAAGAACTGGATGGAAGATTAGAAATATCAAATGAATTGTTATTACTTAACAACTTTTTTAAAAAAGTATACATACTAACAAAAATATTCATAGACATCAAAATAAAAACGTAACAGACCACGTCAAAGTTTGAAGAAGTTTATGTCAACTCCACAAAACAGAAATAAAGCCATGATGCTTCAATTTGCTGTGTCACTTATAACCTATGCAGAAATAAGGCATTCGGGAATAGAACAAATGGAGTATAATTAGGTTTACATAATTTTGGACTTACCATATCATTGTACTTTCCAGAACCATGGCTAAAATATATTTATCCTCCAAAAAAAGCACACAAAAGTTTAGACAAACTTTTCAGCACTGTCCAAGAAAATACCAAAGCTAATGATGGGGGCCACAATACGAAGATGAATTCTAAGCTGAAACCTGTAAATTTAGAGAAAAGTAAATTAGATTTTGTAAACATAATACGAAAAAATACTAAAATAGGGACAGCGTAAATGTGGGAGTAAGTGGCGAATATACTTGCACTAATAAGAAATTACACCTATGATAAAGAGCATTATTTAATGTTGGAGAATAATGTGTCTGAATTGTCAATGTTGGCGAACCTTACCAAAGACTTTACACTCGGAGGTTTTAGAGGAAAATATAATATGTACCTATCGCCAAGTGAGACAAATTTAAAAGGGCGGATTCCAAGCAGACTGAATAGTGTAGTAAAATGCCGAATGTAGGAAAACAAAGGGACAGTATGTAAAGACAATCAGGTGGACTGAATTGCTTTAAATAAAGTGCGAAAATGGCGACGCACAAGTCGGGTGGGCAAAGTGGTCGGAAAAAAGTACAGGTTTGTGATCCGAAACACTGTAAAATATTTTAGCGGTTTAACAAATAAAATGAATGGAATATATATTTCTTGGTCGTATGTGGCGATGATCCCGCGTTGTTGACGACAATATATATTTTTTGCGATATGTCAATTATTGTATACCACTTATCAACTACCGAAATGAGATGTTTTATCCGAAAGTACAATCTCCTACTTTGTTAATAATACATTATTAATTATAATTAGTCAGTACTAATTGTACAAATTTTCCAGAAGTAAACAAATGTGGTCATTGGGATAGCAATGTCTTGTAATTTACAGTGCTAATTGTGTTGTGTAATAAAGAATACAAAGTAAATAAAGGTTAAAAGAACCAAAAGCAATGAAGGTTGTATAATAGCTGATTATTGTTCAGTTCTGATATGTAAAAATAAATTACAGTTTGAAATCAGTTCAACCATTGTAGGATTTTTGTTTTCTTCTTGGCTCTGCCTGAATTCTCATGTATTTATGTCATTTACTTTTAGGACATGCCACCATTCACTCAGAATGCAATTTATCTATTCCAGACGTTTTAACAATTACATGTTCAATTGTAATTATATTGGTTCAACTGTAAGGTGGCAGTTGACGGCCAATTCCATATCAGTAATGTACCTTTTGTGCTATACTAGTGCACATTTTTGCTTCAACTGTTTTAATTTACCTTGTTATATTCATGGTTGATATCAGAACTAAAGCTTTATTGTACCTTTCAATAATTAATAAAACAAAAATGTAAATTTAGAAGATAGGCTTTATTTAACTGGTTTCAGTACAAAATGTGATGACTTATACTTAACTATAATGCTTCCCTAGTTTCAGAACTTCCGTCTTGTAGATTCTCTGATTCATTTTAATTCTTTTGCGAAAATCTGGATTGTGTTTTCCAGAGCAACTTGCTCAGATTTGTGAGACGTTTAGTAAAACAGTATTGTAGAAAGGATATTTGTGTCAAAAAATGCTACACCACAAATTAAAAATCTTATAAATAGTTATTTCAATTTTTTTTTTGGTTGTCAGTATATTATATGAAAGTTTCACTGCCGTAACTTCATTAACCTTTAAGCAAAGATTGTTTGTATCCTTGTTGAGTTCTCTATGAAATCCAACTTTTGTTTCAATGGACAATAAATTAGTGTATGTTCTTTAATATAATGTGCATTTGTGAATGCTTTGGGTATTCAATAAATATTGACTACCAGGTGCATATTGTTTCAGTTTATCAAGGAATACTTATTGAATTACATTTACATTTTCCCATATATATTTTCAGTTTAACTTAATATTGGATCAATGTACATGTTTATTTTTATACAGTCCAAAATAGTTACAGTGTAATTAATTTTAAGTTAATCTTTTCAGGTGTCTTTTGTTATAAGAGATGAAGTGGAGCGGAGACATAGGGCTGGAGTTAACTCTCTTCAGTTTGACCCATATCTCAACAGACTTTACTCAGCTGGTCGAGACTCCATCATCAGGATATGGAACTGTCGCAACAAGGAACCTTACCATCAGTCAATGGAGCATCATACAGACTGGGTCAATGACATAGTCTTGTGTTGTGGAGGCAGAAACTGTAATTAAAAACCTTTTTATTTTCATCCTTCAATTGTTTAAATTTTGAATATTTGGTTAGTAAATAATAATAATAATATTAATTATTATTATTATCTTAGAAAATAGTGTATCTTAATGGAAATTAAGAAATTTCATATAGAAAATTTGCAGTAAGGTGTTGTCTTTTTTGACTAATATCTTTTTCAGGCAGTTTGCATTACTTTCTTGTTAAGCTTTATTCGTTGATAGTTATTGTTGCTTCTTGGCTTGGAAATAAACTAATAGTTCATTTTAATTATCTTTTTTTCCCTTTTAGTAATATCAGCTAGTTCAGACACAATGGTGAAAGTGTGGAATGCCCACAAAGGCTTCTGTATGTCAACTTTGCGCACTCATAAGGACTATGTGAAGGCTTTGGCATATGCACGTGATCGAGAACAAGTAGCATCTGCTGGTCTTGACAGGGCAATATTTCTGTGGGACATCAACACATTGACTGCCCTCACAGCCACCAACAACACTGTAACAAGTAAGAAGGATCATCCTTCTAAATAAGACGTATACAAGCACTAGTCTAACATTGTAATCGGTAACAGTTTTATAAATTTTAAGTTTTAATGTGCTTTTGTGATCCCATCTACCATTATAAGTATTTACATAAACCTCAAATTTATTCCCATCTTAATCTTTATGATTAGTGTGTTTTTAACCTTTGTAATTAATGTGTAATATGTTATTTTATTGATACGGTGTTAAACTATAATGACGTAGTTTTGTAATTTCATACCATTTTGCCAAATTTACACACATTGAGAAATCATATTTGAGATGAAAGTTAATTCAGTTCATTGAGCTCACATTAATGCATAAAAAATTTAGTTTCCCAAAGAAAATGCTGTAACATAACACTTCAAAGCCTTTTTATGTATGGATCTGTATTAATGGAGGTTTTATATTATTGATTTTGTGCGACTAGATACTGTAATAGCAAACAAATCATATTATAAATAGTTTTTATCCAGTTGGGTTGACCTAGAGCTCCAGATTTAAATATTCTATGGAGCCTTAACTATATTCAGTGGTTCTATTTTATTAGACTTTTTATAGTCTGTGTACAATAACATTCACAGTTACCCTCCCCCTCCTTTTTCTTTCTCTTATTATTAAATGTCTGGGGTTGTCTCCTTATTTAAATGTTATGTTTTTGGTATATGTCCATTAGTTTTACCGTCAAGTTTGGATCCAGGGGGCAAAGATGTTCACGTCCGGCAAATGGGTGTGAGAGTTAAGTATTCTTAGGTTCTCTCTGATGAATTTTTTTTAAAAGGTGGAGTTCTAATGCTTTTTGTATCCTTTTATGTTTTTGGCTGGAGTTTACAGGGAAATAACCATGTACTTAATGTTGACATATTACAAACCCATTTCTTACAGCAGACATGAACACATTTTAATACATTCATTTTGATCCTGATTTTTACTTCCAAATGTAGGATGTGGAGTAAACATATTTCTGCAAACTTAAATAAATAAACAAACTACAGTTGGTGACACCCCAAAGCTTCCCCTGTCTTTACATTTAATTGTACATAATGAATAAGAAATAGTCATTTTACAGGTTTAAAATTAGTTAAACCAAATAGGTGTTAAGAATACATTGAAAATATCCTCAATGTAAACAATCCTTTTGTTTTATTAAACAGCCTCTTCTTTAAGTGGGAATAAGGATTCAATATACAGTTTGGCTATGAATCCATCAGGCACTGTTATTGTTAGTGGGAGCACTGAGAAAGTTCTGAGAGTCTGGGACCCTCGGAGCTGTACCAAGTTAACAAAATTGAAGGGTATGTATGTAATTACAATTTATGATTCCACAGTTTATATAAAGTTTTGGTAGCAACTTGTAGTAATTTCACTGCTTCCCTTTTGAGCAGGACACACAGACAATGTGAAAGCTCTCGTTGTGAACAGAGATGGCACTCAATGTTTGTCTGGAAGTTCTGATGGTTGCATAAAATTGTGGTCTCTTAGTCAACAACTTTGTGTAGCAACATTTAGAGTTCATGATGAAGGTGTTTGGGCCCTTCTGGTATGCAGCACATAATACCTTTTATTAGAATAAGATAAATATCAATATTCAGGATTACAATTAAGCAATCGGAATATTTTTATTCATTTCAGACAACAGATTCATTTAGCCATGTAATATCAGGAGGCCGTGATCGAAAAATATACATGACTGATCTCCGTAACCCAGAACGTAAGGTTCTTATTTGTGAGGAAAGTGCACCCATTTTGAAAATGGTGATGGGTGCTGACCAGAACTCTCTATGGGTTGCAACATCAGAATCTTCCATTAAAAATTGGGCAAGTATTAAAATGAGAAAAATTGAAAATTTTTATTTAATATAATTTTACAGATTTATGTTTTGCAACAAGCTAATTTTCATGTAGATAATAAAATGTTGCATTGTCTGTTTTAAAACAATTAATAGACAATCAGGAATCTCTAAATGTGTAGTTCTTATAAGTTTTCCAATA
The DNA here is from genome assembly GCA_037074705.1 of Zhengitettix transpicula. Lineage (NCBI taxonomy): Eukaryota > Metazoa > Arthropoda > Insecta > Orthoptera > Tetrigidae > Zhengitettix > Zhengitettix transpicula. Next base: position 80,621,817 of record CM073593.1, read on the forward strand.
TTTTTTGATAGGCGATTCCAAAACGTGACTCGCAGATAGGGGACATAGCTGAAGATGAACCACTTAAACCTCTAAATTTAAAACCTGAGTTGGTTATCAAAGGAGGCCCTGCAATACGTCATTACCATGTTCTAAACGACAAGAGGCACATTCTAGCCAAGGACACTGAGAACAATGTTATGGTGTATGATGTTTTGAAGGTAATTTATCATAATGGCTATATTAATTTTGATTTATAACTCATTAGTAATTTGATTATTTTCTGTAATGACATTTTGGAGCCAGAAAATATTATTGTATTATCATTAACCTTATCCCTGTTATACTTTTATTTTTTTAGGCTTGTAAAGTGGAAGATGTTGGCCAAGTAGATTTTGATGAAGAGGTTAAGAAAAGATTTAAGATGGTCTATGTGCCGAACTGGTTCAATGTTGATTTAAAGACTGGAGTAAGCTTATTTCTTTGCATACATTTATTTTTAATTTTATTGTTTAAGTCAACCAAATTAAAATTATTTTCTCCAAAGAGACTGGTACCAAAGTAAATAAATGACACTGAGAATTTTTGAAAGTTTGCAGTTTCTTTTCTTATTCTAATAGATTGTGTCATTTTTAGAGGATTTGAACAATTTGGCATTTCATTATTGTGGAATACATCTGTGGATGATGTGCTTTAATGGTTTTGCAAATGACTAATTCCCTGAATTTTCTATGTTAAACTCTATTAAATATGGACTATTGATTATCAGTGTTACATTTGTGAAATGTACAGTTTCTTCTAAATTCTCGTTAAAATGGTATAATCTGTCTGAAACTATAGTAACATCTATTGTTATATATAGCAAAATTGCTGCCAGGTTTTATTTGATATACGTATACATACTGCATAGTTGAGTTAATTTTCATGAAAACTCTTAGCTGCTAATATTTTTGCCATAATTATTCATATGATGGAGATCTTAAAAGTTTCAGCTGTTCAATTTACAAGTAAAGTATTGAATTTTGCCAAAAAATACATACAACTAATATAAAATTCATTATATTGCTTTTGTTGATTGCTTCAGATGATTACCATCCACTTGGGACAAGATGAGAACGACTGTTTCGTAGCTTGGGTGTCTGCAAAGGAAGCTGGTCTTGCCCCCAATGACACAGTTGACCAAAAAGGTAATATTTTCCCCATGTCATAATAATTTTATCAGTATGGCTCAGCAATGATGTAAATAATTGGCATTATTTCAAGTGGCATATTAAGATGGAAACTGAATAATGCATTTCTGAGTGTTAATTTGATAAAGTATATATACATATGTGTGAACATATAAAGAAAATAAGGATAATGTGACATATATTTGCAGAATTATTGGATTTTTTTTTTACTTTCACAGGATAGATGGACTTTTTCTGAAAGACAAGTAAAATGAAAACAATCCATCTATCTCTTGAAAACTATGTATTCTAACTTGGGGAATAATCTTCATCTCAAGTTCCTTTTCATATTAATATATATACATAATTTAATGACTGAAGATGTGACACTATCAATATAATTATTATGGACAGGAGCATTTCAAATTGTCACAAAAAATTTGAAATGCTCAGATTTGGCAATTTAAGGTAATCTGAAATAAAAAAAAATTATGTCTGATTGAAAATTAATAATTAGTAAATAAGTGATAATATAAATACCACTCGACATTTCTGGGATCCTTGTCCCTTTCTTGTTTGGCAAGTGCAGTTGTGCCACTTTAGGCTCCTTTTAGCACCTGAAGAAAGGGACAAGGATAGTGAGAGCCTCCAAAATTGGAAGAACTTCCCTATAACACAAATGGCAATACCTAGCTTCAACTTCAGGTAAGCCACCCCCTGTCTGTCTTTCATACTCAAATGTGTTAATTAATTTTACCTTGTCACATTTTCTGTAAATGCTTTATATATTTACATACATTTCTGAATAATTTGCATTTAAATAATGTTTGCCTAATATAATCTTTCAGTCAATTATGGGAACCTACTCCTACAAGCCTTACTGGAAAATTGGAGACCTCTCCAGGTTATCGAAGATGCTGATTGTCATGCTGACCAGACAGTTTCTGGTCCCCCACAAGGAGGCAATGAATATTTCTCTGTACCTGGACATACTCCACTAATTTTCAGGTAAAGGAGATAGTTCTTAATCTATAAATAGAGGGGCACATTTATATGAATGTAGCAAAATCAATCAAATATGGTAAATTAATTGTAAAGGTAATTTTTAATTATTCCTGGCTCATTCTGACTGACGTAAATTTGTGGTTACCAAACAATCCATAAAACAGCCTGTTTCTATTGTTACTATTACATTAAGTTTCATTCAAGAACAAAATAAATGATGAAATGAAAGTGTGCCGTTGTCACTTTTGGCACCCCAAGAAAGGGACAAGGATCCTTAGAAACGTTGTGTAGTATTTTTATTATCACTTATTTTGTCTGTAATTGGCTATCTTTCTTCTTATTATTATTATTAAAAAATAAATGCTTTAAATCAAACTCTGTTCTAAAGGCTATGAACTGAATTAACACAGTAGAATTGAGAAATCTTGACTGGGTCAAGAATAAAGTCCAAGACCTCTATTAGGGGATTATGTTCCTGGTCCAGTTGAGATTTATCTATCCTATACTGTGTAGAGAAAGCTCATCTGTTACCAGGAGTTGACTTGGATATTGCAATGGTTAGAGCATAGGGTTTAATTCAGAGTCCAGTCAAAATTTTTATATTGTAATCTTTTGACTAGGTTTTATTGTGAATATATAAAATGAGCAGTCAATGAAGTTTCATTCTTGGCAATCTATTATAAAATTTTTATTTAGTTCATTCATAGTAAGCACTAATTATAAATAAATTATGAAATAAAATTTAATTATTTAAACAATGCAGCCAAATTTTCATTTTATAGGAGCTCATAGTAGAAATTCATTTGTTAAACCATTTTTAAAAACAATTTAAAGGATGTTGAAATACAGAATTGCAAAAACTTTGCATCGTATATTTACTTATGCTCTATATGTTTGATTGGAAATGTCTCTACAACCTGACAATCTGCTGAGATTATAGAAATCAATCTTGAAGTATTTATTGATTGCAGTAATTTATATATTAGTACATTGAAAATGTAAAAAAAAATTGTCCAGAGGGAGTTTTGTTCTCTTGTTTTTCAGAAAAGCTTTAGAAAAAATCAATATATTAAGATACTGCCAGAAGTCTGAGACAGTGGTTAATCCTTCAGTGGTTTTTTAAAAGTTTCAACCTTTTGATTTCAATATATTGAATTGTTGCCCTGCCTGTAACTGAATCTTTCTGATACATTGTTACTCACTTGAAGTACACACATTTTTATATAACTACTATATTCAAGTTCCCATTCAAAAATCCTATGAAATAATGCTCAGTTAAACACATTGTAGTTTGATCTAATAAAGTTCCATTTATTTGCAGTGAAGTTGGTGGCCGTACCTTGTACAGGCTGCTTGTCAGAGACGCTGGGGGAGAGACTGAAGGTGTCCTGCTGAATGAGTCTGTCCCTCCTTGGGTAAACGACATAGTTGTTGAAAAGAACCTGCCAAAGTTCAACAAAATCCCATTTTATCTGTTACCTCATGCTTCATCTGGAGTGAAAAGTCTTAAAAAGTAGGTCTGGCACAAATATGAGATTTTGACCATTTGATTTGAATTATTGTTAGCACTCAAGTGTTGTAAATTTCAGAGACAGGTTGATTGCAAATGACTTCATACAAGTACGCAAAGTTGCTGAACATGTCTACGAGAAAGTCCTAGGTTCAGGTTCAGAGTCTGGGTCAGTAGCAGGGCCCAGTTCTCCTAGTGGAACAGACCCGGAGAGACAGGAGACAGGATCCATAGCTGAGGAAAGGGTTGAGCTCCTGTGCAACGATCAGGTACAATGCCAACAGATGAATTGTGGTCATCATCATTTTAAAATTGTTTCATGCTGTATATAGTATGCTATTTGCTTTGTTTTCAATATTAAAATATTGTTTCATATGCATAATTTTACATTTATTATATCATGTAAGACAGTGTAATTATTACTTTATTTTGCCACACATTGTTCATTCATAAGCTTTCAGTGAAATAATTCTTAAAAATTCTAATGTTATAAGTTTAATAATGCAAATATTTTGAAAGTTACTGAATCAGTCTACATATAGTCACGTATAGTCACAACAAGGCAAAATAAAGAACTTAATAATTTTGTATATTTTCAATTACTTTTAAACAATTTCAATGTTCATGATTTTATTACTCTTATTTTTTATTATTATAATTAGAATAATTGAAGGAATCATTGCATAACTTAATTTGGTTGAAGTTTCCTTTTTCCAACTTCTAAGATTACCCCAATTTTGTTGTTAAGAAAAAATAATTTATCTTTTGTGAAAAAACAACTTACAATAGCTAACAACTATAAAACCATCCCTCATCCTTTTGTCTTTGGCGGTTTTTAAATTTTTGTTACTAAATTATTGCATTGTCCTTGTTACAGATTCTTGATTCAAATATGGACCTGCGAACAGTGAAGCACTTCATCTGGAAGTCATCTGCAGACCTGATGCTACACTACCGCCCTTTGAAATAGTACCAGGGTTGCCCCGCTGTGTCGTGGCTGATGCGCAAGCGGAATAGTTGATTCTGGTCTCCTCTGCTGGAGAATAGTAACACATTCCTTAATGTTACTCTCTCATACAGCCTTAAGAAATAAACTTTTGTGATATTCACATAACAAACGCTGTATAATAAAATACAGAGAACTTCAAAACACCAAACATCCATTATGACTTTATCTGGTCTTCTTTATGATACGTTTGTGTCATACATTTTTTATTTGGTGCTAAGAATGTATAGAGAATTTTAATTTAATAGTTAGTTGTACCCAATCCTGTCCAGGAACTTGATAAACATTCCACATGAAGAAGAGGAATTTGTCAGTTATGTGTTTTCAGTGTGCCAGTTCAAAATAATGTTGTCAATTAGTTATCTCGGCAAATGTAGGTTCGTCCCAGGTGATAAGAATTTAAAGGCGGTAGGAAACCCACAAAAGCAATAAATCTTACCGAAGACTTATTTGAAACAAACAATTATTTATTTTTATAGTATAGTGATATCATTTGTGTGTTAGGGAGTCAGTATTAACATGTAACTTTACTCTTTCATCAAAAATCTATGTAGCCCATTATTTTGCTTAAAATTGGGGTATGGATTATGTGATTCATGAGGGCATTTGTTACAAATAATTTATGAGAATATGCAGGTGTTAAATGTGAGATAAATATGTTATAACTGATTTTGTGAATATTATACAAATATGTATCTTGGTAAAATACCGTAACTCTCAAGTCTGTTTTCCTAGAGAGAAAATGAATATATACAACTTGTATTGTTCTTAATTTTTAGACTGGACATGTATTTTCTATTATTAAAATTGTTATAACAATATGATTGAATTACTTATGAGTAAATAGCCAAATTAATATACAGTGTGTGAACAACTGAACTGATCTCTTCATTGGTAGTCATTTGACAGGTGTGTCTGAGAAGTTTTTGGCTATGAATTAATAGTTTAATTTTTATAACCTTGGCAAACTGAATTTTAAATAAATCCAATACGTGAACCTGTCTTCACAATTGTGCAACTATTTTTAAACTTTCAGTTAAGGAGATATTTTTGTCTTTTAATGTACTTTTTCCTATTTTGACATAAGATAAAGATGATAAATGCTTAGTGAACATTAACAGAATGAAACAAATTATTAACATATATTGTAGCATTTTGAATGTAATGGCTCAAGAATATATGCTGTGCAGCAGTCTCATATAAGGAGCATGTCATCAGTCTCAAGGAGTACTCCAAAATATTAATTCAGTATCACAATACACACACATCAAAAATTCTAAGCAAAGATGAAATTTCTGTCCTTGACAAGGGTCTCACCTCCCCCACCCCACCCTAGAACCCTTTAGACTTGTCCGTGAAACCCTTAAATACTGCCAAACAGTCCAGTGGAAACTACATTTCACTAAGAAACTTCTGATTACCATAACTCCTTAGCTCCCTGCCTATCCAAATTTAAAGAAGCATCCAAACTGCCACCTCTGAAACTCCCACCTAACCACCCGCACCATAGTCTCCCACATTACCTCACTATCCTTCCTTAACTCACTCCCCAATCATCCCAAGCTGACCCGTAACCAGCACCTAGCCCTTCGAAACCTCAAAAATAATAAAATTGTCATTCTCCTGGCTGACAATGGCTCCACCGTTGTCATGGACTTGAAGAAGTACACAGCTGAGGCACTTTGCCAGCTGGGAGATGACAGAACGTACAAGCCGGTACCCACTGACCCCAATCCAGCCATCACTTTAGAAATAGACAAATTTGCCCATTCACATGGAAAACTCCAAAAATTATCATTAGTCCCAGTGATCTCCTCACCCCCAAAATACACAAACCTGGTATACCAGGCCGCCCAATAGTTGCTGGCTACAACTCCTCCTCTACTGAGAGAATTTCTGCATTGGTAGACGAGTCCCTCAAACCAATAGTAGAAAAACTACCCTCGTTCATCCAAGAAACCAACCACTTCCTCTCTTGTCTCCATGAACTCCCAAAACCTCTTCCACCTGATACCCTTTTGGTCACTATAGATGTCTCACTCTACACCAATATTCCCCATGCCAATGTCCTAGCAGCACTTTATTACTTCTTGTCCCGCAGGTCACAAATTTTCTGGTTTCCCTCACACAGTTCGTCCTCACCAGAAGTTACTTTTCTTTCCAAGATAACATTACCAACAAAAAACTGGCACAGCTATGGGCACCCGGATGGTCCCCCCTTAGCGGTGGGGGTGGAGATTCTTTACAGGAAAATAACGTGAATACAACCGAAGTTCGAGTCAAATCCAGTGTAAAGGATGTCGGCGGGTTCAATTATGACATTAAATTGGCCATTTAACCCCCACGGCCGGGAGTAGATGGGGTGGAATTTTTCAAGCATGATAAATGGTCGATATTTGCCTGGAATAAATATTTATCGGGGTCAATGAAGTGGATATTATTTATACAGTGTTGTTTGTAAAATTTCAACCCCTTTAAGCATGGTAGGGGAGCACCCTTAGTAGTGGGGGTGGAAGGGCTTTTCATATACTTAACGAAAAAACAACCGAGATTCGAGTCAAATCGGGGTTATGGATGTCGCTGAGCCTATTTATGACAAACTGAGAAACGCACATTATTAATTTAATTTAGTGAATTTTCAAACAATGCAATCTGGCCTATAACACTTTTAGGGATAGAGGTCTATTTGCGAAACATAAAAATAACGAAAAAAATCCGGGGGTTATGGATAAATGACATCTCGGGCAACGCCGAGCACCAAGCTAGTATGTAAATAAAATTTAATTTCTGTACGAATGTCGTTTTTAGTTTTATTAATATGGATGTAACTGATTTTGTTAAACACGAATTAAAACATTAAGTACACATAATTTTAAATCATAACACCGAATAATAACTGGAATTTAAATTTTGTGTATCTGTTTCTATATTAACTGAATTGATAACTTCATATGAAGTTACTGAACTATATACAAAATAAACTTTGATCATCTTCTCAAGCTATAGTTGTTCAAATTACATAAAGTATTTATCTATTTAAGCATGTACAATAACTCGCGCCGAAATAGCTCAGTTGGGAGAGCGTTAGACTGAAGATCTAAAGGTCCCTGGTTCGATCCCGGGTTTCGGCAATATTTTTTTTCATCTGATCTGGATGGGGGGGGGGGGGGGGTGTCTATAGTTAAATACTATTAGTGCAGAAAGAGCTATCAAAATTGAGATCAACAAATTTCTGAAATGCGGTTTGCAGACACGTGGCGACCTGATAATAAGTTATAATCAATTTAATTGAAATGCACACCTGAATTCGTTCCAATTAGAGTTGAAACGTTATAATCTTTAATTAATACATTTTCTGTATGATAGACTCCTGTTTTTCAAATTTTTCAATTTTTTTTTAGTCAATGTAATTGCACATTTTCACAAGAATAACTTCAATATGAACTTAAGGACGCATATTTAAATTGTTATTATGTAAAAGAAATAAATTTCATAGTTTAATAATAACATTGAAATATAATGAAGAAATATATATTAAGAATGATAATATATTAATAAATTCTAACAGGAATATTTATAGTTTGTTCAGGCACGAGTTTCAAAAATTGAAAATAGAAGCCAGAATTTTTTTTAATGGTATCGCCGGTTTCACTTCGCCGTAATGAGGATAAAATCATTTGTACAGAAATTATAGAATTTCTTATACATTTAGTTCTGCTATATGTTCGGTAGACAATTAGGAAAGTGAAATGATTAGGAAACAAGCAGGAGTTACAGGTAATCTTGACGCATCGCCAAATAACGAATATTTCGAAGAATTACAACTTGGAAAACACAATGAAAATTTATTTATTGTAATATGTATGTGTTCAGTTCCAAAGATGAATTCTTATACGGAAATAATATCAGAGCTCTATCACATCCCATGTGGTCTAGTGGCTAGGATAGCTGGCTTTCACCCAGCAGGCCCGGGTTCGATTCCCGGCATGGGAACTTTTTTTACCTCTCTGTTATGAGGTTTAAATTACTCATTCTTCTATAACATGGTTAACATATAACTTGTTACCCCATGTATTTAATTCACATGCATTATTCACAATGGGAAGCTTGGTACAGAATTAAAATCGAGCTAGCAAAACCTTAAAATTACAAGTTTTGAGAATTAATATTATGAAAGATAGCCAAATACAGGCATAATAAGTGATGATATAAATACCACATATCATTTCTGTAAGCATTGTTCCTTTCTTCAGGTGCTAAGTAAACTAAAATAACACAAGAGCCTAGACTAACACAGCTGCACAAGTCAGTTGACATCACTCCTTTCGTCTGTATTTGGCTATCTTTCTTATTATTTATCGAAACACAATTTACAGCAAAAATTTAGTTTTTGAAAGAAAATAAATGTCGTAATATTCAATAAAATAACTTTTTATTGGTTATTTTCAAGGAAAAAACCAAATAAAGTCTTCAATATTTTATTTTAAAACTCTTCAGGAGCTTTCTGTGTCAGTGTCACCTGATGCAGAAATTTCGAAATAAAATATTGAAGACTTTATTTGGTTTTATTCATTGAAAATAAATGTTTCTTATGTTTATTTATACATTCTTTAATCATTACCCTTTCTTCTTCAGTTCTTCAGGATGTACTTAAATTATTATGGAACTGGGTATTAAGCAGAACAAAGTAAACACAACATCATTGAATACGGCTTTTAATTGTCAACAGCACATTATAAATATGTAAATCTTACCTTAAACATGAAGACCTATTTATCACAGATCAATTATTACATAGATACTGTCTTTTGTAAACATTTATAACTTAAACGAATGTAATTCAAACTGCTATTAGAAAAGTTTCATTAAATGCACAATTTAAATTTATTAATACTGCATTATAGAGTTAAACTGCCATCTCCATGTGTATTTTAGGGTAAGGTTTGTAGTTCTTCAGCTCAAAATCATCCACCCGGAAGTCTTCAATATCTTGCACATCCCTTGCGATGTGCAACGTTGGGAATGGACGAGGTTCCCTCTTGATTTGTTCCTGAAGAGCAGCAACATGGTTCAGGTACACATGGCTGTCACCCAAACTGTGCACAAACTCTCCAGGCTGCAATATATGTTTAAAACAATATTTTTTTAACACTACATGTAAAAAAATGAAACTCCATCTTTGTTTTTTTTATCACTAATGTGATTTTTATCATAAGGAAGGTTGAGTAATATATTTTACTCTATAGATGAATGGCGTAAAATACAACAATGAACATTTCTATTGAATCATAAACCTTTGAAACACCTAGGATACAAGTCAATCTCAGCTAATAAGATTTCATCTAAGACAAACTGATTTGGCTATGATACATAACAACTATCTGTACACTCCTTATTTGAATATATGTGTCTTAAAAGGCCAACTTTCCTGAGTTCTCCATTTACTCAGTTTCCTCATATCAAGCAGGATGTGAGGATCACAGTCCCACTCACCTTGCTGCCTGTTTTAATGAACATAATCCCAAACTGGCGAGTGATGACCTTACTTATAGTTTATCAGTTGTTTGTTCCAAAATTGTGTTATATTATACACACCTTTAGTCCTGTAACTTTCGCTATCATCCGTGTGAGAAGAGAGTAGCTGGCAATGTTGAATGGCACCCCCAGGCCCATATCAGCAGAACGCTGATACATAAGGCAGGAGAGTTCATCATCAGCAACGTAAAACTGCACGAGGCAGTGACACGGAGGCAGAGCCATCACAGGCAGGTCCACAGGGTTCCATGCACACATTAGGATGCGTCTGTCATCTGGCCGGTCCTTGATGGTCTTGATGACCTCCTTCAACTGGTCCACTCCTTGCCCAGAGTAATCTGCATGCATGTCAGTGTATTTAGCACCAAAGTGTCTCCACTGGAAGCCATAAACGGGGCCAAGATCACCTGTACACAATCGGATAAAAATCTTAAACTTCATTCATCACTAAAAAATAATAATTGAAATGGTTTTTTAATTAAATTCGAAGAAATCATTTATTTATTAATTAATAACAGGAATACCAATTAAACTTATTTAAAAATATATAGAAACATTTTTCAAACAAAATAACAATTTAAGACCTAAAATATATTTTTTATCTTCTTGACAAACATTTCTTTGTTTGTGATCTTATTTTTGGGGGTTTTCGGCAAGTAGTTAACCTACTTATGTTTAATTCACCAAAATCTAACCGATTTTAGTAATCAATATTTTTACATCAGTTTATAATCCTAACATTAGTGTTTAATTAGATCAGTATAAGTGCTGTCAGTTTACCTTCTTCTCTATTGTGGTGTCCCAGACTGTCAAGAAACGCCCTGGAACTATTTCCATCCCAGATATGAATACCTTTGGCCTGTAAATCCTTGGCATTGGTTGATCCTCGGATGAACCACAGAAGCTCTTCCACTACTCCAGTCCAGAACACTCGTTTTGTGGTGAGGAGCGGAAAAACATCTAGTAAGAACCATCGACTATTAGATATAAATAAACGAAAATAAGTAAATAACTATTTAGAATTTGAGTTTTTTTGAAATTTTATTGGAAAAATGTGAATGCTAGTTTATTACATGAATTTTAGAGATTATTGCAATGAAATATAAATAAGATCTTTTTGAAAAAAAAAGTAATTACACATTTCAATAGGTTTTGTAAAATACTAATTAATTCCATTAGTTTAACAAAATAAATATGATAAAAAAGATTAAGTACATAATGGACAATTACATATTAATATGACAATGTCTCATCCTTTTTCCTATCATATCACATGATTTATGAAAAGCTTTAAATGCAAAGAAATGTAGTTGGGGTTAGTATTCAGCATTTATGTACCAAATTTGTATATACCATTCGAAAAGCATCCAATTATAAAACTATATTGAAAGTGAATGAGCAAGATTTAGAAATAAACGTACCGTTTCTAAGAGAGTACCGCATTTGGGCACCAAAAAGTGACAGAGTGCCAACCCCAGTCCTATCGGTCTTCTTGTGTCCGGATGCTAGGATCCTCTTAATGTGTCCTAAATACTGGTGTTCTTCGTGTTGATCTGCAGGTTGGACAACTTCATTATTAGAGTTCCGCGACATGCCATCCATGAAAGACTCTTCCTTCCGTTGTACAACATCGAATTCCTTGCGGACACTACCATTAACCTCTTCGTCCTTCATCAGTGATTGCATTTCTACCTTGGTTTGTATTATTCCGTTACAATATTCGATACCACGTCCTGGATACCGTTTATCTTTATCTAATTAATAGTAACTCTGCGAACTTCTTAACTGGTCTTTGGAGTTTCAATAACAAATTCAACAGTCATGCCTAACGATAACAGAAATTAAAGGAATTGGCGCCTAATTTCAAATTACGCGCTCAAACTACGATCCATTTCTGGTCAGAGTTATATATAAACCAGAAATTTGTAAAAATTGGGAAAAGGGAGCACAGCCACTTAGAGGCTCTCAGATAAATCTAGGTGGACCAAAATGGACTCGTTACATGCAACAAACCGCAATGACTAGACAACCCGGAAAATCTAGTAAACCTTAAATCTTTTTGACAAAAATGTTAAATTCCCCGAACTCTATAAATTAAGCGGGCGTTTCCAAATTTTCTCAGTTAAATGTAAATCCCCGATAACTGACTACGTGTAATAATTTAATAGGCTTATTTCTTTAATGAGTGTTAGGACTCATATGTATAGCTCTGATTCTTAAAACATTTTTCTAAAGATTTTACTAATTCCAAACGTTGAATTTTCTTATAATTTCTTGTAATTTAGGCAATGGAATGCCAAAAATCTTTATAAAATATTCCCTTCAAAATGTTTCATAGTTGGTTTTTAACCTATCGATTAACATCGGTAGGGACAATCTATTACGAGTTTCACGATCAACGTTGCCAATGCAGTATAATGGAATTATATGTTTGTTTTAATGAACTACGATATGAATAATTTGTTCAATAGTTACAAGTTTTTGTAAATCCTCAATAATCAGTATGGAATATCATAAACAGTTGTTTATCGTAACACTATGTATCCTGTCTTCCTTAGTACACTGTGTAAGTTGTAGCAACTAAATTATACATACAATTTTTTTTTCTGTACGAATTTGAATGTGAAATCTTAAATTAATATTGGACAGTTACTCTAATAATTATCGAAAATCTAATTAATACTTATTACTTTTTTCTGAATATGTTACATCAGTTTCAGAGTGATGTAGAATACGATGGAATCATGAGTTTAAAGTTACAACACGCGTTAGACGATCTTCCAGATCCAGAATTTACGGACAGAGGCGCTATTAACATTCAGAGCATTCGGACTGGCTCTGCTGCTCTTCAACAAATTTCGCTGCCCGTTCCGGACAGAAAGAAACTGAAGGTATAAATAATTTTTTTTTAGAAGATAATCGTAATTATTTCTATAGTATCTCGCGCATTCCTTTAAAAAGTGATTATATAATTATTTTCTAATTTTTTTATACATCTTAGCTGTTATATATTTTTTTAATTTAATCTTTGATTTACAGGCTCTGGCAAATAATGATGGGCTGTACAGGCTCCGAGTGGCAATTAGGACAATGGATGGGAAGGACATTTCTTTTCTCACGTTTGTCAAGGCAGTAAGTTCTTGTTGGTTAATACTCATTACTGAAGTGTGATAATATACAAGTAGTCTGGTGAGATTACTGTTTTTTTCTGAGCCATTACCATAACATTACACCTCTGTTTATAATCATTTGAAGTTTTGTTACTTTGCTTTCAGTGTTCACTGGTTGAGTCTAATTTATCAGATGCCATTACAGTATCTTTAGATCACACTGGTATGCCAGTAGCAGTCTCATTGACAGCAAGCCCAGAGTCTTGTGATGGACATTTTGTGTCTGATGACGGTCTTCGCCAGTTCAACACTGCTGTATACATAAAGCATATGGAACAAGGTCCTGTGTAAGTTTTCCTAGTCTTCTTCAATTTGTGTATTACAAGAGCGCTCCATCAGATAATAAAACATATTGGGGAGAGGGGGGATATATAGTCATATTTATTATAAATTTTGTTTTACATGTGTATGGAACACGTTTGAAAATTCACTACTTCTCTTGAGTGATCCATTGTTAGCAAAGGATTTTTAATCTCTTAAAATGAAATGTAAGTATATTTAGTGGGAGTATGGGTGCAAATTTATATCCAAGTAGGATGTTTTAATGAGTCATATCTTGGTGAATTACTCTTCTGCTTTAATTCCATATATTGGTCTCAATTTTATTTTTCATCTAAATGATTTGGAGGCTACGAAAGTCTCAAGACAATAGTCTGTCATAACATTGATTAATAGCGGCATGTTTCCCATACTGATTATAAATAACTTTCCAGCTCAGTCTTACTCACACTGAACACCGATTGTTACTTTGTATTGTTTCAGGCCTGACACTGCATCCTACATACAGAAACTGGAGAGGGAAAAGGAGGCCCGTGAAAGGGGGGAGACTAAGGACAACAGGTCCTTTCTTGCAAAATATGTGAGTTACTTGGTAGACTTCCTTTGGCGTTTACTGGACCTCTTGATCTACGTCATCGTCTGTGTCATCTTTTTCATTGTCCAGGGCATGATGTTTGGTTGGTGTTAAGAAATAGTTCCTATTCTCTTTATCCCTGCTATCCTTGATTTCTATATTCCGTCCAGAGTGGAAATTCCCACCAAATCACTATTGTATATTGTTAGTTTTTGCTTGAGAAATATAATAAAAAAAGGAAACTATAATCTGCTTTCCTTAAGGTAATAATGCATAGTAACTAATGTGCCTGATTTCACTATTTCTGCCCATTTCTTTTATACAGAATCTTCCTCTAAAATTTAATGGAAATTTTCATGTGTTGTTTCTAGCAGTAGATCATGGTCTAGTGTCCTTTCATGTTATTTGTGTTAGTTAAACTCTTTTGACAGTTTTTGTTAGTTGGAATTGTAACATTTTCTGAAGCATGTTATTTCTCACATACAGAATAAACATAAGTGAGAAACTCAGCCTTATCAATGCAGGTCCGTCAAGTATGTCAAGGTCATTCTGTTCCAGAAAAAGCAATATTCATATTATTGTGTTTCTTAGATCATGTATTATTTAAATTCACTATTGATGGTGGGTATATCTAGACTCACCATCTGAGTCCTAAATGACAACACAAAAAGTCTATTGGTTGATACACAGCTCACTACTATAGTGAGACTTTTTTCATCATGATACTCAAGTATGTCCTTGAAGAAAAATGAGCTTTAGTTGCAACTGTTGACAGAAATCTGAACGGTGAACCCGGAAAGTTCACAGATTAAATAAGCATTCATATGCATAACCAAATTTCAAACTCTGAAAGTTATCTAGTGAATTGTTGGCGATCGTGGCTCAGACTTATACAATGGATGGAGGTCTCGTACCTGGTGGGAATCCTAGGTTCGATTCCTGGTCTGGTTGAGATTTTTCCATCCTGACCTAATACAGAATTGTTTGGGTGTACAATGTATAGTAATGATAGCAATTTTATTTTGATGCACAAATCAAGCTTTATCACCACTTCACTGAGTAAATTTTTGCAATGACTTTTATCTTTTCTGTTTACAGTGGATGTACATAGTTCCAGTGGTGATATTTGTGCTGCTGTCTGGGGCTGCTAACCCTGAGGGTGCTGCAGGTGGGGGCGGTGGCGGACGGTAGAGCACCTCCCACCTCTGGGTGTGTGCTGTGCATGTACCGCTTCTGCGAGGGGGCTACCTAACCTTGACACACAGTGTCTCAACAAGAACGGAGATCCAGCTTTACTTAACATTTTCCGTTTTTATTGTGATCTTCGTTGCCAAATAATTTATTGTGTTTAATTAGTTGTCTCAGGTTTCTTCTGCATTAACAGGTGTTACAAGTGTTTTTGGTTTTTTTAGAACTTTGTGTGTTTTGCACAACTTACGGGGTCAGTCCTTTTTCTTTATGGGACTTAAAAGCATTCCTGCACTATTGTAAACAAAAGTTAAAATGAGAAGAAATGAATGGAAATATAAAAATATGTATTAAATGTTTGTATCACAGTTAAATATGTTTGTTTAATTTATTTTAAAAAAATTCTATACTTGGGGTATAAAATGATACTGAAGACATGTTCGGTACTTTTTATAGTTTTTCTTGAGCTATTTGCTTCAGAAATTACTGCAGTACCAGAATGTTTAAAGTAAATATTACTTCAGCTTCAAAATGTCTCATAATACTTCTTTATAATGGATGTTCTTAAATATTCACATTAAAAATAAGAAATTGGCTTAAATTAAGATTGATTTCTTGCTAATGACATGATTAAAAATTTCAAGTGGTTTTGTGAACAATTCACATACTCTTGCTTTGTGAAGTTCTTATCTTCTACATCTAGCTAGCATATATATTAACTTTCTGTCCTAATCAGATTGTCCACCTGTTGTGTTTTAACCACTATTATTTTTCAGAATGTATTTAACATTTAAAATGGGACTTTATCTTACTGTCTGTTAAAAGCTCTTTGGTAACCAACGCTGAATCACAGTAACAATGGTTTTTTAAATATTCTTTCAATACTCTCCTGTATGCACTTTCTTTTTACATAACTAATCTAGTCTAATTAAAGTTTTAAGCTATTTTTAGAAACCATCGAGTCTGTTTGAGATAAAAATGTTTTGGATGAGTTATCTGTCTATAACAATGCCTGAAATGCAATGTGGTTCAATTTTAATCTTTCCTGTTATCTGAAATTGTAAAGACAGACCACTTGAAGATAACTCCTTCAAGCTACTTAATTTAATATTGCTTCTTCCTACTCAACCATGGTGCTTTGCATTGCCAATCAATTGTATCTTTTGACAATGCATTTAGCACTTTTTGGGGTGTGTGGTGTTAGATTTAGATTATCTAATTGGGTGCATGGTTGGTTTCTTTAAGTTTGTGTATTAACATAATTAGATTGTATCTTGCCAGCTATTAACACCATTTTCTCCCCTTTCCATGGTTAATAACTAATATACAAATCACTTACCTGCTGCTAAGTTGGTTTATGCAAAGATAACTTGAAATCAAGACTTCGCAGTCTGTGCTTAATTTATATTCATTATTGCTCTCTCGGAAAGAATAAAGGAGAGAAAAAATTGCTTATCTGGAATTGAAGACCAGTGTTGCCATGTCAGAGAGGAAAATTTCAGGTAAGCCATTTTTTCTCTCGTTCCTGTCCATATCAATTACATATTTCCTATTCAAATGTGTTGTATAGTTCATTCAGATCTCTCCTGAATAGGGGGGCTCAGGCCCTTGAAAATTTGTCTTACTGGTTCAATCCAGCAACTCCAACTTTAGATTTGAGGTAAGTCAGCACTCTATCCCTCTTTCCGATCCAATTTAATTATATATATATATATATATATGTATATATATATATATATATATATACATATACACACAAATTTTGATAGGAAAGTGGGACAGAGGACAGTTAACTAAATCAAAAGTTAGTATACTGGGCTGAAATAAAATTTCATATTTTCATCAGGATGTATGCTGGCCTATCCAAATTAGTTAATTAATTTGACATTGCCATATTTTTCTTATGTGATTATATATATATATATATATATATATATATATATATAATTGTAATATTGGTATGGAAAGGAAAGAGATAGGTTGTGGTTTACCTGAAAGTTCTTCAAATTTTCGGAGGCTGAGAGCCTTCGAAAATTTGAAGAACAACCTTCAGTTCCTTATGGCTTCACTTTCAGGTAAGCTACAATCTATCTCTCTTTTCTTTCCATACCAATATTACAATTATTTTTGACAATGTCATATCCTTACTAATACCATATATATATATATATATTACAAGCAACTGTCACATTAAATTAGCAGTCATTTCTTTTTATTGCATCTGTGTTTGTGTATAATCATTTTATCTATGACTGGGCAGGGCAGTATAGCAGCAGCTTTTATCTACCTAGCGTTGCAGGTAAACTAACCTTATATGAGTGCATAAATTCATAAAACAATAATTTATAATACATCCAGTTCATGGAAAACATCCTTCCACAATCTGAGAGAGACATTTAGGTTTAATGTTAAAACTTTTCAATGATGAATTGCTTCAGTTTGTGATTTAGTTAACTACTTGAGAATGCTGCCCTACTTGCAGGATTCTGTTAAACTTTTGATCATATCATCCAGTAAAAGTAAATCACGTTTGTTTTAAATTATAGGTAAGGAAGGGGGGGGGGGAATCAGCAAGGAAATGATTGTTAGAAGTAATTGTCATAAAATACTAGGAAAATTTTAAAAAAGCTCTATTTTAAGATACAACAATATTATTTTGTTTCTGATACAAAAGTTTTAACTACAGGTGCACAAGTGTAAAAATTTCAGAAATTTTCATCGCCAAAATGCCATGCCACCCCGTTCTGAGGGGGAGGGGCGATATCACCGTTCACAGCCTAATAATACAGGAGGACTAGATTCGGTTCACTTTCATGAGAAAACTTATTGCAACTCCCACACATAAACTACAAAGTAAAAGTTTTTAACACAAAATTAGGCTTCCCTTGTGCAGGAAATGTTATGAAATGCAACATGCAGTCATAATTCATGTTCTACATAAAATGGTACACATTGCATTCAAACAGACACCTTGTTCTCTGAAAGATTAATCTTTATTTAGTAACTAGTGGCTCGGATAAATAATCTATTTTAAAATACTTTGCTCCTAGAGTTCACGTCTGACTCCGGAAGGGGAATACCGAAACAGTTTAAAAACACGTACATACTTCCATTTCAAAAATAATCGTAGCAAACAATTACACAAAACAAGTAAACACAAAGTACATCAAATTACAATCAGTACACACCTACTTATCAGAGTACCTAGCGCCTTGTCTAGCTTAACACACGGCATGACTGTCAGACCAGGAGCTCTGAAGATGCCGTTAGTTCAAAGTATTGGAAGCCCAGGTCCTCTGGAAAGAGGCTATCGGCCGTTATCACCTCTGAGTCTGCCATGTTAAGTTCCAGGGAGATTCCAGGATTCAGGTCAGTGACGAAGAAAGAGCTTTCAACATCCATGTCCTTGTCAAAGAGCCCTGACTCTTGGATTATCACCTCCCTCGAGATTGGATTCAAAAAATCTGCCACTGGAACGCAAATATGAACATTATTCAGTACAGCATTTAATTAAACAAATTATTTTGTTCAATATACAAAACATCTATCTGAACTATCCAGGTAAAATACAGAAAAGACTCTGTAATGGTGTCTGGTTTAGTAAAGGACCATAAAGATTGACTTGAAGTGGTTCTGTAATAGTTCAAAAGACCTGCTGCAACGTAATGAGGAATGACTTAGTATAGGGTACTTAAAATACTCTTCTTAGGAGCAATATCCTGTTGCTTTGCACAGTTGCATCTCAAATGTTTAACTCTGACAACATAAAATTATGTATGTTTTAATTTATTATTGGCACAATTATAGGTGAATACACATATTTCTGCAAATATAATATTGTGGATAGCAATTCTTCCAAAATCGTTAAATATGAAAGATATTTATGTTGGTTACCAGCTTTCCTCAGATCACTCAAAAACTATGCAATTGTGCACACTGGCTTGAAAGCATAATAAAAAAAATTAATGGCATGAAATGAATTCAGTTTAATTTAAGTTTCAAATGATTACTGTTGCACAAAAGTTTGGAAATTTGTAGAAAATATGAATAAATTCACTCAATCAGTTACAGCAATATTATGCATGAATATGTTGTTTCTATTTGAAGATGATAATTTTAAATTTAAAAAAGCAAGGGAAAAATGAGAAACCCAAACAGATGCCATAACTCATAGTGTTACCTGTTTTATCATCCTCAACGGGCATGACGTATTGCACCTGCACCTGTTTCTTGACTCCACTGAGGATCTCCTCAGCTGATTGCTCCAATGTAATGCCCTCATCAGGCTGGGGGAGGAGGATGTCTTCTGGTAAGATGCGGTTCTCTTTGTTCTCCTCAATGCTAGCTGTGGCCGCTGCAGTCTCATCCAAGGTCACAGTGTCCTTTATGTATTGTTGCATCGTCTGCTGTTTTCTCTGCCAGGTATATCAGTATTAAACTCAAACAATGATATGGATGATTACAACTATAAATATGTTATGAGTCACAGAATAACTCACATATATATTCCAAAGGTAAAATTTATTCTTAAGGCTGAAGTCACAGAAGATATTATTGTATTAAACAAAAGGAGATTCAGAAAAGTTGTAAAATAGGATGGGTAACCTAACCATGGGTAAAGTATGTTAAACTGATATATGTCTAGATAATGCAAGTATTTTACAGTTTTTATAAGAAAATAATTAAAATAAAAAAATGTGCTGGAAGAAACAGACAAATAATATGGAAGAAAACTAAGCTAAGAGTTTTTTAAATACACTAAAAAGTAATTATAATGGCATCATGCTTAGTGTAATATGGACAATGGAAAAATACAATTAAAAATGATATTGGCAGCTTGAAAGAACAGGGTTAAGTTACTGGGATGCAGAATATATTAAAAAGAGATAATTGTTTGTGAGGTTTATCATCTTACCAGGCTGTAAGGTGAGAGTGGTTCCTTGGTGGCAACTGTCCAAAGGTGCCCTGCACCATGGGGGGCCTTGCTCCCTTTCCGGAAGTGAGGATTGATAGAGAGATTGTGGCGAACCGAGTTTTTCCATCTGTCATCATTGGCCTTGTAGTAAGAAAAGTGTTCCCTGCAACATTAATGCATTTGTCATTAACTCCACCAATTGCAACCTGAGGGAAAACTAAGTCTCGACCCTCAACATAATGGAAGAACCAGGCTGTCACTGGAAATGACAGTTTGAAATGCCTGGGTTTTCAACTTACCACATTTATGAGTTTATTTTCAATGATTTGTTCCAACCTACATGATACACAATCACTTTGAATCAATAGTTCTCCCTGGTAATCTGCTAAGAAAGGGGTAGAAAAGAAAAATCTGCACACTGGACATGTCTCCTCGATTCCATAATGTGAAAATTAAGTTGATGGTCTAACCTACAAAACTCTAGCGAATATTTGGATAAAACAACTGTGGAAAAATATTTCTAAAATATTTATCCTGTTCCATCTCTCTCTCACTACCACAAAAAGCAAAGTTGCGGTGATTAATGCCTTGGGCTTCACTGTATAATAAATAATACATAATTTGTAAATGGCGTGGATAATCTAACCGTAAGTAAAGTAGGTTTAAGCTGGTCAATCGATGGAGGGTGAAATCGGTAAGCACGTACGAATGTTCGGTTTTTGAAGTCATAGGATGATAAAATCCTGCAACCGGAAATTAATTTTAATCAAACGTATTAATTTATTTCAGTTGTTGGGCCTCCGCCAAGATATGTTGTACGGTTTGTAAGCTACAAGAAGCGATCATGCTTCTTCTGTCAGAGAGAGGACTAAAGAGAACTGAATTACTTCGAATTATTTACGCTGTTGAAACTTAATCCTATGACCTACCAACAGGATACATCGTCAATTATTATGGTACAGGCATGATTGACAAACTGCATAATAGTTTCTGTCCATTCAGTATTCTCAGACTTGTTCGTCGGAAAGCAACGAGGATCTTATCTTGGGGAATATTGACTATACCGACATTCTATCAAATGGAGATTTACAACTTCAGAACATGTATTTGGACCTACAGTTCAATAATGATAATCAGAAAATTAAAGATCTGAACAATATTTTTTAATAGTTCGGGGTAACCGAGTAGGTCACGTGCCTATGTACCTCTGAACAGTCGCTGACTGTTCCATTACAACTTCATCTAGTTCCATATGCCTTTTCAAATCAGACTGTGGGCATCGGAAACCCGCGATTGCATTTAAATTATATATATATTAAATTAAACTACTTATTTATATAAAAAATTGATCAGCCACAAAATGAAAACAAAGAACAGGAGTGGTAAAATATTCCTTCGTTAACAGATCAATACGAAGTGTTTACCTGCAAATATAGTGGAGAATTCGCCTCGGAATGAAAAAATAAAGTTTAGCAATAAGATTGGAAAATTATACAAGTGTGTGAAGAACTTTAGGTAAATAATCTTTGTACTTCACTGTGGACTTCGTATAAAAGTGTTAGACGGATCATTGAAGATTTTCGCTGAGTTTTGGAAGTAGTGAGACGGAAATTCATAACTGATGACTCCATAGAGTTTTTCACTCAACGTCTCACTTTGTCGTACTCTTTTCTTACATTCACCCTTTTTTGCTTCTCTCAACATTACGATCAATTCTTGATTATGGTCTGGTTTTTTCATTCATCACTCGCATCTTGGTGATGGAAACACTTGCCCGTGATGTTGGCTGAGTGAGACTCCCCCACCTCCCCCGCTCTCCCCAACGGGTTCGTGAAGTTTGACAAGGTGAGTCAGGTTGGGCGATGTCGTACCTTGAGGTCTGTGTACCACGCACTGAGGGACACGGCACGCGCAACAATTACGCACAGTCGGTGGAAGGAAGGAAGGAGTAGGGGACACGCGTGCCACAGCGTACAAAGCACGGCGGGAGGCGCACACCCTCCACGTCACCTCCGGTAATTACTCATTAGCTCTTCGATACATTTGTTTTTATAGCGAAATCAGGAACGGGAACGTGTGCGAGCAAACGATTAACAACTGGTAAAAAAACTAGAATATCATTATGGAATCTGAGCAAAGGATGTACGTCGGTCCATTCCAAGTGCAGGGACAGTACTTGAATATTATATACTAACTAACTAACTAACTCCTTGGCTCGACAGCCCATGAAGGGCCTTGGCCTACCAAGACGACTGCCAGACTGTCATCTTACATGACACATTCTGGATTTAGGAGTGACACCTGGTCAGAGTGTCGATTCTCCCACAGCCTTAACCCCAGTTTTCTTGACCAGGACGACCACAAACATCCATGCCCATGCCGGGATTCGAATCCGGGTCCTCTGTGATGCGAGGCAATGACGCTGGCCACTACACCACAGCAGGCCGGCGAATATTATATACATTCTCCGCAATCAACGGACACCAGTCTATAAAATAATTAAAATGACGTCTGAGACCAAAATGATTAAACCAGAAGTAATATTGCAATTGTTTAAACCAATATAATTTAATATAGGGACGCTCTACTGGGACTATTCCTACGTTGAGTTAATAATTAATAATGAAAAGAAAATATTAGGAGGAGAGGTGGGGTTGTGGGCTAACAAATAGCAGAACCTTGGCTTAATGGCGAATAAATTATTGTCTAGGCGGGCGGATTTGTGTGCTCGAAGCCGGGACGGAGGTTTTCAGTATGTAAATTAATGCGGCGATATCGGAGGCCGACTGAAGGTAAACATGCAGGTCAAGGAACGGGCCACCAACCCAGGACCAGACAGACTCCTTCCAATTCACCCTTCTACGGACGACCTTCACCCTACAAGGGAAATAATATTCAATTATAGCCATCTATCCCACGCTAGTGGTATTATTTACGGACAGTAACTGGACGTAACGTTAAACGTTATGCGTTATAAATACGAGGATATTCAAACTATTTTAGTACGGCAGTGGTGTAGTGATCAGCGTCGTCCTTTCACATAGCAGGGGTTCCACCGGGTTCGAATCTGGGGTTAAGACTCAAGGAGAACCACTACACTGACCAAATGGCCCTTCAAAAATATCCGGAATGTGTCATGTAAGAAAGAAAGTTTTCAGTCCCAATATGCCTTTGGGTACCAAATTTTGTTCAAACAGGGCCAATACGAAGATGAGAGTAAAATCACTGGGCTCAAATAGGTCAAATTAATCATCTTGGTTTGAGGGAGGTCTCCCGTCAATTGTTATTATCTTCCAAAATATCCTATGAGCGGTTAGAGATCCTAGGATTATTACTTTTGTAAACATGAGACAAAATAAAATAGTTCGATCAATAGCTCATTACTCTGTAGTTAGATCCTAAAAATTTGGGTCATGAGAGATGCGTCGTTTTTGACTGAGAGAAGATGAATCAACAAAACGTCCAAACTAGTATTTTATTGGTTTAGTTTCGTTTCCTGAGGGAGAATAACTTTTTGGGGATCAGTAAAAGCGTAAAATTGAAAAGAATGTGAATTATACTATAAGCATATTTTACAAAGGCGTGGATTCAACACAAATTTGTATGAATGGTCAACAGATAATTAGAAAGTAAAAATAATTTTCTCTCTAAAGCTATTAGAAATATGAGTGTTTACAATTCCATTCTATATGCCCCTGTAGCTATCAGAGTGTAACAGTAAATTCAGCCTTTTTACCCCTTTGCCATCAGAAAATAATTTCGAGAACAGAAGAAATGATTCGAATTGAAGTTCAGCACTGAATTAATGTATAAGGATGTAAGAAGCCCGGAGTTCGATTCCCGGTCCCGGTCTTCAACTTGATACGTGATGGCCCTATGTTCGATTCCCGGTCTGATCGATATTTTTCCATCCTGATCCTTTAATATATATATTTTTTGGAACATACGGGTGCTTTCACTCAACATCGCCGAAAAATTTCTGCTCAAGGGATTTGACATCGCCAGGATACGAGCGGGAATAGAAATCGAGACCATACATAATTAAGATAGAAAATGCAATGCAGTTCAGAGACTCGGTTTTACTAAACTCTAAAAAAATCTACTGCTATATTGAAAGTATTTAAAACTTAAAAACGTTCCCTTTCAAACGAAATTTACGGAATTCTATTACAACATATAGTTGCGTTAAGTACAGTCGTTTGAAATTGTGTCCACCTCTTTGTGCCAACATCTATGTTCTAGGTGATTCCACTGTAAAGAACCGTTCCTCGAACGATTTTTGGGTTGTTATATATGCGAGACTTTCCTGCGGAAGATGTGAAGATATCCAGAAACTTATTGTTATATCCATGTTGTCTACAATTCGAGGCAGTGGCTTGCATCTTTAACGACAGGGAACCACGAGGCCAGTGTGCTGATTTTCCTCAACATCATCATCCAGATTGCATGTGACTTTGTTAGGGGGTTGAGGGTGAGAAATTGGAGCAGAACGCGACCCTGTCCTTGCTTCCCTTGTATTCGAATGAATGATTTGGGGGAAACCAGGTTGACCAGATGGCGATTCTTTGTTACAGCCAAGCGGCAATAGTCACCTCAAGCGGCTGTTTCTGGGATTTCCTCCTCCACATTTCTACAGTTAGACCGAGGAGGGTTCAAAATTATTATTTACGTGCAGTATTTAGTAATGAAACGCTTATCGAAGTGGTTCTTTAATTCTATATTTGTTCGCCTTCTATTTATTGATTTGCCTCCGCGTTCCAAAGTTTCTTAAAGCCTACAGTGCTGAGTGGTTGCATTTCCTATAAGAACTGTCATACGTAGCATTTCTTTCATTCTCATTGTCTGTGTCGCACTGCGCACCCCCGCAACACTTCGGAGTAGAATCTAGATTTTAGATCGGCGACAGTGCAGGTGCAGCGTATTTGAATGTATTTTTACGATTTGAGAGCTACGGGAAGGGGACGCGACGCCGGGCGCCGTACCTGGCACCGATATCGACGCTCTCCTCGCACGTGCTCCCCTGCTTTTCATCTTGAAATCATTCGTGGTGCCTTAGTAACAATCTTCCCTAGTGTCCCCCACAAGCTCACACAGCCCAAACTGCACTGTAGACGAACATTTTTTTTGTTGTTGCACAACATGGAAGTTATCCTGCATCAAGAATGCTCCTGTTGCCCACGAGAAAAACTTCTGTCAATGGGTTGGCCGGGGAGATAAATTTTAAAAAAAAGCCGCTCGACTAAAATCCTAGACGGAGAAACGGGATGTTCTGATAAAAATCCCCAAGCGATCCCCCACATTTTTTGCAGACGTCCTCAAAACTTTGACGCACTTTACTCCACTTCATGACCACCAAAATTATGGTTCTGTGTCGCGCGACGTTCGACAAACTCACCACTTTCAAACATCTCCACAACGACCATTTTTTACGAAAATTACGTCACGAAAACGTTCGATTGCCGCCATGTTTTTTTGCATTTTAAAAGACCCAATTTAAAAGTGCTGAAAGACCCTTGCGGCAAACTCTGAACGGCGGTTCTATTCAAATTTGAGTCTATAATGAATGTATATAACTACAGACGATTTCAAAATGTCCCTCCTACCACCCTTAACATTTATTTGAGGCTATAATTCCAAATCAGAAACACCAAATTAGTCCAGACCTCACAGTGACAAAAAAATTTTTTGGTGTGTTCCAAATTCTGAAATGTTTATCCAATTAATAAATAAACAGCAAAAAGGCCAAGTTGACAGAAAATTAAAGTGGAGTTATTTCAACAAAAAAAAGTAATTAAAATATTTCTACGTTTCGTACACTATTCTGAGCCTTTATCGGATAATAGACTTCAAACAAAATTTACTTAATCAATTAAAAATGATAAATTGGCAATAATGAAGTTATATGCAGATTTAAATTAATTTCGACACAACATATATATATCCATAACTGCAAGTTTGTATAATTAATATTTTAACAAAATTAATTCAAATACATTTTTGTGTGTTAAAATTACAAAATTCATAGGACGCAGTCAATTAAGCAAAATTTATATTTGTACATGTAATTAATTTAAATCTGTAATTTTGAATAATTTATTTAACTAGATTATTCTCAATTTTACATTTATAATTTATTATGTAACTTTGCTTATTTACGTCTTTTACCCCAAGAATTATTATTTTTTAGTTGAATAATACAACCGTAATTTCTGACAAATTTGCCGTTTTGCTTTTTATTTATATAAATTGTAAATGTCAGTTTAACTTAAATATTAAATTCATGCAATTAAACCAAATTATGTTATTTGACTGATTATATTCAATTCTTATAATTAACAAATAAAATCAGTCTCAGTATTTTATTTATTTAACCTCGAAGATTTAGATCGTTTCGATCGTAAACATCTTAAAAACTTTTGAACTGTTTAAACATAATTTTTAAATAACTGTCTTGTGAATATTTTATACCAGTAGTTGTATAATTTTTTTTATGTATATTATCTGTAAAAAAAATATGACAAATATTGAAATGATATGAAATATTCACATGACACCTATTTAATAATGATGTTAAAAAATAAAAGTTAGAGACTGAAAATTAGGAGCCATTTCGATGTAACACCGATTAACTTGCTTCTATTCCTTCATCCTGATTTTATCTACGGAGCCTCCTAGTCCAGCGCCAATTCTTTGTTATGTTTCATTGTTTCATCTATTTTAATTAACGGCCACGGGGCTAATGGTTATGTACCGCCAGGGTTCAGCCCATTCCAGATCAAATTGAATGAGGTTATTACGGTGTACGCAGGAGAGCGACGGTTGGGTGGGAGAAGACAGGTGGTACCGCCGCTTACCACCAGACAGATGTGCCTGCAATGCGTCCACTTGTGTGTGACAACAGCAGATAAAACTACCTGCCACGGTAAATGTGCCTGAGACAATCGACGAGAATCGTATGAACACTGCTTGCAAAGCAGAGTGTAATCCAAAATTTATATACTACGCTACTGGGGCGAAATTCCCGGATTGCAGAATTTATAATAGAATGCGTTTGGAGCTCTATATTCCACTGAACTGACATCCGCATAGCCATCAGCATGGACCTTATTGGATCTGTTGCTGGAGTTGGTTCCCTCACACTCTCTCTGCATTCCCGATCGTTTCCTCCTCGAGGGGCACCGTCGTCGAAACCAGGTGGCCCAAGAGTTTCCACGGGCCGATGCCCCCGCGGAGGAAATGATCAATGTACGAACCTCTTTCACCGCCGTTTTTCCCAATCCTTCCGACAGCTGTCCCGGTGGCGGAAGTGCGCCCAGCTGTTCGGGAATAATCAACCCACATCGTTTTTAAAAACCCTCCTTCTCCACCTCGCTCAACGGCGAAGTCAGCGGACCTTCACGGCTGCTGGTACGCACCTGATAAAGGTGAAACAAACAGCCTGTATGGCACGTGCAAATGCCGTTCCCAGAAAGACCCTGAACTTAAAGCCTCAATGGATAACAACGTCTTAGATCTGAATAAGTAGCTACGGGTGTTTGTATTTGAGATTCAACGTGTATTAAAAGGTTCACAACAAGACTGTCAGAACTTCAATCACGTTGGCAACATTGTTTGAAAAGCTGGTGCTCTTCAGTAACACCCGGGCTCATTAGTGTTTGGCAAATCGTGATGCAGAGATACTAGATATAAATCACATTATCAAGATGCGTGTTCGTCGCGACAGCCGTTTCGTGCGTTATGAAAGAACAAAAACGGAGCTGGTTTGACGTCACAGCCTACGCGTCAACGTCCTGGAACCAATCAGCAGCCGCCACGTTTAATTAATATTGATGGTTTATCAAAAATCAAACATTTCTGAAGTGTAGGCTCGATTAACTAAAACACGGAAGACCGGGTTTAGTTTAAAAAATTACATTTGGAAAAACTACGCACCATTTTCCAGAAATAATCCCGATAAATAATTGCCAACTCTTCAGGAATTCCGGAGAGCGCTAATTAATACATTCTGGAAAAACCCTAAGTATTTAATATTGATCACACTCGTCTTATGAACGTTGTACAAAAATGAAACTGATGATGACAAACTCCGACAGCTTTTAAACATTGTCTGGTGTCTTTACCTGACCGATAAAAAATATTGGGTTATATAATTAAGAATGTTCCAAACTTTTCGTTGATAAAGCGGCGCAAATTGTAATTTATTTATTTCTCTTTTTTTTGTTGGTATGTTTACCTAAATCCGCCCATCTTAGAAGTGAAACTTTATATATCTCTGTTGACTAAGTTGAATTTTTGCGAAATACGAATACAACGTAACCGAAGTGGATGTCACAGCAATGGCCCGAGCACCAATCAGAAGCCGCCATCTCAACGGCTTATTAATCCATCTGTCTCGGTAGCTTTATCACATTCCGATTAAAAACTAGATTTGCCAGACAAGCGTTAGTGAAGCGACGCTCCGGTGTATCAGTTTCCGTCGTGCTTCAGTTTAAATCAAATTTATCTATAGTGTATTTTAGTATCGAGAAAATTTGTATAAACATCAAGGTCGTCGAAGTTTATTGTAGACGCACTGGTTATCGTTTATAACAACGTATCGCCATTTGCGGCAGAAATTCCAGGTCCGGTGATTCAGTTAACTCTTTTAACGTATTTTTTAATGGATTACAAAACAGATCGCCCCTTCAAAAAACTCATGTAAACATCATTTTTATAAAGCCCCACCATAACGCTGTAATTCATCACGAGTAGGTAAGTCGCAATATTTCTCTATCAGGGCTAATTTTGCCTCGAAAAGGCATTTAAACTTTTTTATAAAATCTCTTCCCGATCCATCTTCAACTATGTTACAAAGTATTTAGCGCGTATGGATTCAGAAATTCTGCTTGAGTCATAAGATTCTATTTTAAAATAATCGATCGACAACTGCATCGCACACATCAGCTTAAGACAAATTTGATGTTCACCAAAGTTGCGTCTTTTACCGCCGAGTGCGACGTTCGTTTCACTGTCAATGGAGCAGGGCGTATTGAAAAGGGTTGAAAACCAATTGCAGTTGTTCAATGAAATGTCTTTAAAACCTCGAGCAAGGCCGGAAAGCAAGTACAATCTCTGTTTTAGATAGGAAGGGAAAAAATATCACAAATGAAATTTTTGACGAACAGACGGGAGCAAACATTTTTAAATTACGGTTTAATCTCTTCAATTTCCACACATCACTTCAGAAGAAACCTTGAAGGAATTTGCCGAATACGATTGGGACTGGATTACACGTCAATATCTTGAGAATAAAGAGAGAAACACGAGAAAGGACGACGATGAATAAGAGGACGTAACCCCGTATCTGATATAACGACGGATCTTATAAACAATATAGGCCTATAGTGAATAAAGATAAACTCAAATATCATACTCATGAAAAGTATTTTAACTAACAGAAGCATTTTATTTCATTTATAGGTTTTTGATGAAGTACTGGACACTGGAGAATTCATATGTGAGAATATAAATATTTAAGTTTCACTATTCCGACATCTTTCTTCTGACAGGACGGTGCCACACGTCACACTGGAGCGCGAGGTGCTCTAGAAATTTCCTGGTGGGATTGTTTCACGGAATGGTTACGTTAACTGGCCACCCAGGTTAGGCGACCTCAACCATTTGAACATCTTCCTGTAGGGGGTTACGAGAATATGCCACGAACGATCCTTCAACAAAACATCACACTGCCAATTTACCACGTGCGAAAGAGTGGCCATACAAGAAAACAAAACAGAGAAGAAATTATGATAATTCCTAAACACAAATCTCTTAATATGCAATAGATAAATACTTGTCTTCGCTGGGTTGCGTTTTAATGTTCTGACACTATTGGCAGACGCTTTATCTGTGGCTCAGGACGCCTTTGAGCAAAACGAGATGAATCCCCAGAATAAACATATGCGAACCGTGGTAGCAATGAACAAAAGTATTCATCTGAATGAATCATTACGTTAAAAAGGTCGAAATTCTCACTAATGAAAAGAGGAACGTGGTACACGAAAAAAAAATCTTTCAGAAAAATAAATAATTATAGTGAGAAATTTTTCCGCGTTCTTCAAAAACAACTATTCTAGAATTACAAAAGTGAAAAAGATATTAAGATACACGACAGATTAGAATTTTCTAAAAATTGGGATTTTTATAATAGTACCCGATTAACCAGCGTATACATTTATAGTGTCAGAGAAGAATATATCTACATAAAAACATAAGAAGAAGAAAACGTAGATGACAAGGTTTTTATGTCGATATATCTTCTTCAAAGACCCTTGAAATTAGATGAACGTTCTCATTGTAATGAACGTATTTTTGATATTATATTCATATCCGGTCATAAAAATATTCAACGTGTGACGTCATTGGAATTTTTAAAGTTTTTAGAGTTTCTAGACTTAAGTAAAGGAACGAAAATGTATGCATTAATAAATCTCAAAATTTATTTTTGAAGTTGGTTAATTATTTTGACGGTACGGTTTAGAAATTTTTTAAAAGCGATCACTTCTCCTAACCTCAAATAGTTACTTTACAAAACTCTTGAAATTGTTCGGCAATAATGAGGTATTATTGTAAATAATATCTCTTAATTCATACAATTTCGTCGTGGATTTTATAGATGCGAAGGCCGAGAATTGTCCCTAATCACAAAAATTTGTCGGACCAGTTTGGAAACTCGAAATTGATTTTGAATAAATGTTTGAAGTTATTTTGTCACGTTGATTAATCGTTATCATTACGAGAAACAATAAAAATTCACGCTATTATTGCTGATGCAAACCAATCAATTACAAAGATTCTGTTATGCGCTTTTAATTTACGGACTTATTGGTGCGTTAATGACATCTAATCCCATTGACAGCTGATTATAACCTCAAACGATAAAATTATAACGATTGTCATTTCGTATATTTAACAAACGTAAATTTCTTTGTGCCAATAAGCAATATTTATTGAAAAAAAACCAACTAGAACAATCACTTCTGGGTCGTGCTTTCTAATATATTTGAAGCATCCTGATGGCCTGATATCAGAGAAGAAACTTCTCGCCTGGAATAATTATGTAGCACTGTTGATAAAAGTAATTAGACCCCAAGTTCTTATCTCTTGCGCGTGCTAGTGGTTATTTATGTTTGTATACGGTATTACGACTATAATGTCAAGAAGAGATTGACCTCGGACTCCAATCCAAACTGAACATCTTAGCTGTTACGTCGACTTTTATTCACAAAGTTCTTAACACGATGTTAATAGTACTCACGAAATCCAATTGTAGATTCCGGAGACTGTCAGCTCGCCCTTCTCTCTTAGAGCCTGTTCTATGAGCTCAGTGTAAGTGAAGGGCGGTTTCTTGGGACCGGCGTTTCCATTGGAGTGGATCATCTTAATGGATGAAGACGTCTTTCTGTGAGCGGCGACATCGGGGAAGGAAGCTCTACAGACGTCCATGCCGGACATTGGCACAGAGTTGCTCGGACCTACATGTATAGATATTTAATATAGTGTCTCTTCAAGGAGGTTAAAGTGTTCATCAGCTGGCATAAAATAAAGCAGATGATCTTACCTCTGAAGGTGTCTTGAACTTGCTGCTGCACTCCGGCCGCGCTGAACAGAGAGTTGACGTTGAAGTTAAGCAGCCACGAAAGGTTCGAAGACTCTTCCGTGTCGGAAGACATGCTTATTTGCTGCTGTGGAGGCTGTACGACGCTCGCCGGCGACGTCGACGAAGACGACGAACAGGAGGAAGAGAAGGATGAAGACGCGGCGATGGCCGAGTCAGTGGAACTGTCAAAGTCTGCTTCTTCGACGACCTCTACGACCTCCTCCTCATGCGCCAGGCGCTTCATGTCGACGTCCTCGATGAAGAAGCACGTCTTGTCGGCGTCCTCGAAGCCCAGGTCGACGTCGTCGTCGTCGCCGTCCCATTTGCCGTCGATCAAGATAAAGTCTATCTTGGTGCCCTTTGAGGCGGAGCCTCCACCGGGGACCTCGATGTTGCTCAGCTTGAGCGCTGGCCTACGTTTCACGCAGAAATCCTCCACGTCCTCAACGTCGTATACGTGGACTTCTTCGATAAATTTCCTCTTCCCTTTCCACGAACAACGTTCCACCATCGTTCACGTTTTTGCCGCAACCAACAACGGTAAGCAAAATCGAACAAAGAAAAATAAATACGTTAATCCGAAATCAACTTTGGTCGCCTTGGGATTTGTCGGTCACCATCTTCAAACCAAATATTACCTTAGGCCGGCACACATTTAAAAGAAAAAATCACGACCTCTCCTCAATAGCAGCGGGCACAAAAATTACCTGGTTCGACCTTCCACAGTTATTACGATTCCGATTCGCATCTCAGAGAGAAGAAACTCCGTTTATTCCAGAGCAAAAAATAAAAAAAAGTGATCCGTGCTCTTCATATGTTTTTGACAGATAAATATTAGGTCGACAGAAAATATACGCCACGAAAAAACGTTAAGGTTTTGTGTAAGTTTAATTTAAATTGTTGTTCCAGGACGCCGCATACACGCGCGAATTGCTTTTAAAAACTAATACTACGAATAATTTCGAATTGCGATGTTCACTCTGCGTGTGTCGACTTGAAAATGCGGCTTTCGTGACGTTTCCTTCGCGGCTCGGAGAGGGGGAAGTCACGTGACGTGACGTCACGCCGAGTATTTTGGTTCCGAGGATTCCGTCACGAGAACGAGAGAGAGGGTCCGAGTTGAAGTGAGACGGATAAATGTCCACAAAATCGCAAATTCGTGCGTGCATTTCGGTCCTCCAGCGGTGCGTGTGTGGTGACGACGAGTGATACGTCTCGAGGGGGACCATCCCCCCCTTGTCCCACCAGCACGGCGTTTATTTTTTTCCGTCCTCAGACTGTTTGCAAATTTTTCCGAAATATATTTTATCCGCATTTGGGGGACGGCCAGTGATCAAATATGGACGTCGATAACGATATAGATCAGACTCTGCTGCAGCAATTCAGCTGCATGGGGACGACGGACAGGGATGAACTCGTCAAGCAGATGCAAATTCTTGTCGGGAACAACCTCAACGACACCACGGCATCTTTCTTTTTGGATATGAACAATTGGTACGCATTCGCTTCACTTGCCAAGAAAATACGGCCATTGTCAAAGTAATATTGCAGAACCTTTTTAATCCAATTCAATTATCACGACTTGAGAAATTAGTTTAAAGTGAAAGGAATTGGTGCCTAATTAGTCGAAAATAATTTTTCATGCCAGTATGGAGGTATTACCTTTCAATAACACTGTTGTCATTACTTGGCTGATAGCCTTAACCTTAAAATTTCAGCACTTGTTTGTTGTTTTTCGTTAAGTATCACAAAAAAGGGGAGTATTATAGAGAAATAAACTACCTGTGTTAACAATATATTAGCGAATTAAGGAATGACACATTTAAATTAAAATGAATATAATATTTTTCTCATGAGCTTCTGCTTTTATTTTCCCGAGGAATTATTAGGTTTATATTCTTGTTTAACTTGTAAAAAATATTTTTAATGTATGTATCATTAAATGTGTGGGTATTGTACTGGTTAGTGATATTTATATAAAATTTGTTTAACATCACACATCAAAATTGGTCTGTTATGTACAAAAGTTAGTAGAGATTAATATTCAATATAACATTGTCAATTTGTGTATAACTATCTTCAAACTTAACACAAACATATGGAAGTTAATATTAAAAAATTAATTTCAACCACTTTGGTGGTTGTACTAAATAATTGCAGCCATATTCACTTCATTGAGAACATTAAATAACTAGAGAATAGTTGTGTAAAATGAGTTTATAAAAAGCACCAAACTAAACTGGTGTGTAACTTCCTAGAGTTTACTGAATCTGAGATAAACTCAATATTTTTTACTTAGAGTTTGTAATTATTTGTAATGAGATTTTAAAGTATATAAACATGCCTGTGGTTTATTTATAAAAAACACATTTCTGTCTACTAAGTTATGCATGTATTTGCAGTGGCTTATGTATGGAAAAAATCTGGAAAAGGGCTGTTTGTTAATACTAAAAACATTAATAAAAAATAAATAACTAATTAAACATTTAAGATACAATTCAGTTTCAATGAAGTTATATGCATAATAGAACTTAAACTCTTACATCAACTACTATTAAATTGGTTTTCTAACAAATTCTCACAAAACAATTGAGTTTACCACTGTTGCAGAATGCAAGGCTAAATGTAATCAATGTTGATTAAAATTAAAAAAAAAAGTTTCCTATGTATTGCTCAGTAGTCTTCAGAGTAAGTACAGATGAAAATACAAAAAAATTGATTTAGTCAAATCAGCACATAATACGAATTTGGGTAGTGTGAATTGCCACTTTTTGGCACATGTTTCAGAAATTTCTGACTGCTGACTTAAACATGCAGTCACATTTTTATAATTTCAACGACTGTGTTTATTTGAATATAAATCACCTAAAAGTGTTGTGAATGATTTATTTAATAATAATTATTTCTTTACAGGAACCTTCAGGGTGCCATATGCTGCTATTTTGATTTTGAATCTCCTTACAAAATGCCTACAATGGCACTGGTGAGGGATATAACAATTGGTGAAGGAGAAAGTATACCTCCGTCTACAAAGTACGTATTTTATTATTTTTAGAAAAAAAATTTTCAATGTAACTGCCAGAGTATGTTATGGAATTTGATTGCCCAATTTAAGTTTCTTTAAATCCTGTACCCAATTTACATTTGTGTATACAAAACTTAATATATGTATTATTGAACGAATTACATTATTTGTCTTTTAGCATGTGCCCCAGTGGCAAACCATTTTATCTAATAAATAGTTGTCAGAATTCACACGGGTTTTGCATATTTATATTTACACGCAATGTTTCGATGACTGAAAGCACTGTCGTCATCTTCTAGGCGAATTCCGAGAACTATTTATTGAACAACTTCACTGGGAAAGACTTCAATCTTTGATCAATTTATCTAGATTAGATTGTGCATGGCTGGATTCCCAATACATTGTAATGTTAAATTATCTAACATTTTCATGTTTTTAAAGCTTCAAATTTGGAAATTATTGTATCTGAAATTGTTTACAGATTTACCAAATCGTGGAGAGTGGAGAACAAAGGAGAGGAGGTGTGGCCTCATGGTTGCAGTCTGCAGTTCAATGGTGGTGACCAGATGTGTGCCACAGAAAGGATACCTGTCCTCCCTGTTGGTCCTGGATGCACTACGGATATATCGGTTGAAATGGTCAGCCCAGAAAAACCTGGCATCTATGAAAGCAAGTGGAGAATGGTTACACCTAGGGGATCCTATTTTGGAGGTTTGACATGTTACACAGTTTTTATTATCCTTTAAAATTATGGACGGTTTGGAAATGATGGACCATTTTTTCAAAATAATTCTATGGAAGCTCATCAATATACACCTAATATAGAACATATAATACAAAAGAATATCAAAAGATTTAGACAAATCTTGACAGAGCTATGAATTGAGACTTTCTAACCAAATATGTTAATTCACTTTCATAGCCATTAGAGCTCAGTTTGATTGAAAGAATTTATTTTGTCGGACAATGTGCTATTAAATCAAGACAAGTGTCTTATTATGCCCCTTATGTTAATTATGTCCAAAATTTTAAATTTTAATTATTCAAGATATAATTGTTGTGGTTATATTTGTGTCTGTTGTGACTCTGATATTGAATCAATCTTTTTGTATTGACAGATGTCATCTGGGTGATCTTAACTGTGGCGGAAGGTGGCACAATGGCACTCACTCAACAACTCTCCCACCTGAGTGAGTTGGGTTCCCCTCCACGAGCTGAAGAAACCACTCTTAACCCTTTTGGTGGAGTTGTGAATCTCCCTTCTAGTCAGACGCTATTTCAGGTATGGTTAGCATTCTATACTTTTTATTCACAGGATTGAAAGAAAAGTTGTGAATTACCTTGAATCTCTATTAACTGTGGCTCAATGTTGAAATCAAAATATTGTATAATATCTGTTTGTTGTACAATGTTTTTATTTAACATTAATTATTGGGAATAAAGAGAAATAGTTTTTACTTATGTTTATATTCATAGGTTCATAGAGGTATCATTTGGAACCTTTCCCCTTCTTTTCTATTCTAAACTCTGTAATCTATCTGCGGCAGACAAGTACTTTTAATATTAAAATGAAAAAATTTACGTCTGAATGAAAATAATGAATTAGAAAGATGGCCAATTCAGATAAAGAAAGTGATAATGTAAATACCACACAACATTTCTGGGATCCTTGTCCCTTTCCTCTGGTGTGGAAAAGAGTGTAGAGCGGCTCAACTGCGAAGTGCAGTTGTGTCGCACCTGATGAAAGGGACAAGGATCCCAAAAACATTGTGTGGTAATAAAAATTATCACTTTTTTGTCTGAATTGGCTTTCTTTCTTATTCATAATTTTAATATTCTTTACTGTTATTTATTTTACCTTGTATACAAATTTATTCACTGACCTGGTCTCCTTATCTTCAGAGATCTAATGTGCTGTTAAATGTGAATGTGTGAAAAAATGTAATGCTCATTGTTGCTTTTGTGATTATTTATAATTTATTTGTTCACAGGACTCAGTACAACAACCCCCAGATGGTGATGCCAACATGATGTGTTAACATTGGCCAAAGGGTGGGGCTAGGAGTGATTATGGTGATTTCAGTGATAGAAATTAAAAAAGGATTGAAAGGACCAACTTTTATCATAATTTTAATCTTTTTCAATTTGAAAGGTTGCAGCAACAAAAATAGCATGTTAAAAAATGAGAAGAAAGTGTACTATTATTATTACTACTACTACAATGATTATTACTATTATACTTATTGTCTTGTAAGGTTTTGTTTGAGAGCAGCATGGGCTACACATCCCTATGTACAACTTTTATTTGTTGTTTGAATGTAGATTGCTTTGGGTACAGTGGGATGAGTGAATTTGTGAGTGGCTGGTCATCTACCAGATGTTAGAATCTTGGATGCGTATCCTATTTTTGTTATATTTATGCATCGCTCACTAATTATTAGATGATATCCTCCCAAATGAGCTGTGTTTTGAAGTGAAATTAGGTTTTGTATTTATAATAAGAAATCAGGTGAATTTCAGAGCTTTTTTGATTCTGTTTACCTGAAAACGTTGATTATTTGTGTTTTATAATATAATTTTGGGTGGAAAACATATTTAACCCCTCATATTTGTCTTTTAATAAGGTGGACCTTATGGTTTCCTTTGCTGCCTTTTGAATTTTTTATGATTAGAATTTTTTAACATATTGGTAGGACCCTCTTGAAAAGTTGATACATTTTCTAATTATTCCCATGATCTGACACAAATAAAAGTTAGTCATTAAATATTTTACCAATATTATTTTTATCCAAATAAATAATAGAAGCATATCTTCACTTTGGAAGGATTTTAGTAAGATTTTAAAACATATGT
Organism: Zhengitettix transpicula; assembly: GCA_037074705.1. Taxonomy (NCBI): domain Eukaryota; kingdom Metazoa; phylum Arthropoda; class Insecta; order Orthoptera; family Tetrigidae; genus Zhengitettix; species Zhengitettix transpicula. The sequence goes on from CM073593.1 coordinate 80,659,663, forward strand.
TCTCTGTTAGCAGAAGACATTGTATTGTCTGTGCTTGAGTTTAATAACCTAAGTAGATTGGATAATCTATTGAAGAAATTACTTTTGCATAATCTTTAACAGAAATAATGTTGAAAAACTGAGAAAAATCATTTACTAAATAGTAACTTAGATTTGGTTCCTCAGAATCACTTATGGAAACAAAGACTTAGAGAATGATGTTTTAGGATGAAAAGTGGATCACTTTGACTTACTCAGTTTGTTTAATTGTAATTTATTTTCTGAAGATTTTGTGGCTTGATTGTTATTGACTGTTTTTATTTTACTTTGTCACAGTTCTAAACAAACTGTTCTTTTAAATTGCTGAAATGTTCTTAAAAGAGTGGTGTTAAGAAGCTAAAATTGGGCTTTACCGCATTAGTAATGACCAAGGAAACTCCATAATATTGCCTGTGAGTCCATATGTAAGGGTAAGAATAATATATTTAAATTTCACTCCATTATATTGCAAGAAATATAAGAAAAACTGTTGGACTATCACTTCTAAAGTCAAACAAGGCAGGTCAGTTTTTTTAACCTTTAGCTGCTTGACTGAGAAATTATGTTGTCCTGTGTATTAAATACATTTTCTTTTTCATCTCTTTGGGCTTGCACTAGCAAAGTGACCAGCCTAATCCAATTGTTAGGCAGACAATACAAATTTGTATTAATCTACGGTGTTACCTGTTGTCAATTCCTAGTTGAAAAAATATTGAATGTATAAGTATATGTCATTTGCAGTGACAACTGAGTGTTCCATGTATGTGTTCTGGTTGAAAGGGCACCTGCTTGTGTATTATATAACTACAGCAGCATAAAAGTTAAACTACTTTGCACCAACTGGTGACAAAATTGGCAGATGAAGATAATATCTTCTTTGCATTTTTGTAGCAAATTCTTGTGTTTATGTTAGTTTAACCCTTAAATTCACTTGGACAAAAGTTATTTGCTACAGTTTCTAGACAATTGTAAGTTTCACACCTATGATTTTTGTAATTTCATTTACATATTGATAAATTAAACTGCATATATATATTTTTTACTTACTTTTCAAATATCTATAACTGTTTGTAGTTATTCGTGATAATTTTTGGTTATTACATGGAATTTCACTTTATTTCTCTCACTTATGTTACATTTTCTTCCATCTGCTTCCAAAGTGATTACATATTTGATACCTTCAGGGTGTACACATGACAAATAGAGCAGTTATTTAAGTGTGTAAATGTGTAAGTGAATAGATTGTTTCATTTTCAACAAAAGACCTTTGAACATGCTGGGTTACTGCATGAAACCTGCCAATATTTACTCTTTTTGTGTTTATTGGGAAAAGACACATAGAAGCTGGAATTTCTTTTTATGGAAACTTCAAGCTTAGTTGTATCCCTTCAGTAGATAATTAAACAAATTGTGTGCTATTTGCTTTTATTACCTTTACATACATGACCCACATTGCTGCTCTTCAGTTCCGTTTAGTGTTACTCTGATTGATCTGTCAGTAATATAGGAGAAATGTGGAAATAGCTGTCATAGCTGGGAAAGGTCCAATTTTCTCTTTTAATTCTGTCACATAATTTTAATTCTTCATATTCTAAGGTGGCACATGAGCCAAAAGAAGCAACTTGTTTCTTGTATCAAAAATTATTTCTCTTGTAACTGTTAAAATTTACATATTGTTAATATATATAAATAAACTTGTTTTAAATATTCAAGCTCAATGGTTTACTTTCCCCACTCCTTTTTCCTCAAATTCTATTTAAATGTGTTCACAATTGAAGTTAGAATGGACAGAGGTGAGAAAAAATGAGTTTTGGGTGCTTATAAACTATCATTAATGTGTCCATGTATTAAGTCTACATTGAAAAAAAAACTGTTTCAGAAAGTTAATCTAAACTAATTCTAATCTGTGAGAGTCATCAGCATTTTTGTTGAATAAAATATTGTATTTCTAGTCCAGAGGGGTTAGGAAGCGTGACTTTATGATTTGCTCATCAATGAGGAAGATGACCGAGAAAGTAATAGAGGTAGTTGTGGTTTATCGCTGTCTAATCCAGAAAACTCCAATGATTTCTGAAGTTTAAAATAAGGTGTTCACTTGTTTAAACTATGCAATTCAATTTGTTTTGTGTGGGTGAGATAGAAGTTGTCAATGTTTTATCCTTCTTAGAACCAGGTTCAAGCTGCCTACTTGATGTATACTGATGATAAATATTTTCTTTGTTCAAAATAGAATAGTTTTCAGTCATTACTGATTTGATGCAATATTTTTCTGTACAATTTTTTTTTTTGTGATGACAGTATGATTTCAAATTGGAATCTATGGAAACTGACTTTTTGTTCTTGTGTATGTATATGCTGAAAATACTGAATTGGTATTTACTGTATTATTGAACTTCAAGTTCCTACATTTTCAAATAATATTAATTTTATCTTTTTTGTTTCTTTTCATTACATAGGAAATTGGAGAGGAATTTTCAGTTTCTGAAAGTAGTATAGTTTTTAATGGAGCAGTGTGATATGTAAATCGTGTTCAACATAAACATTTAGCGGGAAAAAATTTCAATCTGTCCATTCGTTGACAATAATATAAAGATTTTGATGCTATGTGTGAAATATGCTTCTCTCTTGTTTAATTTAGTAATAAGATTTAGTTGTATGTAACAATTATGTATCATAGCTAAACTATAACTTAGCTTAGGTTGTAGTTTTCATCTCCATCTCAGCTTTTTTCAAATCGTAATTTTAATTCACTGCATAGTACTTGCATCCAACACCTGAAACTACCTGATATATACACGGAGTATTGTATTCTACTACTGTTTTTGCACTACTGTGCATCCTATTACCATTAGGCTCCTTGCCTAAAAATTTTCAAACTTCTGTAATATTTTAGCTCTTCTGTTGTCCAGGGTTCACATTGAGAAGGTACCAACTGTATTCTGTTACCTTCTGCATTCTCATGTCATTGATTGTTAAAGATAATCCGCAAGAGATTGACATTTTGAGATACATTTGTGGTCAAGTATAGCCAATCATTTTGTGGAGCAGTCTCAAGTTCTTGGTGAAGGTGTACTCGTCAATCTTGGAGGAACTGTAAATTGCCAGAGACCATACAAACTAACCAATTTTTTTCTATGACTAACTTGAAAGCATTAACAAAAATGATTTCTCCCATATTCTTGATTTGTTGATGACATGCTAATGCAAGATTCACTTGGTTCAGTGGAAAGGATCACAGAATGTAAGTTCCGCCGACCATTTTGTGTTGCCTATACACTATTCCACAAATAGTTTTTTGAATAGAGCTGATGCCTGGAGAACGTTTTAAATGCAGCTGACATTTTTCTCTATTCCTCTCTGTATTGCATTGATTACAGCAGTTAGTTTCGCCCATCATATGGCAGTCCTCTTGGTGTTCTGTGAGCTATGGATTTGAGTTAAGGAACCTATTTGCGTATCTCTGCTTATAATGTTTTCATTATGTGATCCACTATGACTAATACATTCTTATAGTTGTGTACACACAATTGCAAAAAAAACCTTCTTACTAAAAATTGAAATACCATCTTTCAAATAGAACATACACACCAGAACTGAAGTTGTAAATGGGAAAGCTGAGATGATGATTATTGCTTTTCTATCACCCCCAACATAATTATTGTACTGTGGAATTAAATAAAAATTAATTTATCCTTTAAATAAAATTTAACAATTTTGTACTTATAAATCAAATAAGTCACCACGAAGGGTATGTTACATTAGTATTAGAGGGAAGTGTGTGGGGTAATAATAGAAGAGAAAGACCATGGGTAGAGTATGTTATGCAAAATAAGGGTGGATGTGGGCATCAATAGTTACGAAGAGGTGAAAAGATTAGCGCAGGATAGATTTGAATGGAGAACTGCATCAAACCAGTCTGTGGACTGACTACCACCACCACCACAAGTAATTGTGATGATAAATGGATTTAAAGCCTAAATATAGCTTTACAATCGATCTCACAGCCATAATATTAGATACTATCGAGAAGCAGGTATATAAGCATTTGACCATAAGTCATGCATTGTACAAAATTTATAATAGTATCCTATAATTATCATTGTTTATTATTATCAAAGAATATTTTGGGAATGGACCGTGTTATTAATTATCGTATGTTTATTTTCATATATGTATCTAATTCCGTCAATCTATGGAACGTGCATTGTAAGGGGACTCGACGGAACGGGACCCAGAGTCTCTAGGAATTGCATGTCCCACATTGTCTCGCCTTAACGGGAAGTGACAAGCAACTAAAGGGAAAACACGACTTGAAGTAACTAGTGCAACAGATACATGGCAAACGAGCGCTGCGATAAGTGGACAAGATTAGGATGACCAGATTGCCTGTAAGATTTTCCGGGACACTTCTCAAAGAACCGACAGCAAGTAAATTTTATTGAACGTCTGACCTTACGAGAAGGATCTCATAATAATAATAATGAAGAATTAAAGGAAATATCTTCATTCGGGCCCGCACGTGGTTGCTTCTTCTCGCAAATTTTTGTACGTCGATTGAAAATAACATGAAAAATAAATGATTAAATCCAGTCCGTATACAATATTACTGATTTGACAAAAATTATCCAAGAATTATTATTAAAGAGTGTTAGCACTCAAAACTAGTTTTCTTCCGCTTTTTGATCACTGCAATTCTACATGGCTTTAAATTGCGTCATATATTTTTCTTTGTAGTAATTTAACATCATTATTCAAATTTAAGCTCATTATATAGCACATTAGTATGGAAAGTTCCGGTCGTTTAGTCGCGGAATGTCGTCATGCCGAAGAACTCCGAGTAATCTGAATTGCAATGACAATCGAAATGTCCATGTACAATTTACTTTGTGTCTTCGCCGTTAAAATTCCTAAGAACGTTGTAAATAGAACAAACTTATTTTCTATTCAGCAATGGTATAAAACATTGTACACTGACTCCCAGTTACACAAAAGCAACACATATACTGTCCGTAATATTTCAAGTTTTAATGAGTACCCCTTGATTTTATTAAATGAGCACAAAAATATGACAATGAAAACAAATTAAGAACCAACTGCTCCTAGCTTCCAATTTCCTCAAACTCCAAATTTTTCTCATTCTACCTTATTTACAAATTTTTAGATTACAATTCAGTCCAAAATAACATCTCCTTTTATGCACAGATCAGTTTGGAAAAAATTTAATGTATTAATAACGGAATTTATTGGATAACAGATACAATCAGTGCCAGTCTATTCAAAAAATACAAATATTTACAACTGCTTCGCGCAAACCTATTTTTAAAGCTCTCAACACCTGAGAGAATAGTAGGTTTTTTTAAAAAAAAATGGCGATCCACACTTTGCCTTGGCCATAAAAGTAATATAAAAAAATATATCTGTAATCAATTGGTGGGGTTTCCGTCTTTGTGTCAGAGAGAACGCTGAACGCAACGTTTCGAACTATAGATGATCGTCTTGAGGGATAGGACAATAGTTACGTCACAAGACTGAACATTTATTCATTCGGACGCGAAGGTTCTCTTGCTGAGGTTGCTCAACGGCAGCTTGTGTCCCTGTCATTTTCAGTACATTATCATATTCATTTTCACACGTAGCCTACAACAACTTTTTATTTTTAGGGCAACAGGCTACATGAGGGTGATCCACATTGGGCAACTCCCCTTTAATAGCACAGGAAGGGATTTGAAAGGGGGGATGCGGAAGGGTAGAGGAAGGTAGCCAAGGGTTAACTAGGGCCCCCGGGCTATGGTTTAAGGATCCTACCCGGCATTCGCCTAAAGAAATGCAGGGAAAACCCTAGAAAAACCTGCATCAGATAGGTTGGGCATTGGGTACTTGTCCCACGCCCTTCCGATAACGGGAGAGGAGTTTGCTGTGGGGACGCAGCATTTCCTTATCCGTCTAACGTTGATTTATTTTTTGTATTTAATGGATGAAAATACTATATTATGTAAGTAAAATACACACATACGCACCGAAAGGAAGTTAATCATTTTTTTCAATTTTTTTAAATTCAAATCTTTTGGATGCACTTTGTCCGATTTGTTTTACAACTTTTTCAAGATTGTCCTCGACTTCTACAAGATCACTGTCACCAACAAATATTATTATTATTATTATTCGCTTCGATTTTTCATCAATTTTAATTTCTGTCTCAATGGAAAATTTAATTATCTCTTTTTATGTTTTCAATATATACATTTAAATAAAGTTGCAAGGGGCTCAGTTGAGTTTTCAGAAGGTTCGTTTTAGTTTCTTTGTATTTTCCCAAAAATTTTCTTTTAGTCCACGCTTTTGAAGCTTGTTGGAAGTAAAGTACCAAATGGCCGGCCTACCTGTTGCTGGTTTTTCTAGTGTTCTCCGTGCATCACTTTTTTAGGCGAAATTCCGGGTAGGATCCTTAACACTGCACCCCGGGGGCCCGGGTTAACTCTTACTGTACCTTTCCGCATCCCCACTCTCCGTCCTTTTCCTTTGCTATAAGCGGAGTGGCCACTGAGTGGATTATCCTATTCACGCACTTCTTGTTTTTTCTTTTTTCAGTCGTACTATATTTATATTATTTTGTTAAAATCTTGAATTCTGCCTCTCAAGTTGCTTGCCCTTAAAATAAAGACAATGATGAATTATTTCAGACTTTATTATATAAATTATTGTTCGCGATGCGTATATGAGGATTTTTTAATTGATATAATCACTTTTTAGTCTAGTTTATTCACGATTTCTATAATTACGAAAGCAAATGTAATTGTATTTTGCGGAAACCACCAAACACTTAAAATAAATTATAACAAATTAATAATAACCTTTTTATGAATAACCGAAATTTTCACTCTTCCGTCATGGGAAAGTAATTTATTTTTCAACGACTACATGAAGCGTAATTTTTACACCGACAATAATGGATTTTATTTGAGTAGTTCACTGAAATACCGTAACGAAGACCAGAATTATTCTTCTACTCTTATAAATTATTCTATTTAGGCGGGCAACTGGGACAAAGTTGAGGGAACTCTGGAGAAATGTGACTGTTCTGGTATCGCATTAAGAGGCAGTTAGAACGGGCACGTCTACAATTTATGAAATAATGAGAGGGTAGAGGGAAGGGGTGCATGTTTGGTGTTGTTATAGAACGCGCTCTCCAGGATACGGAACTAGATCAGAGCAGAAGAAAGGTAAGGGGTAGCGAAAGTCGCATACCAAAGCGGTGGAGAAAGTCGGAAGGGTGCGAGGTATATATGCGAGGACCACGGATGAGAAAGGCCATTGTGAATCCATTACACACTGGAGGAACAGAGCTCAGGACAGAATGGCTCTGGTGAGTAAAATAATATTAAATTAACTAACAAAATTCGGTTTACCATGAATTAAATTACATACTGAATTTGAAAAGAATAGAATTTTTCTGTATTTCAAATACTTTAACCGTTATTTAGATTTGATTAAATATTTTTAACAAACGCTTTTGTTAAATTTATGGAACACTAATTAAAATTTTTTTTACAACAATGTTAACTTAACATTATTTTTTACCGGTTAATTTTCTATACTGACTTTTCTTAAAATAGTGTTACTTTAATTAATAAGATTTTCCACGAAATTTTAAACCTGTTTACCAATATTTCTTACCGGTTAATTAAGCATAAATGGAAAAGAGACTTAGAATTCTGAGATTCCAAAAACATATTTTTACATTATATTTTAATGACCAAATTAACAGAAAAAATATTCGTAAATGTAACGAACAACTCAGAAATAATTGTTTCAGTTTACTTATAATTTAAAATTGAAGGATAATTATGTTTCGCAAAATTTTACGTGTACATGAAGATAGTGAAAACTTAGAAATTTCAGTGATAAAGCAGGATAATTGCAATAGAACTATTTAATATACGAAGCAACGAATTATAGACACTATAAAGGTAAATCGCTTATGTGAACAGAGAACTCGACACATTTTTCAAAATTAGAATGAACGGTCATTTTTAAGACTGGAAACAAGGTCGGCTTACACCTGAGATGAATAAGAAAGATAAAATGCCAATACAGACAAAAACAAGTAATATAAATACCACACAACGTTTCTGGGATCCTTGTTCCTTTCGTCAGGTGCTAAGAAGAGCCTAGAGAAACACAACTGCATTGATCAGTTGACAACACTCAAAAGTCTGTATTGGTTATCTTTTTTATTCATTATTTTCTGTCAGACGTAAATTATTTTCATTACACCTGAGATGTTGCAAAGGACAATCTCGTGCCAGCGGCACTAGTTCCAATATTAGAGAGAAAAAATAACTTTAACTTTTAGCGTTTCACGAGATTGATTTATTTTCTCTGCATAGGAGTTATTCCTAGTTGCGCTGCTGGCGACGGCGGCGCGTGGCCAGTGCGATCTTGAGGAGGACGGTCTCGAGTGCGCAGACCCGCCCCAGGCACGATCCCTCAACCTCTTGCGCGTGGGCTTCAACAACGAACTTCCTGCCTCTGTGCCCTTCAGCAAATACCCAATCTGGAAGGTTCACAAGTATCACGGCATCGACCTACGCCCAGTGGAGCTGCTGGATACAAGGACACCTCTGGATTATGGCGGTGCTCCGGAGCCAAAGCGGCCTGAAAACCAGTACGAAGCTCCCTCCTCAACATCTTCATCCCCGAGCTCTAGCGGAGGCTCCGATCTCTCCGTGTTGGACGACATTGGTGCCTTGCTGCCAGATGGTGAGGGCGGTGACACCCTGGGGTCCTTGGCGTCCCTGGCGTCGCTTTTAACATCGAAGGACGGCGAGGGCAAGTCTCTTTTGGACGGATTGACCGCACTGGCGGGACTACTGCAGAGCAAGAACGCTGGCAGGTCCCTGGAGGGTCTTCAGGCGTTGCTGCCCGTGCTTAGTCAGCTGAAGAACGCGGAGCCTACGGGTTTCCGAACCACCTTCTCTGTCAGCAGGGGCGTACATCCGCAGAGGATCGCCAAGAGGTCGCTTCTGCTGCCCAAGAAGCTAGCCCTACTAGGCGTCCTCGCCAAGATGCACAAGCACAAACCTGGCTTAAATTTCAAACCCTTCGAACCGCTGTCTCTGGGTCAGATCCTCGGTTTTCCAAACTTCAAAGACACCATCAAGTCCATCCCGCGCTTCCTGTTCGGCTTCGGAGCTGGCAAAGACCAGCAACCTCAGGTCTTCGACCCGTCCACCCTGCCGGCCCTCCCCGCGCTGCCAGCGGTTCCCGTCCTCAACGGCTTCCCAGGACTCTCCTTCGCACCCAAAGTTGTCTTCCAGCCCGTGGGAGATGGCAAGCCGTACGTGTACGTTCGCTACCCACAGTCGTCGCACGAGCAGGAGGCGACGCCGCCCCCGACTCCCACATCGGTGGCCTACCATGCCTCTCAAGTCATCCCCCAGCTGCAGATCCAGATAGCCCCGTACCCCGTGGCTCAGGGAGGCGCTTATGAAGCCCCACCGCCCTTACCGCCGCCCATTGAGCAGACGCCGGAGCCAGAGCAACCGCAGGAGGGGCCCTACCGTCCCGCGGGAGTCCCTCAGGACCCTACCGACGTACCCAGAGGCTCCTACGACTACCAGCCCTCGTACAGCTACCAGTACGATCAGGCCAGTCCTCAGCAGGGTGCCGGTTACTACCAAACTCCGGAGCAGACCTACAACGTAGATTCATTCATCCCTTCAGGACCGTTCCAGGTGAGCGTCTCTGCTAATTAATTTAATCCTAGTTAAATATTTCTCATTAGGGTCACCCAAAAAGTAACAATACTGAAATATTGCAAGTAGAAATCGGAAAATGTTAAGGACAGAAATGAGAAACCACGAAAGATTGCCCAAAATTCTAGTGCACTAGGCTGAACTGGTTTGGAAAATGCCAGTTCCGTTTCCTTCCAATCTTTTACCTACATTCGTGCAACAAAGATAGCAGACAATCCAAATGAGAATATTTCGTTTTCTTTACATCTAACTGCCCTCCAAAATTATCCTCAATAACAAATGCGTAAAACGGTAGACTTCAGAAAGCTCTTATTCCTGTTGGAACAAGCCGTTTTTGTTGTGTCATTATTTATCCACCTTATCAGAAACCAATTATATATTTTCCGCATGGGGCCACTTACATCTATTGAATGCTTCCAACTTGTCAATTTTGATCATTTGTAATCCATTGGGAACTATTTCTCGACCCTTATTTGGTCTCGCCTAGAAACTTCAATGTAGGAAAATGATTCTGATAGTGACCACGTGTAATTGGCGAGGGTTTAAGGAAGATACACGAGAATCTACCTCATGGTTAAGAAATTATTGGGAAAACCTTCGAAAAATGATACCTGCACATGCTTACAGGTATATTTGTCAGACATTACTAGTTCAGAATGTGTACTTCTGAGTTTAAATATATACCATATATCACGACCATTTTTATCTGCAGATCATATTAGATTAGACTTATCCACTGCCTTCAATCGAGGAAATACCGTCCGTTGAGTCACAAACTGTCATAGATAAGTGCTCGTACGCGTGTCCTAGTTTTATCTGTTTCCAGTACCTTTGTCTTCGTGATACTTGACCTCGTTTCAAAGATAGATAAGATTAGTTTATTTGTTTTGAATATTCCTGAGATGTATTTTGTTAAAACGTAAGGAAATATGCAACAAATTATGGACTTTACAGCGGCCTGTATATTAGTTGCCACGTAAGATCTTTACGACTCATTTCTTTGATTAATTTATGAACTTCAAATGTAATTTTTACCAACTGTCCTGTCACTTCTCTTTGATCTCACTTTTAACCTATTCTCTACAAGCTGCTGCTATTTAATTTTATTTCTCTTTAAAAGCCGGTTAATAACAGCTTATATTTAGATGATTTGCCGTTTCTGGTATTACAAGATATTTTTATATCTTGAAATTATTAAATCAGTTTAATTTATTGTTCGAAGAAGCTATAAATTTTATCAATCGAGATCCAAAATTACTGTAAGAAAGGTTCAAAGAGTACGAAAAGCCCAATTACAACAAATAAGACTATTTGTTCATTAACCAATAAGAACTATGATCTTTAATTATAAATAAATAAATGATAGTCCCAAATTAATGTTTTTTCACTTTAAATAAATTCTTTGTGATTTAAGTTAAACTTAATAAAAAATTGTCAGACAAATTGTCCGTTATTTAGTTTAATTATTTAATATCTTTGGAGTGCAACTTGTTTTGACCATTCATTTTTTTTCCCCTTTCAGCCATCCCCAGTTGCGACTTCGAGGAACGGTGAAGTTGTCCAGCAGCAAAAGCAGCTGCCTTCCACTTCCAGCTACGCAAAGGTCAAGTTCCAGAACGCGGAGAAGACTTCTCCAAGTAAGTCCTTTAGGATTATTATTTTTATTGCGTCCAGTTTGTATCTCTGATCAGATTGTCGTGACATTCGGTAAATAACAGTCTGTTAGGTTGAATGAAGTAGGCCTTTTGAGTGTAAGAGAGATCCGGGGTTTCATGTGACAGACATTTCACAAGCAACGTCCATCAATCTAGTCACCTTCTACATTTCTCGTTTTTGTAACTTAACCACTTGACGGCGGAAATAAACCCAAAATAATTTCCCGCAATTGCTTCTCCAAACAACCGGAACCATAAAGTGTTGACCGTGGAATAGATTTAGTAGGATCCCGAAACACTAAATATCTAATCAGACTGCATCCAGTGACGTATGATGACGTCACAACGGCTGACGTTCTAACGTCAGTTGCGTGGTCAAAATACGGAACATTCGTCTCTTCAGTAACGGATTGTTCAGGTAATCCTTTTCTCCATACGTACAATAATCTTAATTATATATTAATCGAATTATATATTAATAGAAATATCACTTGTAACCGAATAGTCGAAGATGGAGTATAAAATTATTATAGAAGGCCATAATTAACGAAACGGAAATACTTTTCTTTTATCAATATTTGTCAGTTGGTGAACTGATCGAGTGGCAAAGCACTATAATTTATTCTACATCACTCGATGGGACTAGGAAAAATTAGTTTTAATTATACACTTCCCACCAATTAGTTCGTACTGAAACATCAATTTCTAGACCGTTGTTTTTTCCTCCCGCGTAAATTGTTCCTCTGTTCCAGCGTCGTGAAGATTTTCCGCCACGTTGCAAGACACGTGTGAAAGAAACAGCTACAGCGGAAGAAGTTGACGAACTTTGATGGAGCTGGAATGTACGTCTTCTCCAGCAGAAAAGCAGTTATTAAATTCTGTTATATACCTCGTAGATGCTATTTTTATTGTATTTATTTATTGCACGATCGTTGTTACTAAGTTTTATTGTTATTATGTAAAGTAATAAACGTTTTTACGTTTACTACGTATGCTGCGTGTATTATTTTACCATCACTTATTTCTCCTCTGCCTTTGTCCATTTTGTCCCACGGCTTTCTTTTGAGTTATAAAAAATGTTTGTTAATTGTCGTTAAATATATATTATTAATAATAATAATCGTAAAAATAAAATATTATCTAATATATATTATATCTTTATACGCCAGCTTCATCGTAAGCTATGTAAATAAATTTGTTTCGTCTGAAAATTCCTTCCAATCGTGTTATTTTAACTTGTTTACGTTTCATGCAACGAAATAGTCCTCACGATGATTTTGTTCACTTTTCTCAATTAAACGGTCGGATTGATTTCGTTGAAACATTTTTACGCTGTTATAATGGTCCTTGAGAAGTTTGTTTTTGCAATATTTAACTGCCCTCTGCCTTCTTCAGATTAAATAGAGGACGATCCAAAACCTTGGTTTTCGTAGGAATAGAAACTTTAGTTAGATTGCCCGGAACCAATACCAATAATAATAAAAAAAGTTTTTGCCAGATATTTATGATTTTATTTGGATTGAAAAAGCTTTCAATTGATTTTTCTTCAATTTGGACTATCGCAGAGTGAATGTGATACAATGTATAAAGCTAGGTGAAGAAATAAATATTACTGGAAACTTCCAAAGCTTTATATTTCAACGAACAACATTATAAACAGTACAATACTACTCAACCTTGATTGTTTATTTTGTTTAATGTTTAACCGATTTTTGAGGACACTTTTTTTCCATTGCCTAATGGAGCCGTAAGAAGGTTTCTGGCAATTTAAAATTGTTATCCGCCATCTTGAGACAAAATGGAGGCCTTCATAACCTGATCTTAAATTCTGGTACAAAGGTTCTGTTTATTTCGGTTAAAATGTTATTCGCTGAAGCTGTAAATAACTTTGAGGCCATCTTAAATTGACGTTCAATATTTGAAAACGTTAAAACTTATTGTTCCTTATTTGCCTTTATTTCCCGGAGCATGTTATTAGTAAGATAACAAAGTCTTTTTCGTCAGGAGTAGGCGGTAAAATAATTTTATAGACAGAGCTAATATATACCTGAAAGTATTAAATAAATAAAATTGGTGCTGGAATGAACCAATATTGCTTATCCTTATTCTGTCAATATTATTCACCGTAGTCAATTATTTGGGAATTTCAAATCGTAAGAACCGTGCACATTGTTTTCATCCTCGTATGAAGGAGGGATAACCCGTGTGTCTGGTGAAATTATAGCCTCATAATAGCTAAAATATGACACGTTAGATTTTATATGCAAAATAATGCGTCGATAGTTGTTTCTTTTCGTGATGATTATATAAATGTCCTCACTACTAAAAACTCGTAATTATTCAGACGAGTATGAAATATACTAAAGCATAAAGAAATATAAAAGACTATAGCGACACTTACTTTTTTTTTAGGGCAACAGGGTGATCCACATTGGGCAACTCCCCTTTAATAGCATAGGAAGGGATTTGAAAGGGGGGATGCGGAAGGGTAGAGGAAGGTAGCCAAGGGTTAAATAGGGCCCCCGGGCTGTATTTTAAGGATCCTACCTGGCATTCGCCTAACGAAATGCAGGGAAAACCCTAGAAAAACCTGCTTCAGGTAGGTCGGGCATTGGGTACTTGTCCCACGCCCTTCCGATAGCGGGAGAGGAGTTTGCTATGGAGACGCAGCATTCCCTTCTCCGTGCCTCGACCAGTTTAGGAGGCAGCTGGCCGACTACTCCAATGGGAATAGCGGACAACTCTTACCGTATGCCCAAGGTCTGTGACCCCGGAACATGCACCTCTCAGAACAGGCCGAGGTGCCTCGGCTTGTGGGAACCTTAGTTCAAAAACGGAGAGGAAAAGGCATCCCCAAAGGTAGCCCCTTCGTATCTCTCCTATAAGGTTCTGCCTGAGAGGGAACATCCCTCGCAGGCTTCTGGCACCTCTAATTGGTCGGGCATTACACTAACGCTTGCCTGTTGTAGTTTTTAGTATGTGTACCGAGAGAGAGCGCGAGTGATTAATAACATGGCGGCTTGAGATTGGTTCTTGCCCCTTGACGTGAACTTCACTTCCGTTGTACTCCTTCCGTTACGTTACGTTCATATTTCCCAACACGCAAACTTAGCCTGCAGCGTCATATGAAGTTTCACTTCCAAACTTTGTCATATTTAGGTAAACATACATACACACACAAAAAAAAAGAGTAAAGAAAATAAATAACACTTTGCGACACTTTATCGACGAAAATGTTTGGAACTTTTTATTGATAAAACCTTCGATATCAACATTAACTAGATAAAAAAAAAGAAACATTCAGATAAAATGGTTCACAACGGTCTCATGGAGATTGTTCATATAAACATTTGACTATTTCTGTTTTCATGCAACGAGGTCGTGTTAAAAGATGATCTACGACTGGAAAACAAAGTCTACTATCCTTCTTTTTTCAGGCTAATGAGTCGCTGTTAGTCGTGTGAATGTTATATTTTTTGTTGTAAAGGGCTTTTGCATGTGTGCGTTTTATCTCTTTTTTGTCTTTTTTTTATAAAAAAAACTTTTCATCTATTACACGCCACCGGTAAAACTTTCCTCGGATCTATTTTTGTATTTGTGTTTGTGTATGTGAGAGAAAAAAACAAATAAAATTAATAAGATAACAACGAAACATAGATGGAAGTAATGCAGTTTTTTATTTTTTGGATTGTATATATATATATATATCAATTACCGCGTGAATTTTTTTTTTCCAAATTCAGATTGCCTGTGTCAACATCCACAAAAAATAATGATAATATACATTTTTATATATATTTATTTATATTTTTTGGAGGTACGCAAAACTGTCCATCGTTTGCATCATCATATGCGTCAACACTTTCCAGCACTTGGATGTTGCGGCTGACGGGGTTGATGGAACATGGTTGTCAGCCTTCTGGAGAGGAGTCGAAGAAAATTGGTGTTTGATTTTTTTTTTTATTGCTGGTCGTAGCCCACGCCTTTGTTGTCCCTGCACAAGGAAAAGGAACGGTTAAAATAACCAGAAGATGATTTTAAAATCGGTCAACAAATCATAAAGGCAAAAAAAAAAATATATATTGAGAAGGAGAAACTTGCACTTTCTCGGAACACTGATGGGAACGCTCCTTGAAGCAACTGACCTGCTTATTCCTCTTCTTCTTCTTCCTCTTCCTCCTCCTCCTCCTCTTCTTCTTCCTCCTCCTCTTCCTCGACTTCCTCCTCTTCGACTTCCTCAGGCTCGGGCTCGAAGGAAGGTTCCTCGATCTCCTCCTCGACCTCGGCGGCCTTCACCTCCTCTTCCTCGGGGCTCTCGGGGTCACCCTTCTTCTTGCCTGGCCTTTCGCCGAACCACTTGGGCAGTTTTGCTGTAAGCAGCGACATACTACACTCGTACACGGCGTACGAGAATTTCAACAGCATCAACAACATCCCGTGTGTGTTTAACGAACGTTATGTCTGACAATTAAGATCGCGAACGGTTAATTTATATCATCGTCCATAAGTTTCATATGAAAAAAAAAATTCAAATTCTAAGCAGTTCGTGAATAGTTTGCTTATAGTAAATAACGAACCCCTATTGTGGTTTCCCTTTCCACCCACTGTTAAACTTGGCCATTCCTAAAACAAACACAATTCTTACTAGTAACACGGATGACGAACGAGCTAGATCACTATGTAAAGCCACATTATTATTATTCTTTTAAAAGTTCAGAGCAACAATAAAAATCATATACATATGGATTGCTACTTCGTCAATCGACACTCGATAGTCATCAGTAGTGGTTGTGGCTGGACGTTATGTTTAAAAAGCGGGTAAAATTGTACTAAATTTTGTTTCTGTATATATATACAGTTCCCCAAGGTTTTTATTTTGTGTCCTATCCGTTTCATTGAAAGAAAAAAGTATTCACTTTTGAGCAACCACGTATTAACTTAATTGTCAGACAGCTTTTCTGTCGTGATACATTAAATAATGTTGCAGTCTGGTAAATTTTATTTTTAAATGTTTCAAGCATTGAAGAGCGAGTTAAGAGTTTTTATTCCGTTATTATCTGGACGCTTAACTATTGAAGAAATTAATTGTTTAGAGATTTTCGTTGTACCTTTCCGCAAAACATCTCAGATTCAGAATCTAAGCGGAAAAATACAGTGTATAATTTATTTTCTTAACAATTAAAACGTTATTGCAAACAAAAAAATTGGAACTCAAACCGCACTGAGAGCATAATTGGCATGCGAACATAGGACCTTGTCACTTTCAGCCATTTTAACCTTTTACGAGAGTTCGAAACCAGTAAGGTATCTACTGGTTACCAACTCAAAGGACAATACATGCGATTTATCCTGGAAGACTGACCTTTTATAAGATATTTAATGGCCTGGATTATTTAACAAAAAATGTAAAAGGTATAGAAATTGTAAAGTGCGTACATTCTTCACAAGGAAAAGAACGTCCACACAACCCTCAACGAGGCTGAGTGATCAGGTCGAAAGCGACCAGGGTAATATCTAGAAAAAAGCTACGGTAGTTAGTACAAAGTAAGCCAAAACTCCTGTACAGTTATGAACAAACCATAGGAATGTGAAAAGAAACATATATATACAACAGAAACATGCATTATGGACTCGTACATACATTTTGTTTCAAATAGAAGAAGAACGACGACATTGCAATCTACGTGGAATATAGAACTAGAGAAAGTGGTTATTAAAGTACGTCAACAAGATACTTCGTGTGACTCCAAGTAAAGGTGAAAAAAGAAGAAAAAATTATTTATATAGATATGGAAAAATAAGTTGTTTTACTCACACGTTCAAAAAAATACATACAGTAAAATAAAATAGTTTTACTTTGAAGTCACCAAATATTTGTTAAAAATTATAGTTTATTTTTTAAAAAAGAATAAAAGTTATGTCTACATATCTTGTGAGTTTCAAGTAAAGCTGAGAAACAGAGCTTTACGTGAGAGTCACAAAATAGTTGTAAATAAAAATATAGTTTTTCAAAAGGAAGTTAAATAATATTTACTGACTTCTACGCTACTTTTGAGTGACATCAACAGTGATATATATATATATATATATATATATATTTATATATATATATATATATATATATAATTGAAATAAGACAACATGCGACTTGTAGACAGTTCACGTAATATTTCTTGTGGATGGTTACAACGAAATATGGGACTGCCAGATTAATGTACTCAAGTTTATGGCTCATTTTGATTGTTCTCTTCTCATCCTCTCTCAATCAAATAGATATCTTCATAATGTTGTACAAGTGAAGAATAATAAAAAAATTAATTCGGCTGTCCACCAGTTACAGACTGATCGTAGAAAATTTGATTAATAATAATAAATCCTACATCCTTAAAAATCTAGCACAGCTACTGGGCTTAAAATACATTAAACCACGTGCACGGGTCAATTATTTTATAACTACGTTTCAAAAATAGCAACGGTTAAAGTAGCCGCCCGTTGTCACTCGAGTTACATGTCGATGGCCGCGGCAAAATGGCGGCCGAGTGTCGATAATTTTATTAATGAATCTGGAATAAACTAACAATGTAGGTTTGATAAATGCGCAGAAGAGTAATATTAAGCACATAACTATAGGAGTTTTAATGAACACTTTTTAAGGTAACGCCATCTAATACCTTAAGCCTTGTAAAATTTTGGAATAATTAATCAAATGAATGGCTAGTCTCATAGCGGCAATACAATGAATAAATTGATTATTAAATAATTCTAAAAGTGTCTGATCGTCGCCCAGCAAAAAATATGTCAGGTGGATAATGATACAGTTCAATCCCAAGAAGATTATTCCCAATTTTTTGTCAGTCAATATATGATTAAAGTAATTTTTAACTTACAAATAATATAAGTAAAATATTTTATTTATTCGATACGTTGCCTGTTAATTTCTCGGATATATTTTTGTAACATTTTGAAGCGTTTATTATTTAATAAATAAAAATAACCTCAATTTTCACGTTATAACCACCACAGTAAATACTGAAAATTTTTAAAAAGTTACTTGACTGAAATAATAGGACACACGAAGACCGACAAACTGTCTCAGAATCGCATGTTGTTTGATCTCTGCGTGTGTTTTGGTGGGGAAAAATTTAGTAGCTACATTTGTGAGTTGGATTTTTTTTTATGTTCCTGTTTGTTTGGTTAGCACATCTACTTACACTTGAGTCTGGTGTCAAACTCGGAAGCCTTATCGGTCCACTGTCTCTCCATGCTCTCTTTGTTCTGTTCGGCTAAACCCTAGGGGAACACCAAGCAACGCAAAACACTTTGCATTAGAAGTGAAAAAGAAAAACAAAAAACAACATCAACAGGCTCAGGTCTCCGCCTCAGCTGGTTAGTTAGTGACGACATAAAAAAACAAAATGGTGTGATGGAAAAATGGAACACGAACATGTAAAAGAGAAATAAAATCGACAGAAAAGGGGGCCCGACCCCGTATCGTGTGGAGGCCCGCACTTTGCACTGCACTCGGGGACTCAATACTTACCCTTGCTTCTCTTGGTAAACACCTCATACTTGGATTTCCAATTTTTCTCACTACTCTCTGAGTTAATTGTGGCCCAACCCTGCGTGAAGGAGGAGTACAACGTTACAAATAAAACGGTACACAAGAGAAAGAGATAGAGATAGACAGAGAACGAATTCATCCACACGGTCTGTGCGCTGAAATTTCTTATTCGGGAAGGAAATCTCAAAGACACGAGCGGATCAGATTTACTTTTTATTAAATTCACGTTTTTTGGGGCTGTTTTATGGACACCACGATTTTTTCCCCCAAAAAATTGCCGGTGTAAAGGGGGAAATAATTGAATTAAATTTTGTTTCAAGCTCAATAAGAGTAGTAATATTTGAGTGCTTTGAAAATGTGGAAAAAATACGAAAATATTGACCAAGTCGCTGAAATATCGATGAAGACCATTCCAGATGTTTGCAATAGGAGTTGTACTGCGTATTCATTGAAGATGATTAACTGGTGAAAATGGTTGCGGTAAATTTCCATTCCAAAAATATACATATAGTTTGAAGAAAGATAGTTTTACTGAATATAAGGGGATTAAAGAGGACCCTGAAACCACTGATGACGCCATCCAAGTATCCAGCGAGGAGAAACGATTCATTGAAGACGGTTGCATGAAAACATATATTAAAATATATTCACCACACATTATTGATTTAAAAAAAATTAGATTAGTTTATTACGACGTTTCGAACACATTAAAGAGTTGATGACTTAGATTTTATAAGAGAAAAGTTTTAAAAAAAATTCATACTCTTCAAACAAAAGTGTATATTTTTTTACATGTCATTGTAAGAAGCCGTGTGCAATGAACAATACATTTTAAAGACTTTTATTCTGACAACTGAAAATATTATTATTATTGTTTTGGGAAACAGTGGTCCTTTATTATTTTAGTTAATATTTATTATTAATTATTTTGGTGTTATTCTGACATGTAAATGAGATAAATACAAATAATACTTTATTTTTCCGTCTGTTTTTATTTGTAAGATACATTTAACGACCATTAACTATAATTTTTCTATAATACAAAAAAATTATTAGTGATAAAATTTCAATTGAATTGAATTAAAATTTTATGATATATAATTTTTATCAGAAATATATTAGAACTCAAAAAAAAATTTATCATTACATTTCAATTGCATTGAAACTTTATGATGAATAATTATTTTGAATTACACAAAATGTTAATGGTTATTAAATATATTTTGTGATTAATTAATTTGTAACCTCGTTAATGAGTAACTAAGCGTCTTACGGTCTTATGATCGAGAATCTACTTGATGAAGCCTGTCCCAAACACAGAACCTTCCTCAATTTGATCATTTCCAAATGTCACAAAGAGTTGTATGGGTAGAAAATGTTTTTTTTTTTTTTAGGTTTTCGTGAAGTGAGTAGAATCTCGCGTCTTTCAGACTTCCCTCCCACAGACTCGGTAAAAGAAACGGGAACTTACATATGCACCACAAAGAAATGATGAGACAAGATAACCAGGTAGCAAAACACTGAAATATAAGAAATGAACAAACAAAATTATAGGTAATTTTAAAATGAAATAAATATCATTGAGTTGTAATTTTCTTATGGTTTTCGGTGCTGAGTTTGGGAACAAGAGAAGACAATTCCACGATTAGGAAAACAGGGAAGGGCGTGGATTGACAACTCACCCCTTCAAACAGCTTCTTCTTGTCGTCGTATGACCTTGTGTCCACGCGACGTTCATATTTGGATGCTACCTGGATCTTGGGCTACAAAGAAAAGAAACATATACCTTTTAATAAAAAATCCTAAATTAAAAGCGTTGACATCTAAGACAAAAAAAATTATACGCCGCGGATAATTAAAAATTTAATCTAATGAATGTTGTGAATGTAATGAAGTTTACGGAGGTTAACTGATATTTTAAATATTCTGATACCTTAAATGTGACAAAATTCAATTTGAAGTTAAATGAATGGGTTTTGTTACTCTGCCGGTCTTTGCTACAAAACTGTTTGGGTTAGAAATAAATGAATTCCAATATTTGTTTGTGGCTTTTGTTTCCAGATTGCGTTTCGGTGCTACTTACTGGGTACTTTCCTGTCAGAGCCCTGCGAACAGAAGGAATAAAAACAGTCTTAGAAATTTGACATGGCAACCGTTATACGACGTTACGAGCCGTGGCTGAGGAAGTCGGTACTCACTCAGGGTCCAGACCTTTCTTGAGGGCCTTGTGCCTCAGCTGCTGCTTCTGTCTTTCCTTCAACTCTTTCAGCTGCAACACGAGATGCCAGTTCGTTAGAGGGTCAAGAGGCTGAGGGACGGCGTGGAAGGATTCCGCTACTCACGTCATAGTCCTGCCTCTTCTGGCGTTCCTCCAGATCGTACTTCTCCGTCTCCAGCTTGATGATGGCTTCCCACAGTTCTGTGGCCTTGGTACGGAGCTTGTCCACGCTCAGGCTCTCGATGTCCAGAGGCTTGATGCGGATGCTCAGGGAGATCTTCTTCTCCTCTTCCAGTTGCTCCTTGGTCTTGTTTCGCTCGATCTGGGCCGAGGACAAATTGAACTGCAAAGAAAATACTAGCGTGAGTTTCCATCATCAGCAGCTGAAGGCGACGATGCTCAAGAGTTAAGATACTTACGCCTGAATCCTTCTTGGTGATGGTGAAGTTGGGGCCCTTCTTGCTTTGGTCCTGTGGAACGAAAGTAAAGTATTAGTTTGTGGTCAACAATTATCAACGTAGGGGCGCAGGAACGGACTTCGAACCTTTTATAAATAACCTTCAATACAGATCTAAGTCAAATCTTCTAGCACCAAACGTATGAGTGCCTTCTGCCAACCAACGTGCCTCCTTTAAATCGCATTTTATTCTATAATCCTAATTTATTTCACTATTTATGTCATAAATCTTCAAGAAAACAAATTTTAATGTTACTTTTGCATTTAATGGTTTTGCTTATAGATTCAATATTCAATAAATGAAGATCATTTGTAAGAAATTTTGTGATATTTTAAATCTAAAATGACAGCCATTTAACAAATGCCAGTGGAAAATACGGATCAGAAACTTGGACGCAATGAGCTATTCGATTGAATATATTTCACCGTGCTTTATTTTGGCAGAGAATAGAAGAGGTCTTGAGAAATAAAAAGAATGATGAAGTAGTTCAGGAACATACAAGAGATTTGACTCGTTCGTTCTGAGGAAGCATTACAGAGAAAGTGAGAGGGTCTAAATGGAAAGTTCTGAAATTGATCAGAAATGAACGATAGAAAATGGTCAGTTGTCAGATGGAATTGTAAAGAAAAAGAGTCAGCAAATACTAAATGGGTTGAAATAGCTGACAGTATAGGTATTAAATTAAAGGTTACTTCCTTTTTTATCCGTCATGGCCTACTACAAAATGTTGAATACTTGGATCTTAAATGTGAACAGCAATTCTTAATTTCTTCCTCGAATAATGATTGAGTTACAAACAGTTTTATTTTTATTTTTCAAAAAGAGGCCAAAGTCTGTTGTGAAGATTTATTTTTATATTTCTTAGGATAATAATGATCCAAGTCACTTACTTTTATTTCACATAAAATTCCAAATATAAAACTGTTAAGGTTTATAATTATTTAAATCACATATCTTCGCTTGCAAGCAGAACTAAACAAAATCATATTCACCTTAATGAAATAATAATTTTTGTAAAATCGTCCGTTCCAGCACCTTTACGTCTCACGTTTTCCAATTCCATGATACTTATCTGCTCAAAACTTTCATACTGAATACGTCTCTACTTTACTCATCTTCAATCTGAGTTCCCTCAAAAATTGGTTTTATTTTGTAATTTCGAGTTTAGTGTTACGTTTGTTTATGAGGACTGAGTTATTAGGACTTACCGGATCGATTGTAAATCTCTTTCACCTTGCAGTGTCCCGCTTTAAAGTCGTCGATTTTGCGAAAAATAGCAGCAGCGTAGCAATATTATATATTTTCACAAAAAGAAACAGAAACGACCACACACAAAAATTTTCAGGCCAGAAAAGTAAAAAAAAATAGAATTAAAACCAAATATAAAATAAAAGTGTTTGTTGTAACGTTTCAGTCAGTTTAATACAGTTTCTCAAGTTAAAAAAAAAATAGAACATTCGGGAAAATGTTGCATGTTGCGAGTGAAGTGAGTTAGCGAAGTGACGCGAGCGTGTAAGTGCATATTTGCAGTAGAATGTTCAGAGCGCGCTTGCTTGTGAATTAGTTAATTGCTTTTATACGAGCTGAAAATAAAATAAGTTGTCATTCAGTTTTTCAAAGAAAATAAATTCAGCACAAAATGAACAGACAAAACAATAATGAGAATAGTGAAAAGGAAACAAAAATAGTGGAGAAATGTTAACTACGGTGTTAGTGAAACAGAGAGACAGACAGAAACAGAGAGAATAGAAGGTGATTGATTGCAGAGAGACAGAACTCAGACAAGGATATTGCTAGGTTAGCCAGAGAGTTACGGTTAGAGAGGGGAGGGGGTTTGTGTTATTTCAAAAAAGAGCAGCTACAGGCTTAAGCTAGGTCGGGTCCCAAAATCTTCGCTGGTTCCTAACTACCGGGGAGGAAGATGTCTGCTTACCGGCTGTGGAAAAGAAAATGAAACCAACGGTTAACTTTGACTAATTACTACTAGAAGGGTAAACAATCTACATTGTACTAAAAAGGGGAGGAGGAAGGGTTGTTACACTAGTAGGTACAAAGAGATGCAAAGAATGAAGTTTTATTTATTTGGAAATGCACATCATGGAGCTGTAAGAGGATCGTGAGCAAATCTGATACCGGACCCCTTAATTTCTTAATCTTATAATATTTTAAGTCCAGAAGATCTTCCCCCACTACAAGAAAAGGCGACTCTCCTCTCCACGGATCTGAGATAATTATTTAATTCTGCTAGTCAGGCTCAAAACAATTTTTCCTACAAAATTTAATCCTTAGTTTACCTGACCCAGTTTTGGGTTTTATTATCTCCCTACATAACGAGGCGATACCAAATTATTCTGTAAAACATCCGATGTTTTCGTTATAAACAGACCATTGTTATAAAATTTAAAATCCAGACATCTAGGACCTTTTTACTTTTCGGAATTAAATAGTTAAAGTTTTTTTTAAACATCAACTCTAAATACTGGCGATGGAACCCACGTCAAATTTCAAATATTACATTTTACTGATAATTTTTCAATGTAGACAAATAAATTGATAATTAAGGTTTTCTCACATTTTCCTGAGTAACATATTTAGATCTATTATTATACACGAGTAAACCTAGTAATTTAACTCATTTAATATTATTTTTTACCGATATATTTATTTTATTTTTGGGTCAAGAAGCGTGCTATAAGTATTGGCTGTATCTTAGTGTTTGGCTCGTTGTCAAACACCAATCCCAGCAACCTTTATCCCAATCCATTTTTTCACGTCTTTCATTTTTCTAACCGTGTACGGTTATCCTTAACATTGGTCCCCATCAAAAAACATTTGACACTTTGAATCATTTCTCATTTCTTTTATATTCAACCTTAACTTTTTAAATTAGACCAAAACAGTGGAGCAAGTCTGGTGTTGAGTGTCAACTATCCGATAAGCGATTACAGTCGCTGGTTGAAACATTTCCCCGGCGTTGAACATCTCTTTGTAGCTACTTGTGGGAACGACGCTGGAAGATCGCTAATGGGGGGACAACATTTCGCTTTACCTTGAGGGCGGCCATCATGGCCTGACGCTTCTTTTCAGCTTCCTCCAGACGACGCCTCTTCTCCTCGATGTCCCTCTGCTTCTTCTCCTCAACCTCTCTCTGCCTCCTCTCCTCTTCTTGCTTCTTGCGCTCAGCCATGCGCTTCTCCTCGTCGGCTCGCATGACCTGTGTCGCAGAAAATAAAAAGCCACAATCCCAATCAGACCACTTGTGCATTCTGACCCACTCATCTGATTTCCGCCGTCCTTACCTTGCGCTTGGCCTGCTTCTCCTTGAGACGCTTGAGGTCGTCCTCCTCCTTGGATCGCTGTTTGCGCCATTCCAGGATGTACTCCTTCAGCTGCTCATCCAGGTCTGATTTCTTCTGTTCTTGCCTCTGGGATACAAGAAAAACAAAACATTTCTCAGAATTTACACCTCAACCATCAGATGTTGATATTCCGATTACACGATAAAAATGTGAAGAAAGGAAAATAACAAATTTATAACATTGTATTGCTTGATTTATCAGAGTGAGGAACACGATAAAAGCATGTAATATTGTAAACCTCAAAATTAGTAATTACAGCATAAATGCAATATTTTCACAATCACGAAACTTGTTCAGATTGAGGGAGATTTGTAACTGTACTCCTTATTAAAAAGGAAAATTTTTCTTCTTGTGATATAAAATGGCGCATGTCAGAATAAATTAATATATTCTAGAGCAAGGAGAAAGTAATCTTCCTTGAAATAAATTCTATGAGACCGTTAATGTTTCAATGGGCTCAATTTGTTAGAAGAGTAAATAGCCAAATAACCGACAAAAATAAGCGCTAAATAAATACCACACAACGTTTCTGTAATCCTTGTTCACAAAAACCGCAAGAGCCTTGAGATCCAGGTGACGAATTTAATATTTATTGTGAATCACCTGACAAGTTACAGAAACATTGTGAGGAATTTATGTATCACTTATTTTTATCTATTCATCTGTTTATTTATCTAATTAGTATACTTTTAACACAGTTTAGAAGAAATGAAGGAGGTTCGCCTATTGACCGTATTTTCTTGAAGTTGAATATACTTCCAAGATTTCATATTAATTTTCGTTACAAATTATTCAAGTGTTACTTGTGTTGGCGCGGAAGAAATGTTACGGAAAAGAATTGTTGAGCATTTGAGGATGGTGAAACCGAAATCAAAATAAATGATACAACCTGATGGAATATGTAACCGACGACAAGGGCTGTGCGAAGACATCATGTCTTACCTTGATGAATTCTGGATCTCCGGCTGGAGCATCTCCCCTATTGTATGAAATAGAAAGGACGATTAGATCACATAATTATCAACCAGATATATCTAAACTTTTAAACATACAGTTCTGTAGCCAACTGTATTCAAATAACTGTTCATGAATTTAACAGATTTTATATTGAAGAAAGTAAGGAATACTTAAAAAATTCTTTAAATACAATCAATATATATTTTTAAAAAAATCACCAAGAATTTAACCAGTTTAAACTATTTCACTCATGGAAGAAAAAATTGTTAAATACAAAATACTATTTTTTTTTTCAAAATTAGGTTCATTATATAAATTAATTGCAGATCTAAAATAATTTTAAAAAAGCTTATTCATCTATATTTATATTGGACACGCACAATTAAAGCTCACAATCACAATTATTAATAATTAATATATGCAGATGTTAATATTAACATAAAAGGGTAAATATATATAAAAATTTATTTTGAGTAACAAGTAAAAAACACCTTTTACATGCTCAGCACTTCAAAAAATTTTTATGTACAAAGTCCAATGATTTGAAACATTCACTTAGGAAAACCACAGAATGTTCTTTATTTATTAATTATTAAAAAACAGATAAAGGAAAAAAGGTCTGTCACTACGAAACGTCTGTTTTATTAAACGTCCGAAATTGTTAATTTTTTCTATGAGAAAAAGATAGTTTTGAGAGTTTTATCAATAGTAATAATTGACTTTCATTATTATTTTCCGAATTTTCAATTCGTGTGTTGAAGATGAAAGCTGAAGTTTCATTCGTGACAGACCGTCTCAACCTGTAAAAAGTTATAAAAAACATGGATGAAAAAACAAAAAAAAACACGAGATACTTTCAAAATGAACCCAGGCGATGCCCGAACGTGAGCACCCTTTTTTTTACATCATCCATCACCACAGAAACATGACAACACAAGTCAAACAAATCTTCAACAAAAAAAGAGTAAAACCCAGACATAGGATGTATATATGTATATACATAGAAACAAGTTTTGACGTTCTGAAGTATAATGGTACACACACACACTCACAAATAGAGTGATAGACACGTAAGGAATGCAGAGAAAAATAACAACAAAAACGGTGTGTTCTGATGTCCTTCCATGATGATGATGATGATGCTGGTGATGAGGTTGTTGATGTTGTTGTCTGTGTCGCTTGCTTGCTGTGGGGTCACATCCTGCGGCGATGGGGAGGAGGGTGAAAAATGTGTGTCTTTACGTTGTACTTGTTGGTGGTGTTGACGTTGATCATTTTGTTGTTGTTGATGATGTAGTTTTGTGTTGTTGTGGCTATTTATTTTAATCGTGTGTGCAGCTGTGATTGTCGTATATTTTTTAAATAAATATGTAAATTTTAAACACATAGTGCAAACTCCAAAGTGTCACTTGCAAGATTTTAAAAAATTGTACTTAATTACAGTTGCGTTCTAGTTTTCCTTTCCCGACACACGCTGTCACTTTCCTTTTACACTTTCGAGAGATAAATAGAGTGTGTGAGAGAGAAATAGACATTCAGTTTGCGAGGGAGTGTGGTGGTTTATGTTTTTTTTTAGATGGGAAGCGAAAGCTTTTGAGGGGGTTAATCATTCCCAAGCAACACAAAACAACCCTGAAGACGTTCCTCAGAGGAGATAACCGGACTTACTCTGCTGAGTTGGGATCCCATTGATTAATTAATCTAAAAGAAAGATTCTTCCACTTCAGATGAAGACTTAATTCTGGTGCTCCTGGTACGTAAAATAATTATTTGTCAAGGGAAATAAAAAACGAATACATAATGCAGATCACAACTTAGCAGAGAAGGTCCTGTACCAGATCCTTGTGGTGCTCCTCTGAGAACGGACTCTGGCAGATGATTAGATGCGAATTTTAACAACAATAATATTGACAAACTCTGTTTTCTCTTCCTTTTAAATAAAAAATAACGTCTCTTTAAATGCAAAGACACATTTACGTATTGTGGTCACCGTGTCATCGTCATCAGTAGGAAATGAAGATAATATTCCATCCAGAAAAATTATGCGATGAGAATGCTTCGCAGTTTAAATTAATAACTAACGTTAGCTCCCAATTACAGTCAATAAATACATTTTTCATCATAACAAAAACCATGGATGATTTTAAAATACTGTTTTGAAGAGATTTATGTAATCTCCAGAGGCTGAGCGGGTTTTAAGCTTTACTACAACAGTTCCTATTAAATCGAAATGAGTTGAAAGCAGAGTTTGCCTCACGGTTATGGAGAGAAGTAAAGGAGAGTGGGGGACGGAGGATTTGAAAGAAGGTACAAGAATGAGGTGGATGGAATCTGATCACATGCCAAAGACTAACAGACAGCGTCGATGGCCAAAAACTTACACAATGCTCTTTCTGGGCCTAAAAAGAAAAGAAATAGATCAGGTAGTTAAAAATATATTATTAATAATCTGTTAATAATTGTAATACAGTTTTAGTTAGAAATGATCAAATCAATGAGAGAGCTAGATAGAGAAAGAGATCGGGAGACGAGACGCGGTTGTCGTCGAAGAAGAAGAAGAAGTTGTTGTTTGTTTCTTTTATCTATGTATGTGTGACATGCACAGCCATCAGGAAGCCAGAAGCTCAAAGCAGCGAAGGAAAGTCAAAATAAACAGCCAATTAAAATTAAAAGTAAATAAGAAACATTGTTACACTTAATTAACATGGCGGCGCTTGATGTTGACAAATTCTTTCCACCAACCGAGTACATTACAATGTTGTTGTTGTTGTGTACAATTTTCCACAAGTTTTATTGTTCATTAGTCTATTCAACTATTTCACTCTAATATATAGACAGCTATTTGTAGTACAATAATATTTTCTTGCCCTTCGCTATTTGCATTTTTCCTTGAGAATCCGTTAACAGTTATAAACACTTCACTAAAAAAATTATAAATAAATATATTTACATATATTTTTGCAGTGTAGTGATTTTACACATATGACAGAATACATATACAAATTTTCTTTAGGGGTAGTCAGTTATGTGACGTCATGATATTGGAGAGACTAGGAGATATGTGGAAATAAACAGAAAACATGAAAACATAAAACATACTCCCGTCCCTCCCTCCAAAAATAAAAAAAATGAGAGAAAAAAAACACTGATTAGAGTTTTCTTATTTGTCTTTCATTACAGATCCAATATGGACAGTTGCACGGGTTTTTGGTTTGAGTATATATTTTTTCTTTTTCAAGCTCCTTGAAATAAATTTAAACTCATGTTTTTTTCTATATTTTGAAGGCAACGTATTTATTTTATCTACTCCTCTCAGGCCTTCGATGTAGTTCTCAATATTATAAAATTATACTGTAGTTTAGCGAATTTTCTTCCAGACGAAGATTCGAAAAATATGGCGCGTAATAAAATTTGAGTACTTTATAAATCCGAAGCTTGATTAAAATTTATCGTTATTTTCGTCAGGGTGCAGTGTTTTAATAGTAGAGTATGTTAAATTGGTCGTTGGTATATTGTTGCACAACCTGTGTTAAATTGGGTTGTCACGATTTGGAGGGAAGAAGTAGCGAAATTATTTTCAAATATAGGAAAATTTGTATGCAGAAAAGAAGAAGCCAAGAAGATGGTTCGATGTTTATTTGGGCATAAAACCGACATTGTTAAATAAATCTGACAGAAATAAATTCAATGGCTGTTGCAGAGGAAGACTCGAGGTATTGAAGAAAAATATGTGTAAGGAGCAAGAATAGGCAACCCGTGATACCATAAGAAATGGAGCAAAGGAGCTGTGGCTAAGTTCCGAAAACCGGGACCGGATATAATTCATAAAATAATTTTTTTATGGGACCAATAAGCTCTTATAATTTTAAATTAAAATTTAGTACGTGAATAAGATATTCGTTTAAATGCGGCAGTCTTTTCGTATCCAGTGAACAAAATTAGAATAAGCAAGGATTAGAACGAAGAGAGTATTTATAATTGAGAGTAATAATTAAAAACCAACTATAATAGATTATTGACAACGATGATAATTAAGAGAATCTAAATTGCCTTTCTATTGAATAAAATATCTATTTTAAAATGAGAAATTGAAGTTATTGTTAGAATTGACGTAAGTCTCACATTTAGAATGTCTTAAAAGATCAGAAAAAAACAGGAGAAAGAATATAATTTTCTTGTTACAACGGAAAGAATGAAAAAATGGTCCCGCAAACTAAAGAAAATACTTCCCTCGATTTATTATTTTAAATAACGAAAACTGAATGAAAAGAAAATATGAATCACTCAGATAATTTTTAATTTCAAGCAGTTTTATCTTTGGTCGGAAAATTTATTAAAAGTATCAAGTTTAATTTATCTAATATTTAATAAATTTGTTTCGAGTCCAATTAACATATATTCATATACATATATATACTTCCATTACCGACACAGACAAAACAGAAAACTCTAACGCTTCCAATACATCAAAAACATATCCGTCCGTGTACACCTTGATGGTATTTTTTGAAGTACTCTTTGGAGGTATCCAAATTAGTATAAATAAATTAGACAAAATTATTTACCAATAAGCAGAAAAATAATGGGTAACATCAACTTTTTATATAAAAAAAACATAATTAGAGAAAAATTAAGAAAAAATATAATACAACATGTTTATTTTTTCTCTGAGTCAAATAAAACAAACGATTATTAAAATGTACTATCCCAACATACAACAACAGCGTCTGCTTTAAAACAAAAACAAAAGAGTATTGTACATGAATTAGGCACTGAGTAAAGCTGGCGGAAAAAAAAATTATAAACGGGCCAATGAAATCAATCACGCCTCACTTACTCTTTCTTCGCTTCTGGTTGTTTTCTGTGTTATTGGCGTGTCGCCGTGAGGGGAAGAAGATAGATAAAAAGGAAAAAAGAAAACAAAAATAAATAGAACAAGAAAAAAGAAGTAACAACAACGCAATTCAAATGTCTCACAAGTCAGCATTTCAGAAACGTGAACAGATGAAACGGATGAATTCGCCCCCAAACTGAGGTTGTGTAGAAAAGCCGCTTTCACTGAAATACTGGCTTCGTGAGACATTTTTTTAATTTCTCGAGACACTTTCCCTTTGAATAAGATCAATAGAAACACAATTTTGTTTTACTCGTGCCGATTTACCTTCATTATTTTACTTGAAACGAATTTTCCAGCTAAACTGAGATACGTAATAAATTGCTCTCATTCTTGATGTTATCACAACATTCTCCATCTTTTAAAATGAAGGGGGAAAGTGTCCGTATATTTGTCAAATAAGCATGAGCATAATTATACTATAAATATTGTTTTCTTTTTCTTCTGATTTGTATTAGATTAGAAAATTTCTTGAACCATCACAATGACTTCATGTCAGCTGTTGGTTTATTTTCTTTTAAATTTTGGAAAAGAGAGTAGAAGGTTCTTTTCCTTTTCTCATCCCGCTGAACCATCTACTTCCTTTTCCACGTCTTATACTAAGAGAAAAATAAAGATTACTTCAGGTGATATAAAATATACCAAGTGTGTTTAGTTCTTTAAGTCAGTCATTACAAACATCAATATTATAGGATAAATTAACAAACAATTTTTTTATGATTTACAATTATTACTTTTTGCATATGTGCGTGTGTATTGTTTAAGTAGTTTAATTTTACAATATATATATATCATAGTTTTCTAACCACAATTTTCTTTTTTTATTTACGAAACACAATTTGTTTGTTAGATCATTGGTTTTAATAGTAACTTAGTCAATAACCATCGTTAATCCGTTTAATTGCGAATTAATATTTAAAATAGTTATTGTTTAAATATTGCAGGTTAAAATTTATAATAGTAATTATTATTATTATAATTATTAATATTCACTCCAGTTATAGTAATTGAATAGTGCTATTATTATTTACAAAATCAGTTCACTTTTAACAGTTTTTCTCATTTTAAAAAGAAACACACAAGAAAATCGACACATTACAGCTAAATATTGAACAAATAACTTATTGCTCATTAGGGAATAATTATGTATATATTTTTTACTCCAGATAAAGTTATTTAATTATATGAACAAATTTTCAATTTTTGTTTACATAATATGGGGTTTTGTATACTCACGTCTCTTAGATTCTAAGACTCCAAACATATTTCAAATGATTATTTACTGTTTACTGGTAGAAAGGAAAAAGAAACGTTACACAGTTTTCAATTTTGTTTCAAGTCAAACGTTAAAATAACTTACACTTTAAAGTTTAAATTAAAAGATTCAGTAATAAGAAATTAATAGAAAGACGTAGGAAAAAATAAGAAATTAATATTAAATTTTTAAGTGTATTAAAAAAGTAGCATATAGCCACTTGAAATGAATGAAACAATTAAGCAACAAATAAAACGTATAAGGAAAATAAATAAATGTTAAAAATAATAATGAATATGTGTGTGTGTGTGTGTGTGAAGAGTCCAATCTGAAGTGTCCGTCTGGGCAGAGGACACCTCGGTACAAAGCGACACCTCTGGGTGGATACTTACTTCCTGCAAGAAAGGAGAAACAAAAAACAAAAGATTAGATACTCTGTCGTCTTCTACAGGTAAAGTGACGAAGGCTTCACTGGGAGGAATACTTACACTTCAACTTCCTCCTCTTCCTCCTCACTGGAACAGAAAGACAGAAAGACAAATGAGAACAAGAGGAATATTTTAATCGGGCACAAGATGAATTTACTCTGTAAGAAAACAGTACCTCACATTAAAATTTACCAAATCTGAATTAAGATTTACGACTACGTTTTCTGGTGACATTTACAGGAGGATGCGATACACTCAAATCCTTTTCCATGCACGGTAAAAAAATTCATTGGTTTGGAAGGCAGCGAAAGGATCTGACATTCCAAGTATGGAATGGGGATACACACTGACAAATATATAAACGGTTATTAGTAAACTCTGAGGTATCAATTAACAACCAAGAATTGGAATGTGTTTAAAGAAGGCTGTAAACCATGGGAAAGTGAAAAAAGGTTGAAACGGCAAAGAAAGTAAATATTTTTGATAATAAGAAAATGAATTGTATGTGGTATTGGAAAAGTCTACACTTGGATTTTGGAATGTGGTGCTTGAGAAATGTGGAAAAAGTAAATTGGACTGATAATGAAGAGTGGTTCCAAAGAATAGATCCATATTGAGAGCAAGTCTTCAGAGGAAAATTTGTGGATTGAATGTTGAGGATATTGTATAGGGCTTTTTAGGAAAGAAGACTCGTTAAATGAATGATTTGAAGCAGAGAATAAAATTCAGAATTTTGTAAAACGAGGTTGGAAACGAAATTTTTCAGAATAATTCATTATTACAGATGAAAGGCAAAATACTTAATAATAATTACCCGAAGGCAAAGGAGAAAAGGCTGTAAAGATATCTGGAAATAACATCAGAAAACATTGTTAGTTTTCAGTATCAATTATTGGGAAGAATGTTTCTCTAGAATGAAGTATAGAGGGCGTACAATTGTTTCGGATTTTATGCCTCCTGTAATTTGCCGTATAAAAAAACGTTGGGAACCCGAAAGTACGAGACAACTTTACTTGAATACGGGGTTTCAAATAGAATCGGAGAAATACTTACTAAAAATTTTTGGAGGTACAGTTTTAATGACAATAAATTAAATACTAAATAATTAAGAAAAAAATAATGTGAGTCGAATCGTACACAACGGTGGGCCATAGTATTTTATAAGACTAATTTAGAGGTAATTAGAAACGAAAAAGAAAAAGTTTCGAAAAATGGTGGGTACGGTTACCCTTAGTGAAGTATAGATTAAAAGAATAAAGAAAAGAAAGAGAGATCAAAAATAAAAAATAAAAAAATATCTCATAGCGGAACAGAAAATAGTAAACCAGAAATGGAGTGGAAGACTTTTATTAAATTTAAAGCTAGTTTGAGAGAGAATATATAAAGAAAAGTACGTATTAAAAGAAGAAAGACAGCAAAACGCTAGAAAAATATTTCATAGCGAAACCGATAAAAATATTGGTGGATAACTTTACTGGATTTTCACTATTGGAGGTCAAGACAACGTATGGGCAGAGATACTCGTTTTTCATCACCGAATTTGGTTCACGGAAGACGTTAACATGGAGTGTGAGAATAGAGAACAATTCATTCCTGGATGGCATAGAAGAAAGCCAGAGAACCATTTTGTTTCTATAAAAGTCTTGAAGATTAAAGTGAAAAACAGAACGAGGAAAAATATCAATAAAAGGAGCGAGTCTTTGCGGAAGCCATAAAGAGAATAACTTAACACCGAATGGAAGTTCAGGGATAAAAGAGAAAATGTGATGGATAAATCTGCCACGTGATAATGCATTGATAAAATTGTCGGAATACTTTTTAACATAGAGGAAAAAACTAACTCATGATACAATTTTAGATCACTATCGCGGTACTAAAGTGAAGTTGAAACTAATAAGCTACAATGTGATTCTAAAAGGGTAATATTAAAGAACTTATAAAGCCTTAAAAAGACAAATATATATAATAATTTGAGTGTACTCACGAGTAGACTTCTTCGTCGTCAGACATGGTTGCACGAGGTTAAATGGGCTGCAACAGGAAAGAAAAAAAGCAACAACGGTTTAATAGAATAGCAACAAAAAACAAAAATATTAATTATTTCAATATATTATAACAATTTTGTATGGATCTAAGGAATCTGTGCGGTTTTCGTCGGAAATTAAAAACATTGCACATAATAAATTTGTTACCCAAAATTAATTCGGAGTTGCTGTCGGAACAATGCCAAAGGAGGAATAAAACTAATTAATAAGACTTATGGGTATAGAAACCCAACGTAATTCTATTTTTTTTGCAATCCTACTCATTTCGTTGTCAATTTACAGTTTCCCCAATCCCGTTCGCATTATTTAAGAACCCTTTGGCTATTCTTTAGTTTATAATCCTTCATAAAATCTGAATGGTCCCTGTTCAATGTCATGTCTACCACTGTATTTCGTATGACAGACGATACGTTCAAATAATTTATTAACCCATATATATATATATATATATATATATATATAAAATCTGTTTACACTCATTTTATAGACCAATTCTACACCAAATACAGCGCAGTTAATTGTCTAACAGATTTATTTCATCAATTTTTATAAGAGGAGAATACAATTTTAGTTTGAATGTAAATACTTTATATTTTTTAAAAATTATTTCAATTGCATGGAAACAGTTGATAGTACGTTTTAATTGTTTTCTTTCAATTCTGAAATATAGAGAAGATTTAACAAGCATCAGGCCATGGTTAAGTTCAATTAAACTATACGGAAGGAAAAATGTCGACAAAGACCAGGAATCGAACCGGACGGTCAGCTGGTTCGGTTTCTGGTCTGGTAGACATTTTTTCACCCTCATACTTAAGTGTTTTATGTATTAAAATTGGAGAGTTTTATTTCTTTTTGGATGACAGAGGAAAGAAAAATGTTGCAATCAGCGATTTTGAACTTGTTAAACTCTGGTCTTAGTTTCTCTCGAGGAAAGTTGGAAAGGAGTCAGAGGTGCATACGAATGAGTGTCGAAACACTCGACCAGGTGTATGTTCACATGAAGGTATGGTTCAAATAGCTGTTGACCAATCTGGTCCTGAGAATAAATGGGTTCGAGTTTTTAGGATTTTTCTTCTTACAGTTTGTTATATTTTTGCGCGTACCAACTGAATGAAGACTGAGAAAATATTCTTCAGGAAGATTTTGGTTGAATTTTATTATTTAAGGATCTTAGGAGTATATGGAATGTAGTTGAAAAATCCAACGAGGATGATATTATGCTTTTGTGCCAGATGGAGAAATGAGAAACAGTTTAGAATCCGCCAATGGTGGATTCTTGATACGATGAGACAATTTATTCAGAAATCAACGATTGAGAGCCGTTGTAAGTAAAGGAACTCGTAGAAGAGGAACAGCAAGGTGGCTGATCTGGAGCCACTTTCATGGAGCGTTTCGACACAGAGAAGGAGATTGAAACTTTATAAAGTTGCATTCTGTGGTGTATTGGTCGTGTGACGTAACGCTCAGTATTTAGACTCGGGGATTGAGGCCAGATTCCATCAAAAATAGACGCGAGGCATAGTCCATCCCAAAAATAGCCGTAAGTGAACGAGAAGCAGCGCACCAACAGGTATGTGCCCAATACCCTCGCAGAACGTGAGGAACAACATTCATTGCTGGGAATTGATAATTAATCTGCAGGAGAGTCGATTTTTAAAAAAAAATGTAGGGAAAGAAGAATGGAAAATACGACTTGATCCGCCGAAGAAAAAAATAATACATGATTTGAGGCACACAATCAAATATGTTTGTAAATAATATTCTGAAAGTTTTAAAAATGTATTGTACTGAAATAATATTTTTTAAATTTTTTTAATTCATTCGAATCTGAAACACCATGGGATTTGTGAATCGAAATTTCGCTTCAGCAATCGTGGAATTGAGGCACACAGTCAAATAGATTCCATGAGTAATTTTTCCTGTCTGATTTAAATGTAAACGGTATACCACATAATAAAGTTAATTCAGCAAATACAAAGCATGAAAATAACGTGTTCAATAGGTTCGTGCCAATTCAGAGCCCTGCGGCACAGCAGCTACACATATTTCATCAGATGCAAAATATTTATGCATAACGTATTGAAACCAGCCAATTACTTTATTTAATTATTTTTAAAAGGCTGTAATATTAAAAAAATATTTAATTTTTATAAGTAATTTACTATGCAACTAAATGGATTTAAAATGTAATTTCTTCCCGTAAACACGAATTCTTCCTACTCTGTAATCCAGTTTGAATTTTCCCCCAACATTAACCTCAATTTTCGGGGAAACGAGGTAACGACTATGATTATAATAAATTTTTATACTGATGCACAGTATTTTCCAAGACGCTTCGGCAACTGACACCGTTGCCATTTTCACCTGAAGATTTCAGTTGCCGGAACGTGGTTGAAAATCGATCATTCGACCCGGTTGACTGCCCGAGAAGACTTTATACATCAGCTACACCGGGAGAACCTCCGATCATTAACATTTTTATAACATTATTGTTAAAATACAATTTAAAACTAATTTCCAACAATACAAATAATAATTATTAAATGTTTTGGCACTAGAATGAACCCTGCGGCATATCATATTCTTCAGATATTAACGTTTTGAGATTAACGTTGCACTAATTATTTTTTCAAGCTATGTTTAGTGAAATGTCCAAGTTATATAAAAATATTTTAACACAATTCAAATGAATCCACAAAGCTTTATTCAAGTCGAAAATTATCCACCCATGTTCCTTAATTAAATAGCTTAATTGGAGTGGATATTGAAATATAAGTCTACCGTTTATATATATATATATATATATATATATATTTGAGGATATTCAGGTTTCATTACAGTTTTCCGCATATTGTTTCTTATTCCTATCCTATAACAAATTTTTTCTTGGAACTTAATTTCATTTGTTCTGAAAGCCTATTAGTATTTAGGTAAATAATATGAATTTGGATGCGGAAGCGTACGTCAGCGATATGCGTAACTCGACAACGTTAATTGTATGGTGTTCCACGATCTAATTTTAGTAAGGAATATTTAAAGATGGAAAAGTTAAGTGGTTCAAAAGTGTTACGTTTTAACATCGTATTGAATGAAGTTCAGAGCAAGCTCGTGAGAGATTACAGAAATGGACCTACTTAGTCCAGCCAATGTTATTTAGCACCTGAACTGAGAGAGAGAAAGTTTTGAGCGATGTGGTGAGAGGATTTTCGGGAGAGAGACGACGCCCAAGCAGGAGCTCTTGCCAGATCTCACCCCGAAATAGACTCAGCTATCGCGTTTCTCTGCACGCCACGATAACAGCGCCTTGAAATAGACGGTTACCCACTGCTCAGACACAGGCCCCAAAGGATCACCCAACCGGAAGGACCATCTTGTTAACGAATCACGTGGACGTTGTACGTGGAGTACCTCAAGGTTCCGTCTTGGGCCCATTTTAAATTTTAAAATCTGGATTTTTTT
Source organism: Zhengitettix transpicula (assembly GCA_037074705.1). Classification (NCBI taxonomy): domain Eukaryota; kingdom Metazoa; phylum Arthropoda; class Insecta; order Orthoptera; family Tetrigidae; genus Zhengitettix; species Zhengitettix transpicula. Next base: position 80,697,722 of record CM073593.1, read on the forward strand.
TCATATTAATATATAAATTAGTGATTTTTATGATAACAGAGTACCTAATAGGATGATGGAAAGTAACATAGCTTGAGTATTACTTTTAGCAATTTACCTAACTACATAAAAATTTATTTCTTTAAATAGCTATCTACACAGATTGTTCTTCATCAACTTAAATCGATTTTAGGGGAGCGGAATTTTTATTATTTTCACTATATATATATATATATATATATATATATATATATATATATACCGAAAGTTTCTAACGACTAACGTCAAATGAATACTCGTATAATCTTCATAATATTTACCTGTTCTCTAGTAATACATAGCAGTTACAGTAAATAGTGCAGGTTTAATAAACGATTATTAGCATATCAACCGAGTTATTCACTAGACTGGTATGGCGGGAAACGCTCCATTCATTCATTATTGCGTATATTAAATAACAATCAGATTCATTTAGTCCAAGGTGAACTAAAGCAAGAACCATTAATGATGCCAAAAAATAAATAAGCGACGTAGCAGGACAAAACAAAGGTAGACTTATAAGTGTTGTTAACAGTGGTGCTTGAAATAAGTATAGTAAAGCTCGTATTTATTTGGAAATAAAATTGAAGGGGGGAAAAAACCCTGGATCAAGCCATGCTAGAGACGATTCGTACGAAGCAGGTTGTGGTGAAACATGAAATAAACAAAAAATGGCAGTGTATAATGAAAAGAGTATATGGCCGATTGACGAAGATAAACACGTGCAAGTGAAATGTTTGGTGTGGTTTAATTTAATGACAATTAACAGACTTAGGCCTATCACTTTCATATTCTATATATATATTATTTGTTTATATATTTTCTTAATAAAACTGTTACCGGAACCGACCCCCTTCCCCGTTAATTAAATAAACATGCATAATCGTACATTAAAGGCCAAACTTCATTTATGACCAGTCGGTGAAAAGAGGATTGGGGGAAATTTCACTACGAAAAACAGGCTTTAATGATTATTTATATGTATCAAATATACGATCGTTTGATGAAATGGAAAGAGTGAAAAGCATTATGCAACGCAATATCTCCGTTTGGATAACGTTCAGAATTTGGTCACATGCGGAACGATTGTGGTATGGAAGTGCAGTTAGAATCTTTGAATAAGATGGGTCTATAAAATTGTCAAAAAAGCAATTAGTTTGTGACCATGATCCTGAGAAACCTTTGTGAAACAACGAAGAAAACCAAAGAAAAAATAATTCGAGATATTTTATCCGAATATATAAATGGCATCATAAATTTTTAGACTAGAATGAAGGAGGGGACACAAATCGAAACAACTTCTCATAGAATCGATCTTGTCAATTAGGAGCGTTCCAAACAGAATATTTTACGAAACAGTGTTATTTGATTTTATTGGCAGTTTTGTAAATATTTAGATTAAACTCTTGATTCAGAAATCTTCGTTTCATTTCCCCTGTTTACTGATAGTTGAATAAAATTATCACCCTTTTTTAAGAAAACAATTTGTTCTGCACTACTTTGCGTAACTTCTTTCCATTCTTTGTGACGAAATATCCTTTTTTTTGGGTAGTTGTTCCTTTACTACTATTGTTGTTGTCTGTGAATGTTGGCTCAAGTCTCGTGAAGCAACTAGGTTCAAAAAAAGACAGGGACAAATAGAGTTGCGTAAGGAAGGTGAAACGGGACAATGGAAAGAAGAGTTTCAATGATATATATATCATTGTTTCACCAGTCGTAAATAATATAATTCGATGAGTACAATCAAAATGTTAAGGGAGGTAAAATGACATTTTGAAACAGTTTCTGTCAATAAATCTTCCTATTCTATATATACACGGTGTATCAAAACATGAAAGCAAAATTTCAGGAATGGATCCTTCATATTGAGAGAAGAGAATAATGTGTTTTACCACATGTGTCCGGAAATGCATAATTTCAGGGATCAGAACTTCCGTATCTGATCGGTTTGTGTGAAGTTCGACTTAGTAGTTGGAGCGCTCTGTTCACGTATCAGATGAAATTTTTAAAGTGACCTCGTTTCACTGAATACAGTCATCTGCTATTCTTCGCAACTTGTTTCCTCATGTAAATAGTCTCGCATTTTAGTTCAGATAACAAGGCAATAATATTAATAAAAGTTCGTATATTTATTGTAAATAATATAAACGGTTGTCAACTTAATCGATTATGAACCGTTTTACTCCAGAAATGTCTTTGTTCCTAAGGAAACTTCTCTTCTGGTAAATCAGTTGCCAATTGCGATTCCTTGTAAATCTTTAACTTCTTCCCTCAATTTTCATTTCACCTGTAACTTGTTCTAGTCTTTCCCAACGTTACTCGTTGCGCAACCCAATTACCACAACTTGGAGTACTTTCGTCCAAGTTTCAGTACCGTGCCCGAGTGATTTGTACTGGCTGATTCGAATTTAATAATCTGATTTACTTTCTTTATTTAACAATTTTTTAAACTATTTTCATTGATCAACTACAATACAGATTTTTGTACGTGAAACTGAATACAATATTTATTTATTTATTTCAGATTATTAATTTGTAAATTTAATGTTCTGGAACTATTATTAATTTTGTTGGTGTTTTAAAAAGAGATTTACTCGTGTGAGTTGTAATTTTAAGGGAATAATTAATTTTTATATTTATGTTTACTAATATTTTAAAGTTAATGGTTTGTCAAATTTGAGGTTGGTACTTTAAGAGTCCATTACTAGTCAAAGGAATATGTCTGAAGTTATAAATTTATGTCAAAGTCTATTTATTATTTACCGCAAAAAGTAGCATGTGAATAAATCGGCTTTTCCCTTATTTTCACAAATTAATTTGACGAATGCCAGGAAAAGTCCTTTGCTTCCCCTCGCTAATAACATCAGTTAGTCTAATAGCTTATTAGGAATATTAATATCGTTTAACAGTAAACAATTGAATATAAATGTTTATATCATAAGCAGATGAGGCTCCATCCTCAATGACTACTTTGGTGCCCGAACAGCCGAAGAAAGAACACACTTCTTTCTCAAATAATAATTATATAAGCAACGTTGAACGTCTAATTTGTCATAACTCTTCGCAAGAAAACCTTTGGTCAGGGCTGTCTGCAGAGTCTAACTTCCTTGAGGCCCAGTTGGAAAAATGAGGCTGCTCTGTTTCCTCAACTCAATAGTTTTAATTAATAATGTGGAAGGTCAGTGATATAGAGAAAATATATAACAACATCCATATTGAAGCTTGATGATTGCACGAAACGGTAATAAAAATTAATGAGTAGATAAAGCGTAACATGGAAACGTAAGATTGATTTTATGTATATATGGAGTATAATTCAAAATATTGCACTGTTATCAGTACATTATTCTCAATCTAGTAATTGTTTGATATTCTCGAATTTGGAAATAGAAATACCGTAGAAAAATAATTCCTGTTATTTCTACTAATTCCGGAACAACTTAAGAAGTTGAATGTAGAAAATCAGGAAGACAAAAATTAAATAGTAATGATGTTAAAATTCTGAAGGATTATATAGGCTAAATTTTATTTCCAAGAATGAGGAAATATGGACGGCGAGTCTGTAGGGCAGGAAACAATAAACGCCTGTTTTTATGCCAAAAAGTTTGGTTTATTTATGTAACACGGAGGAAAATTTTTATTCCTCCAAGAAAGCTGTTGGTGTTCAAGGAAATACATATGCGTCTCTTTAGATGATCCTTGATCATTTTATCTAACACTGAGAAGGTAACATATGCAAAGATGAAGTATCCAGAAATTAAAACTTTAAAACATATTGAAAGAAAGTTATTTGAAATCTCGTGCAGAGTGAAATAAGTAAAACTTGAATTGAGGGAAAAATTAAGACAATAAACGACGCGGAAGATGAAGTGAGGAAGATCATTCAGACTGAAAGAAGAATAATAATAAAGGGGTAAAAAAACTGTGATAGAAAAATAGTGTCCAAACACCTGACAGAGATAGGATAATTTTCTGTGTCACTGGCTTTAAAAAAAGCATACATTTTTTTTTAGAATTCGGTGTTCTCAACCACTAAAATATTCTTTACTCTCCGTCTCGCATCTATCAAATTTCCTTAGTCGAAGTTGTTTCGTTTATTCATCAACCACAATATTTTCTCTCGTCCTAATTCTACTCGTGATTTATTATTTATGATCCAAACAATTTAGTCGTCATGTTGACTTTAGAGTTGAGCTTAACCAAGTAGGTCCACTCCACAATAACTACATTGCCTGCTGATACTCTGAATGCTCCAATTCCGGTTTCTAACTTAATTTCTTTCTTTGATTATTTATTTCCAACACTAAGACTGATTTATATCACTTAACAACTACTATTTTCCTTTACCTAAATGTGCTAATTTTTTCATTTGTCTGCAATTTACCATTCTAGTTCTGACAGTCACTCTAAGGAAGACTTAAGAAGACATATTTGCAATTAATATAAATATCTGAAACTTTCAGAGATCTTAAAAATGAACATTCAGACGAAGAGCAAAAATAAGTATACTATAATTACATTATTTTTCTTTTATAAAATTTATTTTCAAGTCTCAAATATTCGCCATTAATTTTCAACTATTTTGTTTACTCTTTCCATTTCCCCATTATTTCAGCAATTCTCTACTACTTATCTTTACAGTCTCTAAGTGTCAAACGATTATTAAATGATGATTCATATTACTTAAAACATAAATTCCATAATATAATCGTTATATAAGTGAAAAGAACATTTTTAATTAAAATTTATTCCTTTAATTTTTTTTATTAGACTCATATATTTAGAATTTCAAACATTTCCAATCCATTTATATAAGGGGCTTTTTCCTTAAGCAATCTTCATGTTCGCAATCAAAATTTATAAAATTTAAAACCGAGACAAAAAATTATTCATATTTATTTATGTCATACTTTGAACACTGTAGGCTTAATTATTTTTCATATAAATTAATAAGTATGCAATTTAAGGACAAACATTTTGGCTGTATGCATGGTTTTACATTCGTTCTCGTATTTATATCAGACTTTATTGAAATTAATAACCTTGTATTGAATTTCTACTCGTAGCTGGTGAAAATATTTACTACGGACTATGAAAAATTCGTTTGTCTAAGCTGTCTTTCTACTGCTACGGTGAACCAAGAGGTTCTTCAAAATTGACGATGTTCTTTTTTTTATATATAGGATTTTTAATTCCGACACAACAATTTATTATGTATTTATTATTATTAAATATTAAGTAATTAATTATTTTTAGTAGAATTGGTTTGTTGTTAATTCTACCAGTCACACAACGTAAGATCGGAATAATGTATGACTAAAAAGACGATTTCAATTTGCGATTTACGATTCCGCTCCGCGCAAAATGGAGAGACAATATGGCCGGCCCAAGATGGCCGCTGTGCGAAGGACGATCTTTTTCTCTCTCTCTCCCTAGAGCGAGCTGCGACTATTTCTGGGTCCGAGAAGCCGAAAACGGAAGAGGCCGACGACGGGCTGGACCCTTGCCCGACCCGGGGAGCTGGGTTCGAGTCCAGGTAAGTTAATAAGGCACGCATTTAGACGCGCAGGACGGACGGCTGACCTTTGTGTGGATTTTAGGGGAGAAGGGACGATCTCGAAGTGTTTGGAAACTACTTGCACGACTCATTATGGAGGAATGCGAGATTTTGGCTGAAAGTTCGGACCCCTTCAGTGTCAGATAATAAAATAATAATAAAAAGGCTAAGTTGAAATGACTGACAATCTTAAGAATAAGACATTAGGCTTCCCTACTATTTTTTATACGATTTTTCGATAACCAATATGCACACAAACTAGAATAAGCGCTTAAATCGCAAACTAATCTGTACGTAGACTAATAAAAGGCTCATATTTCATAATGACTATGATCCAAATTCTCAACAGCTAATTCTACAGCGGCGTTTTAACGAAACTCTGCATTATTACAAAGGTTGTCGAATGGAAAGGCGGTAGAAAATGAAGCCTGCTTTCAGAACACTAAAAGAAAACTCTTCTGGGGGTTAAAGCTCTCTAAATACAGAAATCAAAACTTGTTTAATCCGAATTTAATTGAAATTTTTCTTTATTCTTTCTTTCCATATGTAAACGTTTTTAGGGCAAAGGAAGTTTTTTAAAACTGTTATAGTATGAATAATTAAAATTCCTTAAGCATAGATCGTGATATTTAAGTGAATAATATTAATCCTTGCGACCGTAAATTAAAGTTAAGTTAAAATATAAAGAAAAGGGGGAAACCTTAAAATTTAGTATGAACCGGAAGTACTTAGAGGAAACGGATGACGTTATGTTGGTGAGGCATGACATCTAGCTCAAATTTGAGAGATGTGAGCACACGTTGGGTATACAGGGACAGTTTTTGTTCCCATTGTAGCTGTCGGCCAGCAGCCTCCATACCCGGCCGAGGCATGGAGACGGGAATGCTGCATCCCCACACAAAATCCTATTCCAGTCATAGAAAGGGCGTGGTACAAATACCTATTGGATTCAGATTTCTCTAAGATTTTTCCTGCATTTCATCGGTCTGCATCCCGCAATTTTCATTCCTTTATATGCTATTATATGTAAATGATCTCAAGCAGTATGTATCTAAAAATTCATTTAATTCAAAGGTGTATTAAAAGTTTTTTTTTTTAATTTTAGTTTTAATATTTAGTTTATTTATAATTCAGTTTGTTTCGTTAGTATTTTGGCTGCTGTTTTGCTAATTTCAACTATTTTAATCATACATATCATAGTAAATTGTTTTAGAACTAGTTGACGTGGGAGAGAATCAAGTCCAGGGTGGGAAATAAAAATTTCTCAATTTCCAACTCTATATTATTAAAAGCAATAAGAATACTGAGTCAGGGAAGACTAGCATTTGTTCCTAGTTAAAGCAAAAAAAAGTATGTGTTTAAAGGAATTTCTCATTCAATTAATATTATTATAGAAGAAAATTCGTGGAGTGAATTTTTCAAAATTATTTTCTCAAGGTATCGTTAAGGATCAAGATGCGATTACTTAAGTTCCTGGTTACCGACTGTTTCATTTTATATATGAATCTCAGTGGAAATATGTACGGTTGAAATTCTGGAAACCAATACCCAAATTTTTTGGTTCTCGAAAATGTTTACAGTTACTGAGAACTTATTAATGAAGGTAAAATGAGGTTATTAAATAGGGACTGGAGAATATAAAGAATTTATACGAAGAAGACTACCATATCGAATCTGATTGAAGACACGAATATGAAATGAGAAGTATTCAAATAAAACTGCAGTGGAAACTAAACCAAAAGGGGATATTCTGGATTAATAAAAAATTAAAAGCTTTCTGAAGATATGGCAGGAAAATGCAAAATTACAGCTTGAAGCTAGCAACAGTGATAATAACCATGAATTATGCCGAAAATACTTCAATTTCAACCAGAATTAGGATTTAAGGAGAGAACATGCGAACGCTAATATATATAATATTACAGTAATCTCGTCAGGAAAGATGGAAAAAAAGTATACAATTCAAAAGAAAATAAATGTTCGAAAGAGAAAATAGAAAGAATTTCAACACAGAACATTGTTAAAAATTTAATTGACAAATTAAGTTTAAAAAGATTTTTTTTTTAAAAAATAAACATATTAATTTGGGAAGAAGCTTTGAGTAAAATGTTGTTAGTTGTAAACACTGTGGACACAAAAATGTATAAAATTACAGTAAACATACCGCATAAATAAGATTGTTATGAACATAAAATTTAGTGCTAAGATAAGAAGAAATAGATTGAACTTTAATTCGCAATAATGGTAGGTTTAAACATGAGATAATAAGTTTCGGATGTTCAATTGTATTTCACCAATCGTCACTCCATTTTCGATCACGACCATATGGATGTTGTCTTTAACTATAATTCAATGCATCCTATCCTTGTAGGACAACAACAGTTCAACACTGACAATTTGTCTGAGACTGTTCACTGATTTAGAGGAGAAAATCCACACACAGACTGGTATATTGTTTAAAAAAAATAGTAAGCCTGATTTTAAGATCATAAACATAATGTTACTCCTTTTAAGAAACCAGCTAACATGTCGGAATGCGTATTGTTTTTGTATTTTGTCTAAGTTATATTACAACATTTAAAAATAATATTAAGTCCAATTTAAAACTTAATATGACTTTGTATTTTATTCATTACTTTATTGTAAGATGTTATTTCAATACTTGCTAGTGCATTATTCCTTACTTTCGCACATTGATTCTATCGTCTCCCACTCTATACGTTCACTTAGTCCACATTATTCTTTTCCGAACCGGACAACGTTAACAGCCGAAAAATATTATCTCAGAATGAGTGCAGGATAAGGTCTGAAGAAGTGGTTCAAATCAGTCACATTATTAGTCACGTCCAAATTTTATTACTTGAAGTCTTGAGAAAAAAATGTAGTAAATGTATCCTCGAACTTTTGTTTGTTGAAGGATTGGCTATAGAGCTGTAGCTGTTTTTGTTTTATTTGACTCGTGTTATATTATTCCAATTATAATGACGATTTTATCCTGTCCTAGGTTTGATTTCCACACGCGAGAGATATTAATTGATGGACTTAACACACAGAGGAATACAAAAAAAAAATATCAACGCTGTAGTCAGAAATCACTGTCGAGGAAGAAGAAAGAAGCTACGCACTGCTTCGACACTCGCCTCCGGTGAATCGCACGCACATCATCATCGACATTGTGAACATCATCACACGGCACAGTAGAGAAAAAAATCCACTCACACTGGACGGGCAGAAACCGAGGGCCGCAGCGCTGGAATGTGAAGTCCGCGAGAGTTCCGGCGGCTCTGTCGCTGCTGGCAGAGGCTGTTGCGACTCTTTCCCTTCCCTTACTCCTCCGCGCGAGGATCGCCCTCCCTCCCTTCGACGCCCCGGCGCCAGGAATAGACGCCCGGTCGCCGCCGTCCGGGCCGATCATGTTGCAGGCCCCAGAATTGCACAAAACACACGAAAAACATTCGCCTGTCAAGGATAGCTACATTAATGAATGAATTTATTGAACTTTAATTGTCGGTCAAGTTTAAGTGTAGACCCGCGACTCGGACACTAGGGTACTTAAAGCTGATACATTTCTTATTGAGTTAGGTTTTATAATTTTTTTAACTCAAATTTCCTTACTGATACATGAAATTTCACGTTCAAATTCTGCATAATTTATTATAATTTGATTTGCTTATTTTTCGTATTTAAATATTTTTATTCTTTGTCTATAATTTATTTATTTATTAAATTAATACCTTATTTAATAATGAGAAAGACAGCCGAATACAGGCAAAATAAGTGATAAAATAAATACCACACAACGTTTCTGGGATCCTTGTCCCTTTCTTCAGGTTCTAAGAAGAGCCTAGAGCGACACAACTACACTCGTCAGTTCAAAAAACTCAAAAGCTTTGTTAGTAGTAAGTAACATTTTTTATAGGTCTCATGGAATAAATTTTATGTTCATGTTTGTATACAGTATGTGTACATTTTCACCGGGCCTTGATAAATGCAATTAAATAAATATATCAAGCGCTCAAATTAACGATATTTTAATTTATTTGGGATTATTATTAAGTATTTTGAGTTTTGTGAATTGACGAGTGCAGTTGTGTCACTCTAGGCTTATCTTAGTACCTGAAGAAAGGCACAAGGATGCCAGAAACGTTGTGTGGTATTTATGTTATCACTTATTTTGTCTGTATTTGGCTAGCTTTTTTATTATTAATTTTTAATACCTTATTTATTTTCTTAAAAATTAGAATTATGCCACAAAACATAAACTAAAGGATGAAGCTGTGCTACAAGGTTGGGGGACGAGTCATTATTTGTACAGAAAGTATAATAATAGTTAATAATAATCCCAAATAAATTAAAATAACATAACCTTATTTTTAGCGGTTGATAGATTTATTTCAGTGCATTGGGAAAAGCCCGATGGCAATGTACACAAACTGTACACAAACATGAACATAAAATTCATTCCATTAGACCTATAAAACATTTGACTTACTGCTAGTAAAGATTAATTATAATTAAGACAATAAATGGCATCCTTTACTACTTCGTCATTTCACTTCACTGAAATGGATTAAAGACTAAACTAAATTTTAAAATCCATACCCTTGTTAATATACAATTTTATTTCCATATTGACCTCTCCCAATTTTGCTAACAGCAATATTATAAATTTACAGTAAATCTTTACATTAATTTTTCTTTAGAAATAACCCAGCGTTTCCTGCATATTTAGATATTTATTAATTCGATTAGTCCTCGGTCGAGGAAATAGAATAAGTCGTTAGACATGACGTTACCAGAAACTATATGATGCTCAAAATTTTTATCGTAAAACATAACTAAGACATTATTATTATTATTATTAAGAAATATACAATTAAATTAATAATTACGGTAGAACACATTACTGATAGCACAGTATAATATTTACACATTGCTTGAAATTCATATACATAAAGAATTTTTTTTAGCACAAATAAAACAATCGCTGAGCAAAATAAATGTGAAAGTACACTATACAAACATGACACAGAGTAATTAGGAACGCGACACTAACAAACACAAACGACACTCGGGGTTGATCGAAGCAACTCCAGGCCACAAAAGACAATCATAGGAACGAGCAGAAAACGTAAAGGAGAAGAAAACCTAATTATGAAATTGAATACTGTGAGAAACAACATATTCAACAGTATTGACGAGGAAGAATAATTTGTAATAAAATTGGTTCAAAAAATTTGGAGATGCCGGGGATCGAACCCGGGGCCTTTCACATGCAAAGCGAACGCTCTACCACTGAGCTACATCCCCGTGTTAGTGCGCTATGGCTATGCGTTGAATGGCTCCAAACAGTATTTCTACTTTCGGCTCCAGGAGTAAGAAGGCGATTCCACCCACGATAGAAAATAATAGCCTTTGCCACGGTAGGAACATGGAAATGAGCGCTCAAATACCTGTGACTCATTCACTTTGATCGACAACGTAAGTTAAAAGGAAGAGTCGTCAGTATGAATGTTATCTGATGCTGAGAAACGTTTTCACCCACGTCCCTTCTTTCAATAACATTGTTACCAATCATCCAATATTTACCAAAAAAACCCATCTCGGTTAATGTTTTATATTTATTATTAAAACACTATCACCAATTTTTTAAAAAACTGATATAACAAATTTAAAAATTCGTACTTGATCGTGAAAGGTATTTGTATATAATGTAAGTGAATATTAATTCTATTATTAATTTATTGCCAAATTCTTTTTATACATAAATATGTAAAATTAATATAATTGGCACAGCCCAAACTATAAATATCAATATTTGTATTAATTATTAATAACGTACATTGTATTGTGCGTAATTTTTTTAAAAAAACACGTACGTAGGCCCTCCCAAGTCATTGAGTGTTGGAAACCAGGTTAAACTACTCCGAATGTGACTTTTATTATCTGGATTTTACTGAAAACTATTGTTTCTATTCTAATTTGGCTTAATTTTTAAACGTTTTCCGATTATTTTTAAAAATTTTGCAACCTGGCCTCCACATGCATTTCAGTGAGCACGAGGAAATCACACACATCCGAGTCTATTTCTGTCAATTGTTTTTAAATTGAATAGTAGGAATGGTTACGATAATATATTTTTTCCATTTTTTTAATTTAGTTTGATTATATTTTAATTTTTATATGGTTATTTATGGTTTCACAATATTTGTTAAATATAGTGATAAAATTATTATGAAATACTTTCTATTTAGATGTCGGTGTTTTTCTCGGTTTCTATAAGTTTTTATTACATTAAAATTGTGTGCATATGAATCAGTTGTCAATAGATGGTTTTAAATCAATAACAGCGTCAATTTTTGAATGTATTTACGTGTTCGATTATATCTGAAATTATAATACATTTAACCTTACAACAAATTTTATACTATTTCTTTGTATTCTATGTTCTCAATTATGTATTAATTTGTTATTTACATTTGTTTTCTAACTTATTAATTTACAAAATAATGTTTATGACTTCCTCTAATTTAGTAGTAAAGGAAGTGATAAACTTCGAGATATTCTTATTTATTATTAATTATTAAATTAATGACGACATATATTTCTTATTTGTGGTAAGTCATTTTCTCATTTATATAATATTTTTACACGCTTATGTTGAATAATTTTTTTTCTCATTTAGTTCATTTCCGGATTAATAAAGAACAAATTAATTTAACATATATATTCGAATAACACAATATAAACATAGAATGTACTCATAATACACTAGCTGTATTTAATTATTAATTTAAGTTCAATGAGAATTGGTTTTAAAAAATTGGCAGATACCTTGATTATAAAACGTTGGGTTTGCTCCTATTACAAGTAAGTTTCTGGTGTTGGGATCCTTTTAAAGGGGAAAAAAAATATTTCAAATTCAGAGGAGAGTTTTTAACCGTGTTCGGGTCATGGTCAACTCAAAGTAGATGCTTAACCGAGAGGATCGTTGGCAAGTAGATCACATAAGTATGCGCTCTGTGGCCCTTTTAAAGGGGAAATAAAGTTATGAGTAAGGGAAAGCTTCGTTTACGGATATAATCCGTCTAAATAGGTCTGTAAAGTGAATAATTACAAAGTTTTTAATAATTGTATTTATTTGTATTTTAACTAATTAATAAAAATACCCTATTTCGATACTATCTGGGACCATGATTAGTGGAAAGGAGAGATCGTTTAAGTTTTAATCTTGCAGTTCATACGAACTCGGTAACAGTATTTTAATTACAATAAAAACGAGCCTAGAAATTAATAATATTCCTAACATATACCAAATTCGAATTTTGTATGAATTATATTTGTAGAAAGGAGTATATTAATTTCTGAATGGAATTCCACAGGGTTCAATTTTGGACCATCTTTTACTCTTAACATGTCAGTATATATATAAAATTTAATAAAATTATTTACATCAATTATAGTGTGGAAAAAACTGTTAATAATACATTTAAAATAATAAAAAATTGGTTTGCTGTAAATAATTATACAATTTAATTGTGATAAAATACTGACTCTATTCGTTTACTCAGCAAATTATGCGTTGAAATATTTAACGATACGAAGTTGATGAATTGGACAATACATTTCTATCTATTGTGCGGGATAATAACGTGGAGAGAAAATCGAAATACCATACAAATACAAATAGATCTCAGCGACTTTATTCTGTAAGTAGTATGTCAGAATAAAGCTTAAAATAAACTAAAAAATTAAGTTAGTCACGTAGAGTTAAGGATAGTCGTGTTAAATTGAATACCAATTCTAGCAAACAGTTCTTTAACAATATTACAATAGAGGTATTTAATAAAATATTTTAATCATTATCAGTTGTACAATAAGTAGTAGACCGTAGTGCAGAAATAAAAATTATTAATAAACTTCAACTTTCATTAAAAATAAACTCCAGCTACGTTCAATAGAGAACTTAACAAATTTCTGACTGAGTCTGCACATTTACGGACTACAACCTCATGAATAACTAGCATGAACTGTTGGCTGCATTCAATAATTATTATTTATTATCTATTATAAATAAAATAATTCAATTTATTATTTAATAAAAGGTTAACACCTTTATTTTACTGCAAATGATACTAAAATATTAGTGTAAATGGCCAGAATGAACTTTTTTGAATATTGCAGTGTATATTTATTGTTCAGTAAATTAAGTCTTATTTAAAAAATGATATATATATATATATATATGTCACATGTATAATTGACTTCAATTTTGTTACTATAAGTATTTATTATAGATTAAACATATTTTTCCGCAAATCCTTTTGTCCTTAGAATTTATTTGATGAAATCAATCTAGTTTAAATACTGGATTACTTTGGCGACCAAATAAAAACTTCCTTATAACGTTTAGACAATTGAGAATTATTGAAGAAGTATTGGAAATATTTTCCACTTAATTGGAAAAATTTTGTTGGATGGTCAATAATAGGTTTCAATTCTCAGTTAAAAAGAGGGCAACCTTCAGCACTTTTAATCGATTATTAGTTTTAATTATTAAACTTCTACAGTATTAATTTTTTTAACAACTTTATAATGAAGTTGCAGTAGGAATATTTTTAATTTAATGTGAGAATCGAGTATTGACAGTTACTTTACACGATGCCAAAAAATTATTGTTTGAAAATTTTATGAAATATTTTCTATTGGTTAGAAATTAAAATCCTTGGTTCAAAATTTTAGTAAGAATATTCTTTTAATTACAAATTCTCCAGACAAAAGGAAAGGGTTGGAGGAAGGTTAGAGTTTGGTGACAATTCTTTTGGGTCAGAATAATTAATTGATTTGGTTTATCCTTGATTAAGATACCATCTATTTGTCGAATTCATTACCTTTAATCTCAGAAATTGACATATATGAAATTAAGAAGTTTAATTTTTCTAGACCAGTAGAACATCAACAAGGCTACTGACCACAAGGCAAGTTTGTATACTCTTGTAATGTTCACTCTCAGCATTCTCCACTTTCCATGAAAGAATTTTTCCTGAATTATTCTCTTTTCCGAACCTTGATTAACCCGAGGGAATCCGTGGAGGAGGGGCCGACGTGCCTTCCAGATGTTTTGGGACCTCGATGGCTCGGCGCCAACTGTGGATATCAGATCGCCTGCCAGTGAGGTCATCACGCGAACACGCCCAGCGAGCTTATCACCTTTTACGGCCCTTGGTCCCAGTTTCAATTCGCTTACTTATTACCTGGAATTTATTAGATATCGATCATGAGCGTCCCAGATCAATCGAATCAGACAATACTCAAAAGGAACTTCCAATCTCCCACCACTACCACCAACATAACGGTATGTAAGCCTAAAATATAATAAAAAAATCCTTGAATCAGTGCCAACTGTAATCTAGAGTTCTTTCCTCCTACATCATTAAAAGCTTCGGCACATGGAATAAACAGCGTGTAGTAGGAGAAATTACCAACGATTTTAGCGGCAAGAGTCATCGCCCCGCAACACTCGTTTCGAATCCCGGTGTCGACTTTTGTGCTCCTCCTGGGGTTAAGACTGAAGGACCATCACAACCTCGTCCACGTGTCACTCCAAAATAATCCGGAATATGTCATGGAAGATGACAATCTGGCAGTCGTCCTGGTAGGCCAAGGCCCTAAATGGGCTGGAGCGCCAAAGTGAACGAGAAGGAAAGTTAGAGAAATTGATTCGCTAGGGGAATTTTTTAGAGTGTTCCGCCATGATTGTAAAGAACTTAGAGTCAAACTGCAACATGTCAACGGAGAACAAATCCCAATCCATATATACCTGGCGGCCAATGAACAGCGATCATTAAGACCTCAGGTAAATTAATAAAAATATTTATTTATATATTAATTATATACTATACTAGCTGGGTGCCCGGCGTTGCCCGAGATGACATTTATCCATAACCCCCGAATTTTTCGTTATTTTTATGTAACGCAACTAAATGTGTTATCGGCCGGTTCCATTGTTTAAAAATTTCTACCCCCGTCCAACCCCGAGCAAAACTTAATTTTTTCACAATGAAATTGAGCGACATCCATAACCCCATAATTGACTCGAATCTTGGTCTATTCGCGTTATTTTCATGTAACGCTTCTCAAAACCCCACCTCTAAGCGTGCTCCCATACCATGCCCATAGGTGTTGAAATTATACACAGAATTTATTTAGTATTATTATGAGTCTCATTGACCCCGAAAAATATTTATTTGGCGCAAATATCGACAGGTTAACATTTTTGAACATTTCTACGCCCGCCCACGTCCGACCAGCCCTCCCACCCACAACCAACTCCGCGCGCTACCCAGGTTGCCATATATAAATTCAGTGACATCTATAACCTCGATTTGTCTCGAATCTATGTTGTTCTCACGTTTTTTTCTTGTAACTGCCCTCCACCCCTACACGTTGGATCGTGTATCGATGTCGACAAAGTTTTTAAATTTATGAGTTTATTTTCTGGTTTCCTATCTTCGCTTACAAACGGCCTAATTTGTTCCACTATGACGCCTTAATTTAGAACTGAATTTTGTCAAGTAGTTATAATAAGTCAATATGGATGTATAAAATGTATAATAATAATTAATAATAATAAATATGCAAGTTGCCGAAGTTATTTATTTCTATTTAAATGAAACTGCAGTGTGTTTATTAAATTATTTTATTACAGTTAAGTATTTATATACCCAAAAACAGCAAAATTATGTAATAAGATATTTCAGTACATAAGAATTGATTGACTGCAAGATAAAAAAAATTAATTCTCTTGAACTTTTAAACCATTAAAAATTAGGAGATAATTATAGTGTGTGGCATTTATTGTACTAAATAATGTTCCTCTTAATTAAATATAAATAATATTCAAAGAAAAATGCACTGCGGAATACAGAGAACAACGACTCCATTTTGCTTAGTTCTGGGTAAACGCCTCTGACCAAGGCGAGGCAGGAAGAAGGGGCAGGTGTGACGTAGACAAGTAGTTCGCCAACTACTAAGGCCGTCTGCTCCCCTGATGTATCGAGCTCCGTGAAAATCAAACCCCATGTTAAGTCGTTAGTACGAACCAAGTCCCAACAGATGTCATGAGCGCCTCCTTTTTGAAGCGTTTCAATTTTAGTATGGGATTTCGTGATTTTGTCGTGCGGGTTGCTAGTAGAAGTAAAGAAGGTGTCTTATTCCACAAGCAGGTGTCTCAGTCCACGAGTCTAAGCACCGCCCCTAAAGCAGCAGCTCCTCCATTTTACATGCATCGGCACAACTCTGCCTGCCGTTGCTTACTTGGTCTCTCTATTTCTCTCTAGCCGAGAGGAATGAAGAAATGATTTTGAATATATAAATAATCGATAAAATTTAGATAGTCACTAAATTAAATTAATAATGTGGAACTTAAATTAGAAATTTTCGAAATTAAATAATTAATTTATTTTTATCAATTTTTTTATGCGGAATGATTTTGGCGTTCCCATATTCATCTTTTTCATATTCCATAATTAATTTTTTAAATCAATAATTACTATATTTACAAATGTAAAATTATAGTCAATCATTATTATTTGTTCCATAACTTTTCAATTAAAGGCCATAATTAATACCCATAAACACAATTAATTGGCTTTTTATAATGAATAATAAATTATGTTAATTAAAAGCAAGTAAATGATAAACAAATATTGTGTGATAAGTAATAATTGGTCTCTTATTTGTTACGTTAGTTATGTAATTATTTTACTATTAAAACACGGGTTTTAACTACGTATTTTAAATTTAAAAACCAATAAAAATAACACACTGTGCCCGCATTGAGCCTGATGCCATGGTGAGCCTTGTAAAACCAAGATGGTCTACACGTATTTTGTATGATAATGTTCATTATGTTTTCTATTATTGTTGTTGCATAATAATAGAAATTAATTTGAAAATAATCTCCTTAATTTTATTTGTACTGTGTGACGCGATATACACGGAAAATAGCGACGTTTTGTTAAGTAAATTAATAATCGCGCCATTTTAAATTTAACATAATACGACTGAAAGTTTAGTGTTTTTGAAATATAAACTGATTAATTATTTGTTACAGAACGCCTAATGATGTCCGGGGTTAGAAAAAGCGTTTTTGGATTGATAATAATTTCATTGGAAGACGCCACGGCATCTATGTCGAAAAAGTTTTTAAATTTATGAATTTATTTCCTGGTTTCCTATCTTCGCTTACAAACAGCCTAATTTGTTCCAATATGACGCCTAAATTCAGATCTAAATTTTGTCAAGTAGTTATAATAAGTCAATCTGGATATAGAAAACAATAGTAATAATAGTAATTATACTCATATAACATCGGTAGAAACACTATCAATCTCTTTGACCCCTAAAAATTTTTATCCGCCTAAAATATCGACTGTTTTAGATTGTTTGAATGTTTCAACCCCCGACCCTATGCGTGCTATCCTCTCATACCAAAAAGGGTTGTAATTTTACAAAAAAAAACATAGGTGAAAATACTATCAACGTAATTGACCCTGATAATTATTTATTCTACTCAAATATCGACCATTTAACATGTTTGAAATATTCCATCCCCGTTCAAACCCTTTCCCCTGGGTTTTAAATGGCCACTTGAATGTCATAATTAAACTCACCGACATCCGTAACCCTGTATTTGACTCCAATATCGGTTGTATTCCCGTTATTTTCTTGTAATACCTGTCCAGCCCCACACCTAACGGCGCTCCTTTCCCATGATATGAGGGTTTGAAATTATACTCATAGAACATCGGTATAAACACTATCAATCTCTTTCACCCCTAAAATTATTTATCAGACACAAATATCGGCTGTTTTAACATGTTTGAATATTTCAGCCCTCGTCAATCCCCACTCCTGGGGTTGGTAAATGTTTCTCACCCCGACAGTGTTTGTTTCCTGGTCGCAAAGAACACATGTATGAAATTTGTTCCACCGGTGTAGATATATATATATATATATATATATAAACACTCTGTTTTATTTATTAGATACTAGCTGGGTGCACGGCGTTGCCCGAGATGTCATTTATCTATAACCATCCATAAGACTCCAATTTTGGTTACTTTTGCGCTATTTTTATGTAAAGCTCCTCGAACCCTATCCCTAAATGTGCTCACCTCCCATGCCGAAGGCGGATGAAGTCATTGACTAAATATATCGGCCGTTTTTACATGTTAGAAGATGACCACCCCCACAAATATGCGATAATGAAAAAGAATGTATTCCACGCAAAAATCGGCCGATTACATTGTCTGAAAATTTATTCCCTCGCCCAACAACTCCCAAACCCGTCGCGTTACCCCCCCAGGGTTGTCACAATTAGATTCAGCGACATTCATAGTCTCGGAATTGATTCGAATCTCGGTTGTTTTTGCGGGATTTTATTTAACGTACCTCCACGCCACCCCTAAGCTTGCTCCCCTCACAGGGGTTAAATTATACACAAACAACATCGGTATAAATACTTTCAAAGTAATTAACCCCAGGAAATAATTATCGCAAATATCGACCGTTTAACATGTTTGAAATTTTACACCCCCGACCACTCCCGCTTCGGGGACTTAAACGGTCAAGTTTAATGTCATAATTAAACTCAGTGACAATCCTGATAGTTTCTGGTTTATTTTTATCAAATGCTACTTCCACGCCAACCCCTAAGGGTGCACCCTTCTGAGTCCGAAAGGGGTTGAAATTATACACAGAGAACATGTAGGGAAATTTTATTAATCTAATTCATCCCGAAATATATTTAATTGACGAAAAAACAGCCGGTCAACTCATCCCAACCCAGCCGATACCCGCGCGTTGTCCAGATTGTCATAAATAAATTCAGCGACATCCATTACCTTCGATTTGACTCGAATCTCGGTTGTTTTCCCGTTATTTTCAAGGAAATTAATTAAACTCAGTGACAATCCCGATAGTTTCTGGTTTCTTTTTATGTAATGCTACTACACGCCCACCCTTAAGGGTGCACCCTTATGAGTCCGAAAGGGGTTGAAATTATACACAGAGAACATGTAGGGAAATTTTATTAATCTAATTCATCCCGAAATATATTTAATCGACGCAAAAAACAGCCGGTAACTCATCCCAACCCGGCCGATACCCGCGCGTTGTCCAGATTGTCATAAATAAGTTCAGGGACATCCATGACCTTCGATTTGACTCGAATCTCGGTTGTTTTCCCGTTATTTTCAAGGAAATCCCCTCCAGCCCCAACCCTATCATGCCTACAAACAACATCGGTAGAAATACTATCAACGTCAATGGTCCCGGCATTTATTTATTCCACGCTAATATCGATGATTTCACATGTTAGAAAATTTCCATCCCATCCACTCCCGCCCCTTGGGGCTAAACGGGCAATTTGGTGCTATAATTGAACTGGATGACATCCATAACCTTGGATTTGACTACAATCTCGGTTGTATTCGCGTTATTTTATTGCAGCGTTCCTCCACCCAACACCTAAAAGTTCTCTACTGATAATCCCGACCCGCTTCTGGGGGTGGTAGACGCGTCTCACCCTAACAGTCGGTAGAAACACTATTAATATCTGTGACCCCTAAAAATATTTATCCGACTGAAATATAGACTGTTTTAGCATGTTTAAATATATCAATCCCCGTCCACCCCCGCTTCTGGGGGTGGTAGACGCGTCTCACCACGACAGTGTTTGTTTCCTGGTCGCAAGAACACGTGTACGAAATTTGGTGAAATTTGATCCACCGGTATAGATTTGTATTCTCCACCCCAAACGCTAGGAGTGCTCTTTCCCCAGGGTGTAGAGGTTGACAATTATATTCAGATATCATCAGTGGAAACACTATAAATATCTGTGACCCCTAAAAATATTTATCTGACTGAAATATAGACTGTTTTAGCATGTTTAAATATTTCCACCCCCGTCCACCCCCGCTTCTGGGGGTGGTAGACGCGTCTCACCCCGACAGTGTTTGTTTCCTGGTCGCAAGGAACACGTGTACGAAAAAATTTGGTGAAATTTTCTCCAGCGGTGTAGATTTGTGTAACGAACATACAAATATACAAACATACAAATATACAAACATACAAATATACAAACATACAAACATACACTCATTTTTATATATAAGATTAAGTGTAATAATTATTTATATTAAGCCCTTTCGTTCTGGTAGAAAAGTGATTAATAATGGATTGATTTATATGGTTTAGGATTTTGAGAAAAATTGTTCTAATAATGTAGATTACGTGGATAATATTTTCATTGAAGTTGTAGTAAACTAAATTATAAACTACGTTGGTATGTAGAGTTTTTGTTACATGTATTTGTCCGTGATTATTTGTTGCTTTATTTCTTCTCAATAATACAACTTCAATTACGGAATAAATGTAAAATTATGTTTATAACAATTTAAAATATAAAAACTTTTTAAAAGAGTATAAAAAGCAATGGTTCTGAAACACTTTTATTTTTGATTAAACGTCGTTATTAATGGAAACAACATAGGTTAAAATAGTATGAACAACACCACCCCTAAATCTGCTACTTTCCCGTGGTGGAAAGGGTTGAATTTTTACTCATATCACATCGGTAGAAACACTATCAATCTAGTTTACCCATAAACACATAACATTTTTGCAGTTTTAGAATAATAGACAATTCTCACCCCCAGCCCTAAGCAAGCTCACCACTAATGTCTAAAGGGATTTATATTTTCAACAACATCCGTTGAAATAGTATTCACGTAATTCTCCTCCAAGAACGCGCAAGAACTGACTATTTATCTTCCCTTCCAACCCCCACACTTTCGGGTTAAATGGGCAATTAAAAATATTTATCCGAAGTAAACTCACTGACATCCATAACCTTCGATTTGACTCCAAACTCGGTTGTATTCGCGTTATTTTTCTGTAAAGCAACTCCACCCCAAACCCTAAGGGTGCCCTTTTCCCAGGGCGTAGGAGATGAATATTATATTCAGATAACATCGGTAGAAACACAATCAATATCTTTGACCCCAAAAATATTTATCCAAATCTAATACCTGCTGTTTTAGCATGTTTAAGTATTTCAATCCCCGTCCACCCCCGCTTCTGGGGTTGGTAGACGCGTCTCACCCCGACAGTGTTGTTTTCCTGGTCGCAAATAACCCGTGTACGAAATTTGGTGAAATTTGCTCCAGCGGTGTAGATTTGTACTCTCCACCCCAAACGCTAGGGGTGCTCTTTCCCCAGGGTGTAGAGGTTGAAAATTATATTCAGATATCATCAGTGGAAAGACTATAAATATCTTTGACCCCTAAAAATATTTATCCGACTGAAATATCGACTGTTTTAGCATGTTCAAATATTTCCACCCCCGTCCACCCCGCTTCAGGGGGTGGTAGGCGCGTCTCACCCCGACAGTGTTGTTTTCCTGGTCGCAAAGAACACGTGTACGAAGTTTGGTGAAATTTGATCCACCGGTATAGATTTGTATTCTCCACCCCAAACCCTAAGGGTGCCCTTTTTCCAGGGTGTAGGGGATGAAAATTATATTCAGAAAACATCGGTAGAAACACCATAAATATCTTGGACCCCTAAAAATTATTATCCGACTAAAATATCGGCTGTTTTAGCATGTTCAAATATTTCAACCCCCGTGCACCCCCGCTTCTGGGGGTGGTAGACATGTCACACTCCGACAGTGTTTGTTTCCTTGTCGTAAAGAACACGTGTACGAAATTTGGTGAAATTTGCTCTACCGGTGTAGATTTGTATAACGAACATACAAATATACAAACATACAAACAAACATACAAACAAACATACAAACAAACATACAAACAAACATACAAACATACATACACTCTTTTTTATTTATAAGATTATAATTAATATATATAAGTCAGTATAATTTAAGTTAAAATAATTGTTTCTTTAAATTTCGAGTCCCTATTCCCCGCGAAACTATGCTGAGCAGTAGTAAGTATGATATTACTTTGTAATTAAATTTTGGAGAAATATTAAATAAAATATAATAACACGGCATTTTTGCAGAGTTTTTGTTGGAATATAATCGAAAAATCCTACATCAAATTAAAAATTCAACAGATTATAATATAAAAATATCGTTATATAAAATATTGATGTTATGTGCTAAATGTCAGACTTTGATTCTAAAAAACGAGGTGCAAGATATATTTTGAGAATTTTGAGTTGCAAAGTTAATATAGGGACTAAATAATGTTCCCACGAAAATGGATTTAAATACAGTGTTTTTATAACATACTTTAAACGGATCGTGCGATTTAAATATCATTATTTATTAAATAGTATATTGACACATTTTTACAGCTTACATAATGTCCGTAATGTGACTAAGAATAATCCAGAAATAAATAATAATAAATTTATAGATAACGATTTATGACCATGTAAAACAGTTAACACTTTTAATATCAGAAGTTAAGAAAATGAAGAACTTGTGTTCCAAACTGAATTTTGTTTTTAATAAACAGAGCGGAAGATATCGAGAAAAAAATAATTACAAAATTAGCCATTGACAGAATTTAAACGTTCAGTCATATGAGATTCCAGTGAAATATTAAAAAGTTGAATATTTTAGTTCAATTACGTTCACAAACGATATTAATTCAATGCATGGTTTGTTGATATCCTTCGCATGTGAGCGAGGATCGTCCGCATGAAGAACTATAACGCGCCTGTGAGTTATTTGGTCGTTTCTTTCCAATAAAGATAAAAGGAAAAGGTGGGAGAAGACAGTGAGGATAGAAGAGAGGGGAAATGAAGGTGGAAGGAGGAAGGGAAGGAGAGTCAACGTCATCAGTGCGATATTATTATGGGTTATTTCTGGCCAAAGCTTCGCAGCTATCAGTTTTCTTTGAAATCTCTGGTAACTCGCTCCGCTTCTCCTTGTTTTCAAAACTGTCAAACCAGTTTTGGCTTCATCGGTTGCCTTTTTAAGTGAAAGGACTTGGGCATTTATTGTCAACGAATCAAACGTCTATCGCACGGGTCGGCTTCGGTGAATCAGTATTTTTTTACTTACATCTTACAGGAAAAATTATTACGCTATTTTAAAACCCAGATTTTTCCATTTTTTCTGGTGGTTTTCCGCAGATTTGATGAGGAAAACGTTCGTTGAAACGGTTCTTGATCAGTTTACATGTCATCGTCTCGTGGCTGGACTATGTGATATTATAATATGAATATATAAATATAACTATTGCTGTGTGTACGCTGTGGCCATTGGCGGGTCCCAGCAGGGCTACCAACCACCAACCTGTGTTTCCACGGAGTTCATATCTCCTAAATCCAAGTCAGAGTCCATCCTCAAAGTAAATAAAAACCGCGTCTTTGTCACAACAAGCGGAGGAAGTTCTGATTAAACAAATGCACGCAGGATTGCCAACCGTGACAAGCTAACTAACTGGCGGCGCTGTTCCAGTATGAGGTCAACAATCCAGTTTTGATAATCCGTAATCGGGCGACAAGCAGCAACATTTTTACGATAGGTGTTTCTTCCCACCCAGGCCCTTATATTACCTGCCTCTAATACTTTAGAATATTATATAATTTTTCTCTAACAAGAAACAACTTTTCTGTATCCTCCTTATCCTTAGACCTGCATGTATACGTATGAAATAAGAATCCAGGATCCTTGGTGTTCCAGAAGACCGATCAATTATATTTGTTAACGAGACGTTATTTAAGTTTTGTCCACCAATTTAAGTTCTCCACGGTAAGGATAAATGGTTTTAATCAAACCAGATGTAGCATCACTGTGGTCCCGGGTTTGAACAGGCTATGTTGCCTGTGTTCGTCATGGTCACGAAAACTGAGGATAAGACTCAAGAAGAATCGATCCGCTGACCACGTGTCACTCAAAAAATCTAGATCATTTCATGGAAGATAAGAGTCAGGTCTTAAGTAGGGTGTAGAGCAAACGACAAAAACTCATACATAATGCGAACGGATAAATTAAAAGGTTGAAAGAATTCAATGCCGGACGTAACTCATGACATTATTCAAAATTTGGGAATTACGATGAAAGGAAAGAACAAATTTAATCCAAGTCTAAAATTTCGGATTAAAATAAATATTGGGAAGGGATAGTGAAACTTTTATTACTTACAAATACCAAAATACTGATCCCTTCTATTCAAGGACATGCTCACTGGAGAAATCATCATTGTTTGGTTGTGTTGGAAGAATTTTAATAATTCAGGAACGTTTAAAACAGCTGAAGAAAAATAACGCAGGTTAAAAGAAAAAAAACCCTGACATTAAGACAAATATTGTAGAAATAATCGGCACTGATAGAAATAGAAGCATTTGGAGAACTCTGACACGAATATGGAGAGTACCGATGAGTCTGTGTTTGGTTAAATCAGTGATGGAAGGTACAGGATCACTGTACTCTGAAGATGCGGTCATGCAGAATCAAAACACTTTTTCGGCGAGAACGTAAAAAAATTCACCAACAATATTTATAGAACTATTACGCAGAATGAAATTCTACAGTCATCTTTGGTGTTGTTGTAAAATAAATAGTGCCTCTTGTATTTCTTTGGGCTCACTTTCCACAACATTATTAAAACCATCACATTTCACTTTGATCTTCTTTCTCATTCTTGATGGTCGAATATGTTAAATGCTCGTAGCTGATAACCAAGTTCAGTTAATACTTTCTTTTCGACCAGACGCTTCAGCGTATTCCTTTCCTTGCGTCTATTTTCGAGGCCTAGTTCTGCTATTTCCATCCACGAGGTACAGGGCTACCAACCATCTTACCTGAGCCACACTGGCTGTTCTTTCCCTGCCCTTGCCCCCCTTCTCGCCCTCTGAATTCCGCGACAGACACGCAAACACATTAGCGACGCAACACAGCGCAGGGCTGCCAACAGTTGTAGCTCGCTCGTAGTGACACGAACACCCGACAATGTTGGCAACAGCGGAAGGTACGTAGTAAGTAGTAGTGGTGTGACTCAGGATCGCGGTTCATCCAGACGGCACGTCGGCGATTCACGGTGCAAGTCGAAATAATTTTTCTCTGCTTTTTCATACTTTATATATATATGATAAATGAATTCGAAGATCAAAAGGAGATTGCCTCAATCGATTGAATATTGTTTTTCTTCATTTTTAAGATTGTCAACAACTTCATTGGTAAATTTTCTTTATTCACAAATATATTAGGCACATTTTGGTAATCGGCAGGCACAACCTGATCCTTGTTGTCTTACTGTCACATATCCAGGTAGCTCACAGTCCAATAGCGAACTCTTCTCTTATGTTAAATTACCGATAACAGGTCGGCCGCCGCTTAGAGACAAATTTATATTTCAGCTTCACCCCACACCACCAGACAGAAGTTCCCAAAGGAGCAGTCGCTCAGCTGGCGGAGACAAACGCAACTGCATTGTGACCTTCACGCGCACATGAAAAGCCTGGACCTTCCTGAAAGTTACACTTGTGTCAACGAGGGTCAGCTGAGTCTCAATACAATCTTCACCTTAGATCGTCAGGCCAAACAGCTGGATCAGTCTAAACTCATATAACACGTTACAAATAATTCTTGGACAATTCTAATGCACAATGCTTAATAATACTTAAGTGTGATAAAAGTGATATCAGTGGGGTTTTCACCTCGAGAAACTTGTTCGATTCTGAAAAGTGAGATAGGATGCAAATTTTTTTATGGTATTTAAATTAGCATGAACTGGAGAGTCATCGTTACACAACTCTCACTATGAGATTATTTTTTAACGAAAGGATTTCCTTGCGTTTAAGAAGTGATAAAGAGTTTTATTCTCGCACCTGTACTTAATTAAATTTAGGAACAATGTTTATCTATTCTAGGGATCAGGAGCGAATAACAAAATAAACAAAAAAAATAGCGTTAAGAAATGTGCTTCGATCAAACCAGACGGACCGGAGGACTGCTTGTAAGGACCGTGCGATCGCCGAGGACATCAGGAATAGAGAAGGAATGTGGGAGGGGAGAACACGGTGATATGCGTGTTTCTATAAATAAGGACTCGTTCGGTGGCAAAGTCTTCAGGACAGCTGAGAAGGAGTGAACACGCTATTCAAGAGGACTACAAAGCGACGTCTAGCACAGAAACGTAATACAACGGAATTCGATCGCGAAAAAATAAATTAATAAGTCGTCGGGAATAATGACAGAAAAGGAGAGGGGAATCAACCACCCTCCGTGAGGTTAAGAAATAAGAGACGAAGCTAGGAGAAAGAAATACCTGCGATGCGTAACTCGCGACATATTTTGATTGTATGAGGAGAATATTGGTTTGTAATGTAAATGTAACACAAAAGTAGAAATATAACATAGATGTAAGTCGCTAATGACCAATAGGTTAATGCGACTATAAATCGTTAATAAAAAAATGTAGGTTGAAGAAAATGTAGAAGGCAGCCACGAAACATTTGATAAGTATGAAATAGAAACTAGAAGTGTGACACTTATCAAGAAAAATTTAAGACAAGAAATAATAAGAAAAAAAAGATTGAATGACCTTAGGGTGAACAATAAAACAGATAACCTGCTTTCAAGGAGCATTAAGATTCGTCAGAATGGGTTCAGAAAGAAATGTGTCTCTACTTTGTTAAGTCCAGTCGAGATTGTAATTTTGATAACAAATAACATATTTTAATTCGAGCGACTGGTTGTATGCGATTCTACGAAGTCAAACATATTTACTGAAGAATTTAAGTATGTTTTCAGCAACGTTGCTGAATTTATTCATTCACAGTTATAAGTCTGTACTTCTTGGCTCAGTGGTTCTTCTATATTTTGATACACCACTGGTTTATTCACGATGTTCTTTCCAGATTTGTAAATGATCTCATCACACAGACTTGTTGTATTCAACATCGTTTATTATACAATTTATGCCCTTCTCCCTTAGAAATTGTCCTTGCTGTGTTTTTTCCGTGTATGAGGAAAAATACTATTTCCCTCGCTTATGTTAATTAGAAGTTTTCCAGTCCAATGTTTTTCCTTGTTATAGTTAAAATGAAAAAGTAAAATTTTTTGAATATAAAACGAAATTTAATTGTACAATAGTTTCCTTAAAATACAATTTACACCACCATTTCCCCTAAAATGACGACTTCACTCATGCACGCACTCTTGTGTCTGCACGCAATATTTTAATTTAATCAACTGTTGAATTCCTTTAAAGAATTCTGATACTCAAACTTTGATTTATTTTCCAATGACATAATGACACGATTAGATATTACTTAAATTTATTTTCTCCCCAAATATCCTGATCTGCACGTTTAGGAATGAAACACATCTGAATAATCCTAAATTTCCTCGGTTTTTGAATTTTGTTTTATTATTCCATTAGATGGTTTTACTCCCTATATTCCTCAAATATCCATGCGGTATTGCTCTATCTTCTTCAGTTTCATTAATATTTCGTAATTTATCGAATTTTTAATCTCGCATGACACGCAAATTTGATTGTCCTTTTCTGGACTCTTTATTCTATCCGTAGTTGTATTTATTTACACCTTTGGGGGGTCCAGTACGTCGCCTGGTGAACCCTTATTTGTCCCGGTAATGAGAAGTATACCAGTTATTTGAATTTAGAACTCACATTTTTTTTAAAAAAAATTAATTGCAATGATTTTCACGCTTTTTAGGTCTTGAAACGTGTCCGCAAGATTTTAACTATAATAAAATCGCAAAAAAATTGTGTTTATCTGTCTTCAATAAAGAAATAAAAACTAGACGCGATTTTTATCAATTAATATTATTTTTAATTTTATTCCAAATATTGAATTCATCGAGATCTTGTCACTCGTTTCTTTAGCTGACTGGCGTTCGTGAAATGGATGCATAGTTCATATTGGCAAGTTTTTTTGTATGTAAATATTAAAAAAATTAGAGGTGGCGTAAATCCCGAATATAATTTTGTTTCAAGCTCGGCTGAATCGCACTCTGACGACGCGACGCTAAGTGCAAGACCGACGTGCTGCGTGACGTCAGACACCGACGTGAGCGAACAGTGCCGCCAACAGCGCCGCGATCCTGCCGACGAGCGATCTCTGTTGGCGGCCCTGAGTGGCCTTGCATCATTGCGACGGAATTTCCGGGCCCGATATGAGAAGAACGCGTGTCGTACGGGACAGACTTTGCCGTGGAATTATGAGAGAAGTAAAAACCCTAATGAGATCTGAGGTAAGTGTGTTGGTAGCTCTGCTTCGTGATCGCAAATAAGGAGACTCTAAGAATAGATGTAGATCACCTGCTCGACAGAAAGGCAGACTAACCTATTACTTACACTGATTGAGGTTAATTCCGTTTTTTTTATTTGTTTCACGCGAGGATTTAATCCGTAGAAAATTTAATGTAAATCGTAGTAGTTATATATTCTGCGTTTACTGTTAGATAAACACTAATTGGTGGATACTCGAACGAAAGATAAATTTACGTTGTGGAAGTAGTGAGCTAGAAGAATTGGGCTAGAAATAATAGACGAACAAATATAATATTTACATTAAATACATAAAGAGTTTTTTTCCACAACGTGCATGTTATATGGACCTGATTAATCTACAGTAATTCCTGATTCAAGATTAAATTTTCGCCTCGGTAGATGACAAAATATTACTAGAAGAAAATTGGTGGTTTAATTCTTATTTATCAAACAGGAAGCTAAGGGTATCATTGAAGACCTCACATTTATTTGAGATATTTTAAACAGCAAGTAACACAATTATTTATTTTCAGTGTAGGAAGAATCTAAATAAGTTAAAGAAATGGGCCTACTTTGATCAGCCAAACTTCTTATAGACTCAGACCTTTTGTACACACACACACACACACACACAAAACACACGTTTATACAGAGATGTAAATCAGAACATAACCGAATTTCTATTTTTATACAATGTTAAGCAATAATACGATAAAAAATAATGATTTAAAGATTGATGGCCAATAAACATACATAAACGAAAAAATTTAATTATTAAATCGAATTTAAAATGTCTCAATGTGTAGACTCTCAACAGTTGTAGATATTAAACAAATAATTTAAGGCATTAAATAACTAAAACTGACGACTGTACACAGAAAATTGTAAAATTTAATTTAATAAATAATTTTTTGTTACTTTTATGTCTGCTATAAACATTTTGTTTTAAAGTAGAAAAATTTATCTCTACGATGGTGATTTGAATTATGAAAGAATTTCTTCATGTGAGACTAATTTAAATTGATTTATTTCATAAGACAATTGTAAAATTACGTATATAAAATCTGAGTATTGCAATTAATTTTTATCAAATCATTAAGATTATCCCACTTAATATAAGAATAATATATAATAATAAGTAAATAAATTTAAATTTTTAATACACAAAGTTGTTAGAAAAATGTTGTTTTCTGGTTTAAAACTGGAATGTGTCTTAGATAATTAGGATGTTCGGATTGATTGAATATTTATATACTGAAAATGCATTTTATGGTTTAGTCTCTATTGAGGTACTCTAAAAGGCATCGTCTCGTTACGCGAAAAGCAGCTTCAATTTACTCTAGCACTTTTTTTTAGGACAACAGGCTACATGAGGGTGAACCACATTGGGCAACTCCCCTTTAATAGCATAGGAAGGGATTTAAAAGGGGGAATGTGGAAGGGTAGTGGAAGGTAGCCAAGGGTTAACTAGGGCCCCCGGGCTATATTTTAAGGATCCTACGCGGCATTCGCCTAAAGAAATGCAGGGAAAACACTAGAAAAACCTGCATCGGGTAGGTCGGGCATTGGGTACTTGTCCCACGCCCTTCCGATAGCGGGAGAGGAGTTTGCTGTGGGGTCGCAGCATTCCCTTCTCCGTGCCTCGACCAGTTTAGGAGGCAGCTGGCCGACTCTTCCAATGGTAATAGCGAACAACTCTTACCGTATGCCCAAGGTCTGTGACCCCGGAACGTACACCTCTCAGAACAGGCCGAAGTGCCTCGGCTTGTGGGAACCTTAGTTCAAAAACAGAGAGGAAAAGGCATACCCAAAGGTAGCCCCTTCGTATCTCTCCTAAAAGGTTCTGCCTGCGAGAGAACATCCCTCGAAGGTATTGCCTGCGAGAGAATATCCCTCGCAGACCTTTTGCTCCAACATCACTTTTCTATGTGGAATGAGTCCTTTATCTGAATGAATAGTTACAGTTAATTTCAATTTACATATGCGAGAAAGTATTAAAGAGATGTAATATTGGTGCGAAAAAATTCACAGAAATATATAGAACCTAAAGGATACAAATTAAATGTAATTTATTTCTTGCCTACAATTTAGGTTCAGTTGAAATTACAAGGTAGGGATGATGTCACTATTAGTGTTGAGCGAATAAAATCATCAATATTCTAGTTTTGATTGTCGTAAGAAGCACAAACAGTGAAAAAAATCAATTATATTCTATCTCCGTAATTGCGCCATTGTCTGTGGGAATAAATTTCTTGTTTCGGCAAAGAGCGGATGCTAATCTTCGAGGGTTCCAATGAAAACTACAAGTACCTGACGTCAGGCTTTGATTTCACTGTAAATCGTGAATATCTCTCTCCCCTACCAACGTTTCGGTCTTATCTATTTTTACGTCTCTCTCTCACACATACAGAACAATGTCACTATCTCCGTCCTTTCCGTTCGAACATGTGTTGAAATTTAAGGAGAAGTTGTTTTCGCTGGAAGAGAATCTCGCTCCAAATATTGGTGTAGTCATGATTGAAGACTAATAGAGAGCTCAGACGGACCTATTCTGCTTAAAGGGGCCTTTCCTGACAGTGTGTCATTGGCGATACGTTTACAATATCATTTTGGGAGGATAAACAGGTGAACTATACACTCTACTGAATTGTATACAGGATTTTCTGGGGTAAAAGAATTCTCCAAAATGACTTTTTTGCTACCCCCTGGTATACAAATAATCAAAATATATTTTTATTATTTCAATTCAGGAATTGTGACTACAGGTGGAGGATTATAATTGAATTTTGTTTCGTATGCTCCTGCAGGTTCCTTGATGACGTGGCTGATGAGGAATAGTGACCATCATGGTACCAGAAAGCACGCAATGGTAAGAGAAAGTTTTTTTAGGAATTATCACGTTACAATAATTTCTTTTCCAGTAAACCAAAGAAGTGATATGACTAGCCCGGGGGCCCGAGTTAACCATTGGCTACTTTCCTTTACCCTACCGCATCCCCCCTTTCAAATCCCTTCCTATGCTATTAAAGGAGAGTTGCCACCATGTGGATTACCCTCATGTAGCCTGTTACCCTATAAAAAATATTATTTTTTTAACGTAACGCTTATGACTGCAGGTACGAGAAGACTGGCGGCGCAGCGGACATGAGCGGCGAGCTTTACGAGGTGAGCGTCGCGACGTTGCTGTTCCTGCGTTGCCTGCGCCACACCGATGCCTTCCATCTGGCCTGCAACCACTCACTCGCAGGCGCCTTCGACGACTTGGTGCTGGTCTTTCGGATCGACGGACACGCTCCTCGGGCGTTCTGCGTACAGCTGAAATACAAGAAGCAGCGTCGTTTTAAGAGGTCGACGTTGCTGCAGCTCCGCAAGAAAGACGGGTTCAGTCTTCCCCTGTACTGCAAGTCCTACAGCGCCGTGATGGACGGCCTTGAGCGCCTGGGCGCCGAGACGGGTTGCCAGCTAGACGCCGACGCCGTGTCGCTGGTTATCTTTACTAACGCAGAAGTGGAAGCCAAACACAAAACGTCACCGCCCACGGAAGACTTGCTGGCCACAGGAGGCTGGGAAGCGAAGTTCAATTCCGCAGAGGACGCCGATGTCTTTGGTCTACTGGCAGATCTGGAAAGGTATCGACGATTTCTTGAGAGTTTGCTTACTTGTGGCGAAGATGAGACTCGGCGACTTTTGTTATCGTCTGACGCTGAGTTCAATGCGGAGTTGCAGAAGAGGTTGAGACGACTGTCAACGACGGACGATCTGGATGGTGAATTGCGGCGTCTTATAGAGGAGGCTCGTCAGTTGGGCGACACCTCACCATACGCCAGTTTTCTCGCTCAGATGACGTTTTTCTGTGCTCAGGCAGATATCGACGCTGTCCGCGGTAAAGCACGAGAGGAACTACGAGAGTTGCTGGGAAGCGATTCCAACTATGAGTTCCTAGAGGAGCGTGTGACGAGCTGGTGGCGTGGCGTCGAAACTTATTACTTGACGCAAGACGGTGCTCTCTTTCGAGAGTTGTGCTCTATCACGGCGCAATCACTTAATCGAACTTTACTTCAGCGTTGCGCTTCACTGGGACTTACTTTTAACGAGGAGGTGACGCGGCAGACGAATCATGCCTTGGAGGAGTTGAGTCAATGTGTCGCTTATCTAACCGGCTCGCTGGCGTCGGCTGCGGATATATCAACTCTGAGATTGATCCAAGCTCTGCCTGAAGACTCTTTCCTCATAGTAACGGCCATGGACCTCCGTAAATGTCTCGACCAGGTACTTGCTATATGGCGAACGCCATGGTATAGGGTTCTTATTGTAAGGGTTCCGGAACACCCCGACGAAGCCGCGGCGTTCAGAGACTTTGAGGAGTGTCTTCTGCGCGAAATGGTTAGCGACCGACGCAGAACG
The DNA here is from genome assembly GCA_037074705.1 of Zhengitettix transpicula. Classification (NCBI taxonomy): domain Eukaryota; kingdom Metazoa; phylum Arthropoda; class Insecta; order Orthoptera; family Tetrigidae; genus Zhengitettix; species Zhengitettix transpicula. Next base: position 80,730,983 of record CM073593.1, read on the forward strand.
CTTGTGGCGGTCATCGGCAACGAAACGGCGTCGTCTCTGATTCCAGAATGGCCAAGAGTAGAAGAACCAATTAGACTGATGGACTTAGACGCTAATTCCCGCAACAAGATTCTGAACGCAGAGCTGAACTTCCAGGGACATGCCGTGCGTTTTCGTGACGTTAGAGTAGAGACGAAAGACCTCACCGCTGCAGTAATTCAAGCATTATCTGAGGTAGATCACCTTCAAGTCGTGGGGAAGCCTTTAGTCAGCGTCGTAGATTACTACGTCCCGCGGGTTCTAACACGACGGTGCTTCGTCAAGAACGAGTTTGTGCGTTCTCCCCCGCCGGATAGTTTCGTAGCTGTGACGGGGCCGAAAGCAAAAGAGGCAGTAAGAAGAGTTCCAGTTGGATCATCTGTCATAGATATGGACGAAGAAAATGCGGAAAAAGAATTCCGAGAGATCTGTGATAGAAACCCTCCGTCACACGTTCATTGGCTACACAGCGACGAATCCGTTATCTGGAGGTGGGTACGTAGCAGTGGATCCGTGCGGGAATTGGAAAATTATCTGCTCGAGGAAACCGTTTCGGAAAAAATTTCACGTGTCACTGACGTGCCTGACCGTGTTGTGCCTATCGTTGCTGTTCCAGGGATGGGAAAGTCTACGCTACTGAACGAAGTCGCGTGGAAGACAAAGGCTGCGGATCCTGGACGATGGGTGATCAGGGTTGATCTTGGACAGCACACGGCGTGGCTCGACGCCCGCGACTGTGACAGACAGGACGACTGTGATGCTTTGTTAGAACGCGTAGTCGGTATCTCTGAAAAAGACGGTTTCGCTCGTAATTTGTTACGCAACTCTTGTGACGTGGTGGTGTTGTTGGACGCCTTCGACGAAATAAGCCCAACATATACCGAGAAAGGCGCCCAAATTGTGCGATGGATGGCGACAAATCCTCGAATCACTTCTCTATGGGTCACGTCTCGACCAGTTACATGCAACGAACTTATGGACGCTACGGACGCTTTACCGTTCCAGCTGGAACCCTTCAGGGAGGAGGATCAGAAGGACTTCCTAACTAAATACTGGAGAGGAATTTTGGGGCCGGGTTTAGACGCAGAACGACTGGACACTTGTGTAGGCCGATCACTCATGCTACTGAAGGGTTGCCTTGGAGAAGATAGTGGGGTCTTCGCCGAGGTGCCACTGCACGCATTTATGGTAGCCGAGGCCTTCAGCTGTAGCAGCGGAATTGACGTTCCCGACACCGTGGACGTCGTAGATTTGTACGCTAGGTTTGTGGACAAGAAAATGGTGGAGCGCCTCGGCGTTGACATGACAAGGCCCGAGACCCGATTCTTGGTGTCGGAAGCGCGTCGTGGCTTCGAGGAAAAACACATGCGTCTTGCGATGCGACTCTTGTTGCCTGTTGACGACCTCCCAGAGGAGTTGGCCCAAGAGGAGGCGCCGTCACTGGCAGAGCTGGATAAGTTGGGATTTGTGTTCGCTGTAATATACGGAAGGCCACAGTTCGTTCACAAGACTTTCGCTGAGTATTTCGCAGCGTTGTGGCTGTCACGTCATGATTTCCGAAAGAATCGACGTACGTTGCAGCGTGTCTACGACGACGGCTTCGAGGTGCTGCGATCTATGCTGGACCGAATTTTGGCGCATGGCAACGCGACGCACCTGGCGGCTCTTGATGTCGATATTCATAAGTTGGAAGAGGCGAAGCCCGTTCTGATACGAAGTCGTGACGCTGGCGGTAGAACGCCATTAACCCTGGCCGCCATCCTAGGTCACGGTGCCGCCGTTAGAATTATCGCGTCGAAAGGATTAATTAACGACAAGGACGACGTACTTGAGTGGACGCCTCTGCAGTACGCCGAGGCGCTTCGTTGTTGGGACGCCGTCGAGGCTCTGTTAGTTGCAGGGGCTTCTGGACGGGACCTGAAAAGAGTTATTGCGGCCGCTAAAACGGAAAAGGCTAAGGAGCTAATGAAGACGTTCGTTGAAGGTGGTCTAATGTATCTTGTGAAGGTATTGTTACATTCTGGTACACCTATCGACCTATCTCTTGATTCCGACAATAGTACAGCTCTTACCATCGCTGCTCTTAATGGACACCTTCGACTGGTGCGGTTCATCCATGGTAAAGAACGTTCCTGGTTACGAAAGTTAACGCGTACTTTACGACGTCGGCCGCAGTCTTCCGTTCCAGGAACGACTCCTCTACACAGAGCATCACAGATGGGCCATGTGGACGTGATGTGTTTCTTGTTGAAAGAGCTACCTGCTGCCGTAGACACTCCTGACGAATCCGGAAAGACGCCTCTTCACGTTGCTTGTGCAGGCGGCCATCTAGAGGCTGTGCAGTTGTTGCTAGACGCTGGAGCGAGTGTGGACCGCAAAGACAAGGCGGGACGCAGTCCACTGCAGTGGGCAACGGGCTTCGGCCATGGCTCCGTCATCCAGGAGCTGCTGAACCGAGACGCCTCCGTCCTAGTCGTTGACATAGCTGGCGAAACCCCGATGCACTGGGCAGCTGCCGACGGCGACGTCGTGTTATTGCAATGTTTTCTCCAGGAAGGTGCGTCGGTAAATGCAGCCGATCGTGAAGGACAGACTCCTCTGCACAAGGCGACGAATCAAGGCTATACGGCGGCCGTTGCAGCTCTTCTGGGCGCCGGAGCTGACATCCACGCTTGCGATGTGTATCATAGAGACGCCTTAGAAATAGCGATAAGACAACCGTATAGTTCCATCGTCAAAATATTGGTCGAGAAAGGAGTGGACGTTAATAAAATATACGACGACGGAGTGACGTTGCTGATAAGGCACGCCGCAATCGGGCGCGCAGCGTCAGTCCAGTGCCTCATAGATTTCGGCGCTGACGTTGAGCGTCGCGACGTGATGGGACGCACGGCTCTGCACTGCGCTACCGAGCAGGGACGCTCCAATACGTTACAAATCCTCTTGACCGCCGGCGCAAAAGTGAACGCCAGCGACGCTATGGGTCACACGCCCCTGCACCTTGCGGCGAAGACGTGCAATCCCGTCATCGTGGGATTACTTCTACAAGCGAAGGCGGACCCATTGAAGTTGGACCGACGCCAGAGGACGCCTCTACACCTGGCGGCGCAGGCTGGTGGTCTGGAAGCGGCGAGGATACTGGCGAGGACTCAGGAGTATATCTTCGACTTTGAGGACGACGAGGGTTATAATGCGCCCGAGTTGGCGGAGGCGTCGGGGCACGGGGACGTCGCGGCAATGCTCTGCCGTCGGGAATTCAAAGTCGCGCCCCCTCGGGACAAAGTATACGAGAAGAAGAAATATTTGCCTATGAAAAGTTTTAAATGATTTTATTGCATACAGTTCTGTACCTGGGTAAATTGACAGACACAAAAGAGGTCTCTAATTACACCAATATGAGCGTCAAGAAGAAATTCCAGATTTCAATCAGTTATTTTCTTTACAAGTTCATTTATGAAGTGTGTTCTTTTCTGAAGGTTGATTCTGTCGCGTACTGCATTCAGTTTTCACGAACAATCTGTATTTATTTGAAGCTTTTATTTATTTTTTTACTTACTTGTACTTCTCAGGAAATTACTAAGCTTTGTAGATACCAAACATTTATTTTAAGGATTTAACAAAATCATATAATTTAAAAGTAAATTATTTGGTACAATATTTTAGCAAAGAAATCCCATTTATTTCAAATACAAACAAAATATTTGTAAGAAATAACAAACTAAAAATTCTGGAATTTTTGTGGTTGCGATTTGGTATTACACAAATGGAACATCCTTATTTTCCCCTAATTATTATAAAAATCGAACAATTTCGGGTGCATCTAGAAATATCTATCTTCGTTCTCATGGCGGCCTAAAATCTTACCATTGCTCTGATACAAAACTGTCTCCCCGCCCCCTAGAATTCTTGAAACCAATCAACTACAATTTCTTGGCTTTTTGTCAGTACAACACATCGTTTTCCATCTTCACCATTATTCTTACGTAAATAAAGTCGCAAGGGGCAAGATTTGGGGTAGAGCGGTAGTTCAGGAAGTACCTTACAAGAGGAAATAATGTTCAGTCCAACTGGAATACAAATAACAAGAATTTGGGAGCTACTCATTGAATTGTACGAGATGATTATTTTTCCTTCCATGCTTTGTTCAACTGAACCACGTTTCCACAGTAGATAAAAATCAGAGCACCTTTCTTATTACAGGAAATTCCATCTCATAGCCATTATCGAAGGAATTCATTATCAAACATTTGATAAGTATTTTAGGAGACTGGAAATGTGGTTGAAAGAAAGTGTCGAATCCTAAAGAAGTGACGAGTGTAAGGCAAACAAAAAATAAGAGATAATGTAGGTCAAGTGTCGCAGTATTTAAGAAGATGCAGGTCGATGAAGACTGGTTGAAAGATATACTTCGGATCAAGGAATGTAGCCGCTGGAGGAAAGTATAATAAGCAGGAAAATATGTTTGATATGGTAACGAGAGTAAGGACCCTCAGAGTGATGATTTGAACTATACAAAACATTTTTCTGTGTTCTTACGGAGATAATGCCAGTATTAGTTCAGTACATAGCCTCAAATGTCAGCATTGTCTTTTATAAAATATCTCTTTCACTTCGTCCACGTCATGGGAACGAACGCTAGTATGCAGAGTCTTCCGTCGCCTCATGCGTTGAGGATGTTGGATGTTCTCTCCGCGTAACCAAGACGACGATTGCCTGCCGCGGACGCCGGCGCGCTGCGTAGGTGGCGCCGGAGGAGCGTCGGATTTAGAAACGACGCCTCTCGTCTTCTCGCGTTCCCCCGCGGGCCTTATAAGGGCGCCCCGACGCCGCCACCGCGCTCCCATCTGGCGGCCGAACACTATATATATTATCAGCTATTTCAAAACATTTTTCAGGATGTAGCCTCCCTTACTTATGATTTATTTATTGCCGCATTATTTTGTCTCCACTTTAATCTAGATCGTCCATTTAATCCCATAATATTTCCTGCCTGTCGCATGAATCCATTGGACACCCTTTTGCTATCGCAAAGTTAGTATGCATAAGATATACTAAGCTACTAGAAATGAAAATAAACTAAATATTAATTAGTACATATATGGAGACATAACACTGGGAAATCAACAGGTTGAACAGAGTATATAATAATATTCCCTTACAGACGCGTAATACGTAATTAAGGGAGACTATGCCATGAGAAATTATTTGAAAAAGCCGCTATATATTCCAAAAGGACGACCATTTGTTTGAAAGATGAAAGAAATCAAGAAGGCAAGGACTAATTGGAAATAAAAACAGCCAAATACAGAGCATAATGGAGAAATTTGAATTAATTGGTCAAGTGCGAATGTAAGCAAGAGAGACTAAGTAATTGAATATGGTTGAAAAAGCTGTTTATACTTATAAAGTCAGGAATTAAGTTTGCATTTGGGACAGACCGTACATATAATTTGTATGACTGAAATTATTTCCGAGAGGGTGCTAATTGAGAAAATAATTTATTTTTATCGGCAAATAATTATTTGACTGTAGTAAACTGAATAAAGGTAGTAAAATGAGTAAAGGAAAAATTGACAATGAATTTAAAGGAAAAGTAAAAAATTGCTGTTTATCATAGATCTTATCTAATCTGTATGGAGATTGAATGGTAAAATAATTTTTGTAAAAACAGTTAAGATTTTGGTGTTGGTAGAAAAGTAATAAAATATAGTGAAAATCTAGTCTTTTCCAAAGAAAGAAAATACCTTAGAAGATGTTATTGAAAGACTTGATGAATATATAGTTTTGGGAATCCCAATCAGGGAAAGAGCATCTAAAAACTTCTATTTATAACTTAGAATTAGAAACTGCCAGCCACTTTAAGTATTTAAGAAGCCAATGACGCTTGTTGCGTCAAATAAATTCGAGCAAAGATGGCAGCGAAAAGGAAAAACTATTTACGAATGGAAGGTTCTTGTTAACAAGAACTCTGATCTTGGTAAAGTAATTTTGTTTGGAGTATTGGAGACAAAGTAAAAAGGTAATAAAAATGTAGTGAAGAACGCGCAGAAAAGGTAATAAATGAGTCGGTACTGAGAAGAGAAGATGACAAGAGATCAAGATTGATAACTCTTTTTCGGAGGAATTCAGCGTCATAAGATAAACGGGACAGCTGCGATTTTTAGAGACGTGCAATAATAATAATAATAACGTTAATTATGTTTATGTAAAAAGTTGAAAAAATCATAATTGTTATATATTACGTTTTGCGTATGAGAGAATGTAATTACAAAATTACACGGTAAAAAAGGAACATGCAAATACTAGAGTTGGTGAATTGTAAGAATTTATTTCGATTCTTTTTAACTCCTCATCTAAACATTTAATTATTTAAAAAACTAGTAAATTTATCAATAAAAAGGGAAGCAAAATTAAATAAGTGTATTGGCGAATTTTGCTACCAAAATAGTACATTAAAAAACTGAGTGGGGAGAAATGAGAAGTAAAGTAGGAAAGGTTAATGCAATAACTGAGAAACGTCTTCCTGTTACATCGATGTAAATAAATTTTAAATTCAATCATCCGTTCAAGAATAATTTTTTAGTGTTGAATAGCAATAATTTGTTCAAATAAGCTACTTTTTGCGAAAATATGAACGTTTTATATGCAATAGAACATTGTGCTTCTAGAAAAGAAAGTTTAGCGATTTGGACTATCTTCTATACAACACGTATATGTATAATAATTTTTTTTAAAAAAATAGTGTACTTTTCTTCAAAGCAGTTGAGCATCAGCTGATGGTTTGAGCGAGAAAGGCGCACAATTGCAGTTCTACTATATTATCTAATAGTACAGTAGATAAGGCAGCGTGTAGCCGAGCCATCTTTTGGGTTGCGTTTGAACTGCATGGCACAAAGCAATTTTAATGTCTTCAGCTAGATGGGTCTGTAGGTGCTCCAAGACTGCAACTTGACGGCATTCTAGTTCAGGCACGTACCGATAGGTAGCTCTGAACACCAGTATCAAATCGTTGGACATTACAATCGATCAATCGCTTGACAAAAAGTATGTGGGAAAACACATGTAAATACGGAAAGAAGATTGCTTCGTGGAGAAGAATATAGCAGTAATATAAATGACAATATTTTAAAGGAAAATTTTTGTTCCCATAGGAGTATATTTGTGGGACACAAAAGAAAGGAACCACTCATTTGAGAACGTTACTGTAGAGATGGCAGTGGAATAACACACGTAAGTGACATTGAAAATAAATAATATATAATGGCTAAGAGGTCAGTTAAGAATTAATTATAGACAAAAATTACTTGCACATTATTGCGTAGAAAAACAAAATGGTCATTAAAATTCGTCTGAAAGAATATATTTTTAATTTAAACAAAACCTTGTGACTGACGTTGTCTTCTTCACAACATGGCAACTCAAATAACCACAGTATTATTAATGTCTGAAATGTAACAAATTAAATCCAATTATTCATTCATTAATGTTTAAACCGATACAAATATTCTCAGAAACATTTATAACTGTATTGGCATATAATCTCTTTGGTCTATTCCTGTGTCAGCCTATATCTTTGTTTCAATTTATTTGTAGTGGACACCTGATGAAGTTCTCGGATTGCAGAGGAAGCGTTGTGTTATAGAATGTATTTGTTTATATAATATTATGGAAGTAATGTTTGTTAATAATTTATCCTTAACTGACTTCTTCCCCAATATATATTATTTAATGAGATTATTGAAGAAGTGTGGTATATAATAATTTGTAATATTATAGGGATGACCGAACACAACACAACACAAATTTACTTCCTCCCAACCCAAAATCACAACGGAACGAGGATAATTTTTATTATCGTTAATAAATCAAAATAATTTTCGTAAAGTTGGAAACGTTCCCCTGTCTTGGAGAGTGTTACGGCAAGATAACGAATACGTAAATTATTTTAAAATCATTACGAAAACATTTGGCGATTCTTACTTAAAAGAATTTTACAGGATCAAGTATTTCTTAGTTGTACAACTTACGGAAGAAACCTGTTGCGTAAAAAAAATGGACGTTGACCTTGCAAATTACTAAGAAAACGCCAAAACACTCTGCGTGTCTGTCAGGGTAATTTGCCAGAAAAAGCCTAATTATTCTTCTTAGGTAACCTCACGTAACGTTGCTCTCTTTATTCCCTTAAGATTTTAATACCGCAAATTCTACTGTGAAGCCCCTCTTCAATTTTATAAAAGATGTCAAGGTTTAAGAGTTTTCGCCATTATAATTATAATGTTTCTTATTTTTATCCTGTTTTAGGTTTTGTGATTTGCTTCATAAAGAAGCCTTTTATCATTTTCTCCGTGAATGACTTCTTGAACTAATTTTTGTTACTTTACGCTACTATATTGAATATTTTTTTATATATATTATACCGGACTATTTTGTCTTTGACCCAGGAAAATTGCTAACTTGTCGTTTACCGTTTATTCAAAAATGAATTCTTTAAAAGGCACTTACTGATACGTTTTGTTCGAATAATCTCAAATTACATGGCTATATGTTTTACTCGACAATTTTCTCTTTATGAGCAGTTCCGGGTAAGAATTATCTTTCTAGGAAAAGTTGTACGGTTGCCCCTCAGGACAACTGTTGTAGCAGAGTGGAGACCCGAGAACGTACAACCTTTTCGATCTTTGAAGAATTATTTCTGTTACAAGTAGAATTTGAAGAATCCGACAGATACTTTTCCTGATACGGGAAAAGCGATAGATTCGACTCTTGAGAATAAATTGAATCGCTACCTGAAAAATAAACCATTTCATGAATGTATCTGCATTTGATTGAATGAAACAGACCATATTTTGATTAAATTATTATAAATAATTGCTTATAATGTATCAGGAATTTATATCATAATTAATTTGTCATGGTTAATAATTATAATACTCTTTAGAAAACATAGCAATAAATGATTTAAACAACGTTTGAGGAATAACTTCTTCCATCATCAGGAAAATGTAGTCTGAATTAGAGACATTTTTCGTAAGTGAGGTTTAGTGAGATGCTTAAAAAAATATTTTCGTCGGTACCAAATAATAAACTTAATTGTAGTGTTAGTATATACTGCACCAAAACACTGATTTATCTTAATGATAATTTCACACTACTTTCGCATTGATTGTTTCGACACGTGTACTTTAATATCGTAAATTAGGTTCATTAGAATAACATGTATATCGTGTTAATTTCTTTGTTTGTATTAAAATATTATGTCTGCAGTTAAGTTCGAGTTACTGGCTCCATTATTATTATTAAGTAAACTGTCTTACGATAGGTTAAAAAAGGTATTCTGAATTTTTTTTTCTTCATATTATCCTTCCATAAATTTACAGTTTTAAAAATCCAATATATTTTCCTCTTCATTGATATCGTCGATATGTAAACTGCTCCTTCTTCTAAATCGTATACGATTCCTTCGATGACGTCATGAAGCAAGCTGCTCTTCCACACTCATGTATTCGATCCAGATTGATGCTTCTCAATATGCATATTTTTTCACCAAATTCTCATTATTTTTATTAATCATGAACAGATTATAGGGTGTTTTCATTTTTATCCTTTGACTGTCAGTGTTTCCAATACTCCAAACAAGGCCTTGCTATAAATGCAGTTTGTATTTATAGAGAATTCGCAACCCAGACATGTTTTCCTCAAGATTGTCTTCAGAACTGTTAAATAAAATACCATAATTTGGGCTTCTTCATTTATCATACCACAGAAATAAACGTCACCACCAAATAATTCTATTAGACTCCCGTAACCTGGCTTCACTACCATCATTGTACCTCATAACTATATCTGGAGTATGGCTCTCCATATCACCCTATTAAAGACCACAAATTTCACCTCTTTCCAATTTTCTTCATTTCACCACTAATAGTCCTTCGTATTATTGTTTTTCGTTAATTTTTCCTGGGTTTTTCACTCCAAGACATGTTTTATTTTTAAATTTTCCGACCCGTGGGCTGTTTCCCCATCACTCTAGATTAAGTGGTCCTACCAGGCCTCTAGCCAGTATAGCTCTCAGGATCGTCATGGTAACCTCACTACCAGCCCTCTGAGAGGGGATGGTTGACTGCGTTATTTTACCTCCAATTTTTTCGAGCATAAATCTATTTGCCTTTTTATCAATTTTCCACTCTCGTCTAACCTTTGGGCAGCTATAAAAATGTTTAAGCGGTTTTCTCACATATTTTTTTTTTGCTACCGTGTACTTTTGACTTTGATCCCTTCATGGAAGAGTAAAAAGTAAATAAGAAGGCATGCAGCTTTATACATGAAAATAAATTATTATGAGGGCGAATGTCTCCATTCCAGTCAACATGAATGTTCTATCTTCGGTCTTGACACACTTCAGCGTTGTTTCCTGAGTTGTTTTGAACGTGATCTTTGACTCGAATTATTCCTTAGATTGCCGGAGGCCATTTCTAAATAGTTTAAACTACTTTCTTGTCCTTTCTCAGCTTAATGCTTGTTCATCGAGCTTCAGCCGCAATATTCAAACAGAATCCGAGGTAATTTTTTTTTAACGTTAACAATTTTGAAACATCCATCGTAGCGTCCAGAAAACTAGAAAAACTCGCAATAAATACGTAGTCATTTGTCATACGGAATGAGAAAATCATCTCGATTGTACGCGTGGAAAATTCAAATTATCATTGAAAATTTTTTTGACTCGTTTTCTTACGCTCTTCGGACGAATCAGCAGTTTTTCTCTATTTTTTTATTTCCGTAATTTGTATGCATTAATTGAAAAATCTTGTTAGTACTGCAGTTCTGCTCGCATCCATTCATTCATTGTTGCAAGGTGTTCACGTTGAGCCCGCCAGAGGTCAGTGCGGTCGCGTTGCTTTGCTCGGCTTGGCTTGGCTCGGTCTTAGTTTTGTGTGTGCAAGTGCGGACTTCGCGTCGTGCAATCGGCGCTCGGCTGCATGCAAGGTAAATAACCTACGCAATAAAAATAATAATACCCTTGGCACCCGCAACAGGTGACAAAGACTGCCTATCTCCTCACCTCTCGGCGAGGCCTCTATCGAAATATGGACTCTTGACTCATCACTCGTAATTTGAAGAAATAAATGAATGACCCTGTTTATGTTTCCCGAAAAAGGTAAAAAAAAATCAACCTAACAATTTCTCTGTGGCTTAAATAGGATTACCAGGAACCTGTCAAATTTTGTATTTAACAGCACGTGAGAGGCAAGGCTGATGGAAAAAATAAACTGCATCGTGTAGGCATGACTGGATATCATCATCTGTTCTCCTAAGCTGACAAAAATGTCCTAGTGTCCCATTCAGACAGCCATTGTTGAAGATTTTTTTTTTTGCGTGAAATATATGACTTAATAAATAACCCCGCCATATATTTATTTTGGGTTATCAGTATAATAATGAAATTAAGTACATGTTCTGATATCTTGTTTAACAGGTCGTATACCTGTGTCATACGATTCTATATTTTTTTTATAATTCACGAATATTGCATTCAAGCTAAGATGGCTTCGAGGGATACAGCGATGAATTATATAAGTCATATGAGGGATGTTCTCACTCCAACCCCCGACCCCTTCACTATCGACAAACTCTCGATCAACCTTACAAACCTGACGTGACATATACGAAAACAAATGCTTTTTTGATCTAATACTATGTAGCGTGGCTTTACGGTATTCTGCGATGGTTAGCCGATAGATCGCACCATTGTCATAATTTGCGACAGGTTATCACTTCAGTTCACTCTGCACTGTTGGCCCAGCCACAGTACGGCTGCACCAGAGAAAAACAGCACACCGTAGCCAACTTTTTTTTTTGTGGTCTGAAACGGACCATCACTCGAGGTGTTACATGGATTCACCAGAGCGTGGAATCGAAACACCCCGATGAAACAGTGGAAAATAAATTGAAGCGTCATCCCTCTACTGAAAAAGTGATACACTTTTGTGGGCTTTTAAGCGACTGTCGACTCTGATGCACTGATCGGAAAGCTTGTGGATGAATGGAACAACGGTGGCTTTTTTTTGTGATGAGTGGTGACATTTTTAAAGCCCCTACTTTTACGATTTCAATTTTGTGCCCCTGGTCGCTTGTTATAACCCGACGAATTTTCCTAAAGATTGAATGGAAGTTAAAGCCTATCAAGAGTTATTTTTATTTTCCTCAGAAGTGATAAAAAAAGTTTCCTACGTGTATGAGGATAAACAGGAAGAAGCAAAGGAAGCAACTAATTGGCTCGTTCTGATGTGCTACAGTGACCAATCACAGATAAATCGCTCCGTTCCAACATTTCAATCCAAACAGGCTTGTTACATTCCGTTGATTGGATTCGACGTGGATTCAGATTCCATAGAAATCTAAACAACGAATAACTTATCAGTAATTCTTCTCAATCCATTAAATTAATCGCGAATGTCACTGATGTATCCTCTTCACTACGGCTGATGATGAATCGGATTACTTTTGCAGTTCTCTCTAGCGACGGGTCAACGAAACCGATTTATTTAGGTTAACTAACTTGCTCTCCTGACTACATCAAGGTCCTTCTCCTTGTGGTTATAATTTCTTTGGCAGGCAGACGACAAAATCCAGTGCGGCCTCTGGGATTTATAAGACACACAATTTATAGTCCAGGCTTCAAGTTGATGAATCGTTGAAAGACGAGGAATATTGTGATGTAAGAACTTGTAAATTGCTCTGTAACTACTGATCAGGAAACCTACATTGGAAAACACTACAACTATATATTTTTGGTGCATCGTCCTTGAAATCAAAACTACTTTTTTTTTGTAATGATTTGTTTTTACAAGAACCAATTATCGTGCTATTGTGTTTCAACCTGATAACGGATTTATTTTCATTCACCATTTCTTCCTAGCGACTACTTTGTAATATCAAAATCCTTTTACTAAAATATCTCCAAGTCTTCCTTCCTCCACGTGATAAGATGGCGATGTTATCATGCGGCACTTCCTTGATGTTTGACATTCACTCCGTACTTAAAAGGTCATGTTTCTCCAGATTCATGATTAAATGGAACTCAACGAACCAAAATAATTAACGATGTAGAAAAACAAAGTACATTGAAAAGAAGTGAAATGAGTAATAAAGTATGTAGAAGCTGGTGATAGGAATCATCCTCAGAGGAAAGTGAAAATTACTTGATAAAGTTTCTAAGAAACTTGGGAACTCCTCTCCACTTTTTAGAATCGCGAATCTGATTTTTTTTGCGTTTCCCTCGAATACATTATTAAGGCATACTTAATATTGGCGCTTGAGAAATATTCCATTTTGGTTTTAAGATCTCTATTCTGATTTCCATCTGCGATCCCAAATCTCAACTTTCCTCTGTAACACAGGCAATCTATTAACCTTCAAAATTTATAAAATTTTATTTTTGTGTACTTTACCCTTGAGGAATTCTCCGACCTTGGAAGTTGACAACTTTGCTCGCACGCCACATGGCAGAAAATAGAGACTTTCCCAATTTTCCGATTAACCGTGAATAATTCATGACGACTATTCTCACGGATCAATCGCACATACTTAAAGGAGGCCTCCAAAATCGTTGTAACGATCCGATGTCAATTCAGCATTTGATCTTTAATTATGTAATCACGATCCAATACGATTCAGATTTGGTTCAAGAATCTGCCTCCACGTCTCTGAAGCTCACGGGAAGTTTGAAAATTTCCGACAACTCATTCATGACACCCTTTCAACGTCGTTCGATTATTTGTTTTGTCGTTTCCAGTTTTTCTATTCAAGTCTTACTTTCTTTACTTGGTTGATGTCGGTACAGTAAACTGGATCGTATTTCATGTCAATACAAATCAAACGGTTGCACAGGTTGAATGTTATTCCTTAAATATTTCTTTTCTACGCATTTCGGTCTCTTTGCTCTCCTGTTTCGACTTCGCTGTTGACAGGTTGAGTTGAGAGCAGCTTAATGTTGTATGCTGTCATAATACGCACATTTGGAGTTGAAAAAAAAAGGTGCCGCTTTGTGACGACGCCATATTGCTATAAATACGATACCTGGCCTCCAACTGTTACCCACAACAAATTGTGCGATTTTGTCCCTATGAAAGGCGACCGGAATTTATTTGTAACTGTTCAAATGACTAAATTTTACTCCTTTTTCTTCCTCCTCAGCTATTTTATTATGTTATAGACCTTGGTATACCTGATAATATCTTTACGAAATGCCAAGAGACGAAAATCTGTCAGGAATGGAGGAGTGGAATTTTCCGAGAAGTTTCTGGAGTTGTGAAACGTCTCCAGGTTTGCAACGGGTCCATGAACTGTATTGACGGTATGAAAACAACCTGGTTCCGACTGTCTCCATTTTTAAAACCCCTGTTTCACAGACTGACAGCATTTCCAATATTTTTCAAATGTGACCTTTAATATGTATTTAATATACCGTTGGAGTTGGCCTATAAATATTGCCTGCGACGCCTGTGCGAACTTCTATTTTATTTTGCTCACTTTATTTTTTTCCCCCCAGTATATAAATAAATATGAGTTGTGGCACATTTATTTCCGTTGCCTCGCTCCGTCTGCAAACACGTCCGCCTTTGTGAAGTGTCTCCAATCTTATCGAAGTCATCTACTCTAAATTTAGCGCCAGACGGAACGAGCTAGAGGATCTGAATGTCAAATTCCAGAAAAGGAAACAAAGAAAAGGATGTAAAGCAAACATTGGGATCGTCCAGACTCGTCAGTCAACATTGACGATGGAAGAGGAATCGTGGAGTATTCGAGTAACCTCGGACAACGTCGTCTCCATTATATTTTCCCAAAATGAAGGTGGAAGAATAAACTTTTTGTAACCGAACCAAAATGACGCAAATGATTAACGCTATTTTGTTAATAAAATACATACTTTTCGAGTAATACTCCATGCGGCTCAGTGGTCTAGGGGTATGATTCCTGCTTTGGGTGCAGGAGGTCCCGGGTTCAAATCCCGGCTGAGCCCGCAATTTTTTTACAGTAATTTCCGTTTATACTTCCTAGTCTCAGTATAGTTTGAATAACTGAGTTAGAATAAGAAGGTTCAGGACAATACGTCAGTATTCCTGGTTCTTCAGTCAACCTTTTCGCGTACACTACAAATTTCTAAGTACGACTTTTTTTTCTTTTTGAGAATTGTGATGCATTTCAATAAAAATTCGCTTATTGGCTTTGCAACCCTAGTCGGTATATTAATAACTTTAACAATATAGCAGTTGCAGTTTACGCAAAAAAAGTACCCGATCTTTTTTTTCTTCAGAGAATGAATTAATGGATTCGTATGAATATTATTAAATGTTTCGTACCAATGTTCACTTTCTGTCACTATTATATTGGAATCAATAAAGTAGTAGTATATAAAATATTCTCATTTAGCGCTGTTTTTTGAAACCTAATTTGTTTGGTATATTCATTCTGAGAATACACTTTACGATTTCCTAGCGAAATTAATAATGTAAAATTCGTTTCAGCATGGTGCTACGTCTTATTTCACGTAATTCTGATAAATAATGAGGGGTAGATTACAGAGGATGCTCGCCTTCGGGTTCGAGAGTCCAGGAGAAGAGTTTAGGTCCCATATTATGTGTAAATTAAAACTCCTCCTTCTAATACATTATATTATTGTTATTACCGTACAATCTCTGACAGACTTTTTCCATCCCTGCTAATATTTTCCGACGTATTTACAAGGCTGAAACGTATGCGGTCCAATAATTGACCCTTGAGGTACGCCACTTTTTTAACTCAGTGGGAAAGCAGCGCGTACCGTGATCACTCGCAGAAATGATTATTGCGGGAAGAACAACACAATGCCCTCTTAATTTTTCTTTTCGCTCTGTTTTTATGTGTGTGTGTGTGTGTCTTTGGACTCGCTGTGGCTTCTGCTGCTACTCCGAAAATAAACTTTTTGGCGACAAATTCCGATACCTTGACCCCGGGACACGACACTTGGCAAGAGTCTGTCTCTCTCACTGCGTTTGTGTATATATGTGTGTGTGACGTCCACGCATTCCGACCACAAGATGGAGGAACTATCACACCACGCATTCTCAAAGAATGCGTCCATGGAGTATCAGTTGTTTGATACCACAAAATAATTTTTTTTGGACATCGATTTTTTTTCACGGGTATTTTACGCAAAAAAACTTACTGTATTGTTACAGCATATGTGGAACATATTGCGTTAGTAGCAGCCATTTTTATTTTCGCTTGCCGCAAGTTGACTTTGCAGTCATGTCAATAACACCTTTCACTGCAGAAGAAATATGACTACATCATTTTTTTAGGGCAACAGGTTACATGAGGGTGATCCACTTTGGGCAACTCCCCTTTAATAGCATAGAATGGGATTTGAAAGGGGGAATGCGAAAGGGTAGAGGAAGGTAGCCAAGGGTTAACTAGGGCCCCCGGCTATATTTTAAGGATCCTTCCTGGAATTCGCCTAAAGAAATGCAGGGAAAACCCTAGAAAAACCTGTATCAGGTAGGTCGGGCATTGGGTACTTGTCCCACGCCCTTCCGATAGCGGGAGAGGAGTTTGCTGTGGGGACGCAGCATTCCCTTCTCCGTGTCTCAACCAGTTTAGGAGGCAGCTGGACGACTATTCCAATGGGAATAGCGAACAACTCTTACCGTATGCCCAAAGTCTGAGACCCCGAACATACACCTCTCAAAACAGGCCGAGGTGTCTCGGCTTGTGGGAACCTTAGTTCAAAAACGGAGAGGAAAAGGCATACGAGAGAACATCCCTCGCAAGCTCTAGTTTCAGGATTAATTTTTTTTTTTTTTTTAGGGCAACAGGCTACATGAGGGTAATCCACGTTGGGCAACTCCCCTTTAATAGCATAGGAAGGGATTTGAAAGGGGGGATTTCTATACAGAGTATGTGTACGTTTCAACTATTAGTAGCAAAGCAAATAATCGTACACGTGCACGTACATTCAACCTATAGTGAAGTTAAAAGGAATTGTGTGACCTTGCTGAGGGGAAACGGTAACGACAGCTGATAAGAAGTGTGTAGACCCCGTGCTATCTGGAAATGGAGAAGGTGCGCCAGTAAAGGTTGAAACCTCTGTTTTGTAATTGTGCGACAATAAGGAGACATTCTCTTTGCAGAAGAAAACATCGGCCACGAATTCAAAGCAAAATGGAACGGGAATTCTTGAAGATCTTATGGTTCAGAAGGGTCCATTTTAATCTATGTCAGGTTAGGAAGACAGCAGACTTTGTGTCAGTAAAAGGAGAACAATGTGAAGGGAATCCCTGGAATTTGTTTTTAATTCCACTGAATATACCGTTCCTTCAAATATATGGCGAATGGTGCAGTTCACGGATAATATTTTACTGGATATTACATAAAATTGATTTTGAAAAGAAATAGCTTGGTGAATTAAGTGTTGCACTTGTTACCGTTGCCCGGAGTTGTCTCCAATAGTTCGATATACCACCAAACGTTATAGAGGAGATGACAGTGTTCATACTTTGGGAAGACTTGGAACATTTAATGAATAAATAACAGAAGTAATTTAAGTGAAATTATAAATAATTTCAATTTGTCATTGATGAAAGTGAATTATACATGAATACAATTTGTTTACTAACTAAGCTAAACCAAAGTAAAAACTGCTTCAATTATGAAATTGAAAATAAAATGGGTCTTCCAATACGACAGATGTGAGTTTATAACGAAGTCACTTGAATTTGGCAGCAGCAAGACAATGCGACAGTTTACAAATTAGAGCGTAAATTAACAGGTAATATTCCTTTCTTCTGTCCCATCTTCCGTTTAGCTGGTCCTTCATTAATTGCTTCACAGATCCTGAGTGACCGCAGGCAGGTGTGAGATATGTATTTTGGCATCTCTTGTCCATTACGCTTTTCACATATCAGTTGGCGTTCGTGAAGTTAATTGTCAACCGTTCGATCGAGAGTCTTGACATGATCTGAAATAAGGATCTTTGAGCTTTAGTGATGTCTGGACTCATTTGTTTCTGATGCTGACCCTGTCCTCAGTTCTCTGACGTTACGAATCGATGTCGTGTTGTATAATCTCAGCTTGACCACTATCAGCAGCTTCCCTTTTTTCCTTTTGAGTGTGAATTTTGACTTGAAGAAATTTGAGCAGTCCAGTCTCACTGGATTCCTCCTCCAATGTCCATTTCGATACGGTGATGTAAAATTGGCTGTTCTTTCTGTTTCAGACGCTGAAAGCTAGTAGGTTTTCTCTGCGCAGAGCTGGGAGACTCGTGCGAAGCATGCGGTAAGTCATCTTGATAAAACTTACACATAAATTTACACAGGCACAAGTAAAATAGAAAATGGCACACTCGATGAGGGCCAAGTTTTCCAGGGAGAAAGAATCCAAACGTCTGTTTACAGTGAAAATCTCGTTAATAGGTGTCGTACGTCTGTTTGGAGCTGCGAAAAATATTAAGTAATTTTTTTACGACAACGCTGTGTAACATCCCAAACTGCCATCATGTAACACTCCACCACTGTGACCATGTAACATTCCAGCAGTTTGAAATGGGAAGTCCAGATAGATCGTTCACCAACCGAGCTATACCTCCGTTAGCTCACCTGGCTACCGATCTAGAGGATAAAGGAAGAATTAAGAACAGGAAATAGGAAAGTCGGTAACGTGAGGATTCGGGTTCAACTAATTGAACCTAGGCGTAGTGGTTGGTGTTTCGCTGCACTTCAGTCAAATAAGAGTTGATGAAGAATAAAGAGATTTAATTGTTAGAAATAAAATAAAGGAAGACAAACTGGCGGATAGCACCAGGAGCCACCGACCCGTCTGGAGGTTGGATCACGACTGTCGTTCCCAAGAAGCTCTGAACAATTCGAAGACTCCTTTCCCCCTCGCTGATGATTTTAAGTCTCCAATGAGAACTCTTACAGGGTGGAATGATTTCTGCTGCCGTGTGCATGTCTGCATAAGGCACTTAAAATGCTGACTTCATTTGAGGCAGCGTTTTCACAGCTGCCTAGGCGGAAGGGGTGAAGATTTATGTTGTTGTGGTGCGTTAATCACTGTATCTAAAGTGATGTCTTTAACTGCATCAGCGTTCTTGCGCCCTCTTAGGTCCGCTATGCTGATATTATAAGAGGGCACGTGTAGACTATTATATTACAGCTGATTCTTGTACAAGATTTAGATCTCGTAAGGGTTGTGATGCTACCTTTGGCTATCAAGTTAGAATAATCACGTTAGAATAAAAAATAAGAACGACCATGTTTGAATGTTCCTCTTGAAGATTTATTGTGATTTCTCTTGCTGTTTATACATCATTCCCCCACCTAGGAAAACGCTATCCCTTTTACCCACGTAAGTTTTTTTTTATCCTATTGCCAAGAAATCCCAACTCTTGGTTTCCACCGGTCGGCACAGACTTTGATTGTGTAAGACTGATATGATATATTTTCCATGTATAAGAAAACCATAATTCAATTTAAATACACATTTTAGCGTTAAGTTTGCATGCCGCGCTTTACAGAGGCTTGATTTTTTTAAAAAAGTCCTACATATATGGGTTAAGGCCGAAACAGTCAATATAAAAATTTAATTTACAATAATTCAATTTTTGTTTTTATTAAAATAAATATCTAACGTAGACAAGTGATGGTGATAGATCATTCACATTATTATTACCTATTCATATTAGTAATTTTAACTTATGTGTTCTTTCTCCAGTCGCCATTTTGCCGTGGCCATCATCAAGTCTATTCATTGTTCATTGTACTACTATTATTGTGTGAGCGGAGACCAACGGAGTAAGCGTAGGACAAAATGAATTTTTTTAGTAACAGTCCGTGCTAACTGATGTTAATGTAAAAGAAAATTTTACTCGTACAAAATAATGACTAATCATGGGTGCCATTTGGTCACTGGATAATTATTATAATTATTGGTCGGCGAAAACGAAGACTTTGGAAGATTTGTTGCAAAAATGACTTCAGAGACAAAATTTCTAGTTGTGTGATTGTCTAGATTTGGATATAGAACAAATATGAACCGAGTAATAAAAAATACAGGGAAAAAAAACATCGTTAGTGTTTGTGGAGAACTTAACAATAAGATTTGAAAAATGTAACCACATTATTTGAGCTCATTTCAGGAGGATCTGGACGTAATTTAGGCTTGCTAAGTGTTTGTTATAGTCTAGGTCTATCGCCGTTTACTTTCACACTCAAATCAGTTAAAATATACTGGTACCTTTCTACTTTAGAATTAATTTATTCCGCCAAAATAAAGAAATGGCAACACGAATTTTATTATTACCTCTAAATTTTTATTCAACTTCCTGAAATTTAAAATCTAGCCCTTGTCAATTTGTGAAACTCGTGTTGTGGAGGCATTTTGGTTTCCCAAAATCGTACTGATATGACGCCGTCACTTTTCCTGACGCCATTGAATTGGTCAGGAAGACCGAAGAATATGACTGATGAAGGAATCATCAGGCACACAGGTCAGGAAATCGAGAATAAGCTCTTCAAGCTCACAGTTTGATCAACGTCTGAGGCCTTCACTCGGACAACGCGAAATCTCTGAAGAAATAATTGCATGGAAAGTACGTTGGGTGCTGAATGAGAAAAAGGGGGGCCTTGGGCGAGCGAGACAGTTCTGCGTGACCGATGCTATCAGCTGAGTCACACGACGGCGAGACACACCCTGTACGCCATGTCAATACACTCTTCTCAAAACACTCGCAGAACACTCTGAAACAAAGCTCTCTTGAAATACGGAAGACCCGGCGACGCCACGCCAAAGTGTTGCTGTAAGCACGGCCAATGGTTACGAGGGATTGCTGAACTGGTTCAACAAACCACACTTCGGGAATCCTACGGAAAACTTGCACATTGGTTTATCTTATGAAAACGTGAATAATGAAGCAGCATCGTGAGGAAATTCTGGAGAATAAAATAAGGGAATCTGTCCGGGAATCAGCCGATTGCTCCTACTCTTGAAAATAAAATGATACTTCAGTTCCTCTGGAGTATTACCTGGTTACTTGTCCTTTACTGAGGTACGTAATTCTGCTGGACAATCAGCTGTTTTCTTACGGCGGCTTTCTTTTTGTAGGCCTCCTTTGCGTAGATTGAGCAGGCATTGTGCAATACTGTCTCACACATACACACGTACTTGTAAATTCACGATAGGTTTTACGTACAACGAGTGTGTTTTCCCTAAGTTCCTCAATTTGTAACATTGTCCAGTACATTTCCTGGATTTTTTCAGTTTAAATTAGTTTTGCTGTCGTTCTAGAATCTTTTAAATAAGTTTGAAAAAAGTTCCTGTTTCTCGTGGAAAATATATTCCATCGACCCCGTTCGAACAGATGAGGAAAGTATTTGAAGACAAGATTAATTTCTGTAACGCGTACGGTGTGAGCCAGCGATGTCTTTGAGTGAGATGTGAATATCTCTGGCGGAAGTCAGAGAGTTTCCGGGAGTTTTCTAATACCTCTGGAGCCAGGAGCGTGAGTGTTGACATGTTTTGACTCGTCGAACTCGTGGAAGCTTGATTCACTACGTAATTTGGTGAGATTAATCCAATATACAGTTTTTTCTAATATTTTTGCTGACTCTCTTGTGAGATCTGATTGTCGTTTTAAAGCTAAGAAAATAAGCAGTGCAACTCTAATTTTTAATAAATCAGTTTTTTAATAATCTATTGTTGTTCATACTGTTCCAATAAATCATAATCAAAAAAATTATTGTTACGCTTCACCAGTCACGCCGTCTCATTCTTATTTTATATTTGAAACTAAATAAATATTCTCGTATTTAAAGCCCTTAGAATCAGCGATTGCAACTTCCTTGTTGGACGACTGTGTAAAAAAATGGAGATATGAGGTGCTTTTAAAAATTCCACTTAAATTAAATTGCAACACGTATATGAGCTTTGTGACCTTTCTTGACTTTGTAAATAGTATTAATTAATAAGAACAATGTTTACAGTTGATGCTGATTTCTTGGCCCTAGTTTTGTTGGAGCTGCAATTTTTAGAATTTGTTGACGTTAAGGAACAAATAATTTAAATGATATTATATTACCCTAATGAATATAATAATTGGTTCAAGTATGAGGGTGAATCAAATATAAACGAGATTTTTGGACCTGCGCGCGCAATAGTGATGGAAGAACGTTCCGCTGTTATTAGCTGTTAGGTTGGTTTGTCAGGAGTGGGGGAAGCATGTGACTCATCATCATAGACTCGCTCAGTGTCCATCGTTACGATGTCCGAGCAGGAGGTACCTCCCTCTATTGCGCAACGTATTGTTATCAAGTTTTTGATTTTTTGCATGAGCGCAGAACAATTAATGCGGCATACTACTGCCAAATTTTGACTGAGGTCAGACTTGCATATCGCCAAAAAAGACGAGACCTTCCGATGAGAAAAGTGATTCTCCTCCATGACAATGCTCGCCCCCATACAGCAGCCCTGACACTGGAACACCCTCCATACAGTCCAGACCTGTCTCCCTGCGACTTCCATGTCTTTGGTCCTCTCAAGGAAGCTTTGGGAGGGCAAAAATTCCACAGCGATAATGAGGTTGAAGCATATGTGCGCAATTGGCTACAAACACGACCTGACTCTTTTTACGTGGAAGGAATTAAAAAATTACCTATACGCTGGGAAAAATGTGTTTATAAATCAGGAGATTATGTAGAAAAATAAACTATGATTGTTTGTGCGTTTAAAATCAAAATAAATATTTAAAAAAATAAGTCTTGTTTATATTTGATTCACCTCGTATATGATTAAAATATAATAAAACATGAGAAATAAATTTCTTATTTAGAAATTTGGACAGTGCACCTGAGGTAACCTAAGTGATTTTATAAAATGAGTGAGGTGGAATATACATGCATATAATTTTCGCTTTCGGGCAGAATACTTGGTGTTTTGCGAAGGAAGCACCATCGCTGTTCCAGTATTTAGATCTCATGACGCCGTGCTGATGAGGATATCATCCAGTTATCATTCTGCACTTCTTTGTAATAGTGTCGCTATTTTCACCGCTCTTCCCCAATCCTTACTTTCACTACCGCAACTCTCCTGCGTCACAGTTCCCTCATCAGTCCTTTATTTCACATTTCAATGTCCAGTCCATCACTGCTTCTGTATGACGGACTTTACTCTGCGAAATTTTATCCCGGGACCGAAAAATTTAGTACGTCACGTGTTTGTGGTCGTCAAATCTCTTCTCACATCATAATTTTCCTAGTAAAATCCCCATCCTCAGTCAGTTCAATGACCTCTTGTTTCGGTACAAGCCTCATCACGAAAAGCACCAGAAATCCCAGAGTGGTCACGATATTCTTTTATTTTTGACGTCACCTGCAGTTCGCTTAATATAATATATTGTAATATACACTTAATATGGGCTTTTAATTTGCCCCACGTTGGGCGCCATTTTGTAATATACCCTAATGATGGGTTTTTTAAATGAAAGATTAATAAACTTTACGAACAATAGATATATTGTGGCAATAACTCAAACAATTACAAATTTATAATATTGAATTTCTCAGGGTCTTCACTGGGTTTGATAATGGAAAAATCAATAATATTTATAATCTTGTCAACAACAAATCACAATTAAAAGAGAAGAAGTTTACTCGTCAATTAAACTAGAACTAAATTTAATTGTGAACGAAATTAAAAGTAGAAATTGATTGACTCTGATTAACAATTTTAATAAAAAAAAGAGAACAAAATCTGACGGCTATCTTTCAATTACATTTACATAATTAATTGTTTTGTAAATTGTTACTCACGTCTGCCCAGCATTCCAGCATGCCTTTAATTTTCGAAAACACTATTGCGGGGTTTTACACTGCTTCTAAACTCACACATTCTACACCAAATTTTTAAGCCAAAATTTTATATGTCGTCAGGAACTCGGATGATCCTCCTTTCGTCATCTATCGGTTGACCGCTCACCTTAGGTGACTTCTGCGATTTGTCGATTGGGTAGTCTTTATTATTCCGGACTTAAACCGAAACTTTTGCTATTTCTGGCCGGCTATGGACACAAAAACTACTTTTTCTTAGCAGGTTTCGACGTTATACTTTTATGAATGTTTTACTTTGTCCTGCTAATTGCCAACCCTGTTGAATTCTCCTTCCAAAAACTGTTATACCTCGACGAGGTCTTTGCGTGAACTCTCTCTCTCACCAAATCTCCATGCGAACTTTACTTCACCATATCTCTCTGCGAACTGAAACTCTCGTCCTGCAATTTGAGCACGCATACGCCATTTTGACGGACCTTCCGACAAAGGAACAAAGCCGGCTTTTCTATTGTTATTTCAAAAGCTCCTGCCGCTACAAAGAGTTTGTCAAACAATTTTACAATTTCACAGTTAATGTCTTAATTAATTGGCATTAGAATATAAACGCTGTGAAGTTAAATAAATTTGACCGTGTGCACATCAAACTTCGAAAAGCCGTAACTGTAACACACTTACTAATAAATCAGGTACTCTGAATTTTTGTTTTTAGGTTGAGGAAGAATTTTGAGTGTTTTAAGCGTTCCAATGACAAAACTGATCGGCCTAAGGCGAAAAATATTCGCGCCAGAGACGCCATTTCTACGCGACTCTGGAAACATTAAATACTGTGAGTCCAGGTCATAGACAGATCATTCTCTTAAATAAACACTAAACTCTGTATCTCGTATTGATTATGGCCATTAGTCATTGACTTCCTATATATATTTTCCATTCATCACAGGAGATTATTAGACATCAACGCCAATATATTCTGTGATGACGCTAATGAGGACAGACCTCGTTTTCTGTCGTTTGAAATTTATTTATATATATCAAGATTTATTACCTGAATTACCTCTTACAGAAACTAGAACAATTGTCACTTGGTGTTATTTTGAAACTGTCGTGTCTCTCATTTAACCTTATCGTCCCTGTAAAAGACTTGTTATGCAACTTTACTTCGAAAGCGTTCCACTTTTGAGTCTATATCTTCCCTGATGCCACCGACTACTACGTCGTAGGAATATTAAAAGAATGAAAGTAAATGTAGGGGGCAAAATGGCCAAATATAAGTCATGAAGCTCATAAACATTCCTGCACTTAAAAAACAGGAGTATATAATGTTAATGAACCCCGTGTCACAATCCCTGTTGTCCAAATTTTGAGTCATGTGTATTTTTTATTTTCCTCCAAGGCTCAGAAAAACAATAGTCATGAAACAGTCGTTTTCCGTCATCAGAAGCAGCAGTGGACGATGCTGAGGTATCTTGGAGAAGATATCAAGTACAATGGCTTCCAGAATCTCTTTAAAGACTGACAATAAAACGACTTGTCACGTATGTGGCAGGTAATGTCGATTACTTTCAAAAGGACCGTCAATATTTTGGAGGATCGACGAAGGGTACGACGTAAAAAGTTAGTGAAGTGGTTCATCTGCTCAGGCTATTTGTAACCTTTCAAATTATTTGAAGAAATGTCTGAATTCAATTCTGAAAAGTAAGCAGCTGCTGACAGTAGTAACTGATAATTCAAATTAATGGGAGGAACCGACGGTATGACTTGAGTTAAGGATAGTGAGCGGAATATTACAGGATTAGGTCCTGGAAATAAAATATAATGTGAAAATTTCAGTTTTATGCTTGAAATAAGTTATTTCATGGTAAAAATACCATGAGAGAAAAATCTGGACTTGAAAGGAACAAATAATATATTTTTTTTAATAAAAAACGTTATTAGCGGTTTTGTATAGCATTGCTTTACTGATTGGTTACGAACAAAAATCAGGAAAGATGAAACAACAAAGGAAAAAACGTGTCTATGAACTAAGCTGAATATGTACTCGGTATTTTCTGCGGATAAAGTGAAATTTTAGCAAACAGAGTAATTAGCTGAATAAGGCGTGGCCTTGATTCGTAGACTAGTGCTTCATGAAAAATTATTATAATTATTTATTGACCAGATCCTCGTATTTGTTCAATGCGTGGCATTAAAAATAATTTTATTATGAAGTAGGCTATAGTTTCTTTATTAATACTCTTTGGTTTCCAGTATCTTGCATACAACAAGTAGATATTGTGTAAGAATATTATAAAACATACGTGGGGTTTTGCGATAACAACTTTAACATAATGTGCATCCGGGAAAACCTCTTTTCAAATGTTTGAGTTTTATTGTGATTCAGGTTCACAGGTCGGAGTATCTGGAAACAAATTTTATTTCTTTTCATCTGTTAGTTATAATTGATTTTAAGTTATCAGGTAATTTTCTCCAGTAACCGTATTGGTTAATACTTAAACGTAACTGGCATTGACCTTTGAGATGTTTCCTCTCCTGTCCCACTGGGGAGAAAAAAAAATCGTTGACCCTGTTTGCCTCCGTTGGGAATTATTCTAGCTCTCGTGACTGCACGAAACCGTCTCTCTCTACCTTCGTTGTTTTATTTCTGTCCTTACGCAACGACATCCTTTCCCTCCACGCAACCGTATTAACCCTGTTGCATAAACCATCACAGGGGGAATCACGCTATAAAGGTTGTCTCCTTTACTGTCAATCTCGTTGATACCGATATTCCTCTTCTTCTGTGGGGGGAAAAAGTCTTGTACCACCATCAAACTGAGTTGCTGGAGCAGTCGATAAGCTAGCGGAAGTCTTTCGTCGCAGTGTTAAATTACCCTTGTGACAGAGGAGTGGCTCTCGAAACAGCAGTCCCCGAATCGATTCCGCGATACACCTTCTTTTACAACTGGAGGAAAATACTTCTCAAATTTTGACCTATACATCGGAGTTGGTTGTCATGTAGTAGTTATCAGTAGAAAAGATCGATAGTTTTCAACTCGTTTCAGGTTGTTGTGCGAAACTAGTATGAAACAGTTTGGAGGGGTCCAACCATGTGAGTGAATCTGAATCTCTTGATTGGTCGCCTACTACGCGAGAAGGAGGCTAGATGATAGGAAGAGAGAATTTTCTCGATCAAAAGAAAGCCCGTCTGAAAGCATACTCAGACAGCGGAATAAGATGGATGTCAATAAATTTTAGTTTGAGCTAAGGTGCGAAATTGATCATAACTGAGGAAAATTCAGCGCCGAGAGAAACACTTCTAGGATAGGAAAATAGGAAAGTCTATAACGTGGGGTTCTTTGTATCTATGTGACGTCCAGGGATATGAACAAAATCAGAGAGCACTATGAAGTTAAAGAAATGGTTTAATATAGAAAAGAAAAACTGAGCAGAAAGTGCCCCGGCGCCTTACAACTCCAAAGACGGCTGTAGCAAGACTAATTTAAAAAGTGGCTCCAGAGACTGGGGGGAACCCCCCCCCCCCCTTCACAAGTAACGAATAACTTCCTAGAAGGCGCGGAACCAATCAAAAGCCCACGTGAACTGTAGTGGGGCCCCTCAAAACCGGTTATCACACGGTTTCTTCAGTGTTTGCTTTGGAACCGACTGAAAATCTGTTAACGTAGGGCCTCCATTTGAGATGCACTCATCCTTCCGGGGCCCGACTGAAGAGAAATTTCTCACGGATGTGCGGTAAATACTGAAATAATACAGCAAATTAATAAATCTATACGACACAGTCTTGTTACAGCTTCCTGGTTGTGAAGACTCCTGGACTTCCTACAGTTCAGTCTTTCTCTGTTGAACTTTACCTTTAAACTTCCAGACCCCGGACGGTACCAAGAATCTACAACCTCAACAGCTTTCATATTTCGTATAAAATATATCTTTGTCTTGACGTTGAAGAGGAGACGGCTCTATATTTTCCTAAGATCAACTCCAACTCAGTCCGATCCCTTCCGTACCCTAGTCAATTCTGCCAAGCTACCAACATCCTTATTTTGTCGATAAGCATCAGCCGGGTACGTTGTTACGTCATGGAAGCGACTGACACTAGACCACCGTGGACGGTCAACATACATGAAAATATATCGACACGAGTCGACTCCAAAACAAAAATGAAGCTACTATCGCATTTGAACAAGATTCCTGAGCTTGAAAAAAGGTGACTTGATATATATTTTTTTAAAAATAGCCAGACAGTATTTGGCAGCGTATGAATCGTGTAAGAGAACTTAGATGCATTCTCAGAAGAACCAAAAGATAAAATCATGACTATTGTTAAATGTAGTGAGAACTGTGACAGGTAACGTAGAGGACACTGACAAACTAATTTCAGTCCTGTCGACTACAAAGTAATGGCTGGTTCGTTAAAGTGTGTCGCGGAGTTATTTATGTAATCACATTTTTGTGTAGGGAAAAAAAAACACTAAGATGGCCCTCCGTTTATCGAGCTTATCTACGTACGTAAGCAATGTGCTATTTGCACGTGGCGTTTGCGGGTTATGTTTTCCTGTCTGGACGAAATTGTTGACGGTCGCATTGAGAAAGAGACAAAAGGTGAGTCGGCAAAGCAGAGTTCTGCTGTGGCGGCATCTCTGCACGTAGTTCCGTACACTGCTAATAGATAGCGCGGAAAGTTCTCCGCAACGTAACGGTCAAAATTCAAATATTTTTTAATTTTTTTAAAAAAATCAAATATTTACTATTTGTACGACGAAGATAATTTTAGAATGATATAAAATGGAAGAATGTCGAAAGCAGTGCATCACAAATCGGTAATAAAATCAGAATAAATTTGTGAGAGTTGAACTATCAACAAATATTGTGGAAAAGATATGGAAGAATGATACAAATATATGAAAGTTTAAGCCAATGCGGTTCCGTTAAAGTATATGGCGATATCGTAAAACTTTATTCATTAAGAACTCCCTAAAGTCGTTCCATGTTTATTCAGAAAATAATGAATATTCTTATAGTATATTTTCGATACAGGAAGTAAACAAATACGCGGACTGTCATAGCGTCAAAGCTTCAAACGTAAACATAGGTAGAACAAATAGAAATGTACCATTGAGACAAGATACCACAGTTCAATAATGTTAACATGACAAGGTGATTTCAACTTGATTCGCAGTCTTAATACACGAGAGACATAGTGATAGTGAAGTAACTGACGTAATAAAAATAAAGGCGAGGAAAAAAGAGGGAAGGCCCATTTTCTTCATGAATACTCTCAGTGAATACACAATCCATGCAAAAATCGTATACTTCTATTTCCATTATTCCAACCAGTGAGTTAGTAATATATTTAAAAAATCAAATCGTGTGGATTGGAACACATTTACTCTGAATTAAAAATTTAAGAAACATCTTTAATGCTTTAAATAGAAAAACAAAGCGATACAATGATTGGAAACTAGAAGGACCGATACAGCAAGCAATAAAATAAAGTAGAAAATTTCCCAAAAGAATTTGGCGTAAAAAACGAGAACAAACAATATGGATTATTTTAAAAAAAAATTATAAAATATTAATTTTTAAAGAATAAGAAACATCTTTGACGAACATTTGGATGACATTGGTGTTAGTAGATAATAATTTAATTTATGCTTAGGTAACATTTTTATTTTTAAATCGATTTAGATTTTATTTCATTGTTGATACATTTCAATAAAATCAGAAAGAATATAAAAGGAACTGAGTGATTCGAAAAACATATAACTAATCAAATATGGAAATTCTGATTAACGTTAAAAATATTTTTTTAGGGCAACAGGCTACATGAGGGTAATCCACGTTGGGCAACTCCCCTTTAATAGCATAGGAAGGGATTTGAAAGGGAGGATGCGGAAGGGTACAGGAAGGTAGCCAAGGGTTAACTAGGGCCCCCGGGCTATATTTTAAGGATCCTACCCGGCATTCGCCTAAAGAAATGCAGGGAAAACCCTAGAAAAACCTGCATTGGGTAGGTCGGGCATTGGGTACTTGTCCCACGCCCTTCCGATAGCGGGAGAGGAGTTTGCTGTGGGGACGCAGCATTACCTTCTCCGTGCCTCGACCAGTTTAAGAGGCAGTTGGCCGACTATTCCAATGGTAATAGCGGACAACTCTTACCGTATGCCCAAGGTCTGTGACCCCCGGAACATACACCTCTCAGAACAGGCCGAGGTGCCTCGGCTTGTGGGAACTTTAGTTCAAAAAGGGAGAGGCAAAGGCAGACCCAAAGGTAGCCCCTTCGCATCTCTCCTAAAAGGTTCTGTCTGCGAGAGAACATCCCTCGCAGGTATTGCCTGCGAGAGAATAGCCCTCGCAGACCTTGTTCTAACGTTAAAAATCTTGCTGATAACATTAAAGAATTAAGAAATACTAATTCAAATGTGAGCTTCAAAAATTTCTCCTCTCCTCTTGAATCGAGTATTTGATAAATATTAGTTCTTATATAGTAAAATATGGAATATAATACTCTAGTGTAAACAGTTTGCATCAACTACTTAGTAATCTTTTATTGTTGAAATATTTTGGAGTGAAAATAACAGTAATATTGAATATATCGTATACTGACTGTAAAATATTTTAATACAGATAAAGTACTTAATAGGCGTTGTTAAATTATTTTGTGATACAGGATTCTAATGTAAATTAAGTTATTAATGACAGGTCACTGAGTATTTCCACATTCTCCAGAGGATCAGCGGAAAAAGAGATATATTCTATTCTAACGAAATAAACCCGAAAAGTAATACGAAATTAATTGAAGAAAAAAATAAATATACTAAAATATTAGTGTTTGGCAAGTATCTACCTAACAGCAGAAGGGAAAAATAATTAATGAGGAAATTTCAAGAAGGAAACGAAAAATGTAAAAAAAATTCATGATTAGAAAGTTAGTTAATTTAAGTAGTCAAAGTTAACCGTAAGTTATGAGACTTTATCGCCTAATTTAGTATACTAAATGGATGAACGGAGTAACCTGGGAAACTCAAGCTTCAAATAGGAACGAACTGTTTAAAAAATTCACGGCTGGAGGTTTATTAAATTTAAGTTGCCAAAGTTAAAGTGAATCATGTCTTTGTCAATTGAGTTCGAATCATGAATTATGCTGTCCAGGCTTTATTTCTCGTACGTTCCGTGGCGACATTTGTGGGAATCTTTCAACAGATGTCAATATTTCATGTGACCCAGGCTGACGCCAAGCCAACGACATATTCATGTAAAAATATGGGAAAAAATAAATGATTAATTTCTGGCTGTAGATATTAGCGAGTTGTTCTTCCTTCCACCTGTTGTCCGGGCGCCGCGGCGCGCCGAGTTTGACGGACGAGTCGATACTGCAGTTGTCTGCTTCACCCCCGCTGCTAATCGCCTTAATAACTCCGTCCATCCACCCAATTCTGCGTCCGGGAAACCCGCGCTTTATCGGGCGATGAAATTGCTCGGCCTGAATGCCAGCCGTTCGGCTCAGACACAGCTGCGTTAATAACTAACTGCGCTGCTAAAAAAGCGATACACTCGTAAATATGCCCCGAGGTCCCTCTTTTATTTTCCTTTCTTTCTCTCTCTCTCTCTCTCTGCCGATCCACCATACTTGCGTCTGTTTTTGACATAAGTGAGATAGAAAATTCAACTACTCGAATGATGTAACAACTTTTTTTATCTCGCCCAAATCCCTCCCTCTTTTTGCCACTCCGTTGCCAACGGCTCGGCTTACAAAATAATCCACCGAAAAACCATGGTTGGTGCTCTTTACCCCCTGTTAATCGTTCTCTTCACATTCTCTATCACGGAACAGAGTCGGTGATTGTACACTTTAATTTAACGTCCTGTTTTCTGGTTTAAAAAAACCTCTTAAAGCAGGCTTGCATTGACTGGAACTTATTTTAATAGTTATTAAATTCCATGAATTCATTAACCGAATTGTAATTGAGTTCATGTTATTTATTCTTTAAGGATTAAAAATATAACATAACAGATTTTTAATTTTATTTATGAAATATAACCCAACAGGCTTTTAATATGTCTCAATAAATAATTTAAATTTTCAATTCTAATTTTTTTTATCTATATTGTAACAAGGAGGTTTCAGCCGATAATTTAGCTATATTGATCTACAAAATAAAAATTATAATTTGGACAATGTTCTAACTTAAGATGAGGTAGAATCGATGCGTATCTGGACCATAGGAACGTAGTCAATCATTTCTACAGGGTCATACGTAGAGTAGGAATCGACGATTCTACGTTTAGAACTTTGATGACAAATGGAAGGTTATTTCCATGGAGTGGTTATTTTGATAATAATTTTTAATGTTAACAAATGGAATGAAATAATGCGTTTATTACTGCAAATATGTACACAGTTGGTGGCACTTGTATATAAAAGTATATTGTAATTAAAATGTAGGCCACTAAATAGTTATCCTCCCTGACATAGAAAAAAGAATAATTATTTTGACTTTATATTCTGTCCAGATTATTTTTTTTAAAATTTTTCAGACAAAGGGTGTGACTCAAAACCTCATGCCGGTATTAAAAACTTATATATACAGGATGTTGTAAATTTAAAAATATTTATAAAAATATAAGTTCTCTTTTTCGTAGATGAATATGGCTAAATTATCAAAAGCTTCTTGGTTCAATCTATTTTAATTTATTGGTATTCCTGATAGTAAATTGATCTCAGTCTCATTCGGAAATCAAGAATGAGTTTTTAACAACAAATCGGTCCTAGTTATTCAGTAACGATGTGCGAAAATAATTATTTAAAAAAAATTCAAACTGATACATCCACGATTATTTTTAAGTCCGAATGTAATTTTAACTAGTTGAATTATTATGAATAAAGAATTGATATCGCCATAAAAAATAACCCTACGTAACACATGCTAATAAGGACTGCAAGTATGCTCAGTAGAATAATTTAATTGACTTTCAACAGAAATATCTTTATATGTACGCACAACGTTTCTTCGTCATCAGAAATTATGATTCCCAATAAACATAAGGTTTTTTTTTTATAAATACCCTTCAGAAATATAACTTTTATCGTGCGTCTATGACGTGGTCATTTTTGATTGGTGCTCGGACAATAATGTGATAAGTAATGTTGACGGAATGGGATTTTATTGGTCATCACTAGCCCCGATTCGAGTGTTTGCTGTTCTGAACTCAGATGATTCTGGGGCCCCAAGAATTTGACAGCGTAATCAGATTTTTTTAAATTGTTTTACTCGGATAAACATTTCTTATCTGAACAGTTTAGTCTCTTGGGTATTTGATGCTTGACATACTTTAAAAACAAATTACATCCTTGGATACTAATTATGGTAAAAGGACTGTTGACGTTGATGAGCAGAAAAAAAAACAGTCTCCAAGTTTTTAATTTTATTAAATAATTAATCGGAAGCTTTCAACTCTTTTGTTATAATCATCCTGGATTAACAATAAAAAGTTACTACTTATTTAAAAAAACATCACGTTAAGCATACATTGCAAAACCTTGAGCATAACATACCTTCCTGTCCTATAATTAAAATCACAATGACTTAAATAAATATTGGTATCGATAGGTACTTAGTCACTACTATAAAACTATGTTGCTTAATCAACAAGGTCTGTTCTAAAACTGCTCCATTAGGTGGTTCAGTGAGTATACTCACAATCGAAAATCGATTCTATACTATCGATTTATCACGTTGCTAGTTATTATTTAACTATACATACATATGATTATACATGCATGTAAACATATACACCTCAACATAGATACCGAAAAAACAACTTATAATTGGTCACAATTTCTTATTATTTTTGGATTTTCTACTTATAAATATTTTAAGTATCTCTGCATATTGTTTTTCTATTTCTAAACCTACGTTTCTATTATTAACAATATTGTTTCTGTTTTAATTAATATAAATTGCTTCTGCTGTTCTAAGTTTCATTTTATGAATATTATTATGTAATAATTATGTGTGTTATACCACAACAAAATTAAAACTAGAATGTATCATCATAAACAGACATTAAAACCCACAGCCTAAAAGAACACAACGATGTCCACCCACACAAAATTGACTAACCATGAATTCGATTTTAATAATATTAAAATGTTACACAATAATATTCATAAAATAAAACTTAAAATAGCAGAAGCAATTTATATTAATCTAAACAGAAACAATATTGTTAATAATAGAAACGAAGGTTTAGAAATAGAAAAATAATATGCAGAGATACTTAAAATATTGATAAGTAGAACATACAAAATAATAAGAAATTGTAACCACTTATAAGTTTTTTTTTAGGTATCTATGTTGAGGTGTATATGTTTACATGCATGTATAATCATATATATGTATAGTTAAATAATAACTAACAATATGATAAATCAATACTGTACTATCGATTGTCGATTGTGATTATACACACTGAACCACCTAATGGTGCAGTTTAAAAACAGACCTTGTTGAATAAACAACATAGTTTTATAGTAGTGACTAAGTACCTATCGATACCAATATTTTTTAAAGTTATTGTGATTTTAATTATAGGACATGAAGGTAAGTTATGCTCAAGGTTTTGCAATGAATTCGTAACTTGATGTTTTTTTAATATAAGTAGTACCGTTTGATTGTTCATTCAGGATGATTATAACAAAAGAGATGAATGCTTCAAACTAATTATTTAATAAAATAAAAAACTTGGAGACTGTTAGTGGATACTAAATTATCTGTCAATTTGAGTTACTAATTTAACTATAATAGAAAAATTCAGAGTGAAAAATTTAATGTTTTTCATGTGAAGTAACAAGTGCATTTTTAATTCATATCATCTATGAATAAAATATAAAATGAAATTGGATTAAAAGTAGAATTATATTTATGTTTAGCAGTATTATTGTTCATGAAAGGCAAAGAAACTTACCCGAGGTCTGCCAGGGATCGATATACGTTTGCAACTGACGGCTTTATCCCATTGTGTTTCCATCTAACTCTCGAGGGTACGAAATGTCTGGTATTTGCGTGAGAGCAACTTTGGTGCCATATTGTTCCGTCTTCCCGGCGACAAACGCATCAAAGGTATCACACACACAGACGGACGAGGCAGGGCGTCGAAGCGTGCTGAAGCGTCGCGACGCCCCGTTATTGGCGAGACGTCCGACCCACGAATTCAAGGAAGTCTACAGAGACAGGGGGAAAACGTGGAGGAGGAGTAGGATCCAATATCAAAACTTTTCATCGTATCATACAATAAAAAGCAAAGTATTTCAAAATTCACTTCACGGTTATGTTCTGCTTCAATGTGATCTTTCTTCAGATTTACTTAAAAAATGAGTTCATGTCAGTGTACAACTGCCCCTAATGACTCTAAGAGACAGATTTAACAAAACTATAGACCTATTACATTTGCGCAACGAAAGAAAACAAACTGCAGAGAAATGACTCAACTACTACACAATACATGTTGACGATACGTTAAAAATCATTAACTGGAATAATATGGAAAAGAATTGGAACTATAAATAATACGATAAATCAATCTGACTGTTGGCGTTCCTTCTCTCCTAAATCCAATCTGTTTCAAACCTGAATATTATAATATAAGGATGACGAAACGAAAAACCTACTGGATACTTTAATGACATAGTTAAGTCTTCAATTGTGTAAAATACAATAAAATACTATGAAATACAAATTAGTTTGAATTAATGTATGGAGAGAGATAGAATATTAAGTTACAATCTACATGAACGAGAAACGGTGTTCAAACAGTTTATATTATTACATTAAAGTAGAAAAAATTGCAACATGATTTAAATTGAAGGGTTAACGACATGGCAAATCTGTTGGCAGATGTGTTGTATAATTTGGAAAATATGTTGTCAGGAAATAAACGCGGAGTACAAAGAAATAGGAAGCAAGAGCATCGTTCAGATGCAAACACAAAAATGCAGGCGAAATTAATGTAAAAATATATTTACGATTATAATCTTAACGAATGTAAGCTTTCCAGGTGTAAATTTTTCAAGGTTAAGAAAGCACCTGGTTCATATTTCTCGATGTTGACGTTTCTGCCGTCGTTCTCCACCGCTGTCTTCAGACTGTCGCTGCTTGACGTGTTTGGCGTATTTACAGGGTCGGACTCCAAGTCTCCATGCTGCGATCTGATTGGCCGTTGAAGATTGCCTGACATCAGCGTCAAGAACACATGAAATGACATGTCGCGTGATATATGACATTCATGCTCTATCCGAATTCTTAGGACATTTAAAGAATATTAACAACATTAATTTTACAGTGGATATAGAGAAAAGGGGGAACATTGCCGTTTTTGGAAGTATTTATCTATAAAATAACTCGAGGAAAATTAGGACATGCTATGTTCAGTCAACCTAGGCACACAGACTTATACCTGAATGCTACTAGTTTCCATCACGCAGCGCAGAAGAAAGCTGCATTAAAAACCCTTTTACATAGAGCATGTTCAACGTCAGATTAAGATAGTTTGGCTCCGAAAATCGAACATCTACGGCGTACATGAATTAAAAACGGATATTCTCAAAAAGAAATTGACGAGGCTCTTAGGAATAAGAACAAGAAGAGAAAACCTGAGTTGGATCCTATAGCCATAGCTTTCCTTCCCTATGCAGGGCCAACAACGTCGAAGATTGGCAGTTTTTGGAAGCCCTAGAAATTAAAATCCGTAACAACCTTTTAAACAAAGACTCTGGCATCCAAAAACCAGTGACGCGTCGAATCCAATTTTAAAAATATTACGCGACATGGCAACACATATGTCCTAGACGCTGGTGTCAGGCGATCCTCAACGGCCAATCAGATCGCAGCATGGTGACTTGGAGTCCGAAGCTATAAATAGGACCCACACGTCACGCAGCGACAGAGTCTGAAGACGGCGGTAGAGAACGACCGCAGAAACGCCAACATCGAGAAATACTGAACCAGGTGCTCAACCGTGAAAAATTTATTAATCTTGTAGAATTTAACTGCCGAGTTATTTTCGTTTTCACGTTCGACAAAAATGTAATATTTGTTGTTTTAAACTCCGTCGAATGAAAATTGAAGAATAATATGGTTATCATGTCTTTAATTACTGTTATAATAGTTTCTTTAACGTGTTTTACAAAGAAAAATATTTAATTTAAAGTACAATGCTTCTGACTTCGATCTTTTTAATTTTAATATTTTATTCTTTTCGTATAATCTTATATCAATACGTATCCTTCTTCCTCGACCGAGGACTAATTAAATGAATAATAAATCTAAATCGATGCGGCGGAAAAGTGAAAGGTACTACTAATAATGTTAAAAAAAAGAAGGTATAAAAAGCAGAATTGAGCAGACTATGAAAGTTTCTTTTATGAAGAGAAAACGATTGGTCTCAAACTTTGAAATTGGATTGTGAAACAAATTTCTGTATACTGTGTGTGAAGTAGGCTACAGTATAGATAATTGGATAGCTGTTAAGTCTGAAAGAAGTAGACAGGAATATTTTGAAATGTTTTACACAAAACCGTAGAAGGTTAAATGGACTGATGAAATAAGAAACGAGAAAGTTATACGATAATCACACAGGAAGAGAATACTTTAGACCGCACTAACAAGGCGACGAGCCGAGTTACTGTTATTTTTAGTGATCGGCTACACGACCGCTTTGATGACTCTGTACTTTAATGACTTTCCCCTTTAATAGCATAGGAACGGGTGGAAACGGCGGATGTGGAAGTGAGACAAAGGCAATTAAGGGGTAACTACAGCTGTAGTTTAAGGATCCTACATCAGGTCGGGCTCTTGGTACTTGTCCCACGCCCGTCCGATAACGGGATATTAGGGTGTATATCAGATTGAGGGGGGGGGGAAGTCGTTCGAATGATACAATGAGAGCTGGGTGCTTCTATTTGACAAAATAAATCATTTTCGTTCCTTTTTTAACATGCATTGTTAGATCTTCATTCGGGAAAGAAAATGGTCGCCTGGGCGTTGCGGGTGTCTGGCATCTGGAGCCCCTGACCTATGCGTGAAAAACCGCTCCGCGGTACAAGCGCGTTTGATGATGGAAGCAAGGCTTTATGGCGCAATTACAAATTATTAATACAGGAAAATAACAATGTTAATTAAATACAGGCTCTTGTGAAATCATTATCAACACAACACTATGAAATATATATGACTTTGAAAAAACTGTATATTACACTTAAAAAATAAATGAATTGGTGGTTGTTGAACGTCCCTTACAAAAAAATTTTCTGCGTGGATTGAGACGGATTGCGCGAACGATCCAGTTGTGGAAAATTATTTGCGCGCTGAATGAGAGAGCCCCTGGTGTCCGTTCGGGGAAATTACGTCCCTGAGTGTGCACCGTGGTAATTGCTTGCAGTGATTTGGTGGGATGGGGAGGTACGGGGGTTGGAAAGCGGTAATTGGAAAAAGGAGCAACGGTGTGTGTATCAGTCAATATTTGCATGCGGTAAGGAGTCACTGTGAAATACCGTCACACGACCCACTGGACAGTTTCATCACTGACTGCTTACTGACTACTGGTTGCTTCATATGCGACTGCATTGGTGTGTAGTAAAATAATTATATTTGAATACGGATTGAAAGATTTATTATAACGAATTATATAATGCGTTGTAGGATCAGACACGTCAATCTTGCTCGTTAAATATTGTTGGTCTTCACGCATCCGGCCATAACCCTTATCTTCTTCTGCTAATTAAAATTACATGCAGTGAGAGAATTTTGAAACAAGAAATGGATTTATGTATGTCTTTGAAGACTGGCATTGTCGGTGTTGTTTGTATAGAAATTTTTTGAGAAGGACCGTCATATTTAAGAAGATTAGCGAAAATATGTTGTTAAAAAGTGACGGCAATTTCTTTACTAAGCAGCCCACTGCATAGTTCTTTGTTTCTTTAATAGGTTTTCAAGTTCATGTGTGCCAGCGTTACTGGTTTGAAGCAAGCGTTCCCACCCTCCACCGCCGCCCCCGCGGATCATATCCGTGCCTAACACACAAACATGTCCATAGCTGTGCCTCCGGGTCCAAATCACGTCACACAGTATCGTCTGCCTCTCTATATGTGTGTTTGTGTGGACACGAGGGTTCTGCATTTACATGGCGGCGCAATCTCGATGTTGACCACAAAGCGCAAACTCGTGTCATACACACACACACACACACACAGACTCCGGTACGGAATTCCTCGGGGATGATGCACAGTTGTCACTTTAAACGCTTGGCGCGATTTTGCGCGTCGAGAAGGTATGGGGAGAAACGGCAACACCGGAATCAAATATTATACTCCTCTCTCCATCCCTGCCGTGTGTCTGACTTCAAGCGGATCTCCTACTTGTTCCCTCTAAAGTCGAATAAGCCAATAGGAATTAATTCATAGTTCACAATCAGGCCACCGAAAATCACATAATTCAGTTGACCAATTTTCACGATGTTCAGTTAGACTCCAGCCTGATTAATTATGCAAATTTATGTTTGCTAAATAAGACTCCTAACTAACTGACTGGTTTAGACTGATGTGTAGGTTCTCGCGGATGCGCGTAGTTGAACTTCTCGCGTAACCCATTGTTGATGTCGAGCTTCGGTTTCTGCCATTGAACTGTGTAGGCAACAATAATTTCATTCGCCTACAAATCCTTGTAGCATTAATATTAAAGATTATTTTTCTCTTGGTTTTCTCAGTTTATTAATGATACTCATTTCTTCCTAGAGTCTGTCGTAGAAACATCTCTCCGTCTATTCATCTCCTTACCTTGACATTGAAGTCCAACTTTGTTCAATTCGCGAAACATTTTATTTTAAATTTTTTATCATCAGTTGGTCACACGCAAAAAACTGACTGAAGACAAAATTTAGGAGGTTTAATTATGTAGGAACGCTCTGACTGCTTTGGCAAACCTTTCGTACGTATAAACAAATAATTTTTATACCTTTCTCCCTTCTTACACTCTTTCGTAATTGCCTCTTTTAAAGATACCCCAATAAGACACTTAACCGACAGTATCATCGTCGCTGACAACAAACCAGAATGTGGTGGGTTGATTCGTCTTTTTCACTGCCAAAAATCTCGTATGTGTGTCTAGGTAGGTTTCAAAATCGTTCTATTAGTAGATGAAAATTTGGTTACATTCCTTAGTTTCTTCCCTTAAATAATTGACCACTCATCCTTCTTTTTAACAACTTCAAACATTAACATTTCTGGAAAATGACTTTACTCTGTTTCTCAAACAAAAAAAAATGTTTACAGCTTATTCCTTGACGATTAAAACAAATACTTTTGGCGCTGTAGAAGAAATGGCAAGGTACACTTTTCTTTCCAGAGAGGAAGCACGCCATCGTGTTGTTTGCTTTTCCAAAATCTCATGGTCCATAGTTCATCCAATTATTTTCTCTTCTAAATCGTGCTATACAGTCTCGATTCTAAGATTATTATATTCTACAAGGCCATTGATAATTATTGCCAGAGTGGAAGCACGCCATCGAGTTATTTGCTTATGGTCCTCTCGGTTATTCCAAAATCTCTTGGTCCATACGTCATCCAATTATTTTTTCTTCTAAATCGTGCTATTCAATTGTCATTTATGTAACTATCTTTATTGAAGGCCCACTAGGCGTCCCTGAAAATTAAGCCGTGGCACAACAATATCAATTTGTAAAATTTCAACTGAGATAAAAATTTGTTTTATTAAATTAGTTTTGTTATATTTTAAATTCTTGTTTTCTTTCAATCTTTTCATTTTTAACTTATAATTTGTTTATTACAAAATTTGCACCTCATTGTAAGGCTCATCTTCTATTAAAATTAATCATTTATTTTGTGTATTAAATAATATTGATTATTACAATATATATATATTGTAATAATTAAAAGTCTTAATTAAAGTAATTAATTAAGAAAATTAATTTGTAAAATTTCAACTGAGATAAAAATTTGTTTTATTAAATTAGTTTTGTTATATTTTAAATTCTTGTTTTCTTTCAATCCTTTCATTTTTAACTTATAATTTGTTTATTACAAAATTTGCACCTCATTGTAAGGCTCATCTTCTATTAAAATTAATCATTTATTTTGTGTATTAAATAATATTGATTATTACAATATATATATTGTAATAATTAAAAGAGTCTTAATTAAAGTAATTAATTAAGAAAATTAATTTGTAAAATTTCAACTGAGATAAAAATTTGTTTTATTAAATTAGTTTTGTTATATTTTAAATTCTTGTTTTCTTTCAATCCTTTCATTTTTAACTTATAATTTGTTTATTACAAAATTTGCACCTCATTGTAAGGCTCATCTTCTATTAAAATTAATCATTTAATTTGTGTATTAAATAATATTGATTATTACAATATATATATTGTAATAATTAAAAGGGTCTTAATTAAAAGAATTAATTAAGAAAGTTATTTAAGTACAAATTGTAATCCCTA
Source organism: Zhengitettix transpicula (assembly GCA_037074705.1). Taxonomy (NCBI): domain Eukaryota; kingdom Metazoa; phylum Arthropoda; class Insecta; order Orthoptera; family Tetrigidae; genus Zhengitettix; species Zhengitettix transpicula. Next base: position 80,772,367 of record CM073593.1, read on the forward strand.
TTTTATACGCCGAATTTCATCAAGTTAACAAACAAATATTTTATTTCAATTTTGCAATTCGTGGCGTTGTAGAAAAAATACAACTTTATATTTTACAATCAAATACGTCGAAATTCTCTTTTTCTCAGGGTCATTACTGGGTTTGATAGTAAGAACAATCCAATTTAATAAACTAACATTCACAATTCAAACTCATTGAAGCTAACTTAATACAATACGAAAATAAACGAAATGAAAGAAACTAAATTAAAAGAAAAACGAACGAAATCTGACTTCTACCTTTAATCCTCGTTTACAGATTTTAAATAATTGTTTTGTACTCACGAATGTCTTTCTGGTACCAGATCTGATTCTTGGAGCTTGAGGGCACAACTCACTAAAAAGGCCTTTATTCACTGATTCTACACATCATTATTTAAATAAACACGTTCGTAATGCTCGTTGTTATTCCACCTGGAATTTTGGGATTAGCCGCTCCCTCGGTCAGCCCTCGGACCTATGTCTCCTCGATGCCCTTTATGCGAAATGTTATATCGCATCTGTGTGGTGCAAACCATTTGCTTCCACTTTGCGATTTTATATCAAGAGTTTCTCCGTCAAGAACAATTTACTTGTGTTTTATAGAGTTTACTAGATCTCGCAGTTGAACTTCCTGGCCCATGCTATTCGTACTTTTAGATCAGCCTCCTAGATCTCTCGAAACCTTTGCCGGACTGCACTTCCGTACGAGCGCGCGGTTTTTCAACTATCGCTGACAAAGAGTCGTGATTGTTTCTTTCAAGAAATATACCGCTAACAATCCAATTATATTAAAACAATTAATGGTCTCTTTAATTGGTATTACAATATATATTGTGTGTTAATATACTGGTCTACTGTGCAGATAAATATTCTGGATGAGCACACAAGACCGATTATTTTTAATCTGGCTGTACGAGCTCTGATATATAAGTAATAATTGTTTGTTTGCCTATTGTCGAACTACGAAGGGTGATTATGAATCGCTGCTTGAAGTGTTCGTCCTTCTCTCTGCAGCTTCCCGAGCGGCATGGCGTCCTGCCCTCACAACTCCGTGCCGCTCATCAAGGAGTCCCCGGCTCTGGACTCGCCGTCTCCAGAAGAGGATCCTGATGCCACCACGGCGCCGCCGCCGCCACCGCCGCCGCCGCCCCCGCCTCCGCCGCCTCCTTCCATGTGCACCCTGGAGGTGCCTTCAGCTACCAGGCAGCGCCACGACTCCTACAGGTAAGTAGTGTTGTAATATTTATCTCTTGCTTCAAACAGCAAAAGGGAAAACATAAACTAAACAAATAGAGGCGTCGGTGTCTGACCGATTGATTTCAATGAATCGCGATTGGCGTCAGATTCAGACACGAAACGCAATGATATAAATACGCAATCGATCAAGAAACCAGCATTAGAGTTATTCTACTTCTCTAGTTGCAAATTGAAAAAGTTTGGAAATGAAAAATATAATAAAATCTACTATTTAAACTTACATTTTGATGAGGAACCGGAAATCAAGCCATACGAATAATATATTATCTGTCTCTCCTGAATGACCCCGCCGTGCTCCCATCATCGCATTGTTTGCTATCTCATCAGCATGGCGACTGCTCTGTGCTTGTGTTACGGCCTACATAGCTCCTGTAATTTTAATTACCGACTAATTATATTTACTGTCAGTGAACTGTTTACATACTCGCCACGGACTCCTTTGTCCTGGAACAGCATCCATTTTAGGCCCTTGTAGCGGGCGCAGAACTTCTCAATCCTCGATCGGAATAGTTTTTTTGTACCGATCCATTCTCAGAAGATCTTCTAGTAATTCGACTATTTCTATAAATAACAATTCCTCCACGTCGCCTATACATGTCGGTTGTTGTGCTATCCACCGATTCATTTTTTTCACATAAATTGGATGAATTTTTCTTTCTATTGGCCCTGACGTCTATCAGAATAAAATGAATCGGAAAGGAAAGAATGCAGATTAAAGCCAATAATTTTGTTCGTTTCCAGAGGAAAGGAATAAAGAGTATAGAGTGCCATGAGAGTCTGAACACTCCTGTACTGGCAGACCTACTGCATTCATTCCAGCCAATCGTCTTGGGCGTATATACTTTCTTCTGAGAAGACGAAAAACAGACTCTGCAAACGATCTACTGGTCGGATTTATCAGAGAAATTCTATTTCGTGTTGCGAACTCACGAAATTCTAGTCTTCCTATTCGCCTCACGAGCTTTTGTCCCGTTGTAAGCCGTGTCTCTGAATGTGCGTGCGCTTAATTTCCTTTGAATAGTTCCCTTCCCTACCTGCATGACCTTTCACAGAACCGAGAGTCTAGCAACAGCAGCAACTAGTCAAACGCTCATGGAAAGTTCTATGAAAATGGAGTTTAAAGTTCACAGGGGGAAGAAGGGCGGAGGGCGGGGGTGAAGCTCTCACGCAGTTATGACTAAGCTAGAGTGGTGAAATTCTCGTGAATGCTGTGCAAAGGGAGACAACTCCCACACACACACGAGGTATTATAATAAAACTCTTAGAAGTAAACGAGTGGAAACTGACATTGACAAAAACAAAATACGCCAACACTGAGTCCGCAGATGTTTTCCCACTCATTAGAATTACTACGGTTTAATTTAATTTAATAGCCATCTGAGTGGTAATTATTGTATTACGTTAATATTGGCCACTAGGCCATTGTGCTTCTCTTTATATTCCCCTCTACGGACTCGTCTTGTTTCCCTATTCCTCTAAGGACTTTTCCTTTCCTGCCATTTTATTAAAATTGTATTTCCTTATTCTACCTGCTGTATTAATATTTAACATTCTTCCAAAACACCACATTCCAAAAAAAAAACTTTGCGATTACTCTTTCACTCTGTCTAGATTTCCCATCAATATTAATCCTACTGACATAATTTTAGATTATTAATCCACAATTATGTATCAATGTTCAAAGACTGAAACGAATTTTATTTTTCTCGAAATTCGTCGTAAATTTGATAGAATCATAGTTTATGCATATCTTTTTTATATCCTCTAACGCATAGTCAAACAATTTGAACATTGATTTCATTTTTTTTGTTATTTTATCAATTATTAAAGAATCTTTAATTCTGATTACTTCAGAATCTCACCAAAAATTTTTTCTCTGGGACATAATGATATGTGTTAATTTTTTAATTGGCGACTTGACCAGATGAAAATTAATTTAAAAATGTTCTTCTCAAACTTCTTCATAATGTTCTCTCTATTATATTTCTGATCTGTCAGACATAGCTTATTTTTTCATGTCTTGATTATTATTTTCTATTACCGTCCTTCAATAACAAAATTTCTTCCCTCCGTCTCTATAGTGATAAAAAAAAATTGAAAATAAAGCCAAATAAATTTTTTTAGAATAATAGATAATTTTGTATTTGAATTAAAACATAAAAAATTAATGAATTCCAAACTTCGAAAACCATATTTATTACTCTTTCATGCCATTAGAAGACTGTCATCGATCTACGACGCAGGTAAATTCTGTTTGATTTGACTTGACAATTTAGTGAAAACTGTTTTTGTTCTATTATTTTTGTTTTTGAGCTCATTTTACAATTCTATTTGTAAATAAAATTTTTATTTTTATTAGAGATTTAAGCAGAACCTAAAGTGACCGTCTCTATACAGCAAAATTTTTCGACTTTTTCTGAATATTTCGTAACTATTTTACATCCGGTTACATACTTGGATCCCAAATTACAGCTGGGGCATTTTTTTTCTCGCCTTGTCTACTGATATCAACCCAAGCTGAGGGGTTTTACCCTCCTTTCTCCCACCGTAGTGTCCCTTTATGACGCCCGTGACAATTATTACCTCACCTGCTGCCCAGTGATAGTTGTCTGTTTTCCCCCTCTTCGATCCTGGATAATCCCAGTGGTAATTAAAATTTACTGGCGTCAACGTTGTATCCTCCTGATGCGTGCGCTCAGCCCCCCAAAAACCAGGTCCCACGCTACCCTTTGCAACAACCACGCATTCACAGAAAGAGAATACGGGATGGTTTCCGAAGAGGGCAGAAAAACATAATGAAAGATATAATAATCATTAATATTGATGGTGTCGCATCAGGCACCTACATTTGCAGGTCTGGCCCATGAAGGTTGACGTCAGTCGTTCTGTTATTTTGCGTATTATCTGCCCTGCAGGGACGAAAAGGAGGGGTGAGTGTGCGTTGGTTGGAAATATGCGTGTGTGTAGGGACACAGCCGAATTCCTGCCATTTCCGTGCCAATATCTGTCCCATTAGAGAAGGGCGAAATTGTCCTGGATAACTCATTCTCCATTCTCCAGCAGTTATGCCGTGCGATAAAAACTCATTTCCGGACAATATGCTGGAAACTCACCCCCTACAGCAGGCTCACGCAGCCGAATCATTGCCTCACGGCGGAAGAAGCGGTTCTGCCGCCATATTTGCACAGATAATGTCATATTCCAGAGATATCGAAGCAGAGCAATGAAAAATAATCTATATTCGGGACAGAAACCAAAGCGCAGTAGGAGTGAATGTTCACGTAATATTATTATTATTTTAAGTATTATCTATTACGAAAAGTCTAAATATTCCATTATTCAAACTTCAGATCCCTCCAAATTGTCTATAGACTGAGTTTTCTTTCGTTATCCAATTTTATTTGCTTTTATTTGATCTCATGTTGTAACAAACTTCTTCTCCTCATCTGTCCGATACGGTTCACTGATTTCATCCGAAGAACATATACATAGATATCATAATATAGTCAAACTTTTTCGTCGTTTCCAAGCTGGAAAAAATATGTCTTAACATTCAGTCACCTCTCGCTTCATCTCCTTTAATTATCTTCGCGTTCCAATTTTTATTCCTGTGGCTGATTTGCCTTAATCGTTTCTGAGTTCCATGATGTTGCGTGATTTATTTATTCTGTAGAATATTTCATTATTATTTTTGCCATCATATTAACCGCCTGTAGGGAGAATTGAGGCAAGGTCACGTGGCCTAATTTTTCGTCTTCGTACCGCAAGGAACGTCTCCGGAGCCCAGGTCCGGGATTTATTCCGACAGGTGGAAGGACAGGAAAAGAAGATGCAAGAGGAAGGCTTTTCAACACCTGTCGACCATCAACTAGCCGAGAGACAGGCTCTGTTGTTAAAAAAGAAAGTAAACGTGAAAGAAGAAGGAATTGGAGGTGGATAAGCCGGAGAGTAAGAATTCGTCCTCGCCACAATACATGTGTAAGGCGCTGCAGAAGATGAGATTTTAAGAATTCATGGGGCGTCTGGAGGCGCCGAAGTAAAAGGGAGAGGTTTAGGTGAGGCTGTCTGTTGAACCGACGGGGAATAATCAATGGGGGGAGCCACGTTTCGTCAGGGAAAATACTGCCAGTAACTGGGTCAACAAGATAAAACTGAGGAAATCGCGTTAAGAATCAGAAAGATATTAACGCTGGAGAATAGTTTAAGAAAAATAAATATGATATTTGATTTGAGGTCGAAATTGAAATGTTGCTGCCGAGTCTCAAGTGAACACTACGGGTATAAGAGAATAATCAAAGATCTGTTTTAATAGAGATGAAAAGAACACTGACATTTATGATGTGTCAGAAAATTATTTATTGACAAAAAAAATTAAATAGGGATGTTTCCTCCTTTATTTAGGACCAATTTAGGTTTAATAATTTATGTGTAAATCACACTGAGAGAACACGTGAATTTTACGTAGCTATATTGAGAATAACCTTTTACAGTTTTCTATCAATATAGCCAGGCAATATTCATCGGGCTAAATAACAAATCAATATTTGTATACGAAGGAAAAACAAATTGTTAAATTTAATAGTTATTTCCTGGACAAATTGATTTTACAATACTGTTAAGGTCATGTAGCAATGTAAAGCTGATGCCATGTTAGCCAAAGCAGTTGGATTAACTATATAAATAATCCTTGTACAATTCTTTCACTCTCCTAGTTCCCCAATTAGGAGTATAAATAAAGAAATTCGTCTATTGGACGTCTATTAACCTTGTGTGGTGTGATCGTGTCCTTCGATTGTAATTTTTGGAGGATAAAATTTTCCATATTGGCCTTAACAACAGATACAGATTTCGCACAAAATGGAATATGAATTTGCTTTCGTAAACAAAACAGGACGCCGGCAAAGTGGATTCTTATGAGGGACAGTTTTTTGTTTCGACCACGCAGCGGGTGGTCAGGGGGCGCTGAAAAGAGTCAAGGCAGATGTCTGATTTTTTTTTTTTTGCACGGAGGCAGCTGCTTGTCGTAAAACGGATTGGACGGTCGTAGAGAGAGGACAGAGTTCGGCAAGGTGCGCGTCTGGATGCAGACAAAATATGCTGTTATGTTCTTCCAGATGGTCGAGGAATGCGGAGCTTCAGATCAAATAAGCTCTGAAGGCGACGCATTGCAACGGGACTGCAGAGGAAACCGTGTGTTTAAAACTAAGAAAATCCCGCGCTTGTCTCTTATTACATTCCTAAAAAATATAAAAAATATTCAGATTCGTGATGGTTTGTTTCACATTCCACCCTGAGATATTTTTTATTTTACACTGGGCACTTTGTATGGCATCATTAATTTGTAAATCAAATAAATGTTGTGTTATTTAATTCAAGTAAATTATATTAAACAAAATAATTAATAAATTAAAATAATTTATAAAATTAAGAGTCTCAATAAAGATCCTTACCAGACCTGAAACACATGCCGAGTGGATATAGACCTAGAGATGTCGGTGCTTACTGTCGGGTAGTCCCGCCATTTCGGATTCCTAATTTATGGGCCCCCAAATCCCTATCAACATATTCACAGCCCTATTCAAAGCTGAAGAATCGAAACACATTTCGATACGGTTGCATTTCGGCAACTTTGGCGAAGTAAACATTGCGATGAGATTTTCTCTCTTTTTTTTTTTGTAGCTATGAACCGTGATTGCGTTGTAATGTTACAGACGTAAAAGTTTATCCCCAAGCTGATATCTTAATGGTCGAGGTTCCCCGTCCCGCGTCACGTACCTCTCCGTGTCTGATGGAGGTGACGGTGGTGGGGGCCTGCGCGGGGGTGGGGGAGTGAGAGGAGATGAGGCCGAGGTGGTGGGGAGAAGCCAGAGCGAGTCAGTGGACCTCGTGCGGCGAGGCTGGCCAGTGCGTTCTTTCAGTGCGATCAGTGCGTGTCTGTGTGTGTGCGTTCAATGTGCCTTGTGGGGCCCAGAGGACCGCGTCACAGGGTGAGTACTCTGGTCCATCCAAAGCACAGCGCCGCAGTCTCGCCACACACTCACCCCCACACCCCCTCACACCCTTCAACACCGGCTGACAGTTCAGCTGGGCCCAGAAAAAAAATTGACAAAAAAGTCTCAAATAACTCAACGAACGGTATAAGAAAGAAACTTTAAGTTGTCCGTAATGTATTAAAATTATCCTATCTGCCGAATCTTTTAACATCACTGGAATAAAAAAACAATAACTTCCGGCTGTATATCAATATATTATATATTTTGAAATTAAAGAAAAATAACCTGAAGACAATGGAGTCATTTCATGTCAAAAATAAATTTAACGTAACTATACCTTTTAGCGTCTCTGGAAATTTCTCGATGTTTAGTTCTACATGTATTTCCTTAATATATGAAGACATTATTCGTTGTGTTTTGCATTGCCTGATTTGGAGAAGAAATACCGGCGTACGAAATAATAGTTAGATAAAAATTAGACCATCGCAATCAGAGGAAACGGACAATTCAAAGAGACGACAGAGACTGACAGTTTTTGAACAGTAAAACAACTCTGTTCGTCTTCAGGGGGAGCAAGGAGCATAAACACGTGACATGCAGAGAGACGCTACATTGAGAATTCGAATATTGATTCTCCAACTCAGACAATAGAAAATAATAAAAAAATACATCATTTGTGAATTAACTTTACCAAGCCCAAGTAACGTAATGTTTTTTTTATCTTATTTTATAATAAAAATCTTTAACAGTCACAGCGTAGTTTTTCTTCTTATTTATTATTTAAGAGAGTCTCAGGCTATATTTGACATTAATATTATCTACAGAAATTATTATAACCGTAAAATACATTTTAATTTTCGGAAAATATAGTTTTACACATTTGAAACATTTTTTCTTGGCCTTCTAAATATCGCAATGGCTACTGATCTGCAATGTTTTAAAATAATTGATGTTATACAGTGCACATAATATTTTTGTTATTTTTATGTTAATCATTTTACTGTCAATTTAAACATTTTCTGTATTATTTTATTTTTTTTAAAGAAATTTATAGTAGCATGTTACCATACAAATAAAAAAAACAATTTTTAGTGTATAACTTCAATAATTTAATCAGATATATTTATGTAATTCAAAAACAAATTTTAATTATAAAATCTTTAATTAACAACCCTATGACGTTTCTGTACATATTTCTACCTCATCAGGCTGTTTACCACTGAAAGGTTTGTTTGATGCTATGAACGTTTCCTCAGTCTGGCTATGATCCTTACTTGTTATGTTTCTAAAGGAGCATAAAACATATTGATGTGTATTACTTTACTCAATCTTTGAAATATTTTTGAGATCTGTTGCCATCACAATATTAACAAGGCAAAAGTGGTTTTAAAAGTGTCAAACTGTTTTATTTCGTAAATTAACTTTTTATAGTTATTTATAAAAAAAAAATACAGAACGATAAAGGTCAAATATATCCGAAAGTTGCATTTATGAAAAAGAAAAGAAAAGCGACACTGTTAAAGATTATTAAATAAGGATATAATATGTTTTGTAAAATAAGGATATTAAACTTTTTCCGCGTATTTGATATAGTTTTGATTTTAGAGATTACGAACCTCTTTGACTTATTACTTATACGATGATTTCCTTCTTTCTAAATTATTATGTTTCGTTCCTCGAGTAGGTTAATTTGCATAGAGCGCATTTCCTATCTCCCTTGCTATCTTCTTGCCACCGGTTTCCCTTCCGGTGTAAGGCGCCTACTTGTTTTGGTTTCCAAGTGTCATGACTCCGCGAATTACAAGAGTTTTGGTGTTAGTCGTCACAAAAATTACGCGGGATTGCTGCCTTTTATGTCTTTCTGCTGCTACTCTCTCTTGAAATCTAAATTACAATTTCAATGAATATTTACCGGTAGTCAAGCCATTTATATCCTTATATTTCCATATAAAAATTTATATAACGTCCTCCTCTAATTTTGACATTAATTTTTCGTTTGTTCCTATTTTTATTTACGTTAGTCCAATGATTTCGCGTTCGCCTACTTCCCGAAACTCTTTGGTGTCGTAAGATCCAAACCAAAGTTTTCCGTCGCTGTATCCAACTTGACGTTACGTCAAAATTCGTTTAACTGCCTGAAGGTTCGGAAAAATGAACGCTCAGATAATAAGACAAGGAGTAACAAAATAAAGATACGAGAACGGATGATCCGTATCGAGACTTTTTATTTTGAGGAAAGGAAACTGGATCGGACACATTCTATGGTGAAATAGTTGCTACGCTACATGAAATAATTGGAAGAAAATTTCAATATTAATTCTTTGACTTGAAGGAAAGAACAAATTATTGGGATTTTAAAATGAGGAAGGTCTAGTGATAATTTTGCATAACAATTCTTTGCCTGGAGCAGTCGTACGGCAACATTTCAACCTGAGAATTTCGCAAGAAATTCTAGAAAGATTTCTTGTGTCGAAATTTAATTTTTTTTTATATTTTTCCAACTAAAGAAATACTTTGAGTTAATTATATATTCTGTTTTAAGCTTATTTGTAGCCTGCGTATTGGTTCTGTTGACGATCGGGTTCAATGACATCAACTATTTGATAGGAAGTTCACTTGAAAACTGCTTCATACGCAGTTATTTAGTTTTATGGAACGTGTTACGTCCAGATATTAACCGCGTAAAAATAGAATCATCCCGTTTCCACGGTGGTGGCATGCGGCGACTTCTCTCGTCCCAAATCCAGTTTAAAAATTTCAGGACTTTACGTTGGAAAATAGCGACGAGAAATTCTCGAGTCCAGTCCAGGTCCATGTCAAAGTTGAGATTGAAAGAAACAATTTTCCTGGGGTTTCCCCCGGGACATTACAGGCGAACAGCGTCTTGCGTGGGTCGGTGATTATGTCATACTAATGATAATGGCCGCTGGCGGTCTCTGGTCTGCTTAAGCTGCTCCACCAGGGGACAGGTTATTCGCTATAAATAAATTAAATTTGGAATACGCGGGAGTTTGAGACAATTCTAAAAGCTAAAAAGAGGCCGACCACCGAGATTTATATAGATTATTATTAAAAGTGGATAGTCGTAACCTAGTTTACCTTTGACTTCTCTAGAGACAGAAGAAGCGAGAGAGAGAGTTTGGATCGTAAAAATGGAGGGCAAAAGAACGTACGTCCTATTTGTAAGGGAGCCACGCCCTAGCAATTACACAACGAACAGGCCGTAACTAAAGCTCTAAACTTTACGAGTTTTAAGTTGGGCTCACGAGTTTTCGTCAAGACGACATGCTTCATCTAGCTCTTGTACGGTTTTCTTAAAAATTAAAACTATTCTGTTAATTTTAAAAATCGAAAATAAAATATTTATTGTCGAAATAAAATTAGGTGCAGATACTAATTATTATGAGTTCTATTCGATTATTTTTTCATCGACATAAAACACATACTCGATAAGTGATGCGCCACCGTGAGATGCAGCAAGTCGTGTCAGATGCGCAGCAGGGGGAGGTGGAGGGGAGCATTGTCGTCAGCCGGGAATTCCCCCTTACGAAGAAGCTGGAACTACGCCACTATCATTCTTGTCTCCAAACAATTAATTGTATCCTTACGACCGAGATAAACAGACAGCAGCCTGTAATTATTATCTCTTAAAGTTTATTCAACATAATTTATTTACTTGCGTCAGTATTTTCAGTATAGTTTTTACGCAACAAAGTTCGTGATAAACTGTTCTCCGCGTCCATCCCCGTTGCACTTAAATGCAATGAGCAACTTATATAATTTGGTATCTTAATTTCTCATAATTCAATAGCAAGAAAACCGATAAACTTCTCATTAAATTTCGGTAAATTTGCAAGAGATTGATATCAAAACACATAAATATAAATTTTAAAACAAAACCTACATTTGTTGTTCTTAAAAAATTGAATGATTTTTATTATATTATGTTTATATCATACCACGAAGGTCGCAATTACGGAAAAAGAATTTTCATAAATTTATTCAAATTGTTTATATATTAATGTTCCTTCATATTTATAATTTATTTAATGTATTTCTTTAAGCATTGGTTTTATCCAGTAAAATACGCAACTTTTTACGCTAATCATCTAACACGTTTTTTTTCGCCCTATTAAATGTTGGGACAGGTTAAATTTTTTTTAAAACTGACTTTTAATTGTAAAATGATTATAATTCTGTAGCGTAAAAATTTTAATGAATAATATAAACCCTATACAAAACCGAAACTCGAGAACATAACGCAATATATATTAATATATGTAAGGTTAGAAGTTTGGAAATCCAATTATAAAGTTATTATTCATTAAAATTATGGACACTTAACACTTAAATGCTTGATGCATAATAATGCTCTATTTAAATCGTAAAGTGTAATATTAAATCGTGGTCGTCCATTTACATCGAGAGATTTCACATGTGTACGTATCGGTTTAATGTTATTAACCTGACAAACTTTGTACAATATCGTAAGTGTGAGATAAAAATCAAGAAATTGAACTAATTTCTACTCTTAATGGTAAAATAGAGGGATAGACAATTTTTGTTACTTCAGTTTAATATTCTCCAAATAACTCAATTATCAGTAAATGGCAGATCCAAATTTTGTCTTTTTTTATTTATATTTTATTTACTCGAGACGACTGTCAGACTGATGTCTTACACGCCAAAATTTTCTGGATTTTTGAATGACACTTGGGCAGTGTACGTGTTAACCGCGGTTTTCTTGACGAAATATATCTATGCCCCTGTCGGGATTCGAACCCTGTATCCCTGACACTCAAAGCTGACCACGACATCAAAGAAAGTCAGCGAATACATCGTTAATTTCTTATATAAATCAGGAATTCTGTAATATTCTACTTGTATCGTTTTGAATTTTTTTAAAAGAGAAATTAACTTGTCTTTAATAATTACAAGAAAAAGTATCGCTCCGTAAGTTTCCTCCGGTGTAAGTTTTATCTCGCGATAGTGAATTTATCAGCCGTTAGGCAGCTTACATCCGGTCTTTATTTAGCAGATCGTCGGTTATCTAATATTATTTAATCGCTGTATATAGGACTGTTCTTTAAGTATTCAGATAGTAACACTACACCGTATACAATCTCAAAGATAAGTATATATTTATTTTCCGGAAACTCGACACTTATTGTCATATTAATCTTAAAATTTTTGATAATTGAAGAGTGCTCATTGCAATGAATTTTCTTAATATAAGAACATACCTGTTAGTTATTGCATGTAAAGTGTAAGTAAAGACGTAATACAATTTCGTACAGTTTCGAAATTCCTTTAAAACGAAACATTAACTTGCTGAAGCCGTATATGCGATTGTCAATAACAGACGGAAATTGAACTTCATTATACAGAAATAATGAACATATTTACTAAGAAAATGTTTAATCAAACCCAATTACCATAACTTGAGTTCGCGATTGTACGTTTAATATTAATATACATAGATAACATGTTAATTATAATATTGAAAATTGTTACTAATTTAATTAATTGTTTTCTAAGCTCTGCTGTAATATTGACTTGTTTTATTATATTATTTTAAGCGTTCATATACTATTAGATATATTTCAGTTAGAACCACTGTATCGATTGTAGCTTTTATATGTCTTTACTTTCATTTTACTTAGAATAACGAAAAGGTATGTGTTCTTATATAAATAAAATTATTTTTACCGTATAATCCTCAATTTAACTTAATTCTTGTAAGGACTGTAATAATATTTTAGGTTGAATATGACAAAGTGGCTAAAGCTTCCGTAAAATAAATATGTACTTATCTTTGAGACTGTATACGGTTTACATAAGTTTACATAAGTTCTAAAAGTTCATATTTTATTAATTAAATTCCGCATCTAGGCCGTGGATTAAGTTCGTTTATTTGTCTTTCCATAGGGGTGAGTAGATTATTAAACAGTTATTGTAGAACTACTCCTTATTTGCGAAAACATGCCTCCATTATTAGAAAACGAAATAAAGTTTCCAAGACGTCCTTTTTTGATTGTTTGTTTGTTAAATCTGGAGCTTGTACAGATTTCATTTGAGCCGTTGTTTCTTCAAACTTTTCAGCTTTTGTTTTCTGCAGAATTCTGATTTAAAGCGAGAACTTACTTCTCGACAAGTAAATTCCGTCTTTCTCCCTCACCCCTTCTTTTCTTTTCTGGTATTTTTTTTTTTACTGTTTAAAGACGAAAGTGCGAATCTCGACTTTTTCCGTCCCATTCTCTTATTGTCCTGTGAACTTATTGTTATGTATTTTTTTGTACCCCGGGTTATTTAAATTCAAGATGAAAAACAACTGAGTGCGTTTTTTCCCTATTTGTTTCACTCCATTGATGATTGTAGGATGTTTTTAAGTGTGCAGTTTATTAAATTTAAATGCCGTTACCATTGTTTTTGTATTGTAAAATTATTAAGCACGTAAATTTTAAGCGATATTTTCTAAATGTTTGTTCAGGTTATCCTAATATCAGGTTCTGATTATTTTATAGTGACGTAATGCCACACAATTCAACGTCCCGATTTTTTTACGATATTTTTTCTCTTAGAATTGGTTTTAAAAATATATATTTACGATAGCTGAATTTTGTTTTCGGAAATAGCAATAAAAATTATTTTTATTTGAAAATTAAAAGTTAAAATTTTTTTCTCTCTTTCAAAGCTGGTTTCTTCTACCACGACTATATATTTACTGCAACCCGGACCATCGTGTGTGACAGAGAATCGAGCACTCCAATGGGGTTGGTCGCTTGTTGTAATTTTTGTGATCAGGATCGAACGAGTTGTAAAAATTGCATTAGAGAGGCAGAAGACTCGGAAAATACGTAGTGCATTGTAAGTTTTATTTTGTTTTTCTTGAAGCAGTAAAGTGTAAGACAACCTCAATTCAACTTAATGCCATGTCATGTGAGTTTCCTTTTTATATTCTGTGTGAATTATCAGGCAATGTTCAACCTTGTGCTCACTTTCAGTTGTAACGGCAGGCGCCAGGTTGAGAAAATGGCCGCGGCTCTCTTTATGAGGGGAAGGAGACCGACTATAAAACACACTTTACTGTCCCATGACGTAGAAGAAAACGAGGACACGGAGATTATATTTTCGGGGGCAGAGAGGAAATCGAAATAATTTCCCTAAAGCGGTTAAAATGTAAGAAAAGTCGTTACAATGACCGTGTGATCAGAGTTAGAATTCAGAGGAAGTTTTCCACTTCAAATATAAATTAGTTACTGTATCCCCCAAATGTTTTCGTCTACACAGAATAGCAGATCCTTTTACAGAAAACGTTAACATGACTCACTTTAATTCGGCCCTCGGTTACTTTGCTTTAAAATTCAACGTCTTCACCAGTTGATTAGTCACCAATATCAGCCAATTTAAAGACAATTTAAGCTTCAATCACATAGATTCTTTCTCGAACCAGTTTAATCTGGTCACTTAACAATCCATATGGACCACTTTCTTCTCCATCCACGATTTCATGGCACGAAATATTTTTCATTAATATTTTTTACAACTTTACGTCAAAACTTTGGGACGGAATAATTCAATAATTTTACGAATCCAACGATTTATTACTTAAAGCAACTTAGAAAGTTTAAGATCGAATTTTCCATCGTTTCTCAGATTGCCTTATTATTATTTTGCTGGAAATTCCCATTTTATCGTTCTGAAATGCCAAACTATGAGTTCCACGTTGCTTCCTCTTATCCTCGGAAAAGTCCCATGCTTGTAGAACTGGTCTGTTGACTTGGTTGACCACCAGACCCATTTTCCACATCAATGACACAATTCCATCGGTCACCGGACTCGGCTGATCACCGCTCAGAGTAATATCGAGTCTTCTTTCGGAGTTGGAGATTATTTTCGTCACTCAGGAACAGGTTTCATCGATGATATTGAGGCTGATGAAGGATTAGTGACACCTCGCTGAAACATCTTTGAAATATTTATAATGTATTTATTGGATAAATGCGATTCTGATTTAATTTGGAACACTGAGTGGAATAAAGCCTCTACAAACAAATGAGAAATTTATTATTGGCCGCTGAAAGAAATGCGATAGTTTGTCCGGTGACGTAGTCATGACGTCACGTATTCTTCCACCAATCAGAACGGAGTCTGACATTCAGCGGGTCCGCTCACAGGCTGCTGGCTTGTAAATTGCCTCACCCATTCACCGTGCCACGTATAATACATCTACTGCTTTCAAGCTTCTAACACCAATATTGAATAACTTAAGCTTCAATCACGGCACTCGGAATAAGTCTGTGTATCCTCTGATGGATTTTGCTTGGGCTTGTATGAATTCCCTGCCTCAGTCATATTGCCCTATTTCTGCATAATGGTTCTTCTTCGTTCATGACGTAACTCAATCGTCAGACGTGATTACCTGAATAACTTCAGGACTCCTTTGACATTGGCATTCTCAAGAGAGCACCAAAAACGAGTTAAGCGTGACAACCTGGTGTTTTCGCAAAAATCACATATGTTTGCTTAAGGAAAGAACAAACAGCACCAACCATTACGTGACTCTTTTGCAGGACTATTCGAAGGTTACGATTTCTTAATTGTGCCATTAACACAGCCCCTTGATTGGTCATTTCCACTGCCACTTGTGTGTTTAATTACACGCTTGTACGATTTTATGACCAAAAAAATGATATACTGGCTGATTGACGACCTGGTGGAGTGGATGTTGCAAAGTTAATCACAGTCCTAAGATTCCACAGTAGAGTGCTTTGTTTCGTATCAGCCACTTCAGCCGTATGTGATGTATCTGTATTTTTGTATTCTGTACCTCCCACTCCCTTTTACCTGCGTCGCGTCGCAGCACTTGTGATGACTTATTCATCAGAAGCTTTGTCTGGTGAAAGCGCAATCCATCTTTCAACAGGAACACACGACAAATGTTTCTCCCGATCTCTCTATTTTTTTTGAGTCACCCCTCAACCTACCCACACCCCTGACCTAACCTTTTTGTAGAAAGCAACTCATACGGAGACAGTCGGATAGATAGATGGACTAATTGGTTTTATGTTTCATTTGCAAAGTACTTTTCTCTCTATCTCTGTCTCTGTCTCTCTTCTCCACTTTCCGTTTGTTTTTGGATGGAAGGTCGGAAGGATGGGGGGTGACACGGTCGAGGTTATAAATTTGTCTCCCTCAATATATGCGTGTCTGGTTGTTTGTACGGGATCGTATCTCTCTAAATATAGACAAAACCTCCCACCTACGAGTGAAAAGCGTAAAATGTCGACGTGCAATAACGACGAACGCGGACGTTAAAAATTCATTTAAAAAAGCCTTTGTGCATTTCTGATTCGTAAATGTTATTTTATCTGTAATGGACTTTCATGTTTATTTTACTTGCAGGTCTCAACCTTAGATACAACTAGTAGTTTTGTACTGGTGTTTCGATAAGAGTCGTCAATCATGTGGGACGTTTATTATCATTGTACGTTAAATTTGAATGCACTTTTTCAGGTCTTTATAGCCAATGTTTGTACATAAAAACACAAGAGTGGTCCGCATAGAAACGTGTATTACAGTTCGTATGAGCGTATAGACGGGGATCAATAACACAATTCCAATTAGCAGACACATCAAATTAATCACTTATCGCACCAAAATATAAATAGAACCAGGTTTTTTAGAAGATCTCTGTTTATGTTAATAGCAACAGTTTTCTGTTTTCGCGATTGTGGAAGGAATTTATACGTAGGTCTATTTTTAATGATTTGACTTGTAAAGAGAAACGACACACGTGCTCGAATTTTTTTTTTCTTATGAATAATTAACTTCCCTGAGTAATACTGAGATCTGGGTCACTCGTCGAAACTCAATAGGACTTGAAAGAGGAATGGTATACTAAACGGTGCACGAGACAAGCGAGAGAGAAGTAGAGTGACGGAGAGAGACTCCGCAAATGCATTAGTGGATGGTGAGAAGAATTAAAAAGGATGGGAGAGAGTCAGCAGTAATTAGAGCTGGTGGAAAGGTCAGGCCCTTGATTAAGGGGAGGTCAGCCAAGTCTCTGGTGACAGAGCAGGTCAATCGCGTTAGTCACACACCACACAACACAAAGGGAGGTGTTCGGTCGTTCACATGGACAATAAAAGCATAAAAAATAAGCCTTCCAATGGAATAAACACGAACACCGGTGATATAGTCTCGTCTTATAATCGATAAGTAAAATCTGTAGCGACAGATAAATCTCACACTAGAATTAAAACGTGATTAAAATTGCCTAATATATATCTGTTATATTCTCCCTCTCTTTTTCAGTAGGCATTTATAATGTAATGGAAACAAAAGTGCCCAATAACTTTATAACAAAGCAAAATAATATAAAAGTAATTTTTTGGTCGAGATGCCAATCGTCTCTAGTGGGAAATAGACAAATTAAGCCTTTAAAAGAATGGACTACAATACAAAAGAGTGAGCGCTCCTTCCGAAACGCAACCCGCCAGACTCAGTTTTGCTGCTCCTTGAACCCGAATATTTTTTTTCGAAGATATTAATTATATTTTACGCTGAATGTTTGGTACCTTTGAGCGGAAAAGTACAATATATTCCTTTAAATATTTCTGATACGTGGCTCCAGTTTACTAATTCGTAAGAAGATACGGAATTAAAATAATGGTAGTGTATTGTATTCTTATTCGCTGAAGTTTTTTCGCCTGATGACTTTGCGTAAAGCCGCTTGGCTTTCGTCATACTTCAATTTTTTTTTGTCAATCTTCAGACGGAGTAAAATCACGCCTATGTTGTGTGGTAAATTACCGGGAGTTGACGTTGAATTAGTAGGACCAAACTATAATGAGTTTTGGTTCACAATATGATATATTGTAAAAGTGAACGATTCAAACCACATAACAAAGAACGACGAAAGTAATTTGCTCCTGTGAAAAGATGAGATTAGGTGAAGGTGGAACACAATAAGGAACCACGTCACAGGATTGATGATTACAATTAAATTGACTGTAATTTAGTGACTATTGCCTTTCTCTGCTGCTCTTAATACAAAGTTTCTTTGTGAAGTTTTTCTTTAAATTGTTGCCAAAAATCACATATAAACTCACGTGTCTATCGGGTGATTTTTCGTATTTCACAGAGGAAGAAAGTTTTACGCCCCTCCTATCTCTCTTATCTTAATGTCCGTTTAAAGGAAAGAGACGAAAAAGGTAGTTGGGATAATTTCTGTTTCTCCCCTGTGAGCATTTTCCTGCTCTTCGCAGTTTACTTCTCCATAAAGCGGCACGAATATTACGAGTTTCTAATGGATATACACCTGACCCAGAAAAAAAAAGCTCGCTGCTGCAAATGAGATGTTAATTGGGCAGGGAGATCGTGCCTCCTCGGGGGCTCTGGTAATAAATAATGTAAAAAAATCATCAGGAGGCCCTAGACTCGCAGAAAGGAAGCGGAGAAATTAATAAGATTTCCCTCACACAGAACACTAATCTGTCTCTTCTTTCTTCAAGTCCTTTTGTACTACCACCAAACCCGGATCGCGAAAATTACGTCCACCCCCACTCCTCAAAAGCCATATCCTGCCCCAGTATATAAAAAAGGAGGCAATTTTAACGATTGTTATTTAGGGTCTTCCTCTGCGTATTTCATTTGATACCGAAGTGAAGTAGGATGATGCCTGCCTGCTTGCCTCCAAGACCGTGAAGAAGGAAGGCGTGAAGAAAAAATTAATTTCCCCTCTCCTCACTGCCGCGTAATTACCACAAGCGGGCGGATGGATGAGAGAAGGAAGGGGCCGGGGGAGACTGCAAGTCGCAGACTTAATTAGTGGTGATGAGTTGGGATCGGGTGGGGGTAGGGGTGGGGGAAGTATTTCCATTCAAAAACCGACGACGTCACACCTATTACAACCGATAGAAGTTCAGCGAGGTCAGGGCTGCTGTGACACATCTCCATTCTAAAACTGAAGAATAACGGCGAATAGTTTCCACATATTTTGTATGAATGTTAGGAGAAAATTCATTAAATTAATTGTTTGATCTAAAAAAAATTCCATAACCGGCGAACCACATTTTTAAGACCTATTTGCTATAGAATTTTCCACCAGTCCACTTGCATCGCTGTTCCGAATTCACTGAATCTGCTGCCAGCGGAAATTCCGCTCATGCAGATAGACCGTGAATTGCGCCATTGTAGTTGACAATCGTTTGCGGTTTATATACCACGTACATCCGCGTACCGTTCTGGTTAAATATCCCGCTGCTTTTTAAAGATAGACAATATATGCCAAATTGCTCTTAACATCACACAATAAACTCTTCCCATGTCATGACTTTTCGGGGGAAAATACGAATATGCACATTGCTTATAAAGTGGAACATAAAATCAAAATCTTTCACGTGAATTCCATTTTAAAAATCCGTGTCTCCCAATTTTTTTTCCTTTAGCAAAATCGGCCCATAACTTTCTTTTTTAAAAAATCTAATGACTTAGTTGTTTTACATGGAATTTAATTGATATGAATAATTAATATATACTGTAATAATAAATAATATAATAAGAATGTGGCGTTTCTAAATAAAAAACTTAAGTGAAAACTATTAAACAAGATTTATTAACAATTTTATAACAAGTATAAAATACACAAAATATTTGGGATCTCAGGGTCTTGAACTGGGTTTGATAAATGGCAGAATTTATATAATCAAAATTACATTTACTTTTTATGGAAATCAGTGCGTCTGAACATAGACGAAATTTGATCTCATTTTATCGATAATTAAATAATTAAAGAACGATCTGACTTTTATCTTTCAAACACGGTTTACAAATGATTTTAAAGTTTTTCTCTACTTACGGCCGCCCAGGTCTCATTTTTAGTTTTTCGTGCACATCACTGATTCTAAGTTCTCACAGACTCTAAATGTTCACAGGCTATAATTGGTGTAGTTTGTTAGTTGGTTTAACACAAATTGGTTGGTTCTCGATGCTTTACTGCAACCTGGGTTTGTGGATCTCGTGACTTTAGTTGAAAATGGACTTCATTGGTTTGTCTATGGCCAGCAAGATGATTCTACGCTCGACCACCGAGTACACACTCGTTGCTCTGTCTCCTTCCCGACTGAATATTGCTTTACTTTTTAATATTTGAAAGCATGTTTGTAACTGGACCACATTCGTTCGTTCTGACTGCCGGTGTAAAACTTTTCGTCTGGTCTATTCGCTGTCTGCTGCCCGACTGTACATTTCCTGACTGTTCGTTCGTCTCGCAAGTTTTGAGCGCGTAGAACCTTCTCGACTCATCAACAATGTTTTCTTTGCCTTGCCGGTTTGTTGCGGCGTCCGATCTATATCCACTAATAATGAGTCCTCTACAATTCAACTTTTCAATTAGAACAATGTCTTAATTACCAATTACTACAATACATTTTTAAATGTGTAAACTGGAAAATCGTTTACCTGAGTTATGCGGTCGCGTATTTTCTAACGCTAACAATGGCGATTGTTAAGCTGGATTTTCCGTTACAGCAGTGTCGTGTCAAAAACGATAAACTTATATTGACTGAGCTTATGAGTCTCTATAAATTTTCACTCTTGAATTTTGTACGTAATAGTTCGCTATTCAATTTAATATATTTTAACATCAACTACGACATACTACAGAAAATCGAGGAAAATAAAAAAAATGCCGTTATTGTTGTTATGAGGACAAACATTTTGATTATTCGTTGCACTGGTTATGAACCTGCTATTTGTCGTTTATGTCTTCATATACAGACCCGCAGCTCTCTGGTGTCGCCTTTCCAATTTCCGTTCCCGTGAAGGGGCCAGAGAGAGAGAGAGAGAGAGAGGGACAGAGGAAGAGTAGGAGGGCACGATCGCTTAGCCGGGGTCTGGAGAGACTAACTCAGCCGGCTTCCTCTCTTCATCCCTTAATATTTCACGGTTACCGCGGGGTTTACTGTAATTGCAGTCTCCTCCACGGAACAGTTTGCGACGTAGTTACATGTAAGTTACTTGGACTCGTGGTTTCCCGAACCATTTACAATTCTCTGTCATAATAGGAGGGTCAAGCCTCGGGGCAAAAGTGGGGGAGGCGCTTGCAAATCCGCGGGGAACATTGTAGACTAAAGCAATAATTAATACATGTTGTTATAAAGTTAATAAACATGCGATGCGAGATAATTCCATGATCAAACAGATACTAAAAGTTCCAGAACTTTACAAAAGTCTAAATCATACACTAAAATCCTGAACTTGGTACAAAATGGCACAGAATCACATTGACAGCCGGAAACAACTCTTGTTGTGCAGCCTTGAGAAGCCAGCTTAACGATCGCCATGAAATTTCAACCACTACAGGGGGTCTTTCAGTAGACTACAAGATTAAGGCTACAAGATTAAAACAAAATAAATGATTCGAGCTCAACTGTAAAAATTTCCCTTTGGTTTTTGAACCTAATTGTGAATTTTCCTCATTTACGAACAAAAATTAAGCATTTCTTGTTAACAAAATTAATACGTGTTTTAATAATTGATTTTGGACACTATTAATTTGTGCGATAGTAATTGAGTCAAAATATATACAAAATGCTTTGATACAGGATTTAACTTATAGAAAGACAAGTTTATATTTTTGTATTACCTGATCGTAAATCGTTAACGAATATTGTAAACTATTTTCCTGTAATGAGAAACGTATGAAAAACATTCTGATTGATTTCTTGCAAATAACCTTTTTTTAATATTCATGGAGAAAGTGCTTTTAAAAACATAATAAAAAGTCTGTTGCGATTTAATGAATGTCTTTCGTAAGGACGGGGTATTTTTATACTTTGTAAATTCCTGTAAGAGATTTGTATTTCCGATGGTTTTGCCTATCGCTGATTCCTATAATTTTTTTTGAGACTTTAGTTTCACTTTCTGAAACATAGTTACATTAAAATATTTTTTTTTGTGACATCACACACAGACTTTGCAAAATTCGGCTTCCTCACATTATAGTGATCACTATGAACCATATTAACGAGTGTATTGCAGAAAATTGATCTACTGAAAATTTATCATTAAACGAATCAGTATTTTCAGTTTTTCTTTTAATCATGACCTTACATTATGTTTTTTTTAAAACGTTCTCCTAGTGCACCACCATTAAAAATAATGTTATATTGGTTGCTGTAAGTCTTCATATTGGCGGAGGATCCATGTGTGTGTGTGTGTGCCTCAGAAAAAAAAATGGCGAGATCAGCGGTTTCTCAGTACTACTTTAAGACGATGGAAGATAATATGAATTTATTAGTGAATAGTTTCAATGAGGACACAACGATACTCGGGAGATAGAGAAGGAGGGGATGGGGAGGGTTAATTAATGCACTGTGGTGGAGCCAATTGAGTTCTTTCCTTCCCCAGAAAATAAAGATTTGGTTGGGGCAGGAGGGAAAACGCCTTCACATTAATGCCGAAATCTCTCGATGTTTCCTCTTGAGAGGGGAAAGGATTCGAGTGAAAACGGCGAAAATGCCAAGGGTTCCAATTAAAAAAGAGACAACCCCGTCGTACTCACCCCTTCCATTCCTCCACTTATTTCATGCCCCTTTTTTTCCACTCTGTTCCTCGGTGAATTCCAACGAAATGTTCTGCTCTTATCTTTTTTGGCTTCAAGCCAAGATAAAATCTGCTGTGACGAGATTTCCTTGCAAATTCCACAAGCATGCAAGAGCGGAATTATCCATTCTTATTTTAAATTAAGGGATGAATGAATAGACACTTATTAAAATCAAACGTTAAAGGATTATTTGGAGAAAAGAACGATTAAACTGTCTGCTTAAACCATAAGACAGATTCAGTTGAATAATTAATCCGAAAAGATATTAAGAAAAAAAAACGGATTTGTCGCTAAGTGAATATTTTCTCTTCTATAAATTATGTTGTCAATTTTTAAGGCCAATACAGTTTTATTTTAATAAAAGAAAAATAATCTGCAGAAGTTGTCCTTCTTAAGACGCTCTGAGCCTTCAGTTACAATGGCACTCATTCTCATAGAATGTTGGAGTAAGAACCTTTATACTTGCTTCGTTTCGTGTACTAAGTAATGCTTTATATTTAATTACAATACCCCACGCTTCCTACGAGGAGCCTTTACACTTAAAATTAACCTTGCTTTTATATAAAAATTATTTTATTCGTCCCAATGTAAACTCTCATTCTTATTATACAGATCACCGACTTCGATTTCGCACATTCCCTGTTCCGCGGAGAATCCTTTACTTAGTCTACAACCTCGTTTATAATATGCGAAATCCGTTTTTCAATATACATCCACTTTCTCTTCCCCCCCCCTTTTTAGGGTAACAGGCTACATGAGGGTAATCCACGAGGTGGCAACTCCCCTTTAATAGCATAGGATGGGGTTTGAAAGGGGGGGATGCGGAAGGGTAGAGGAAGGTAGTCAAGGGTTAACTAGGGCCCGCGTGCTATGGTTTAAGGATCCTACCCGGTAATTCGCCTAAAAGTGATGCAGGGAAAACCCTAGAAAAACCTTCATGAGGTAGGTCGGCCATTTGGTACTTGTCCCACGCCCTTCCGATGGCGGGAGAGGGGTTCACTGTGGGGTCGCAGCTTTCCCCTCGCCGTGCCTTGACCGGTTTCCAATAGGAATAGCGGACATTCAAACACTCTGCGACGGATCCGTTCCTAGTCTACACCGGAATAATTGATATTTTCTCGGTTACGGTTTAGTTTGTATTTTTAATGTTCATTTTAATTTTAAAAAATTCTTTGGAAAAACTGAATTTAATTAAACTACAGTAACAAAATAATTTTAAATGAATAAATAAACTAAATTTGATAGAAATGAATTTTAATAAAATAAAAAATTAGAACTTAAATTTTTTACAAATATGAATATTTGCAATATGGATGTGCAAAAAAGAAATTTTCTCTGTGTTTATATTTGAAGAAATAAATTATATTCATATTAGAAAATTTTCTGGTTAGTGATTTACACCTGCGGATGATGAATGATGTCCGCTACGCGTGTGTGTGTGTCGTAAAGCAGTCCCACGTTGTAATTTCGATCTCAGCCAATGGTGGCATCCCACAGTAGGACAACAATTACATCTCATGTGAAATTATTGGATAGTTTCATTTCTCCCACACTCATGATCAATACAGATCCTCTCGCAGGGGCTCTGTGATTGCACGATATACCTGTACGCGGCACCTCCAAGATTAACAAGCGCTCTCTTCAGATGTTATATACATCAGTATAAAACTATGAAAATTAGTCTGAGTACTCTGATGACTTATGTAAACGATCAGAGTCCTGGCCTCCACCTGTTTCATCGTTTCACCCCAAACTGGTGGTTTTAGGCGCTGGAAAAACGTGTCCTCGTGCATCCGACGGGGTCCTCTAGTAGAAATAAACTTTTTAGAAGAATAACTAGAACACTACAATTTTCTTTCTCCTCAATCTGCCAAATGAGTCTTCATATATTTATTGCCTCCCGGTTTGAGTAATCACAATACAATATCTCTGGATTTTATATAGTCCAAGTTTCTTCGCTACTCTCTGATTTGTTTAATTTCAATTTCGGAATGAATTCGGTGATATCTATGAAGCATTATCTGATAATTGACTCTTCAGAGCTTGTTGCATAGGATTGTCGAAAGTTTTTGCTCCCTACCAGGGACATTGCACTTCTTTTCGCTCGATACAAGTCTGGAAGTCACGTCATGAGACTGAGTTCTCGTAGTTGACGGATGGAGGTGGTTGTGTTGGCGAGACTCCGGCGGCGTAGTGGCTAGGCCGAGGTGGTCCGTGCTGACAGCCTGCTGGTGCTCCACAGCTGAGCCCTTCATGTGACGAGGGCCAAACTGCGTCGACACGCGGACGATGACATGGTGGCGCCGCACAGCGACGGCGTGACGCGGGGGCGGCGCGGCAGCGGGGGCAGCGAGAGCGTCTGCAGCGACGACGCGGGGGCGGTGGCCGGCGGCAGCGGATGGTCCACCCCCGAGCGCGCGCGCCGCCCTTCCTACCCCTGCGGGCCGTTCCCCTACCGCAGGAACTACGCGCTGCGACGCAAGAACGGCGTCCACTACCCCAGGTACGTCGCAAGGTACTCGTATTATCACGCAGACGATCTCATCTCAACACATGAGATTCGAATCCATCTCCGGTCGTCTCGATTTCATCCAGTAGTCCTACGACTTTATACACCATTATTCTCTGACAAATCGGCGAGGAAGCTGAGGATGTGTTCAAACTGGAACTGAAGCTAAAATAAAATCACGTAAAGCTTTTATTTTTATTTCTCGTTCCACAGATGTTTTTCATGTGAAGTGAGGTTTTTTCTGATAGGCTCCAGACAAAATTAAAGATTCTTACCGACAGGGGAACCATCGCTACAGAACTGTATGTAATAAAATATAACCTGCACGCAGAGTCGACACAGTTTTGTGATACTATTCGGAGTGACTTAGGGAAACTACCCTTTTATTAATATACTACATTACTTGTTAGAAAAATTAATTTTTGGGTTTTCCACTGTCCCGATTTGAAAGAGAACTATTCCTACTGAGAATGAGACTTTAGATCTTCGAATATGAATATTATCTCTGAAACACTTGCATTATTTTACTAAAATATTAATTACAAATTTAAAAGTTATCCAGGAAGTCATTAAATAAATTTAATTGCGTATATTTTAGTAACCATAAAAGCGTATTCTACACACATTTACTTTAATTTTTTATATTAAAATAACGAAAACGATCAGCATAAGAAAAAAATTTTAAAATTATATTTCGTGAAAATTTCTGGGCATTCACGAAAAAAATATTACAATTCAATCAACATTTTTTTTAGGATTGTAGCACATATACGATAAAAGTTACATATATTCTGATATTTATATTTCCATCTATAAGTTTTAATCCTCCAAGCTGTTCTGTTAGTTTTCAACCCTTCAGTTTGGCTCTCAGCTAAAAGACCACTACTTGAATGAAGTTTTAAAGAGCTTAATTCTTTCTGATGTTAGCAATGTTTTTTCCGTCTCGTTTTGAGAGTAGGATAATGTTTAGCTGAATGGTCTACAATGTATGGAATCTATGGATGCAACTGCAGCTAATTGGTAGTCAGAGAAGGGGAAAAGACTTGTTGAAAACTTTCTTAATAAGCCAGAGAGTCCACCAGTTTGAAGGTTTAATAAGAAAAAGTGGGAAACACAAAAAAAGAGGAGGGGAAACAGCGGCAATAGATATAGGGAGGTTGAGGGGAAAGGGAAGGAGGCAGAACGAGAGAAATAATAATGTCCTCCTCTTCTTGCTCTCACAGTTTTTTTTTTTTTTGTAATCCGCTCTTCCACTCCTTAACTCTGTGCCTGAATATTCATGGTTGTCTCTTATTACTGCGTTGAGAGACGAGGACAAAAATACATGACGTCAACTGCGAGCAGGGATATTGGTCGTTGGAAACGCAGCACGACAATTCTCGTGAAATAATAAAAATTAATAATTCATTCTTTTACGGTAAACGTAATACATATCAGGGGAATCTTTTCTAAGGTTTTACCATTTTCTGTACACAAAAGTCGTGAAAGTGAATTGTGAACCATCTAGAAATAAGTAAAACAGGGTTTAGTAAAGAAAATATGCAAGAATGTCGAGCAACAAGTACGTGACGTCACACGATGCCGCGACATGGACGCCATACCTTAACGGAACCTTTTAGCTTCATGGAAAAATCTGTACACCTTGAGTTTTGAAAGCGTTAAAATAATGCACTGCAAACCCCCCCCCCCCCAAATATTTCGTTACTCTTTTTATAATCTTTCTTCCAAGACCGCAAATTATGCGCTTATGAAATCAGTCCTTTGAAAAACGTGTAGCGTTCTCGAGGATACGGTTTTTAAAATTACATTGATTTTATTTTGAAAGCAAACAACTACTACGCCAGTCATAATTTATTACAATATAATATTATTTTGGTAACAAAATTTTTATGTTCATCAAAACTCATAAAGTCCAGTTCAGAAATGTAAATATAAAATGTTATAAATAACGTAGACATGTGCTTCAAATTTGTGTTTCGTTAAATAGTCCTGATTATTTCACACATTTCGGAAAAAAAAGTCAATGTTCCATATTCTCTTAATTAGTCGGAACGTTATAAAGCTTTTGCGAGTACAAATATTTATTTGAAGGAAAAATACATAAGAATATAATAAAACATTTTCCCTGTAAAAGTGAACAAAAACAGATTCTTTATAAAGTATAAAATAATTAAATACGGCCAACAAACAGCCCGAATAAATTTATTATAAATTGAAGTTTACAGTAAAAAAATATACTAGTACACGACGTTTCAACCCTTTATTTGACACCTCTTCAGGTGATATATGTTGTCAAGAAACGCTTTGAAATTTATTAAAAATATCTGAAATGACAAAGATATTGTTGAATTTATATATATTCTTAACCAATTACGTGGCAGAAATAAATCATATTTTATTATAATAGTTATGAAAAAATATTACATATTTTGATAATATAAGCGAATAAATATACGGCACATAATCATAAAATTCTGTTTATTAACGGAAAATTAAGTAAACAAAGTTTCAACCGCTTTTAGAAATTCTTCAGGTTTAGTATTTTTGAAATTAAATCATTCAAAAAAAAAAATTTTCGGTCCAAAAAGAAAGGCACAAAAATTTCGACTCTTCAATTTTTTTTTTATAATTTAGATAAAAATATTAAACCTAAAGAGAACCAACGCAGTTTATTTAATTTTTCGAAAACAAAATTAATTTTGTCTCAAGG
Source organism: Zhengitettix transpicula (assembly GCA_037074705.1). NCBI lineage: Eukaryota > Metazoa > Arthropoda > Insecta > Orthoptera > Tetrigidae > Zhengitettix > Zhengitettix transpicula. Next base: position 80,800,467 of record CM073593.1, read on the forward strand.
TTGTATATTTGTTTATATTATTGTAAATAGTAACATCCCAAACTGCCATCATGTAACATCCTCTACTGTGACCATGTAACAATCCAGCAGTTGGAATGGGAAGTCCAGATAGATCGTTCACCACCCGAGCTATACCTCCGTTAGCTCACCTGCCTACCGATCTAGAGGATAAAGGAAGAATTAAGAACAGGAAATAGGAAAGTCGATAACGTGAGGGTTCCGGTTCAACTAATTGAACCTAGGCGTAGTGGTTGGTGTTTCGCTGCACTTCAGTCAAATAAGAGTTGATGAAGAATAAAGAGTTTTTAATAGTTAGAAATAAAATAAAGTAAGACAAACTGGCGGATAGCACCAGGAGCCACCAACCCGTCTGGAGGTTGGATCACGACTGTCGTTCCCAAGAAGCTCTGAACAATTCGAAGACTCCTTTCCCCCTCCCTGATGATTTTAAGTCTCCAATGAGAACTCTTACAGAGAGAATGATTTCTGCTGCCGTGTGCAGGTCTGCATAAGGCACTTAAAATGCTGACTTCATTAGACGCAGCGTTTTCACAGCTGCCTAGGCGGAAGGGGTGAAGATTTATGTTGTTGTTGTTGTGCGTATCGTTACTCACTATATCTAAAGTGATGTCTTTAAGTGCATCAGCGTTCTTGCAGCTGCGCCCTCTTAGGTCCGCTATGCTGAAGAGACGTTATGATAAGAGGGCACGTGTAGACTATTATATTACAAAATGTTGGATATTTCTTCTTCGTTATTTCGGTTGCCAAAAACGGCAGAAAAACCGTATCTCTAAATATTTTCCATACCAAATTATTAAACCTGAAAAGGTGCTAATGAAGACGAAACACAATTTATTTAGCTTCATGTTAAAATACAAAATTTTCTTACTCAAGGCCGTACATTTATCTATTTATTTACATATTTCATTATTTAATAATTTTCCTAGTACTTCATTTCCCGTGAGGATTTAAATTGATACCAACCTAAATATGTCGACGTCATTTCAGTTTTAATCAAACCGGTTGATTTATATACTAATTTTATTTTTATTTATTTATTTGTTGGTACTACATTGACGTTTGTCCAATTATGTAGATATCACGCATTTATTGCAGTTTAAATGAAATAATTAAATGCGCTATTGCTACTTAATAACCAATGCTTGTTAAAATATAATACGTATCACAATATGAGACTAATTTGGCAATATAATATAATTTTATTTTAGTAGTGTAATTAGACAAATAAGTAGCCAAATAATAGACGAAATTAAGAGGAACGTAGCCTATTATAATTCATGATATTTAAGTTTTCTTAGTTCACAATGTTGAATGAATCTGAAATAATTTCTGGGAAATTAATGGTTTTCCCCTTCTTCATGTAAGTGAAGCTAAATAGAGTTATAAAGGAGAGGTGACAAAATTCTCCTTCAATGCTCACCCTCCCTCAGTCTCTCTTGTCGTCCGTCATATATATATTTATATCGGCGTTGCATGTTATATTTTCAGCAAAAGTATCGAACAGAGCCAGGCTCGCTAACTAATTACCAGAGCGAAACGACAAAGCGCATTAACATGATGAGTTGATTTTGAGTGGAAACTAATTGCATACTGACAGGCAGGCAGACCGGATGCGACCGACCGTTATTAATCCCGATCAACAACCCCCCCACCCCCTCCTCACGCAATCGTTCTGTCACTGACATACATACATTATGTAGCGGGGGAAATTTATTATTATTGTTCTTGTTGTTATCACTATCATCAACAACATCATTCCGACCGGCCATTAACTTCAACTGGCCGACGGATTTATCAGCCAAGTCCAGCGTGGCGGTTAAATAGCTCGAAAACGGCGGAGGAAAATATAACGTAGTGAAAACTTGTGAAATGGTGGCTGCGGGAACGGTGTCAGAAAACAGTTTCCCAAATGCATACAAACGGACTCGACATGCCGAATTTTCACAGGTTACTGGTCACCATGTAGACATGTTTCAATTTTTATGGAAGTAACCGATGTTAAGAAGGAAATCAATTAAAATTTAATTTCAGTTAATGGTAATTTATATCGTTATTTCTTTCGAAAGGGGGAAGAAATCTATTGAAGACTGGAGGAACGATTTCTAGCAACGTAGGTCTTTGATGACACCCAGACTGGCACACTGGAGCAAGTATCTTGTTTTAGATTTATTCTGCGATTTTCCATTGGCAATTAACGAACGGCGCTGTATGAACCCGTATTACGGATCTATAGCCCGCGTCAGTAAGCACGGCGGGTGGCGCAGCATGAAGGAAGGATTGCCTCCCCTCCCTGTGTCCGACGTTGCCACGATGCGTGCGAAGTAAACACTCACAAAGAAGAAGCATACTGAAACCTGACGGTTACTATTTTCGAAAACGAATCCCGCGGATTTTCTCGTTCTCAGATTAGTAAATGAAAGAATAGTAAGGAAAAAATTTCGCTCGACAAATTTTGGGAGGTCTGCGAGGGATATTCTCTTGCAGGCAATACCTGCGAGGGATGTTCTCTCCCAGGCAGAACCTTTTAGGAGAGATACGAAGGGGCTACCTTTGGGTATGCCTTTTCCTATCTCCATTTTTGAACTAAGGTTCCCACAAGCCGAGGCACCTCGGCCTGTTCTCAGAGGTGGTGTATGTTCCGGGGTCACAGACCTTGGGCATACGGTAAGAGTTGTTCGCTGTTCCCATTGAAACAGTCGGCCAGCTGCCTCCTAAACTAGTCGAGGTACAGAGAAGGGAATGCTGCGTCCCCACAGCAAACTCTTCTCCCGCTATCGGAAGGGCGTGGGACAAGTACCCAATGCCCGACCTACCCGATGCAGGTTTTTCTAGGGTTTTACCTGCATTTCTTTAGGCGAATGCCAGGTAGGATCCTTAAAATATAGCCCGGGGGCTCTAGTTACCCTTGGCTACCTTCCTCTACCCTTCCGCATCCCCCCTTTCAAATCCCTTCCTATGCGATTAAAGGGGAGTTGCCCAACGTGGATTACCCTCATGTAGCCTGTTGCCCTAAAAAAAAAATTAACAAATTTCCAAGTTCATCCAAAAAATTCTAAGCGTTGTTGCATTTGATAACGCATAAACACGCATTATTATTCTTAGAAATGTTTTTATATCCTCCTCATGCGACTACCCCTAAAGTTTCTTGAAATTATTTAATTTCTTTGTATCAACTATTTTTGTTGATGCTACTGATTTAATCAGTGCGATTTGGACTTTTAGAAAGCTTTTTCATACCACTCATCTTAATAAACTGAAGAACAATATATTTCCGTAAACGAATATACAAGTTTCATCCGTGCACCGTCTCACGCAATAACCCTGCTGTAGTTATGAAATCCTTCCTCTGCTTAGGTTTTTCTGAAGTGTTGTTTCTCCTCGCCTGGAACTTTGCTCTTCTCTGAATTTTTTTCCTCTCCGTAGTCCCGAGAGCCGCGTAAATCTATCGGTCAGCTAAGCCAATCGTCCGTGGAAACCCTGGGAAAACAGTGTTAGCCTGCAACAACGAGCCCGAAGGCAGGAACTCGCGCTTTAATTAAACGTCAGTCAAACTAACATGGCTAATAACGTGGACAAACATATCTCCGTCTATATCTCTATATTTTTTGTGACTTTCCGAGATAACTTTATTATTAATAGTTCATACAGATTTACTAGCCGACCCCCCTGTGGTGTAGTGGTCAGCGTGACGGCCTCACGTCACAGAGGTTCAAATAACGACGAGGGCATGACAGAAACTCGTCAATCAGTACACCCCCCCCTCCCCACGACCAGGCTAAATGAGTACCCATAATGAATCGCTAATGACCTGAGAATTCGATGCGACTGTAAATAAATCAATAAAAAATTACTTGAATATGAAAGATAGCCAATACATACAAAAAAAAGGTAATATAAATACCACTAAATGTTTCTGGGATCCTTGTCCCTTTCGTAAGGTGCTAAGAAGAGCCTGGAGAAAAAAAACTGCACTGGTCAGTTGACAACACTCGAAAGCTCTTTCTTATTCATTATTTTCAAAAAGACGTAATTTTTTTTCATTTAAAAAAATTACTTGAGTGATTCAAACGTTTAATATACAAAGATGTTAACATAAAAATGATCTAGTTCATTCTGACAATACAAGCCCCCATTTTAGGTTTAAACTTAACATTTTCAACAGTCCTCTGTTGAGGACAACATTAATAAATATTTACGTAGTTTTCAATCCTGACAGCCAGCTCCTCCGTCTTCCTTAAACATACGCGGGGTAGCCTTTTTTTTTTTTAAGAAAAACAATTACATACAGATATAGAATTTTATGTGAATAAAAAAGCGAGGAAAAGAAAATTCTGTATTGAGAAGATTAATGAGGAATTTTATGATGGATGTTGTAACAGATAATAAATACTTATTTTTCTTCTGCTTTCCAGGATTAGGCTTTTAGCCTGTTCCGGTTACACCTCACCATCTCAACCTTGGTCTTCCAACACTCCTTTTGCCTAATGGTTTATATTCCAGCACTTGTTTTGGAAATCTGCCCCTAGGCATTCGCAATACATGCTCTCTCCACCTTTCTTTATACCCTGTTAACTTATCTGTGATCACCTGATCACTTATGGAAGTTCTCCTTATTTTATCCATCCTTCACTGCTCTAAGAAATTTCATTTCAGCTGCCTCTATTTGTTTGAGCTCTTTATGTTTAGTTACCCAGCATTCTGACCCATACAACATTGTAGGAACTGACATCACCTTATAAAATTTAATTTGGGTTTCTTTTCTGGTTTTACTTTTTAATAATAAATAAATAATAATAAATTATAAAATTCATTTGCTTTTGTGAGTATTCACCCCACAGAAACTTTGGCATTTTCTCAGCTACAGAATCATGCCCACAAGTGAGTGTGTGTTCGTGTGTGCGTGCGACACGTACGATGATGTCATGGTGATCCTAAGACCTGCGGAGGCGAGAGTTATCCAGTTGTCAACGTTTGGTATCTCGTGTCCACGGGAGATAATGTCCCCAGCTGATAAGATTACCCTCCAGCGTTCCTCCCCCCCCCCCTCTTCCCCCACGAGCTAACGAATGAACGTCAGTTTCGTGAGACGCCGGCCAGTTTTGCGTCTCCGAATAGTCCATCGATTTCCCTAGGGAGAAGCCAGAGGAGGAAGATTCTGCAGTCCCCAGATATCCTACAACCCATTTCACGTTCATTACAATGCAAACGGCTCGCATCGCAACACAACACGGCCATAACGTTTCACCGCTCGGCTGCTCTTGTAAAATCTCCCAGTCTATATTCATAGGGACTCTCTAAATACGAGAGACAGAGAGAAATTTCGAACTACCGTCGTGTAAAAGGAGGCATGACTGAAAAAAAAAAGTGGTGATCCAGACTCAGTTTTCATAATTTTTGTGGAAGCTCCTCCACAAAGATGATCCAATTACATGAACAATACACTTGTCCCCCCCGTTCTTTCTCTGTCTTCAAAGACATTCTGGATGCTAATTTTCTTGTCGATTATTCAACATCGCTTCTGATGATTGTTATAAACCTGGAGTGTAGGCAACACACATCTCATTGATATTCAACAAAATGTCTGATGTAAAAATTTACGTCTGATTGAAAATAATGAATAAGAAAGGTAGCCAATTCAGACAAGAAGGGTAATATAAATACCACACAACGTTTCTGGGATCCTTGTGCCTTTCGTCAGGTGCTAAGAAGAGCCTAGAGTGACACAACTGCACTGGTCAGTTGACAACACTCAAAAGCGACGAAAAAGCAACGACAATGGGAGTGCCGAAAGGTTAGCCTAACAATAAGGGGGCAACGACAATGGGAGAACAGAAGGTTTAGCGTAATAATAAGGGATCATAGCAATTATTGAGTTTGATAGTGTCTGTGATGTTTGATTTAATATAAAGCATCTCTGAAATGAGTCTGGAATTGTACCTGGCGTCAATGACTAAAATCTTAGCATTTTGCCAATCAAATGTATATTTAGAACTGTTTATATGTTTGGAGACTACAGATTGTAGGAAGTTTGATATTAGATATATGTCATTTAATACGTGTATTAAGGGAACGTTTTGTTTGCCCTATGTAGCAAGAATCACAATTAGAGCAAGAGATTTTCTAATCAACACAATGTTTGCTGTAGGTGTCAAGTGGGTCCTTGTGGTTTTTAATCAAGTATGAACGGGTATTAGTGGGTCTGTAACTGATGGATATTTGATATTCTTCGAATATTTGGACAAGTTTGTGATGTGGAAATTAATATCAAACTTGTTATTGATAAACATTCTGTAGTATCCAAACATATAAAATATCTGATTGTTCGTGGTGCAGCACCCAGTCATTTTTTGCGAGTTATTTAACCTTGAAGTGCATTTCTCTTGCATGCTCCAAATACAGTTTTATACCTTTTGCTAATTATAGTGAGGATATCCACCAATTTTCTCTTTTGTCTGGTTTTGGTGGATGCTGATATTTCCACACAGTGCTTCGTTGTTTACTCTCACGATCATTCAGCCATGTTTAATTGGCCATGATAATTTTTGAACTAACAGACTCTTTATTCTAATGTATCATCAATTGCAGTTACAAGAGGCAAAAAAAAATGTCATCAGCGTCACTGGAGTGAATCTCAAAGACGTGAAAAATTGTCCCATATGCGTATTAACAACAGCTTTCTCTGTATAATATATTGAGATGAAACATTATGAATATTCTGCGTTGGCCAGCCATTGTACGTCGAGTTAAATTCCAGACTCTTTGAAGAGAGCCAGCTTCTATTGGCTGGTATCTTCAATATCCGCATAACAGCGATGCTCCCCGGAATGTTTGGCTCAGGAGTCCGTGCTATTAGCCCCCCCCCCCCCCTCAAGAGCGTGTTTTACGTTTCCCTTGGCACGTCTGCTGGACCTCGGCGAGTGACACGGACGATAGTAGTTTTCACTGAAGTGAGTTTGAGTTGTGCGGCTGAGTGACTGCTTCAGCCCGGAATAGCAGCGTCGACGGAAATATCTTGTTCCGGCCAGCTGACATTGATATGCTCACTCGCCAAGCCCGAGGGTCTCTGCACGTGCGCGTAAAAGTCCAACTAGAGTTTTCCATCGGCGTGCTCCATAGCGAGGAAAATTCTGTTATCTGTTAACCGTATTGGATCTGCTGGTATCAACTTTTTACCTTTCATCATTATCGGGCCAATGCAAGGTTGCTCGCTTGACCGACCTCTTCTTCCTCGGTCTAGCTTTCTCTTTCCGTTCACATGTAGTACGATCACATAAGTGGGGCACAGTGGCCAGAGGATTCTACCGCAGTGCGCATTCGCTGACCAAGTTTCCCTAACAACCTTTCTGAAACAGGGCACGCTATGCTTCTGAAAATTAAAGGCCCCAATCAGAACTAAAGAAATTATCAAAAGATTAAAGCCTGTTGACAATAATAATGTAAAAACCGACCTTTATACAGACAAACGTAAACTATGTAAAAATGAATTTAAAAATTCCAGACGTTTCTACGCGGATTAGCCTCTTTTTCTAACGGCGAATAACATAAGACTGCAAATTGAACAAGGAACTAAAATCAAAGATAAAAACTAAGAGCCAACGAACTTACAACATAACTTGTTGAGACTTTCTGTCTCATGTTTAATATTAACAGTATTTGTTTGAATTTTTAATATACAGCATTTCAGAAATTAATGTTTTCCAATAATGTGGATCTCTGTTTGAAATGAAGGTCTTGTCAAAATCGAAACAGACATTAAATTGCATACAAAGTTTGGTAATACGACTCATGTTGAGATGAAATGTAGAAATTACATTTATTTTCTTTAATACTGTTGTCTAAAATTAGTTTTGTTTGACCGATATAACAATAGTCACAATTTGGACACTTAATTTTATAAACAACATTTTTAAGCTCATATTTACATAGTTTAAATTTATTTTTTAAGTTTGTCTGTATAAAGGTATTTTTTAGCATTATTAGAACTAAAGGAAAATCATTAGTTCCAGAAAATAAAATGATCCAGAACTCTCAATCATAACTCATACAAAATAGACATTGAAAAATTATATCAGATTTTCCTCAACGTAATTTTCCTGCTTTTTTATTTTCAATGAGAATGACGATCAAAAAAGGTGAGGTAAGGCGACACACACAGAGAGAGAGAGAGATAGAGACAGAGAGAGACAGAGAGATAGAGACAGAGAGAGAGACATAGAGAGAGAGAGAGACAGAGAGAGAGAGAGAGAGAGAGAGAGAGAGAGAGAGAGAGAGAGAGAAGTAAAAGTCAGTAACTAAAAACTGTAGATTTAATTGAACGAAGAGAATTAAATTCAAGTAAAGGTGTTTTCATTCCTGATTTTTCATTCGAAAAGAAAATATCCCACCCACGTATTAAATCTGTAAATCCGAAGCCTGAAAATTTTCGTTCATACCCGGAGTATTAGGGCCCAAACAGTGGGAACCGTGTATTATACTCGAGGTAATAATCCTAATAATAATGACGATAAATATACAAAATAAAATAATTTAATAATAAAATAATAAATTTTTTCCGATCAGTTTTTCCTTCTTTTGCTTCTTCCACTTTAGCACCAGGCTTTAACACTCCATATGTAATACCATCAGCCGCCAGTGCTGCTGTTGCAACTGCAACCACTGATATACCGGATATGGTTTAGAAAATCGATAAAAGTAGAACTAAGAAGAGGGAATCTTTATCAAAAACAAAAATACTGTTAATAACTGAATTAATTTGATTGTAAAAAATTGAGAGTCAAAATTCAAAATTAATTGACTACATTAAATGATATTATATAAATAGTAATGGCCACACAAGTCCGAAAAAATTTTTAATAATCATAAATTACAAATTGATCATATACAGTACGATATAAATATGTATGAAAAATTTGTTTCCTCTAATTTTTGAAATATAAATCTTTATCTTCTGACTTCTTTGATCATTACTATTTGTATAATATAATTTTAGTTTCATGTTAAAATTAATTTGTTATTAATTTTCTCATTTTGATTCCTTCAATTTTAGTGATGAGTATGGTTTAGGTGGTGAAACCTGAAAGTTATAATTTTCTTTCGGTTTATAATTTTCTTAACCGTGGACGCTACTATCGATAAATGTTTCTCTAACTTATATCTAAAGTTGTCTCATATTATGACAAGCAAATAAGTAATTGGTCCACGTTTCACTTGAAAAGAGTCTACTACTCAAAATATGAGAGTTTTGTATTTTTTGTCTTCAGTGTTGAGAACTAATGGGTTTCTCTTGTTGAAGAATGAGACTATGTTGATTTTTTTTAATCATAATAGAAGGGTGAAAATTTTTGAAATTGGACTTCCAAGGAGACGGTATGAAAGTCAAAGAAAGCTTCTGGATGAAATGACTGGACTTTTGTGGAGGCTGTGGGTTGGACCACCACGACGAAGGCGGAGAATAATACGAGCATGTCGTTTGTGCTGGCTCTGCTGCCTCCTTTAACAAGTGTTGCGGCTTAAAATAGGAAGGCGTCCACTTTCTTTGATCTCGGGCAGCTTCTTTACGGTCCAGAAAACTTTTACCACTCGGAGCGAAGAAGAGATTGCATCCAGCAGCAAAGCAGCCAAAGCTAAACCTTGCCACAGTAACTTGTAATTGAATTAGTCGTCTCTCTCTCTCAGGTCTCAGCCTCGAATGTAGCTACAACATCTCTAAGCTGAACTGGAAGGGAAAAGGGAAGGATTAGCAGCCGTCTCACGTGTTGGGGGATGAAACACGAAGCTGGAGCTTCGAAACGCTGGAACTATACATTGGTCGATTTAATTTCCTATTTGCATTCGACCAATGGAGTTATAATATTTTCAGGTTTTCCAATATTTTTAGAAAAATAGACGTTTTTTTTATTTAGTGAAATGCCTTTCATCCAAAAATAATTTTTCGTTCCACTTTCTTATTTGGAAAATTTTAAATTATGGTTGTAAAGAGAGCAATCAGATTGAGGAATCCAAAAAAGGTTAATCAAAGAGTGGAAGGAGTGAAAAAAAATTAATTTTGTGTTACAACGTTGTCCATGTTCATAGGAAGAGATGAAGAGTGTTGCAAATTAAAATAATCAGAATGAAGATAACAGTGTTGAAGAAAATGAGAAACTATCGTGGAAAATTTCACGATAATATTATTTATAAATGTTAAAACCAGAGAAAAACAGTTTTGAAATATGTGTCCGTAGAATTTTGAGTGCCAAACGAACAGATAAAAAAATAAAGAATGTGGAAAGAGGTATGTGTAGCCATAAACTCTGTGATAGAGGACAGACCTTCTTTGTAAAGGGATGTCAACGATCGCCGTATATAAAACATAATTAAGGATCATTGATGCGGTGACTAGTGTGACGTGAGGTTCAAAGTCTCGCATCACGCCATTAATGTGACTTGCAGGTTTCGTAACGACATTAAGCGACGACACGTCCAAGGCGCAGACGTATAAATGTGGTTTTAATTTATATACATTCCCTCTCCTCCCCCCCCCCCTGGGACCGTTTATTTCTGGAAGACCTGGTGACGTGCTTGTACGAAACTGGTCCGCTAATCGCTTCGGATGATTGATTTAGGGAGCCACAGGTGTTCCGCTGACTTTCACCACCACGAGACAAAGCTGCGGCACTTCTACATTTCCACTCGGATGAAATGCCACGGGATCGTAACCCAGGAACACTGGACAACCCACGCAACAAGTAAAAACACCTGGGGATCAACGTCACCGCACATCAGACCTGAATGGCTGAGAGAAAAAAAACAACAGGTCCTCCCCAAGGAACTGAGAGCATTATTCAGTCATCATCATTAACATGTACTCTCAGCCACTTATAGATGTGTCTAGATATGGATATTTTGGAGAAAAAAATTCTTAAGCATTCTCTCGCTCTCTCCACATCCTCTATGCGACGGCTCACCATTTTCCTTCACCAAATTTCTGCCTTCGTATCTGATCTACTGCCTTAATTTTCTCGCATGAACTAGCCCACTCCTAGTTTCCACCATCACCTGTTGACTGAGGAATGTGTTCAGCGACTCCAGTGATTTTGGATCTACCTCGGTGCATCCCTCTTTGATCACTTCCATGGAGACAAAATGTTATTCTTCCATTCAATTGGATTTTCACTTCATGAAAGAGGGAAAAGTATTAGGACTATCGTTTAACAGAAAATTCCTCACAATGAGGGGAGAATGTCCACTGAAATCCGTTTATAATAATTGATCTTGGATGATCAACTTGAAATACTGGTGTATATTTTTGAGTCTGACATAAAGATGGTCGTAGATCAGAATATTTGGGATCGTCTTTGATAATTATACAGAAAAAAATAGAATCTCACTCTTGAAGTGGTAATGGAAAAGGAATGATACTCAAGGACCTATTTGGCTAATTCGTTTCTCGATACATTTTTTGAAAATCTTTGATCTATATTTTAGTCTTTGATTAGTAAGTCTTAAAACGAATTATTTTTTCGGCCTTACATTTCAGTAACTTTCATTCTTCTTGTTTCCACACCGTTAATTTTTTTTCTTAGATTTAATCTCGAATTTTCTACGACGCATTACATTTTATCTCAAGACGAAGAAACATGATCAACGAGAAAGTGATCGTTTCTAAGTATCTCTTCTACTTGAATGTATACTTATGTCATATAGAGATCATTCTTGGGTATCAGAAAATTTATGGAACAGCGGAAATAAAAACGGTAATTATTGAAAATACTCAGAACATGGCCTATAGGAGTACAAATTAACATTATAAATTAGTTTTCAGTGGCAATCGTATTCGGTTTTCGTGTTTTCATACTTCTTCAAACTTCGTTAAAATATTTAATTAATTATAATCATCCCCAGAGATATTTTAGCATCCCTTCCTCTTCTTCCTAGTGTCCCCAGCTTCATCAGTAATTTAATGCATATTATCCGTTTAAGCGTAATAAAAGAACATTTCAGGGCTGACACAGTGTAGAGCAAAAACAAACTTTTTTTTTAAAAAAAAGAGGAGTTTTAGTGGAACATGCTAGGAGCGGGTCCTTGCGGAAAAGTCAGACTAAATGGAAAACTCTCCCCGTCCATTTTAATATGCAAATTGACCCGAAACAGGGGAGAGTATCTCGGCAATTTGCAGTTCTATTTTCTTTAATGGAGGAAACTGAGGACATTATACAGCGGCAATAAACGGAAGCCAAAACCTGTATCTAACTCTCGGTGGAGATTTTTTTAAATTAACCCCCGTGCCGTTAAAAACGGAAAGAGGGATCATTACGTGTTTCCGGACAAAAGTAGGAGAAATTAAAGTTGTTGAAATACTAATTATAAGACTCTGCTGCATTATTTTTGTTTAATTCCTGAATATGAAATCTTGGCCACGTTAAGAGGAAAGTTTTCGTGTCAAGAGAAGCCATTAGATATAATTATTTTTTATTTACCTTCCTCATTTTAAATTAATTTTCTTGATGAGGAGACACCCGAATTTTATCACTGTCCATCATATCTGAACATTATTATTAACAGACACCACTTTGAGATATATTTTAATCTTGTAATCAATAATGACAAACATGAACGTATATTAAAGTGAAAAAAAATTACGTCTGATTGCATATAATGAATAATAAAGATAGCCAATACCGACAGAAAAGGTTGTTTTGAGTGTTGTCAACTGACGAGTGCAGTTGTGTTTCTCTAGGCTCTTCTTAGCACCTGACGAAAGGGACAAGGATCCCAGAAACGTTGTGTGGTATTTATATTACCCTTTTTTTTGTCTGTATTGGCTATCTTTTTTATTCATTAATGTATATTCATGACGGGTTATTATTCATAAAGAGGCCAAGGAGTCAGTAAGTAACTGAAGCCAACCTCGAAGATAATTGATTAAAAAAGGCGGCAGTCTTCTTCCTTTCCTATGTCAAGCCTATTAATTTCCAACCTATGGTTTTCGCCATACTGTGTCTCATGACTGTAGTTTTATTTTAATTGATTTCACCTTTCAATCCTACCTGCAAGTCAATAATAAAAAAAATCTAGATCATAGTCTGATACCGCCGTCGGCTTCAATGTTATTTTATCCTGCAGCCTGCTAAGCTAATCTCTCTTGTACCGTCATCAGAGGCAGACCTCACTCACCAGCCATGCTATAACAAGAGTCTCTCGTTCTGACTGCAGAGTCAAGCGCTTTGTTGGGAACGTTTCATTGTTGAAGCCGTCTGCATTGTTAACGACGTTACTCTGCCGCTGTTTGTGGCGGGCTCTGGGAACATCATTGATTAGACGATGTGTTCTGTTCCGTTGTCTCTCTTATTGACTGGTGTGTGTGTGTGTGTGCGTGTGTGTTCGCTCTGGAGTTGGAAACGACGTACACAACCGTTTAACGACGCCACTTTGCTCTCTCTCTCTCTCTCTACGTGGGTGTCTGTCTCCATTGTGGTTGGACGAATCAAACTGCAAACCCTGTGCTCAATACTGCCGAGATTTACGAGACTCAACTCGTGAACAACAAACTTGAATCGAAGGGAACAGTTATTGGATATTTTTATTCGCTTACACAAGGCGTCAGAAATATTTTTTTTTGCAAGTATGTGAATCAAAACTAAAATGATTTGGCCCCTGAATTATTTTGCTACATTTATTAATGATTTTACAATTACTTAATATTATTCATACCTATAAGCAAATTCTGTTACTATAAAACCTATTCGAATGGCGTCTTTCTGCCGTTTGTCTGACTCAGCGCTGTGGGGCATCGACCCACGACGTTATTAACTGTCCCTGATGTACCGAAGTCCAACTGCCCACAGATTAACAGCATTAACTTCTTCTATATTTAATTGCCGATGTTTTTCCTTTCTAACTAGTCTCTCAGAGAAACAAAACTGATCACGGCGCCTCCAAGATTACAACTGCAGGTTTTTTTTTGTTGGTGTAGACAGGCTATGTGTAGGGTAATTCACATAGTGGCAACTCCCCTCTTATAGCATAGGAAAAGGAGTGAAAGGGGGGGATGCGGAAAGGTAGAGCATGGTAGCAAAGTGTTAACTAGGGCACCCGGGCTATGGTTTAAGGATCCTACACGGCCATTGCATCAAAGTGATGCAGAGAAAACCCTAGGAAAACATGCATCGATGGCGGGAGAGGGGTTTGCTGTGGGGTCGCAGCTTTCCCCTAGCCGTGCCTTGACCGGTTTAGGAGGCAACTGGCCGACTATTCCAATAGGAATAGCGGACAACTCTTACCGTATGCCCAAGGTCTGCGACCCCCAGAACATACACCTCTCAAAACAGGCCGAGGTGCCTCGGCATGTGGGAACCTTACTTCAAAAACCAGAGAGATGTGAAGGCATTCCCAAACTCCGCCAGAGGTCTCTGGGAAGGTTCACCTGCAAGAGACTTGACTGCAGACAATTTCTGCGATAGATGTTCTCTCGCAGGTAGAACCTTGTAGGAGAGACAGGAAGGGGCTACCTTTTCCTCTCTCCGTTTTTGAACTAAGGTTCCCAGAAGCCGAAGCACCTCGACCTGTTTTGAGAGGTGTATGTTTCGGGGTCACAGACCTTGGGAATACGGTAAGAGTTGTTCGCTGTTACCATTGAAACAGTCGGCCAGCTGCCTCCTAAACTAGTCGAGGTACGGAGAAGGGAATGCTGCGTCCCCACAGCAAACTCTTCTCCCGCTATCGGAAGGGCGTGGGACAAGTACCCAATTCTCGATCTACCTGATGCAGGTTTTTCTAGGGTTTTCCCTGCATTACTTTTAGGCGAATGCCGGGTAGGATCCGTAAACTATAGCCAGGGGGCCCTAGTTGGCTACCTTCTTCTACCATTCCGCAACCCCCCTTTCAATTCCCTTCCTATGCTATTAAAGGGGAGTTGCCAGCATGTAACCTGTTACCCTTAAAAAAAAAAGAGGTGAACTCTGCCTAAACGTGCTGTTCTGTCTCTCAAAAAAAATTTTTTGATAAGCGTCAATGTGGCCTCTAGACTGAAAACTGAGTTAGTGATCTCTTTCTTTCACTATTTTACATTTAAGTCTATTCACATTTGTAATTCTGAGGCAAGCTCCTCGATAATTAAAATCCAGAAGGATGCTGTTTCCCAGTCACAACCTTGAAAATCACAGAAGGGAAGAATCTTTAGAGGAGTGAAGTGAATTTCGCAGCCAATTGAGAGCTTTTTCCTTCTGGTGTTGACATCAGCCAGTTCAAAAGAAACCCCTGGAGTTTCCTATCGTCTGCATGGCTCGTCTTGGCCATCAAGTTTGCTGCACGCACCGTTGCATTGTACTTGTTTCCTCCTCGCTGTATCGGTTGGTGGCAAAGTTCCCTTTTCCCTATATTTAGGCGACCTTGTGTTCGGTTCCGCCTCCCAGCAGCTAAACGGCTCACTCCACCATTATTCAGCCAAATATTCGAGGGGAGACAAGCGCCAAGAGGCGAAAATACTTTGCTGCAGGAATAGACACCGCCGGCCAACAAAAGGAAAAGCCTTCTGGGCAACTGTGCCGCGTGGAAAAGTTCTTAATAACCGAAAAGGAGAGAGAGAGAGGAAGAGAAACGCCGTGGGCGAAGCTGGTCTTGTCTCCCTTAGATTATCCTCCTCCTCAGACGCGGTGTTCATCAAGAGAGGAGTCTTAGATCCCTTAACACTGCGAGTAAAAACTTGCCCATCAGAGGTACTTTCGACTGATTCAAACATTAGAATCACAGTGGCTCTCTTCCATACGGGTGGAAAACCGTGAGGATTTTAGGAAATAAAATTGAAATAAATCTCTGTGCCTGAAGAAATACTGGATTGTTTACAAGTAAAACCCGGAAAAATACCGAAACCTTTCCAAAAGGATGTTGAAATATTTGATCAACAGACAAAATAAAGAATGAAAAAAATATTTTAGATGACAGAGATATTTTTTTCTGGTAGTTCACGGCTTTGCGGGAGGAAAGGGATGATCACGGCGCCTCCAAGATTACAACTTTTTTATCTTTGATCAAACAACGATCACCACGCAATCGAAAGAGCCGCATGACTCAACATATGGTATCCCCCCCCCCTCTCGTTTCAATATGGCAAATGTCCTTTTCCCAACAGCCAGTGTTTTTATCGTTCGATAAGGCACAGAGAGAGGAAGTAACTCTATTTACGAACAAAACGGCAGCTGATAAAACCACGCACACAGCCAATCAGAGACGGTAAATCATTCGCTGACGATATGAAGTGAGCCTACACCAGTGTATCTGCATCTTCTATCTCTGTTTACCTGTCCCTGTGCGTGTGTGTATGGTTTTATTTGATTGCGACAAGATCGGGGTCGAACCGTTCATTCCTCGCGCTTTTTAGGTCTGTGTGTCTCACAACTTTCACCTCCAGCCCGCGTTGCGGCACGGTTCGCTTCTTTGATTGGATTTATTGTCTTCTCTAGCACGCGATGGACGGAAGAGGACACGCCTTCTACGTAATTAATTACACGGAAGCGTCGTCAAATTACTTCTGAAGAAATGTTTATATAATGGAGAAAATGCATGGTATAAATTGCAAAAATACATATAGAATTTTTGTTTAAGAAAAACGGAGGAAAATAAACGGACATATGTACATAAATGATAAAAGTGAAACGTGTATATTAAAATAAACCAATGAAAAGTAATTAATAGTATATAGCAGACAAATATATAAGGAATTATAGAATAACGACGAGCTAGCAGCAAGGATAAATGTCTCATTTAACGACTACTGATATTCGCATTCATTCGCGGAAATACATTATCGCTGGAACTCTGCGTTATCTGTGAAACTCGGGTTTCATAAGAAGCTGCTTACTTTTTATCTTTTTTTTTCTATAGGAAGAGGTCTGCGAGGGCTATTCTCTCGCAGGCAATACCCGCGAGGGATGTTCTCTCGCAGGCAGAACCTTTTAGGAGAGATACGAAGGGGCTACCTTTGGGTATGCCTTTTCCTCTCCGTTTTTGAACTAAGGTTCCCACAAGCCAAGGCACCTCGGCCTGTTTTGAGAGGTGTATGTTCCGGGGTCGCAGACCTTGGGCATACGGTAAGAATTGTTCGCTATTCCCATTGGAATAGTCGGCCAGCTGCCTCCTAAACTGGTCGAGGCACGGAGAAGGGAATGCTGCGTCCCCACAGCATACTCCTCTCCCACTATCGGAAGGACGTGGGACAAGTACCCAATGCCCGACCTACCCGATGCAGGTTTTCCCTGCATTTCTTTAGGCGAATGCCGGGTAGGATCCTTAAACTATAGCCCGGGGGCCCTAGTAACCCTTGGCTACCTTCCTCCACCCTTCCGCATACCCCCTTTCAAATCCCTTCCTATTGTATTAAAGGGGAGTTGCCCAAAGTGGATTACCCTCATGTAGCCTGTTGCCCTAAAAAAAGTATTTTTTTTTCTTTACGTTAATCTCAATTATTTGCAGTTTATACATATAATTTCTAAGAGATTCCTACAGCGAACCTTCGTGCCTAGGGTTCTTGTCGTCGAGCGGCACCGAAACTTCTCGTACATCCCATTGTTGACTGGAGTGACAAAACTACCATCGAGCATTGCTGCAATATGTGAATTTTCTGTGGTTGTGAGCCGCAAGACGTTAGTCGGCTATCAATTATATTTTATGGTAAACGGTGCCGTGGATAACGACGCTTTTGACGTTAACATCCTCTTCGTCAAGATGTTTCCTAATGATTCACACAAGCGCAATAATTTTTTTTTCGTGTAATATTTCACTAACTTGTAAAACAATATTTATTTTAATTTTTAGATAAATATTTACCAGTCTACCTCGGTTAGGCCACGAGTCGTTCATACCTTTATTAATCTCCCTCTTTGGGTGTGTTTTTATTTTTCCTGTGTGCCTTTCAAGCCCTCTCTTTGCTCTTCCCCGTTACATTTCACATATATTGAGTGGCTGTGATCCCTCTTTCACCACGTCACTACTTTGAGTATGATATGAGCACGGGCGGGAAAGGTTGCTGTCAATATTGGTTAAATCCTTCGGCTCTTGCGCTCAGCCAAACTCTATCTCGCCGTTACAGCTTCTTTATTTTATTTATACACTCGCTGTTCTTTCTCCCCAGTCTTCTGTAAACACGCACTCTTGTTGAAACCGCTCCTGGTGTTCTCAATTCTCTTTAACCTCTTCTCCTTTTTGGCGTGGTTTCTGATTAAAATGAGGGAAATATGTACTCGAGTAATGTAAATATCTGTTCAGGCTCATTTAAGGAGGCTTCGAAAGTATATTACAATCGAAGGTAGTTTTTAAACAGTTCTGAAAACCGACTCAAGTGGATGTGGAACGTGCCCATAAGTTACAATTTATGAAAACCAATCTCGTGAAACTGAAAAACCTTGTAGATAGCAAAGACTAACTGCAGTAAAAGTAATGTCATATAAAAAGATATTGGGAGACATTAAATATTTGACAATTATATTATCAAGTCATTGAGATACGTTTAATGGATGACTTGAACCCCTTACATAGTTCCATTATAAATATTACAACATCTGAAGACAGATTTCTCTCCGCACGATTCTTTGACGCCCAGCTGACCGTTGTTGACACAAGTGCAACTTACTGGAGGGTCCTGCCTTTTTTTTTCGCTCTGCAAGCAATCGCACTTGAACTTCCCAACTGCGATCCTTCAGTTTGCACATATGTTTTGTATTTTGCTGTGTACGTTGCCCTTGTCCTTAGACGTAGAGGTCACCGTGTCGAATCCTGTTTGGCTTCTCGCCACAACGTTCATATAGAGAGAGGAAGGTTTACTAAGGGATTTTTGCCAATGTTTACTACCGAAATATTAGAATTCCTCTGGCAACGTCCTCTGACAGCCTTATTTATAGGTGACGGTAGGTTCCTCTGCCTCCAAAAGTCCAAATCCCTTCAAAAAAATGAACCCTTGACATCGCTTAGCGAACTGGAGAAGAGAAAACGCACGTGGACTTTTATAAAAGTTTCTTTCTTTCTATAGTTAATTCTTAAGTCTTTACCTGAAGGTGAGTTAGGTCTAACCATTAGGAACAATTTTTGTAGATGGGACATTGAAGAATTCTAGCGTAGATTTTAGAATTTCAAAGACTAGGAGTCTTCTTCTTCCGAGTTACGACACGTATTAATTCCGCAGTTTCAAAAATTATCAATCAGCAACATCATCACGTTTTAGCCTCCATTTCTCTGTAACACATCTCTTAGCAGTTCGTTAATTACATCATTATCCAATTGAAACTTCACATGGTCTGATAAACGTCGGAGCCAAGAAAACATGAGACCTTAATATTTGTACGATCTCGTACATTCCCGCCTGACTTTCAGAGCAACACTTCGGCATTTTATTTATTTGTACAGTAACGTTCTGTTAGCCATTTATTCCCGCTGCGACCGCGGTTTGTTTTATTGTTAACCTCCAACTAACAACAGCAGTCTGCGAGCGTAAACGCAATATGGAGCGCAAACTCTACTAACTAGCGGCTTTATGGAGCAACCACGGTTCTGTTTTAGTGTTAAAGCACGTCTGACAGCAAAAGGGAGGAGGAGGGTGGGAGAAAATAAGGCCGTATATGGCGCTCACGTTTCATAATACAGGCGAGCCATAATTTAACGTAGGAGGGGGGAAAAATACGCCCAGAAGCCTTCAGGTAACTTAAATTACACGACTGTAATGATAGCAATAATAAACATGGAGATATTTATAAATTAATTTAGATGCATTTTTTCCCGGAAAGCCATGCGAACATTTCCATTTTATTCCAAGCGCTGAAGCGAATAGTAATATTTTATAATTAAACTTCGACTTCCACTGTGAGTCTTTCCCGAACAGGAATCAAGTTTTTGTCATTGGTATACAAGGATTATACTTTAAAAACATTGTTAAATTTAATAAAAAATGGAATGTTGACAAATTATATATTGTAATATTAAGTTATTATTTGTTTTTGCGTTTCGAATCTTGAGGATTTCATGTTTCTTTAATTGGTATGTTCGTGGAGAACGTCTACCTGTTGAGAGGATTGTTACCTTTGATTTTTTGTTAATAAATCTTTGCTACCATTCTTCTGTACGTTTTATGAAATAATAAAATAGTCTAAAGATTTATAATCAGATACATCTAGCTGAGTGCCCGGCGTTGCCCGAGATGTCATTTATCCATAACCCCCCGATTTTTTTCGTTATTTTTATGTAACGCAACTCGCCCTCTATCCCTAAATGTGTTATAGGCCATGTTGCATTGTTTGAAAATTCACTAAATTAAATTAATAATGCGGTACTTAATTTAGTAATTTTCGAAATTAAGTAATTAATTTTTATTTAAATTAAAAACTATTTGTTTAATTTAATTTATTTTTCTGCAAATCAATTTTTTTTAAGCGGAATGATGTTGGCGTTCCCATATTCATCTTCTTCGTATTCCGTAATTATTTTTTTAAAATCAATAATTACTATACTTACAATAATTACAAATGTAAAATTATAGTCAATCATTTTTTATTCGTTCCATAAGTTTTCATATAAAGTCCCATAAACACAATTAAATGGCTGTCTATAATATGAAGAGAAAACAGTAGCTGGTGTCTAATGCAATTTTCGCCCAGTTCCCAATATTCACGTGCATTTCTTGTTCTCATTTTAAAGATATGCATCTTAAATAAAATAACTGATAAATTTAACTTCCTAAATAACGCACAGACTCTCACAACGGAAATAATCTTAATAAGAAAGACAGCGTGTAAATTATTAACTAATTATTCACCAGATTTCTCGTGGTTGATGTTCTGCTCCCTGCAGCCTGTGTGGCGCTGCGTCACGTGTGCGAGCTATATATAGTCGGGCATGCTGCGACCTGATTGGCCGTTGAGGATCGCCTGACATTTACTACGCTACATGGAAAAGCATGTGTCCTTGACGCTGTTGTCAGGCGATCCTCAGCGACCAATCAGGTCGCAGCATGTCCGGCACTATATATAGCTCGCACACGTGACGCAGCGCCACACAGGATGGAAACAACCGTTGAGAACAACGACCAGCAGAAACTTCAGCATGGTTTGTAACCGTGAAAAATTTATTAAACATATAAATTGTTACATTAGCAGACGATATTAGCAGTCATAATATACCACATATGTCACATAATGTATCAATATTTAAATCGAGATTGATTACACTGTGACTAAGCAGATATATTTAACGATCAACGTGTAACATGTAAATAAAATCAGACTGAGCAAACGTTGGAAACATCAAAACAAACCTTTCTTCCACTCACACAGCCTGAATATTTTTACAAATATGTACAGAAACGTTTTTGTGTTGTTAATTAAAGATTTTATGCTTAATAATTATTTTAAATTATAAAAATCGTCTGTTAATGGCCGTTAAGGGTGTTCACTGTTAAAAACAGACGTTAAAATAAAATATATGACTAATATTTCAGTATAAAGAGCTGACAATTTGCAAAAAACAAAATAAATTATTCCTTTTAAAATAAATAAAGAATATTTATACAGATCAAAACATCATAGTTACACAGGTTTTTAAAAATATATTTGTCTGGTTCGAAAGCTTAATTTTTTTAAATATAAAAAAGAAAATCGTAAATGGGTTATTGTTTCCTAAACCCCGTAACTTGTATTACAATTTTGCTTCTCAGCTAAACTGGTTTCCCTCTTGATTAATTTATATATTAATTTGGTTATTAAATGACAAAAATTTACGTCTGATTGACTTAATAACGAATAAGATTGATAGTCAATTCAGACATGAAAGGGTAATATAAATACCACACCACAACGTTTCTGGGTTCCTTGTTCCTTTCGTCAGGTGCTAAGAAGAGCCTAGAGCGACACAACTGCACGCGTCGGTTGACAAAACTCAAAAGCGACGAAAACGCAACGACAAAGGGACAGCAGACAGTTCAGCGTAACAGTAAGGGAGTAACGACAATGAGAAAACAGAAGGATCAGCGTAACAATAAGGGATCGCAGCAATTACTGAGTTTCATAATTTCTCTTTGTACATTAATTGCTGTGTGATCTTTGATTTAATGTGAATCATCTCCGACATATGCCTGTAATTTTTGTTTTATTTAAGAACGGTTTCTTTCTCGTCTTCCATACAACAAAATTATTAAATAATTCCCTTTTATTTGCTTTTCAGTTGGGTATTTTATTTCTGCCTGTCGTCACTAATTCATATCAGTATTGCAATCCTTTTAATTATATATTATTAATTATATATTAATATATTATATTATATATAATTAATTTTATATTACCCTTTTTTGTCAGTATTGGCTATCTTTCTTATTCATTAATTTGGTTTTATTAAGTCTCTGCTTTTATGAAAATCTGTATCATCTTCAGTATTTCAACTGATCTGTTTAATTAAGTTTTTATCCTGATGAGATTTTGATCTTTTCCTCTTGCGGGCCACATAATTTTAAAATATTTATATTCTTCTTTCTGCATTGGAAAATAATGGAATTTGAGCTGTTAATAGTGAGTAAAGATATTTATGAATTGTGTTTGGATCCCGGGTTGACTGGTCCGTCCTTGGCGGCAAAGTTGCTCTCTCGGAGGATGACCAGAGTGTAGGTGTAGGATAGCTGATAAAGCTGTCCTTCGCAGATCCTTGGCAGATCTGATAGTCTACAGCTCCTCCAGATCCTCGCAAGATCCAAGAAATCACAGTGACTGTGTCCGTAACAAGGGGAAAATCATTGCTGTAGTACAGATTGTCATAAATAAACTCAGCGATATTCATTTCCTTCCATTTGACTCGAATCTCGGTTGTTTTTACGTCATTTTCTTGTGAGGCCCCTCGCCCTCACCCCTAACCATGCTCCACCATCAGGCCGCAAGAGGGGTTGAAATTTTACCCACATAACATAGGTATAAATACTATAAATCTAATTACCCCTGGAAAATATTTATTCAATTTTAATATCGGTCGTTATTTCTTGTTTCAATAATTCCATCCCCGTCCAGCTCCACCACTTCAATTAAATGTCATAAATAAACTCAACGACATCCAGAACCCCGGATTTGTCTGTAATCTCGGTTTTATTCGCGTTATTTATTTGTAACGCCCGTCCACCCTCACTCCTAAGAGTGCTCATTTCCCGTGCTGTAAGGGGTTGCAATTTTACTTAGATAACATCGATTTAAACACTATGTATCTCTTCGATCCCTAAAAATATTTATCTGCCTAAATATTAGCATCTTTAAATGTTTCAACACTCTCCTATAAATGTGCTTCCCGAAAGGGGTTGAAATTTTTCAAACAACATCGGTAGATATATTATCAATTATATTGACCTCGACAATTAATTATCTAACGCAAATATCGACTGTTTAACATGTTAGAAAAATTCCACCGCCGTAAACCCCGTCCACCCTCGCCCTTGGGGAATGCCATTATTAAACTCGGCGACATCCATAGCCTTGGATTTGACTCCAATCTCGGTTATATTCGCATTATTTTATTGTAGCGCTACTCCACCCCCACCCCTAAGGTCTCTACTGCTAAGCTCGAAAGGGGTTGAAATTATGCTCAGAGAACACGTCGAGAAATTTTATCAATCTCATTGATCCCGATTAATATTTAGTCGTCGCAAAAATCGGTAGATTAACATGTTTGACAATTTACACCCCCGACCACCCCCGCCACTGGGATGTTAATTGCTAGTTCAATATCATAATTAAATTCAGCGTTATCCATAACTTTAGATTTGACTCCAGTCTGGGTTATATTTAAGTTATTTTCTTTTATCGGCCCTCCACCCCCACCCCTATGAGTGCTCCTTTCCCATGCCGTAAAAGGTTGAAATTTTACTCATATTCATTGGTACAAACACTATCAATTACTTTTACCCCGAAAATTTTTATCTGACTCAAATATCGGCCGTGTTAGCATGTTTGAAAATGTGCACCCCTAACTACTCTCGCTTGGAGGATTTATACGGCAACTTGAATATCATAATTAAACTCACTCACAACCATAACCCTTGATTCGTGTCCAATCTCGATTGTGTTTGCGTTATTTTTATAGAAATCCACTATACACCTACCCTGAAGGGTGCTCCACTCCAAATCCCGAAAGAGATTAATATTAAATATATGGAACATGTAGAGAAATTTTATAAATCTCAGTGAACCAGAAAAATATTTATTCGACGCAAATATAGACTACTTAAGATTTTAAGCCCCGTTCACCCCCGCTTGGGGGAGTTAAACTGTTATACGTATGTCATAATTAAACACAGTGATAAATATAACCCCGGATTCAAGTCTAATCTCGAATGTGTTTGCGTAATTTCATGTAATACCACTCCACCCCAACCCTTAAGGGTGGACCAGTCCCATGCCTAAAAGAGGTTGAAATTTTGTGGGGTTATATTACATAAATACCGCCGTAATTTTTTATTTGGATTAAAGACGCGATTTAATTGACAAAATACAAAAATTCTCATTTCCACCCCCCCGCCCCCCAATTTTGTACAAATAATTTTAAAATATTTTACAGAATAAAGTCTCTTAAACTGTGACATTTGTGTGAAGGTCGGTAAAAGGTTGTGACACTGTAGCCTTTGGGTTGATATCAGCCGTATATGTGTGTATGTGTGTGTGTGTGAGTGTATGAGGGAGAGAGAGAGAGAGAGACAGACGACAACATATGTTAAAATTATTTGCGTCATGAGCAAACATTTCAACTATCCAACTGTTTGTATTTAGTGCACTCTCTCTTTGTAAAGAAAAAAAACAACCTTTGAATATTCTAATTAAGGGATGTCAAATATTTGCATGCGACCATCAGAATATCAGGTTTTTTTCCCTCCACCGAGAGTCCGTTTTTTTTTTTAAAAAAATTATTTCTGATCAATATTAATTTGTTCCGCGTGAAAGAGTAATTACTGCTCCATGGTGATATTTGTAGTTATGCCCGTTATACCCTAATTTGCTCGATACGAAAGTAAGGTTTTATAGGCAAAGAAATTTCGGTTCAGGAATGTTTATTTATTAAATTTAATTTGCTGTTGTTCATTCTTGCGGAGATAACTTACATCGGATTATGCATTTATTACGTAAGTTGGAGTCCTTCACAATACTATAAACCTCACCTGAGTTGGTCTAAACAAGGACTCACACATATTAGCTATAATTTCTTGGTCTTAATTTGAATACGAGCAACGTTTCTTTTGTTTGAAGAACGTAGAATCACTTCCAGTCTTCCGTTTTCTCGCTCAACGAGTTGTTTCGAAGGCGAATAATTCCAGAAATTTAAAATAACGGCTACCTTCCTCTTGATCTGTATCTTCCTCCGCGCCATCTTTTTTTTTTTATCTTTTTCTTCTATACGCGACAATATGGCCTCGATGGCATATTGGATCCTCTTATATTCGTCTATCTCCTTTCTCCCAGTTGCCGCGCTGTAATAATGACTGAAAGCCTCTTTCAACGTTCCACAATCTCTGCGTTCGTCCCATTGAAAGCGGAATGGAAATTTTTCATCTCCCTCCCACCAGCATCTGCACGCCTTCGATTCTATTACTATTATTATTATTCTTAGGGATGCTGGTGGGAGAGGGTGAGAGAGAGAGAGAGAGAGGTAGGGGGTTGTGGTGGAGGCTTCCAAGCAATGTAAAACTCGGCCTCGATCATTCAAAATGTTCTTGCCAGGGCGAGACGGACAAATAATCATTTAATTTGGAGGAATGAGGTTTAATAATTCACAATTGCTGGAAATGTAAAGGGAAAATAAGAATATAAATAATAATTACTCACTGAGATGCATTTTCCCCGTATTTTCAGGCCTGTAGTAAACAAAAGTGTTACGCGAATGGTCAGTACAATCGTCCAATGACAATCACGAGATATTAATGGCGACTTTTGAGGGTCCAGGCCGGATTGGCGTTAAAAAATATTGAACTCTGATTGGTCAGAGAAACGGAAGGGGGGACGAATAGTCGAGAGTCTTCCAAATACATTTGCATTGCCATTCAAGGGTTGAATGAGGTTTATTAATTCACAATTGCTGGAAATGTAAAGGGATCATTCACAGAGATACAGCGACATTTTCCCCCGTATTTTCAAGCCTGTAGTAAACACAAATGTTACGTGAATGGTCAGTACAATGAAGTCGACAATCGGCCAATGATGTTTACTTGAGATTAATGGCCGCTTGGAGGGTCAAGTCCTGATTGGCCTTAAAAATAAATGGGACCGAGAACGTAAACAGTCAAAATTCGTCATCTAGAGTGGGTGGAGTAATGTTTGAATATCGAGTTCTGATTGGTCCGAGAAACGGATGAGGAGACGTAATAGTCGAAAATATTCCAAATACATTTTGAGCGCAATTGAAGTGTCCATTAAAATTTATTAAACACAATCCCAGCATCTGTCCCGGCTTATACATTTCTAAATAATTCCATAATACTTTTTAAATTATATGAATAAGATCGTAAAATAAATAATTGAGTTTTTCCAGGTTGAATCTCACCTTGATCAGAAAAGAGAATCTTCTCAATGCATATTTATTAAATTATTTTTGAATTTATATCGTTTAATCTGGGCTGTTATATTAATTTATTTAGTTGTATATAATAATTATTATTTTTTCGAAAATAATTTCTGTAGGACACGTTGTACACGATAGTGGGAGAAACAGGCGAAAACGCTCTTATCTTATTATCTTCTTGTAAATAAAACAGTGTGTTTGTATGTATGTATGTATGTTCCGCATACAAATTCTACTTCTTTGATGTCGTCATCGAGGTATCGTGGACCTGTAGAAGTTTCCAACTGTTTAACAATTAATTCATGTTGTGATAAATGAGTTAGCAATAAAAGTGTTTAAGTCCATAAATATAATAGAAATTAAAAATTTATTAGCCTTGAAGTATAATTTACACAACGCTAACAAGGGTGCGTAGAATATTTTCATTTTGGACTTAAATGTTGATTCCTCATTCGCCTTTTAATAATTGGAATTAAAATCGTATACGCAAGAGCCTTGTTTCAAAGCTTTCCTTCTGTTTTGTCTTTTTAATAATTTTTCTTGGATTTTGCTTAAATAGCCCCTAAATTTATTTCCCAGATTGGGAACCTCTATCGAAACATTCATGCTGGTAAATTTTTCAAGTTCTTGATTCAACGTCCATGTTTTTCATATTCTTTATTAGAAGGATTTTTCACAGAAATATCATGAAGGAGGTTTCGGTTTCCTCAATTCGTCGTTTCCGATTACGTAACGAATTCAAACGAGAGCGAGAGAAAAAGAGGAAGCACGTGGAGATTCCAAGGAGCATTTCAAGTCGAAGAATGTGATTTAAACGAGCCAAATTAAATTACTGTAAAGGCGCAGAAAGCTGGTAGACGACGAGGAGGAACACCTGTCTACCTCGGGTCCTTTTGTCCACGGCAAAGCCCTCAAGGGGGCAGGACGAAGAGTAAAAGCTTTGTGACTCGCCGCCGCCGCCGTCGTCGTATGAATTACTCAGCCACTCCGCCCCCGCCATATTGATCTCGCGGGACTTCAACCGACCCCATCCCAGCCCCCATTTTTTTAAGCCCTCACGGTATCAGAAAAAAAAACTAAACCCCTCCGTTAACAGATTTCAATGAACGTTCACTCGCTATCTCATTAAAATAACTCTTCGCCTATCGGAACAAATTTTTTCCTAAAGTAATTCGTAATCGGGTATTAATTTAATTATCAGTACAGCGAGGCGGTTTAGTGACCGAAACGACCGTCAGACTGTCAACCCCCCAGTTACACAAAAAGTCTGCCGACCGCTCTGCGCACACCTGGGCTTGAGGCTGAATCCACTGTCACCACTCACGTCAGGTTCAGGCTACGTGGAGCGAGAATTGAGGAACACTAACACAAGTTTAAAGTCAGACTCTGATTGACATTCAAAGGCGTTTAAGCATTTATCGCAGTCTCCCACGCAAGACCAGGTATGCGCAGAGCGTTAAAAGGTTTCCAAAAGTCTGCAGACCTGGAATGATTTCCGTCGAAATCAGTGAAATTTCGCTCTCACAATAAAAATGAAAACGACTTCAGTCTTCTCATTTCGCAAACTGAAACTTATTTTTAGTAGACTTAATATGAAAGTGCAAAATCGTATTCCACAAACTCTATACACGAAACATACGTTATGAAATAATAAACGTAGGTCTTACAGATTAATAATACAGTTAAGATGAATACGTTTATGGTCTAGCGTAAATCACAGAAAACCGTCACGTAACACGATACGAATCAGAGTGACACCTGTGAAAAGGTACGGGCGCGTGAAATAAGGCTAAGGAGCTGAAAACATATAAATAAATATGAGCAGATTTTAGGTAAGAAAAAAAAATTAATAATATAAAATTAAACAACGTAAAATTTTTTCAGCAGGCTATAGTTTTTTTTAAAAAAAAGTTGAACCTGATGATGTCGCCAAATAAGTAACGAAACGTTGTTTAATTTCACATTAATAAATTAATTTTATCTATAGTTTTTTTTTATAGTCTATAGTTTTTTTAAAAAAAGTTGAACCTTCTGATGTCGCCAAATAAGTAACGAAACGTTGTTTAATTCCACATTAATAAATTAATTTTATTTATCAGTTTTCTCAATAGTCAGGGCTGTAAACATATTTATGACTGGAACTTAATTAACAAAGTCTGGAAGTTTCTCCTTGCCTTCCGCAAATTAAATGAAATTATAACAAAAATTGTTCTTTAAATTAATTTAATTACTTCTCGTTACCATTATACAATTACCGTCCTTTATCCGAAGTTTGCAGTAGATTACATTGAAAAAGGGTCTGTTTCTAATTTTATGAATTCAGAATCTTCTTCACGGTATAATATGAAATTAATTTTAATAAAATTTATATACGGTGTGTAATAAAACCGGTAGTGACACGCACCATAAATAATTTCATTTATTAAAATGTGAAATATTTAGGGGATTATCTAGAAATAATTCAGTTTGACACAATATGAATCTGACTCTCGAACGCCCATAATTCTGTAATTATCCTAAATAAAATGTAGACAAAAATTGCTTTAAAATGATGACTTTATTTACTGGGTTTATAAATTAAAAAATTACCTCAGCAGTGTTGTTCAAATCAACATATGACGTATTAAAAATAATTATAGCAACGTGATGAATTATTTTTTGCACTTTAGAAAGCGATTTACAGTGTATCTACAAGTATTAATCTCTTCATCTTAATAAAGTAGTGTTCGCGTGAGTGGTTTGTGGATAGAAGGCTGCGACTGTTGCGTGTTTGATAGGCGGGCCAGGAATAAAAAGAGAAATTATAAATCTCATCAGAGAGAAGTGGAGAAGTGAGGAATTGTCCATCTCTTGGGCTGAACATTTTGCAAACGATTCCCGTATTTCAATAAAGATCAAGAAGTATTGATTTTGAAGGTGGTGGACGTTTAGTGGTTACTCTTCACGAAGATCCAGAACAAATAATGCTCGGCGTTCGACACGGTTCCAGTTTTGCACATTTTCTCTTTTATAATATAATAAAATATGTTCCATCGGTCCCCGCAACTTGAGATTTCTAATTTACATTTTTATGTCTGACTTCCGTGTCTCTGTCTCTCTATTTTCTTCTTTCGCTGACGCAAGGCTGGCGTTAGACGTTACTGACTGTATTTTAGGCGATGGAGGGAATGGTCTGGGGAGAATGGGCACTAAATTTGTCGCCCACCGACAACACTTACTTGTCGCTGACGTCAGAAGGAAAATTACGCTGGACGTTGAAGAAAGGCAACTGTGGCATTCGTTTCGCAACGAACGTTTTACGTCACACTCGAAGCGAAGGAAATTGGGAACGTTTCAAATTATAATTTGCGGATTAGAAATCATTCTCCTGTTCTTAATTCAAAGAAGGCCTTTCGTGTATTCACTTACACACACACAAAAGAATATATAAATAATAGAGAATGAGCCTAAATAAGTGATATCTGTCCACTTAAATACGGCGAACAAGTCCTATTTTTTTCTTAATAATAATAAAGAAAAACAATTTCGTTAACGAAAATATAGTTAGATGCTACATTTTAAAATGAACAAATAAGGTAACACTTCGTTGAAAAACAGTGACCAGCATGACTATGATTTTTTATACAGAAAACACTGATATATCTATGGATATTATTTTCAGCACGCGGTTAAAATTTATTAAATAAAATAATTATATTTACGAAAGCTAATTACCATTATTTTCGGTTAGGATGCAAATAAATTTAATTATTTTTGCCTGAGGTTATACGTATATGATGATTCGGGACATTGCGATTGAAGTAAAATAAATAAATATATATAGAGTGATGGTCGGGGGTGGGGGGGGGGGGGTAACGTTACCGCACTTAAATACCGAAAGCTTGGGCTCCGTCAGCAGAGCAAAATTTATAAGGGGAACCACGATGAGAAATACCAACAGCCAGTTGAATTACCAAAACAAACAATCTTGCAAAATTTATTGTTAAAGATGACTTTTTAAAGTATCCACAAAAATATTTCAGGAAAAATAACTCGGTCGCACGTAAAGAGCTCGAAATTATGGTGGTCGTAGTGTTCTGAGAAACTTATTACTAACAATTTCAAAAATTAAATTAATTCGTTACAATATATATACCGATTTGAAACAAAATTTGGTAATAAAATAGTAAAGCATGACCAGGGTTATGCATCAGTTTGAACTTTATGACTCACGTTAACTTTTGAATGTGACAAGTTCTGCGTGCAGCGACTGTGGCAGCCGTGCTGTGCTGGTGGGGTGTTTTGTCGTATTGATGAATATCTCACTAGACGCAGAAACTCGCTCAATTAGGAAAAGATCTCTACATAGTGTCTGCTCGGATTTATTACTCCTTCTCGATACTTCTCGTTGAATCGCAACTCCTCTTGTCACTAACTCATAACTACTTCGCTTTTTCTGACTATTCTTACTTATTATAACTGGTTAGGATTCACTTCAGTTCTTATTCTGCATATTCTAAATTTATAGATCTGTTCAGTGTTCTTTGGGTTTTGTGCCTTTTTCTTGTAGAGTTGTATATTTTTATAGATATTTTTAAATTGAGAAATATAATTAAGTTAAATTAAAAATACTGAGATAATTCACGCAAAAAAGAACCAAATAACAGTCGCATATATTTATTGTTATAATTTCAGCTTTCGTTACATTGCGCCATTATCGTCGGAAAAGTAATATATAATTAAATATATTTTTAAGTCAGTTGTACGTGTCATTTTATTTCCTGTTGGTGGCACATTGTGTCGATTTTAAGAATAAATATATAATACTGTCGTTTGATTTTTAAGAAGAAGAATTTTATAAAGTATTGACGGGGAAAGAATTGCCAGATGGCAATTTAGTGGGGACCTATACTTATGATGAAAGGTCCAGAGATAGAACTAGGGGTGCTGGACGTGGGCAGGTTTACCACTAAGACAGATAAGAGATTTGCATCTTCGGGAGACGCGACGTGAGACGAGATGGGCGAGCGAGTAATCGATAAGAAGGAAGAGGCCGTGTTCTATATTTGGCGAACGAACACGGACGGCGGCCCATTGTGGCGTGGAGAAGAGACGAGACGAGACGAGAGAGAGGAGTCCTCGGGCACAATGGATGGACACCTCACCTGACTCCCGCTCCAGGACTTCACGGACTTTCTTTGCAGAGACGGAGAGGACGCCAAAACCACGCGCAAAAATCCTGGCGTTGTCCCAAGACGGGGTGGCGTGAATTATACGGTACATTCAATTTAAGTAGAGTATACCGAACTATTCAATTTCCTGTAAAGTTAATGGACAATGCAGTTTACATGTACACAAACAGAATGACGGAACAAAAATCTAAACAACAAAAATTGAACACTAAACTTATAATTATAGTTTTTTACGTAAAATTTCTAATAAATAAAATTGACTGTATGTGTGTGCGTGTGTATCTTCCACATACAAACTTAAACGTATGGAGATTACCAACCAAATTTGTTACACGTGTTCCTCTAGAACCACAAAAAAAAACACTATGGGGGTAAGACTCGACTACCACAGCCAGGGGCGGGGGTGGAAATTTTCTAAAATGCTTACATAGAAAAAAAATTCAGGGTCAATGAGATAGACAGCGTTTATCCATATATTTTCGTGTATAATTTCAACGCCTTTCGGCATTGGAGCGGAGCACCTTTAGGTGTGGGGATGAAGGGACGTTACATAAAAATAAGGCAAAAACAACCGAGAATTAAGTCATATCTGGGATTATGGATGTCGCTGAGTTTAATTATGACAATCCGGGGCAACGCCAGCTGGTAATATATAAAATTATAAATAAATTGATAAAAATATAGTTTCAGGACGTTTCGACCTGTATAATTTGTATACATTTCTCTTTCATTAATATCTGACAAAAAATGATATTATATTAATAAATTATGAGTAAATTTTCATAGAATTGTTCTGATTGTTGTTACCAAAAGTACTAAATTACGCCACTGTGGGTTAGCGAGCGAAATATTAAGGGGTTGGAGTCAACTAGATTTGGACCAGAGAGGAAAATTCTTGTGTCAAAAGAAATCGCTGATGTGTTGAGTGGCTCCAAGGTTTGGATAATATGATGTCCTAAATATCTCTCATTCGTTGATAAATTAAATATTATACTGAAGGAATTTAAATGAGAACGTTTTCACGTATTGGATGAATCAAATCAGTTTGAAGCAAATATCAGGATAAAAAATACAGGAAAGGCTTATCATTATTTGTAGCTGTTAATTTTGTAGCAGGCTCAGACTAGAATTAAAAATTTGGTTGGAAGATGTACTGAAATGAAATAAAATAAAATGCGTAAAACCGGATATTGCAGATTGTTTTCCTTTTTCTTCATATAAAGTCTTCAGAAGAGCAGAGCACTCACGGATGCGATCTCAGAGGAAAATAAAATAAAATAAAAACGGTCGTTAAGAGAGCAGATGCAGCTTCAGTGGCAGAACCCACGTAGCATGAAATATGGAGGGCGACAGATAGAACATGAGCTTCGGAAAAAAATAAAATGGCGAACAAAAAGAAGAATGAAGAACAAGCCACCGCATCATTGATGGGAGGGATGCACACTGGACAAGGGAGATAAAAGCTCCAGAGAGAGAGAGAGAATCGGGACAGACAGAGGAGAAAGAGGAATTGCCAGACATAAAACATCAGCCTCATCCAAGGGAGAGAGAGGGGGAACAAGGAGACAAACGGGGGTGTGCAAAACGATACGCTATAGAGGGACAGGGGTATCAATATTCCTAGTCCAGAGGATTTGCTCTGACGTTTGCTGAATAAAATATCTGCATTGGCATTTACTAAACATACTCGCTACTGTCAATAACGCAACAATTGCAGTGGTAAAACAATGGTATTTAACACATTCACTACAAGAGGTTTTTATAAAAATTATGTTTAATTAGGATTCAAACTGTAAAGTAATTAATGAAGTTGGACAATAGCCGTTAATTTGTAATATATTGTAATAATCAAATATGATGGGTTTTTAAATGAACAATTATCAACTTTAAAACAAACAAAATTTATTTAAAAAACTTGAAACAATGATACAATTTAATAAATTCTCTCAAAGGTCTTTACTGGGTTTGATAACGGACAGTACATTTAACTTAATCAAAGAACCCAACATTTATCTTTAAATTAAAAAGAAATATTTATTCGCCTAGTACATAGACGAAATTAATTATTGACAAACTTAATCTACCAGATTGATTCTAAATTTAAAGAGTTTATTTTATTAACACCAAAGAAAAGAACGATATCTGACTGTATCTTTTAATTCAGTTTACACATATTAATACCATGAAATTTCAACTTACGATTACTCAGGAAAATTTGGCTCGTTCGTTACACACACACTTTATAGACTGGACGTTTTAAACACTGACTGTAACACACACTGTTGGTTTGATGAAAGCTGGTTCTCCATACTCGGTGAAGGACATCCCACTTGCTCGTGGTGAAAGCTACTCGACGCTGGATGCAGTGTCCTGGTCTCCTACCATCGAAGACAGTGGTCAAATTTTGATATTACAACAGATTAGACTTCAGCATACAAAAATGTTTATCGTTGAATATTTTGCTATTTCTCTCGCAGGCTGCAAAATTTCTCCATTCTCGGTGCTCGCCGTACGCCTCCACAACTCTAACTGCAACACTCAACTAACTTCTCAAAATCTTATCTTCCACTTATATATCCCAGTCCCTTCTCTTTTCCTTTCTTCCAAAACTACGTCGCAACTGCCCGATGACAGTTTCCTCCATTATCCCGAGATTTACATTCTGCAGCTGCAGTTCCTTAGTTAGCAAATATCTAGCCACTCTGTCTTGTCCCAAAGCCGACAATCGAGACAGGTCTAATTTATTTGTCTTTGCACCATCAATTACTTTGGACTTGTCTTCTCACCCCCGCACGCACGTGCACTGTTCTAAATTCTCCAGACCGCCCAAACTGCATCCTCAATCCTAAGTAAACAACATTACAAACTGTTCTTTGAACTGTCCAGGCCATTAATCAGAAACAATGCCTGCCTTAGCAGATTTATCTTGCGACAGGCCACCCGCATGTGACTTGCTCTGAATTCTCAATACCAATCCTAATTACACAACATTACAACTTCCTCTGACGGCCAAGACCATTAATCTGAAACAATGCCTTTCCTTCAAGGCATTACAATATATAATTTAAATTCCTGTAAAGTTTCTGAAAAATCTTCGTTTAAACGTGGTGAATAATTCAGTGTGACTAAAAATTTAATTTTAAATGTTTAACAATTTTCCATGATCTCGTCCAAAATACTCTCGCCACTTTTACTGCGCTTCATATATATTATATAGTCTTTCCTTCGTCCTTTGACTGGCTGGAACTGTTCGCTTCAGTTTATCTCTGCTTCGACTTTTGGACTTGTACGACAGCTAAGGTGCGCCGTGGTGATGGAGAGAAAAAAGGAAGGGGATGGGGTTGTAGGTATTGTGATTTGTTGTGGCGTTTCATTTTCGTGCTGTCATTTGTGCTCCATTGTTCCGCCAGAAAAATGCGTTTTCTCTCGCCTCGGATTGTGCTTTAAGCAACTACAGCTAGCGACGCGGAAAAAAAAAATCCTCCATCTGTCTCTCTCTCTCTCTCTCTCTCTCTCTCTCTCTCTCTCTCTCTCTCTGTGCATTTCTCTTTCTGTAGCAAAAGCGATAGCTGTGCTTTAAACCCTTCACAAAGTGTCAAACGGTGGTTGATCTCAATCACGATTTTGACGAAGCCACGTTATTACTGCGATATTATCATCAAATGGGAAAAAAAACTGATCTCCCCGCGTCCTCCTGTTCGTCGAAAATTCACACCGATTTAAATTTAAAATTTGACAGACGTTAGAAACCAAATTCATGTAATAGCTTACACCGTTACCTCATGCGTAATTGCAGTATAAATTCAACTTAACAAGTAAATTGAAGTCTTTATATAAAAGACGAAAGAAAAAGAAGAATTTGTGTTAAAGAATCCACTCATAAGATATTTATTTATTATAGCGAAGGACAAGGTGAACTTAATTACGACATCCTTACGACGATTTAATTAAATCAGAAGAGTGCTAGGAATAGCAAAATTACTAAGTATATATATACTAATTGATTCAGCAACTGAAATTAATGGAATGAAAGTGTCAGGAAAGAAATACTAAAATTATATGTTGTTAAAAATAAAATTCATCGGAATATTGATTATAATTTTATTTAAATATTTATACTGACTATTGAGAAAACTGATAAATAAATATTTTCGGCCACGGCAGTCAGCATTTAATGGCCTGTCCATCATATTTTTAAAACTATACTCTCTTTCTCAATTTAACTCGGTATTAAATTTTCGTTCAATATATACTTTAACGTCGGACATTTTCAGATTAAAACGTGCTACTTGAAGTCATAATTGAGCATATCTTTATTAAATAAAATATTATATATCACAATTTATCGTCGCATTTTTACTGGGTTACATAATTTATTAATTCCACCAGTTCACTGTTCCAGACCTTGTCATTAGAAGAAAATTCAGAATTATGTGTTTTCACGTTTAAAAGCTTATTTTATAGCATACTATAGTGATAATTAATAATAAATTTTGAACATGTTACAGTTTCATTATTTAAATATAATTTTCTTTTCTCTAAGTAGTGTAACAATTATCCTATTTTCACACTTCACTATATTTATCCACAAGGCACCCTTCTACGTCCCGCTCCCGACTGGCTGGGAGTGTTTCGCGTTGTTCAGGACATTCTATACAGGACACGGGGGAAGGGGACTCGTTGAACATCGGAAGGAATTGCGCCTGGCAGGTTCATTAGCTTCCCCGTTTCTGCTGTTGACCTTGGAGACCTTCCTTTCTCCCGAACCACTTCGCCTTGTGCTGTTTCTGACTGATCGATCTGGGAACAGGGTTGGGTTGGACTTGATACAAACCCAAGCTCACCCCCCCCCCCTTCCCCCGCCATCCAGCCGCAACTTCGCCAACCCACCGACAGTCAGAAATTGCCGAAGACAATTATGCCGAACAGAACGACAAAATAATTCATCGTGGCAAGTTCCGTACCGAAGTAGAACAGTGGAAAGGGGAGTGAAATATGGATGTCGTGGCGGCGAATCAGAAGACTTACGGAGTTCTGTCTTACCTGTGTCACAAAGTCACGATAACACAAGTTCTCAACAGTTTCAAATTCGCTGAAACACTATTATGCAACAGGCAAAAAATAAACGACCCTTCGGCCAAAAATATAGTGTTAAATTTCCTATACATCATTTATCATTAAAAATTTCCCGTTACCAGTCGTTTTCTACTTCCATGATGTGAACATTAAGTTTGAAGCATATAAAGAATATGTCTTTAAAATTATTTTGTTTATCCCAATATTTTATAAAAAAAGAAAATGAAATTGAAAACAATTTACATTTAAAACAATTTTAAAATATTTCAGTACATTTATTTCGTTATGACTTTCTTCAAACAGGTGTTATGTGGGCACAGAGTTATCTTATTGCTATTTCAGATAGCGAATATATATATTGTAACATGATTGTTGCGAGGTACGGTCGAGCACCCTTGGCGGGGGTGACTGCAGTGGTTGTGTTTATGCTGGAGCCGGAAATGCGATGTTGTTTTAGGCCGGCCAAGGGGAGAAGCGTAATGGTCAGTTCCAGGCTGGACTCGACCACGGATGGACGTGCTACCACGCCCTGTAGTTAAATTATATCTCATGTTCGATTAAATAAAATTATGAAAGATTAAAAAGTTGTTTTCGTGATTTAATCCCAAAAATTACCTGGCGCCCAAACATGAATAATCAACGAAAAAACGAAAGGAGGGTAGCGGAGCGGCTACAATAGATATTAAAAAAGTGACGTCTTGTTTTATTTGGAATGTTTCAATTATTACATTGTTTGGCTGAGTTAAATGACTTAATTTCGAAACCGTTTTAGAAAATTGGAAACAGTTTTATGCGTCTTAACTCCTTCGAACATTTTAAGTAATTAGTTTACCATCACTTAGTTGTGTCTCTGATTTAAAAATCAATAATTTATGTGTTAATTTTCTCTGTTATAATTGTATTCAATTCGTTAAGGATTTAAATTAATTGTTTATCAAAGCAATAATGTGTAAAATAGGACACTGTATTAATAATGTGAAATTTCTCATTAATGAAAAGAGCACACTAATAATGGAATGCGTTAATTGTTGGAACTTGAATGTGGATTCTGATTGTCGAGCGCACAGATAACCTTCTTCTTTCGCAGAAAAACTATAAAAGGTGATCTGAAAAAGGCAAAAATAAATAATCAAGATGGTTTTAATCTTAGCAACTTCACGTCACTTTGATTTTCAGATTTTTGGCCTTATATTCAGTCTGGGTGTGCGTTTCGTCGGAGCACCCCCACGCTACATTTGTCCTTGTAAGTTTGGACTTCGAAAATTTCAATCTTTTTAAGTACGACATGTTGCCAGGAATAAATTCCGGAGCCCCGTCGCCTTAGTCGTGAGAATTACTCTTTCGAGTGGTCATGCTTATTCATCGCTGCAGAGGGCCAGTTCTGCCAGCTGTGAGAACCGCCAGAAACCAGTACGCCGGAACCGGAGAAACATCAGTAAAATGTAAAAAGAGTGCCGTGTAAAGCTGTATCGCGCGATTTTACCGCGTAAGTCCTCAATTTCAGTTTCTAGAAATATTTGCCAATCCCCACTTAAACCCAAAAGTGTACTTTTGCCTACCGATTTAAATCTGAGCTTAACCGATATTATTTTTCTATTTGAAATTCAATACATAATTTTGAATAACCTGATAAGGAACATTATTTTCAAGAAGACTTTAACTAAATTAATTGAGAGATAAAAGAGTAAAGCTTGTGATTTGATTTTATATGTGCAAATAAAATTGTTAAAACATTTTCAATGCAATTTAAACAAATTATATTTATTCCATACCCTTTAAAAACATTATTATATATAAATTAAAGTCATTGGAACTTCGAAATGCTACGAAGACGATTTTCTTTTCCGGCCTGGTTAAGCAGCTAGCGGATATAGCGGCCATCTAATACACTCACCAGGTTCCAGGAAAACGAATGTTCTGCTCCGGGAATATCAACGGAGAACGCATCAAATGACCGCTCTCGTATATATTTCTGTCCCCCATCTTAAAAACTCTGCTGCTGTTTTTACTCTCTCTCTCATCCCTCTGTCAACTCCCACTCGATGCAGAATCTTGTGCACATATTTTTGTTTCGGGTATCGATTTGGCCTCAGTGAGACTCCATTTATAAGTGAAACGAGTTCAAATCGAATATACAGAAAACACAAAACATGTTTTTGTATTATTTGGTGTGTTAATGCCATGTGCTGTAGGCATAGACACAAAAAGCCGTAAAAGATCCTAAGCTTTAGTTGGGCTTACAAACTTTTGTCTTTACCAAAAAAAAAAAATAATTGCATCACTCAAACACTATCGCTGCTCCGGAGAATGATTTTATTTAATATATCACTTACCGTCTCTTTAAAGAGTTAATTTTTAGGTCCCACTAGAGTGCTTTCTATATTTGTAAGGGTTAGTAGCACCAAAAATTTTCATTCACGTCCTGGTTTGAGAGAAAAAAAATTCGAAGTATTTGTTTCCTGATTTCTACATTTCATTTCAAAATTACTGCAGTCTGTTTGTGGGTCTAGGAACCTATTCATCTCGTGACCTTTGCCCTTATAGAAATATTTTAACAGTTTGATCTCTTTCTTCTTAATTTTCTCTGGAAAATGGTCATAAATTGTGAATATCGACCTGAATGAAAAGTGTTCAGCAAGTGAAGTGGATATGTCAAAGTTCAACTTTATTGAAATAATTCGTAAAAATGCAGAAGCTAATAATTGAGTTACGTCGATATTTTGTCGTTGTTGAAGGCTTTGATTTGTGTGTGTGTGGCGAATGGTTTCCCCTCCTCTAAGTGACGTCAAACCGCCGTGACGCCATTCTGGCGGAAATTTTCAGGGCTTCGACCTTAATTAAGCGTGATTTGTGGCTCTAAGTGTTTCCAATTAACCCCACCTCCGGATTAGCGACCCGGCACCCTACCAAGCAAGCCCGAAGAATACTTGCTGTGCTGGCAAAAACTGGGAGGGGGACAGTTGTGGTCCTCCCACCCCCTCCTCCTCCTACTACGACATCGACATCGGGAATTAAGTTACCTCTCTGTGGGGGTGGTGTTACTTCAGTGCCCTGCTATAAATCCTTCTTCCACTAATGGAACGAGAGACCGTAGTGACTTCCTTTCTCTCTCCGCGGGAGGCTTCGTTTCAATCACAACACTACGATAAATAAATCTATAGCAGCAGCCTCTAGTAATAAAACGTGTTCTAGTAACTTTCGAAAAGCCAAGGAACATTTACGAGCTACTTACAGTCCTCGGTGGTGTGGCAACAAGACTCTTCTGGAGTTGTGAAAGCCACGTGACTAATGTTTTGGGAAGTGGGAAACCAAAATATCTCAGCTTATTTAATTTTTCAAACGCGTTACAACAAAATTTTAATACTGTCTCTGTATTAATTTATGTTTGCAGCAAAACATCTCTTTTATTTATTGTAAAATGAACATTTCTTCCAGTAGTCTGTCGATTCTATTAAAATAATATACCCCGAGTTTTCCACACAAGGGAAGGAATCGGTTTGTCTCACTTTTTGTATTTTAATTCTTATCGAAATAATCTTTCTTTCATTCTTCCACTATTATTTAGAGGATAACTTACTACGACTTTCGTCTAATCGGAATAAATTGTAATATGAGATATATTGCTTGAATATAATTATTAATGGCGGTACAAGTCAGAGAAATAAAATTTCATGAAAAATGTCGTCAACATAAATTAATTATGTAAAGTTGCGACGTTTCGTCCTAAAATTAGTACGTATTCAGGACAATGTCAATAAATAGTAAGGAGAATTTAAACTTTAACGATAAATTATATTAATTTTGATGTGACGGTGTCGACCATCCAAATATTCAATTTAACACTGTAGTTTATATAATTAAATTGTGTATGAAGAATTTGTAATTTTTCATTAAGCTTAATTTTTATGACTTATATGGTCATTAATAATTATATTATATTTAAAAATATTGTTAATACTATTAAGTACTGAGACATTCGACAGTCTAATGACTAAATTTTATCTCTAAAGAAATCCCATATTTTTTTCTTTGATTCCTGTTCCATTATTTGTTTATAGTT
The DNA here is from genome assembly GCA_037074705.1 of Zhengitettix transpicula. Taxonomy (NCBI): domain Eukaryota; kingdom Metazoa; phylum Arthropoda; class Insecta; order Orthoptera; family Tetrigidae; genus Zhengitettix; species Zhengitettix transpicula. The sequence goes on from CM073593.1 coordinate 80,841,333, forward strand.
CTATTTTGAATTACCGACGGCAGTAATTTTGAAACTAATATGGTTTAAATATCTAAAAGCATTACGTTGAATGATCTTTCGTATATATACAGTCTAAATAAAACAACCTCATAATGTATTACGCTGCTGATATTCCATCAATTATTGTATGTATATATATATATATATATATATATATATATATATATATATATTCGTTAGGGCTAACTCTTGGCACAAGGATTTGTCTTCTTTGTATGCAATTAATAGGATAGACCTTGAGTGTATTTATTAAACGCATTACTCATATTTCATTTTTCCATAATCCAGTTTTCCAATTTCATACTTTTTGGATCTCTTTGCTTACTCTTCACAACAAAGATTTTGTTTACATTCCATTAACGTGTCCCTTAAAAGGAAAAGAAAATTCGGCTGACTTAATTATAAGTTTTAACCGTTTCAAAGGCCAAAAACAATTTATGATAACTAATAAATAAATAAAAATCAGCCAATTTTAATTCAGAAAAATCATTTATTAATTACATTATTTTTTTCTGACTTAAAATATAAATGAATAAAAATGAATCATTTTTAAAACATTATTTATTAATTAAATTAATTTTTGACTTAAAATTGGCTGATGTTTATTTATTTATTAATATTATAAATATTCAGATTACAAATTTAAGATAGCCTCAAAGTTATTTTCTGCTTCAGATAAAAACCGTTTAACCGTTCAACCGTTTCTCTACTGTGGGATTTAAAATATAGCTTCGCCATTTAGTTTCAAAATTCTGGATATTCTTACGAGTTTTATAGCAATGCTGTAAAGTTTCATTGATCGGTTCGAAATTTTTCTAGCTAAAATCTAACGCATTCATCGTGACAGACAGACATCGGTTTGAATTCCACTCTTGTGTCAAACATAAATATAGCAAATATCACTGGATTCCAAGCGCTGTCAGTGAGAGTCCAGTATTATTTCATTTATGTAGATTGATCAGTAACAAAGACGCCATAGAACAGCCATTACGGTGAACTGACTGGAATGAAAGATGAACTGGCTTGTAAGAAGCGCGGAAGCTGTTCAGGATGATCCATGGCAACACTGGAAGTGCTCTTCAAAATATTAAATAGTGAAGGGGGCCGTCGATGAATACGAAATAGCCAATGAATATAAACACGACCACTAGAAACTATTTTTTTCAGCATTCTTCTCATAGTGTCTTTGAAGAATAGTGGGTTCATATCAGAAATTACTTTGTAATTTTTATATTTTCAAATTGTTTGCTGACCACTGTGCTGCTTCGTTACGATTATTTGAACACATTCAACAATTGTAAGTCGCAAAGAATAAATCTGTACGGAAATTCCCGTACTTCTCAATAATTGTTATTTTTTGCTATGAAGTTGAGAAAATTATTCTTCCCCTTTCTTCTTCTTACCTAATGTTTATAATTATTAAATTCCGGACAAGGTGCTGGAAACCAATCACCATGACGAAATAAAACGAGGACGGTTGTTCAGATTCTATGTTTATTAAAATGTATTCTGGCTTGAGACTTGAATAAGAAGTTGCTTTTCAAAGTTAGCCCTCGATTCAGCTGACACTTTTAAATTACAATATCTTTGTCTATCCTTCAAGTCGTTCTCTTCCTTCCAGGTTCTATACAATTCTTCGTATTAATTTACTCTTCAATGGCATATAACAAACAGTTCCTTCTCCTCAGTTCTCCAATTTCCGCCAAAAGAACTGTTCCCAACATAGAAGGTGATTCTACGGTAATGGGACAAACGTTCAGTGGTGGTAAAGCTTACTAAAACATACATTTTCCTCATAGGAATGTATGGGCGGAAGTGACGCGTTAAGGCACGATCACAAAAAAATGAGAAATTAAAAAAAATGGTTTATTTGCAACATATACGTAAAGTACTTCATTCCAACAATGCTTACAATAAATTCTCAAAATTGCGACTACCAACCGTAATACAAACTAGGCAGCTGTGATTGGTTGGAAATTTTGTGGGTAGAGGGCAGTAGTGTGCCGTGATCTGATGCATCTGGGAAACGTCATTTGCAACTCTTCACCACTCACTCCTTCGATGCTACCAAGCACGTGGTGGCCGCAATAAAGTCAAGACTCTGCTGGTTTAAATAAGGGTCAGCGGTGATGGAACGATTTACGAAATGAGACCTTCATATTCAGGGTTTCAAGTTTCGAAAGTAAGGAAGCGGGAGTTGACAGGCGCTGCCCGTCACCTGAGTGACCTGCTGTTGACTGATGACGCGGTTGCTGGCCTTCTATATCGGGACTCTGACATCCGCCGGAAGTTGTGTCCTCTCACTCCCCCTTTCTCTGTTACACCGTCACTGGATACGACAATGTCCATCGCGGTCAACGTCACTTCAAGCGCCTACCCTCTTCCTCCATTCGTTTAAGTAGATTGAGCTGACCTCGAGAGTGGATCAGCTCGTATTAAGAAGTGAAACGATATATTTAATCTAATTCGCATTCAGAATTATGAACCTAAAATATTAATAATTGGAGAATCAATGGAAGGGTAAATTTATTCCATATCAACGATCCACAACTAGCCGTTTAACTCCTGTCCCGCTGTATTGACCCCGTTCGCTCAACAATTCTGCTTAATCTCTGATAGTTTTCCCATCATATCTCCCTTCACGTCAGAATTACACAGCTTACTCTTCAATATCAGGATGTCTAACACTCTTGAGTACAAATAATTATTTTACCCTTGCAAGGAGAGTCATCAAATGTCCATTGTCCATGCCTTGGTATAATTCAAGCGCTTTATGCAAGAAACAGGTCAACGACGAATGTAATCAAGTATTACGACAAGAAATAATAAATTTGATGAACTACAGATTCATAATGTAGACGAAATAAGTATAATTTTTTTCTACGACTGCCCTTTAAACTCGCGTAAATGCCGTATTTTAAATAATAAAAACTTATAGGACCGATGCGAAGCAGGCGATCGGATGAAGGAAAAGTAGACAAAATTATGCAGGTATAAAGAAATGCATATGTTATCGCTTGGTTAGAGTGTTTTGTGCAGGAAGTGAAAGTCAAACAATATTTCAGTTCTTTCAACTCTGTCGTATGGTTTCTTGAACGACTGCAAGATATAAAGAATAGAACACATGTGGCCACGTAATTAAATATGGTGGGACATAACTAGATATTTATTGGATAATTTAATTTGTAAAACAAGAAGCTGATAACTTTATTAATAAAAAAAAATTGAAATCGTTCTGAACAACAGATTATTTATAAAATAAACGATATAAAAACATACCTCGGGGACGTCGCGGGGGGAAAGATTTTTCTCTATTGATAGTTCATTGCTGCTCCATAATAATTAGGTACTCCAATACTTCATGACAACTATTCACGGTTACTGTCAAAATGATCAGTCACCCCCTATTCATTAATTTTATTAACAAGTGACTGTTTGAGAAGGGGATCGGGTTTCCCTTATAAATCCACAGAACTCTCAGCAGGTCATCCGGTATTAATTCGCTGACTTTTCAATTCACATTAGCCACCCTGTTTGAACGTTTGTCAGTTATGGACGACGGTAAACATTACTTTTCAGGTATTCTATAGCGAAATAAATATTGCCTGTCACTAACCCTTAAAATTGTCTGCTCTCAATACTTCTGATACTTTAAGTACACGTTATTTTCTTCCTTATAGATCGTACAGTCCGTCTCGTGTCTATTTCCAAAAAATACTGCAAATGATTGGATGCATTAAAATAATGCAATCACGCAAGTGGAAACAATAGTTAAATTTCATTTGAGTTAAGAAAAGTGTGTGATTAAATTTACCATATTGATCGATTAGAACAGCCATCGCGATTGTTTGTTATGCCGAGTGCGTGAAAGTCGTATAAAAATATTGTGTGTCTTCCTCTGATATTCGACTGAAACAACGCACAAATTCTCCTGTTGTAGAGTTCGCCGTCATACACTTTGTAGATACCAGAATTTTGGATCTTTCAAGGCTGGAAACCGGTTTATGACTTATTGAATCAATATACATTAGAAAATCAGAAATCCTTTTAAGTGGGGCTTTGAGCTTAGCGAAGCTTGGGATCCCCTTTTTGCCAAAGGCAAAAAAATAACAAACTTCGTTACAGCGATAATTGACAGTAATAAAGTCAACACCAGTCAGAAACCGCCACTTCAACGGCGTAAGAGAGACTAAATTAGTTACTCACCTTCCTCCTCCCTCCACCTGAAACTCAACATTTCGGAGTCTTTGAATGACATCTTTGCTGAGTCTCTCCCAAGAAGCTCCATTAGCCACTTTGTCCACCTGTTTGAGCCTTCTCCTCTCCTCTCCTTTTCAAAGGACGGACCTGTGTTTGGTTTGACTCCACATTCCCTTTGAACTACTCCGCACTACATTGCAACGTCAGTCCGGAAATGAAATGATAACAACTTCTTTGCTTCCTTGTGAAGTTGTAACAGTAACCACAACCAACACGACCCCTCACACTGCCTTTACACCCTCGCGCTATATCACTTTCAAATATCTCCTCTACGTTATCAACATTAGCACTCAGATAAAGTGTGAAAAGTGAAATGGATGGAAACGCGCTCGACTTCTTTACTGGGGGTTACACCTACGTGTTTTCCGCTGCGCGGTGACGAAGCCTTGGGCTATGATATTCACACACAAAAATATAAATATCAAAAGGAAAAATATTCCTGTAATTTCAGCGGATCAGGGATAACGCGTCGATAATACTGTGTTACCGCCTGGGGTTAAACAGTATTTGTAATGGCTTGTGCCTGATTCTTTTGTTCATGCTTAGTTGACATAAATCCTTTTCATACTCCTAATTTCTTTGATCACATGTGAAATTTAGCATATCTGAATACGTTTGTCCGTTGTTTTTGGAATATAGTTAAAGGCCTTTGAGATACTTCAGTCGATGGTGCAAACGTGATCGTTCACGTGCTAGAGCTGCATTGTTCTGACTTGTAAAACCCAAGGTTTAATTCCTGGTGACAAACATAAATTATTACTTTTCCTTCCTACTTCTTATTTTACAAGAGCAGACTCACAGCTTTCTTGTAACATTTTGCAATATGATTTATTTTTCTGAAATTTATTAAGGTTTTTACAATTACTTTAGTGTTCAATGGTTTTTATTCACTCACTCCAACCCCTGTATATGTTTATGGGTTGACACTATTTTATCTCAGATCCGATATGAAGGCAGCTGTCTGTTGCGCTTTTGGTGAATGTACTGGAAAACACTCGGACCCCTGGACACTTGTGTCAATGAAATCAGCTGAGCCTCAAAAGTGTTACTGAAACTCCCTAAAACCTTTATTTTTAACTAGGCAGTAAAACAAAATTTCAAGGTCTTTGATCCAAACATTGAAGAATGCTATTATTTGGAATAGGCCATTCCTCGATCTTGTTCATGTTAAGTAAAATTGAAATTTTCTCGGTTTAACCGGCTCTTATAATTCTTCGTTCATCTAGTCATACTAATTGCTGTCGAATTTAAGGACTCTGCGGAGAAATAGTTCAATTTTCTCGCTGCTTAATCTGATTCTGCAAGGCCCAGCTTCTTGAATTCGACGGCACAGGGACCTGAGTGGGACAGAAAGTCAGTGTCCGTCCTTCTGAGTCCTGAAAGGTCAGTCATTTCTTCCTCCTTTCTGAAAGGCGTACAATGACGACATAATTGATTCTTCCGCTACGCCACTGTCCACTCAGACATAAAGAGACAAGCAGAAGGACTGAGTGAGCTCGTGCCTGTCTTGATCCGGATAAAACGAGAAGCTCAGAAAAGGAACTGACGGGGTAGAAAGGAGAGACATAGAGAAGGAGAGAGATTTTGGTTCAAAGGAGGGGTTGTTCGGATGCGGTTATATCAGAAGCGACACTCGTAGCCACTGGCTAATCCCTGACTCAGAGTCACTGAGGCGAGAGGAGAGGCTGAAACTTCTGAAACGCTACAGCTACAGCAGTCCTAAATCCCAGGCCACGGACACTGAACGCCAAATCCGACTGGACGAGATTGTGGATTACTAATTTAGAAACGGATTCGCATTACCGAATCCGATGCCAATGCAGTAGCGCATGATGTCTTTATAAAGATTTACTTGATTGATATGAAATTTCAAAAATTTTCGACCCTAGATATAAAATTATAAAATTAAGCAGCTTGGTGGATCACGTCAACGAAGTGATAAACATTCTTGATAAGTTTAAGAAATAATTGATTTTTTAAAATTAATTATTAACTTATAATTAGTAATTGAATTAATTTATTATTGAAATTATTAATTTCTTCATTTGTCAGTTATTGGCCTTTATTCGCAACTAGTTGGGTATAATTAAACTCAGCGACATCCATAACCCCGGATTTTTGCGTTATTTTTATGTAACACCCCCTCCAACCCCATCCCTAAAGCTGCCTTCCTCCTATGTCAGGTGGGGTTGAAATTATACACAAAAAAAAACATCTGGAGAAATACTATTAATCTCATTGACCCCGAAAAATATTTATTCGACGCAAATATCGGCCGTTTTAGCCTGTTTGAAAATTTCCACCCTTGGGGTGGTAGTTGTGTCTTAAACACAGTGTTTTGTTTTCGGTTCTAAAGGAACACGTGTACAAAGTTTGGTAAAATTTCACGGACAGTCAGTTTCATTTATTAGTCTCTAAATTTGGATCACAGTTAACTTAAATATCTGTAATACGTTTTAAATACAGAAGTTTGTTTGTTTATCAGAATTCCTTCTCAGTCAATATATTATTTAACACACTATATAAATTTATATTTATACTAATTTTTAGAAATTGTACTTTTAATTCTATATAAATGTTTATAGTTCCGTACATACTTGCGAATTATAGAGAATGAATTGAACAGCATTAACTTAATTGAATTTCATTCCATCACCTTCGTATTTCTTTATGAATAGTATACTTAAACATACTACTTGAGTATTTCATGATATAATTGTCCCTCAGTCTTCAGACATAACGAGAGATTAAATTGGTGAAATTGTACCGTCAGCTAGAGTCGGAATGTACAATGTAAAAAAAATGGTTGCCATATTGGAGTCGCGAAAATTAACTTTATAACTGATTTTCCACAAGGATCGTTAAGTATTTCGTATTGTTTTTATTATCTTTCGATGGAGTATTTCAGGATATAATTATACTTTTCATTCAATCAAAATATTTATGGTTCACGTAACTCGACCTTTTTTGTTGTTGTGCGGTGACGTCTATCTCGCGCGTCAACGTGTGCTATGACGTCACGGTCCATGCGCGCGCAGTTTAATTTAACTCAAAATCGTAAATTATTTCAACTGAAATTCTTTACGTCTTTATACTAGAGGTTTCACACCCACACAGTGCTTTTTTTTCGAGTTTTGTTGCTATCTGTCCACGCGTTTATATCTGTTTCGAGATTATACAAAAAGACAAACCAAAATACGTCATTTTTTATTATATATATTTAGCTATACAGAATTAATTTATCTCAGTACTCGAATTTGCCGTGTATATTATATACTTTGTAATGCTCGACCCTTATCCAGAACTTCCAATGTCGCCAATTAATTGTGACTGTTCCTTTTTAATGCTTTATTATTTGTTTTACTGAATTTATACTTATTACAGTTTATTAGTTTGTAATTTTAATGTTAAGATTTTTTTTTCTATTAGCCGCTATAAGGCTTTGAGACAGAGGAGCGAGAACAGAGAGACGAATCGAAACGCGTCGTAGTGTAGAATAACAGAAGCGTCAGACAGTAAAAGAGCGAGGAAGTAGAGAATAAGAATAGAGAAAGAGTCAGAGGCGCTGTGCAGACGCTGATTCACCTTTGTGAAACGTTATCTGTAAATTGGGTCTCACTATTGTGAAATATGTTCAACATGTTCCAACATATGGTATTTATGAAATTATTTTTTTTCTTCCTACGATGAATGTCCTGGTGCATTATTCAGATTATGTGGCGTTCACATCCATGATTTTATAATCCTCAGAAAAATACAGGAACGGTGGTAACAAGAGTTTCTCTTAAGACTGCTCACACCCTATATGTACGTTTTGTCTCTCAGCGTCACAACTAATGTCGTAACGTATTTAGAATTTTTCTGTCTACATTTTTCTATCTGAATTACATTAAAAAAGTAATAAAAAATAAGATATATATATTAAATTCCATTTTTGTCGGTGTAAGCCTATGAATTTACTGTTCAGTTACGTTTTACAAAAATCTTTCGGAAATCGTAGAATATTTTACTCAGTTAGCAAGATCTTGGCCCTCCCTTTTATTTATCATTTCTTTATCCTGGAATGTTGTACTGTAATTGAGAGATAATACTGTTCGTGTATTATATTGTATTACTAGGTGGGTGCTCAGCGTTGCCCGCGTATTTATTTACATAAGCCCGGGAAAGTATTTAATTCCACAGTTATCTATTAGTCAAGAAGTGACTTAACCTACCTTTGTAGAGGGAATACCGATGTCATCAGAACCCTCAGTGTCTTTCGAGAAGCATAAGTTCTCACGATAGCGATACCGAAAAATTTTCTTTTGACGAAAATATCGGCCGTTTTAGTATGTTTGAAAATTTACACAACCTTGAGGGTGATAGTCGGGCCCACAGTTTTTGCTTTTCGGTTCGAGAGGAACACGTGTACTAAATCTGGTCAAATTTACTCTACGGTTGTAGATTTTGGAAATATACACACACTAACAGTCTATTTAATTTATAAGATTTGGAGGAACGGAAGGTTAATTGAAGTTTCCAACAGTAAAATTCTCAAAATTAAAATATAATTAGTCTACTTTAATTTAACGTCTGTTTTGAATTAATAAAACAGTTTGTACAATCATTTGCAAATACCTCCTTTGTAGGAGAGTACCTGAAGAAGATACGAAAAGGTATCGAAGCGGTGTAATAAGACAAATAAAAAGTGTCTGTATGAGGTCATCAATTGTTTTTTTAATAATTAATTTCTGTTAAAACTGTTCTAAATAGACAAATAAGAGAGAGAAAAATATAAGTGCTAAATGAACTCCACGTTACTGCAATCATTGTTGCTTTCGTCAGGTGATTGAGAAAAACGTAAGAGCCGTGAGAACAACACACCACACTAATCAAGTGACAAACTAAAATGTTTTTGACGAAAGTTGTGTGGTATTTATTTAGCACTAATTTTTGTCTGTTATTTGGCTATTGATTTGTGTAATTAGTAAAATCCTCGCCACATTGTATTGTCATTAAATTTAAATTACGACTAAAATACTTCCATTTAATTGTTGAACTACATCGGCCCATTTATAGTTTTTTTTTTATCAATTTTTCCGAAAGCTCCTTCCTCCACCCACTCTACGTGTTGCAGTCTGATTTGCCTTGTAAGTCTGTCTCTGCTTCCCTCTCGAAGCGCCATATTTATTTTAAGTTGTGCTTACGACGTGTTTGTAGATGAGTTTACCTGACGTTTATGTTGCCTCGCTCTTCTTTTTTTGCAGGTACGTTCCCGTGGCTCTCGCCTCGTTAACTGCGGTGCTCGGAAATCTGCCGAGGCTCCTTAACGAAGGTAAATATTTACTCCATCCATGCCGCCCGCCACCACCGCCCCCACCACCCGTCTGTCGGCGAGATCTTCTCATAGAGGAAAGAAGAGAGAGAGAGAGAGAGAGAGAGAGAGAGAGAGTCTGAGAGATGGATGGCGGCACCTGTCTGGAAGCTGTAAACAGAAACTCGCTAACGGGGACCACCTACAGGGGCAAGACAATCTCAGACACATCTCCCCCCCCCTTCTTCCCCCTGTCACACAGAACAGCGTAGGAAATTAGCAGGACTGTTAGGAGACCTTCGTGACAAATTAAGAGGTACAGAATATTAATAATGTTATTGTTAAAAATGATTAATAGCTGTTCAATTTACATTAATAGTAATACTTAAACACCCGATGTCTATATATTCATCTATAAAATAAAAATTACCCTAAGTCACATTACAATTCAATTAGTGTTTTAATTAATCAAACTACGACATCCGCATCTCTATCTACACCTCGAATGCCAAGAAGGCCTACATAAAAAATAAAATCCTCATTATCGGTGAAAAGTTTCACAAGAAAAAGACATCGAATTAAATTAGTTTAAATTAATTATATATATCATCATAAAATTAATCGAATTAATTTACAGTTACCTTTTACTTTAGCAGTATCGTTTTTATGACTACGATTTCTTATATAATAATTAAAAGTATTTACGCCATTAATATAATTAAGTAATCACTATTATACTATTCTTAGTAATAATTTTGTTTATATCCTTACATCAATGGTTTCTTATTAATCGGCAATTGTTTAAAAATTTCTCCCAAATATTTTTAAATTTAGAATTTCTTCCAAAGTTAGCTTTATAATTAAACACATACATTAAAGAAAGAATAGTGAGAAACGTTTCATATTGTTTTGGACCTATATCTAATTAACTATTGACTTAAGTTTTTTATACGACCCTAATCACTAAAATTATTTTTTCACACATTAAAATCAATATAAATATATATATTTTTAAATACTTCAGGCTAAACTATTTACACCAATGCACCAAGATTCCAAGTATTTATTAATAAATATAATTACTGATTAAAAACATCACCTTATTAAGTCAGAAATTAATTGCTAATAAAAAATTTGCGTTTATTACAATGCTTGTTATATCGGTCAAACGAAGCGATGTTTAAAAGCTCGAATTAATGAATATAAAAACAATTTTTAATTATACGTCCACGAAATTTTTCAGTTGTATCCAAACATAATTATTTTTTAAATAAACAATTTCTATTGGCATAATGTAAACATTTTAGATGAAGAAAGAAAATATTATTCAAGGTTAATGAGCGAAATGATCTAATGATTCAGCTATTAATGTTTACAGTGATACTAATAATTATGATTCCTTGTTATCGTAATCCAGTTTATTGTATTATAATATTTTTTATTTCAATTTTTATATTAAACTCAACAATACTGTCAACAGCTCTCGTCCTCAAGGTGTGGTCGGAGACATTGTTGTTGCCCTTGGCATTTCGATGGCTGTTGGTTGTTATTTCAAACTTTTAGCATAAGCACTACGATTAATTACATTACTTCAACTGTATCCGCATCTACTTCGCACCGGAGTAACTTTTATTAAACTGTTAACACGTTGGGGAAATCGGCTATTGAAGAAACTAATAACATTAAAAGCTTTTAGGGAAACTTCTTCAACTCTGAATGCGCGGCCAGCCGATATCGGAGGCGGTTAATTTTGACGATGACGGTAGTTATAGGAGGAAAGCTTCGACTAGCCTGGAATTAGGACGTCGATGAATGACTTTATCGATGCCATTAAGTTACACTCCAAAGCAATTACAAGAAAAGTACATAAGGAGGGATGCAAATGAACAAATAAAAATAAATATAGCCTGTTCAACTAGTGTGAACAGATATACTTTCTTCAGTTTTTTAAATGCTATCTCAGGGTCTGTCCCCTTTAATAGTATAGAAATGGATAGACAGTGGGGATTCAGAATAGACAGCAAGATAAACAAAATTTAAGTAGGGTCCCCAGGGTTTTGTTTAGGTATCCTACCCTCCTTTGGCGTAAATGTGATGCTGGGTAAACCTCTACAGAAACAAGCTTGAGGTAGGTCGGGTTCTTGACACTTGTCCCACGGCGTTTCGATGTATTATTAATTAAACTCGTGTGATGTTCGAGTTGCCATTTAACCGCGGCCATCATGTCATCTTAAACTCTTTGGCAACATATTTATACTTGCGTGTGTGTGCGCGAGGGAAACACAAGTGACGTGTAGCTTTACTCGCACATTAACGAAACGCACTTTTCAGCCAGACGCAGTTGAGTTTTCTGCAAATTGGAGTGGCTTTAATATTCCTGATGGATCTACCGCGTTTAATTTTTTTTAAAATAGCAATAATAATAATTTTTCCCCGCTACATACGAGTAATTAATTCGAGACACGGCAAGGTTAGCAGCGCATTACCAAAGGTCATATTTGCCCTTCACCTTTTCGTGTCTGCTGCCACTTTTGACCTTTTTCAACCCCGCAATTATGTTATCAGTTCGTCACTGAAGCGAAGTAACGTCTTCCTCGGCATCGGGAAATTAAATAAATAATCAGCTGGAAAAATAAGACGTTTAGTATTCTTTATGACTAAAAAATAATTAATTAATTAATATTCAGTGGATTACTTTCATCTTGGAAAATAATAACAATAAAATAATATTTTATAACACATACATCGCTTACAGTTGCTTACATTACATTTTTGTAAAATTATTTACACTCTTATTTTTTTAAGTATTTATTTCTAAATAGTTTTTAAATTGATAAGTTAATGTTATAAAAGATGAATATGAATGATCTGAAGTATATGAAGAGAGAGATTTAGTATGGGAATTCCGCTGTAATTGAATAAAAATCTTGCCGTTTTTTATCACCCACTTTCGCCCCACCCCTAGATCTGTTCTTGTGGCGTTACGAGATGAAAACTTCGACAGTGACATTATGAATAAGAACGATCCATGTAAACTATTTATTCGTCGTCATTATATGCCGTCATCGCATATTTTGAAAATGACACATAGAGGTTGTTCCTGGGTCTTAAGTGATACGTGTAAGAATTTTGTTTGAAATTGCTCCACGTATTAATTACTAATTGTATTCATAATAATAATCATCAAGATATTTTATTCCGGCAACGTCGGGCAACTTGTGTTATTATCGCTAAGTTTTTCCATTATACTGATGATTATTTTATTCGTTTTCTTATTATTTTTTCGTCATCGTTCATTTTGTTAACGCTCTAGGTTGTAATTATCAAGTAGCCATTTCACCTAATTATTTTGTACTGAAATTATAGTTTGATTTACTAAAGTTTTTAATTCGGTTAATGCATAAATAATGCACCGGTAAATTTTTCTTCGTGTTAGAGGAACTGGATATTGACCAAAGCTGCATAAAATCCTCTGTATTTGCGTGTTGTACGTGCACGTGGGGCCCGTCGTCGCTGAATATTTATCAACCCCCTTCTTGGATGTCCTCTTTTGATGATGGACTGACTTTGCCTTCCCCTTTTCCCATTTCCAACACATACATAAACCCTTTTAGAGCACCGTGAGTAGCCCTTAGCTTACTTTACTGCAAAGTAGAACTTCATATTCTTTCCACCCCACTCCCAAACAAACAAGCTCACTCCACTTTCAGTTTTTGCTCATCCTACAAAGTACATATTCTCAGTTCTTCCGATAATGTAATTACTAGTAAATTGAGTGTGGAAATTCCGCTGTAATTTATTTACATAATTGGTGGTATATGAAGGAAAAAATATTTCTGTTGTCTGAAAAATAATCTTTTATTAATCTACTTGCATCTTTAACTCACCATCCTGTTGTTTAAAAATTAATGAAGACCCTCGTGGAGCATCAAACTGTAACGTTTCTTATTATTGGGAATTAAAATTGATATTAATTGATCCAAATTAACGTACACTTGATACGACGGCATCCAGTACTGAGGGGAAAGATATAAATAAAAATGAACCGTTTAGTTTAGTTACTACGACATATTTATTTACAAGTTATAAGAAAAATTCTGAAATATTACAAAAACAGCTATATGGAAATAAAACAACTTTTTTGTTTATTAGAAGAGAGCAATGAATTTAGACGACTTCCCTTGGTAATGTCCTCAGGATTGCGTGAATTGCGTGACAATTCTCTTCAGAAATTTTTCTTGGTCAGTTATTGATCAAGTGACCCACCTGAGACTCTCCTGCATCCTATTTTCCTCTTTTAATCCATTAGAATAATTATTAGGTATATTTCCTTATTTTTTCAATTCAAATTGTTAGTAAATTCTGCTGACGCCCAGGGAATTAGTCCTTTAATTTTCCGCCGACAAGTATGTCGTTTGTAATCCCTCAAAAGCTTGGACTTGACTTTTTTTTTTAAAAAAAATTAATTTTAATTAGCTCCTTTACAGTATTATTTTGTACATTATTTTATTAACAACGGAATAATTCGCTTCTCATAGATATTGTAAGATGTTAAGATTATTTATAATAATTACACAACTGAGGTTTTGCCTGTCCACCGAATAATTTTTTTTGGGGTCGGTGAGGGTTGATAAGGAGACAGAAGTTTGACATTAGGGAGAAAAGTAATCCGAAATTTATTTATTACGCGAATTGTGATTAGTTAGAAGTAGGTCTTGAATATTAGTTAAAAGTTTATACGTGCAGAGTAGACAGGATAGATTCATGTAGCCCGGTAGAAAACAACGATAATTGGAGTCGAGACTTAAAAGCTTGAAACCACAGGGCAAAGAGGGACGTGAATAATCACCATCAGGCTTTTTGTGACAGTTAAGAATTTTAATGTATGTAATTTACCGAAATTTGAAACATACTCCGTGCTACAATGCATCTACTCTTCCCAGGATACGATACTCGAAATATTAAAGCATGTAATTAAAAATTAAATTGTAACAACCAACGGTGGGATATGCACTGCAAATTAGTTACAAAGATACGTGACATATTTCACCATCGACACTATTTTCTCGCTGTCATAGTGAAATACGAGGTTCCAGTGTTCCCAGGTGGTAAACTATTCTATTTCCTTTTACCCCTTCACCAGAGATAATTCTCTCAGACTTACTAAGATTTATAAATAATATTTGTTATTAGATGTTTGCAGTGATAAATAAATCGTCAGCTACGCCTAAGTATTTTTAATGCGTATCCTACTCCAATTTTTTTTTTTAAAATTTCTGAGTGTATTTCCTTTATTTTAGTTCGTACACAAGATTTTTTTCATATATTTAATATCAGGATATTCTGCTTCACCCATCCATATGGATGATTGCGCTGATTCTTTACTCGCCGTAACAACATTCTGCGATGAGTCATGTGCACCGTTTGTCCTCTTGTTATCAGTTCCTCTTAAATGATTTCTTTATTACTTCCTTTATTTTGAAACACAGGTTCAGCAAAATAAACACTACTGTCAATGTAGATATCGTCTCCAGCTTTATTTACGATAAAGTCAGTGCGCCGTAATCGGAAATAGTGAGGTAGTGAACACGCCATTATAACCTACTTACCTCAATCACAAGATAATAACTTCCGTGTCATGTACCTGTGTGTGTGTGTGTCTATAAAGTTGCCTTATTGGCTACTAGAAAACGCTAGCAGCGACGCCGAGTTCTGCCTGCCATCTGTACTCCGGGTGGCTAACTTCCAGGTGTCTGGATACAGAGATTATCTGACGGAGTGTGGTTCGATCCACACAGAAACTACACTTCAAGTCCAATGCACTTCAAAAGCTTTCCTTTACATCGTTTTAACGGACGTATAATGATGTAGCCATTAAACGGTCATAATTAAGTGATATAATAAATACCACACAATATTTTCCTTTTGTCTGGTGATGAAAAATCGCTATAAGAACTACGCGTCGCACAAACCACATCACGAACTTAGAAGTTTTAACGATTTTTTATCACCTGACGAAAGTAAATGGGCGTCAGGTACATATATTTGTTTTATCCAGTAATATTGTCCGTTTATTGGATGCTTCAATATCTATTTCTTAATTTTCATTTAATATAGACATTTTAAAATTTTGATCTCATATTCTTGAAGAAAAATGGCTATAAACAACCTGTTTACTTTCAGAGTTGAAATCACTGGAAAATTCCTGTTGATTTTTTTGTGAATTTAGTACGATTAATTGAAAACAGCTTCACCAACTACAAGTGAACTATGCAGAATTTATTCTGCAAAAATTAAATCATTAGATACGAAAACGTTGAGTTGAATGAGATTAAGAGGAAACTCAAAATCCAATTTTTTTCAAACGCCATACTGAAACTCAGGGCTTTAACTCCAATTAAATCGAGCTATCAGTGATATAAAGTTTCAGAGAAAAATGCCAACCATCGTAAACAAGGTAATTACATAGTTAAATTAAATGGATAAGAAACATGGATATTAAGAAACAGAGGCCAGAAATACCAGGAAAATTTTGAAATTTGCAATTATAAACGAACTGAAAATATGAAGGGGATAGATATGTTAAAAATGTGGCTCTAAGAGGAGTAAATAGGAGAAATTAATTTTGACCACACTTTTTAAGAGAAAATAAAACTGTATTATTCTAAGGGGAAATATTTTACTGTACGTCATAATCGAAGGACACACGAATGGAATTCCAGATCGCGGAAGAAGAAAAAGAGTGACGCTGCTAGAGATGTATTGAAGGAAGAAAATATATAGACCATGTGAGCACAACACTTTTAACAATAAAATAATAAACGACAAATTTGGAACGTGAATAAAGTAGAGTCAACGAAGAAGTGTTGAAACCTTAAAGATGCGAAATACGGGACTTGTTCCCGAATCTTAGTGAAACTCGACAATAACTACCTAAATTTTTTCAATCACCGGGTAGTCAAATTTTAGTTCCTCAATATTGACCACTTTAGCTGTACAGATTGTATTTTTGCAATAAATCGTTGAGCACCCATTATTTAGTTTCAATTTGGCTCTTGACGTACTTATCGATCCTCAACTCCCTTCTCTCAAAGTAATATATTTTTTAAAACTAGGGTAATTGATAATTGTGTCCTAAATATTCCCCTTAACCTCATTTCATTATTACTTCAGCTTAAGTAGTAATTAAGCATTAAAGAAGCCTTTTACGCCAATTCAATGTTGCATAAATATTTTTCCTCCATTTATTACTTTATGTTTGCTTCAACGAAAGTTCTTTTAATTATATTTCGTGAATCAAATTACCCATCATAAAATAGTAAATAAGGGACTCAATTTTTCACGGCTGAAACGTGCTAGGCGCTTATTTCCTTCTTCAAGGGCGTACTATCAGGGTCAATTATTTAACCCCCTAACCGACATGGATTGGTCCAGGGATTCCGCGAACAGCGAGTCAATGTTATGGTGCACTGCTGCTCTCCAGCGAACAGCTGACAAACTCTGTGCTCTCGCTGGAACTACTTCGTTGCCAGTGATGGTCGCCAGATGGCAGCACCGTGTACAACCAGAGAGATGTTTTAACAGCCTCCATTTGGCTTGACTTTAGAACCTTAATTGTTTATTGTTCTTCAATACGCCCACCTATTTTCCTTTTATAAATATGAAAGTCTCATGATCCATTACCGTTAAGAGGTATGCTTTAAATAGGTACCGATCAATAGCTTCACAAAAGGCAGAGATATTGTTTTGTTTGCAAGTATTCCAATATAGTTCAACGATATCATCTTTATTATCTCCTGAACATTTGTACGAACAAGGATGGGAAGTTTAATTTCAAATGCGGTTTGTGCCTTGCGGTTTGAATAAATCCAATCAACTTTACATGTTTATGATATGGCAATTCTAAAAATGAGTTTTGAAACAAATTTTTCGCCTTGTTTGTACAATGTGTTTACATTTGAGCGTTTTGTATGCAGTTGGTGTGTAAAGTAAACGTTGGTTTAATCAAACGGGGAACTTTCCATATAGCAATTCCAGCGGGTTGGAATTACACCACTATTAGGTATAACTCGTACATTCATGCTGAATAACACGAGCGCTGGCGGATTACCTAACCAAAAATTTTACAAATGTCGACCTTTCTTCTCTTTTCTCCACTCCATATTGTGCAAAACATGTTTAACTTGCCAAATAGTAAATTACACTCAAATATACGTGCCTTCAACACTAAGAAATTACTCAGGCTTACAGGAAGTGGATCCTTCTGGCATAGCAATAACTGTCTTACTGAGGGAAGTCTGAAACTATGATGACATAGTCACAGAGCGAATATAAACAATGTTGAAATGGTTGCAATAAGTTGTTTATATAAATGTAATAAAAATTACTTTTAAAATGTAAAGAAAGGAACCTTGGTAGTAAAAACAAAAAAAATTAACAATTTTAATTTTTTTAATGCTTGAAATAAAGCTCAAGTTATATTGGGAATTTTGTCGAACTTGATAGTCACTTGTACAAAATACGCAAAAGATATCGCGGCAGTAGTTTACATCACCTAAACTTTACAGAATCGTTATAACGGTTATCTAGGTGGGGTTAGGTTGTGAAGAATAATAAGATTATACGAACTAGTATACATACTGCGTCCAGTAAAAATATAAACGACTCCCTCAGTCAAAAACGTGTTTGTTTGCTCTCCAAAAGACGGCGTATCATTCAACTATTAGCACCATCATTTTTCGCCTTGAAAAAAACTTTTCTGCGTTGTGAAACATTAGAATAATGTGGACCCATAAATAAATAACGGAAGGGAGCGAAAAACTGGAGATATTCAGTTCTACATTTTAGATCCTTTTGTTTTACTGCTATCTGGCTGTCTAGTAATAGTTATTCCTACTTTTGGATTGAAATCTACAGAAAACTCTTCGAGAAAGAAAATGAACCTGACGTCCAAAGTGCGATTTCATAGATTCTTCGCCTTCGTGCAAAAGGCTGCATGAATAAAAACTAAAGTTTATAGACCAAAACGGGATCGAATGGATCTTTATTTTAGAAAAGACTCCCTATATTTCGTGGCTTCGTGAAGGAATAATAATAATAATGTGAAATCTGATAAACTTAGCTATGGAAAACTATTTAATTCTTTGATGGACCGCAGAAGAATTCAATGAGTGTTAATTTACTATCAGTACGTTACAAGCAAATGAACGAAAGTAGTGTCACCTACTGTCACTAAAAGTTACTACTTATGATGGACACGGCAAAATGGAGGCTCGGTCTGAAAATGTCTTCAGTGTTAATTAATAATTACGGCGGGAATATCTAATAACATAAATTATACCGAACAACATTAGTTTGTGCTCCTTAAAGAATGACGAGGAAGCTAGACAAAAACATATGCAGATCAGTAAATATAATGTGTGTTGTAGCATGAAAGCACCTGAATATAATTATAATTCTTGTTGATTAGGCTATATTTGTGAATTTTTGGAACTATAAATTTGTGTGCAGAATTATGTGAGTTTGATTTTTTGACTACAGTCTAAAATATTCTGCTTACATAAATGCCAGTAAAAATGGTCTTCCATCAATATATAAATAAAAAGTCTTCATTATCTGGTCCTTTGGTGAGGTTTTTAGTCGAGTTTAGATATTAAAATGAGAAAATATTTATATCTCCCTCGAATCATTCATAAAAAGACCCCAGAAATATTATCTGCAAATAATTTTAATGGCGAATGAAGAAGACTTTGCTTCATTATTATTACTGTTGTAATTGCAAAGCTCTAGAATTATGGCCGGAGTCCAGGAGAGAGAGAGAGAGAGAGAGAGAGAGAGAGAGAGAGAGAGAGTATTTATTTACAGACCCTTCCAGTTTCCAATTCTTTTGTCGTAATTGTGTCGTAATAACGTAATTGTTCATAAAGAAGGCAGCTTTGAAAAGGATGAAAAAAATGACTACGGTGTACGTTGAGGAATGAGAGGGGGAGGTTCGGGTGGAATACAAAAGAAAAGAAGCTAAAACAAAACAAGAAAAACAAAGCCAACAAACAAACAAAACGTTAGAACTGAAAGACCCCCAGAGAGAGCTCCGTTTATTCACATCTCAAAGGGCACAGCGGTTCATTATCATTAATATTATTCCTAAATATACAAACGCATAAAAAAGACTCACACACAGAGAACACAGTTGTGAAAGCTGCAGCACAAAGGGGACTGCCTTCATTACAGATAAAGAACGTCGTCGGTCTACCAAAATAAAAATAAGTTTATGGATTGAGACAGATTACGAGGGGTTAAGCCGTCTCCAGGTCATCCCTTAAAAATGTATAAATATGACTATACATGTTATGAAACTGAAAAGGTAAAAGACTCAAATTTTTTTTGTAAGGTTAAAAATAACATTAAATTCATGAATAAGATTACCATAATTTAATTTATCAATTTGGCAACATCCATTTAATGGATTTAAAGGCAGCAAAGATAATCCAAAATATCGACAACCAACGTTTTTTTTATAGCAAACAACATCAACATTCTTTTTTAAATAGTAATAATAGGTTATAAAAATAAGTGAAAGGTCAAAAGAACCATATGACGAAATGCAACTTTAATATATAATCACAGAAACAATTATAACTTATCGTTTCTCACGATGTTTCTTATTTTAAAAGATTGATGAGATAAAAAATAATAATTAGATCCTCAGGGGTTGGTCTTTGGTCATTTCTTATTTTTAAACAACGTCTTACTCAATTTTGCCTCTTTCTGGCCACCATATTCTCCATATTTTAATCACTCAGTTTCTAAGATGATTTGTCTGTTGATAATTTTGGGTCATTTTGAAAATAGAAAAATAATTGCTTTGTTTTAAGAAATATTAATTTATATGTATGGGATCCATGCTGAAAAATTTCTTTTACCTTATTCAGATAAATATTGAAATTTACTGAAAGCTCCTCAGAATACAAAATTAAAGATTTCGAAGATGATGAATTAGTTTTTCATTTGAATTTGATGGTTCGTTAAAAATATTAGGGTTAATAATAAAATAGACAAATTATTAATTTTTTTGGAATATAAATGTTGTATTCTTGAAGGAACATTACCAGTTTTTTTCATATTGATTTTTTGCTTTTCTTGTGTTTAGTACCGTTATTCTTTTACACACTTGCTTCATTTCTGCGAGCCATGCTGTTGTCCAAACCGCCGACATTGTAAGACAGTAAATGTAAATTCACTGAGAAACAAAAATAGTCCAGTAAAAACAGTAGTCATGTAGAAACGAAACCGTGGAGGGACAAAAATACAACAAAAAAAATGGTGTCAACAGTCTGCAGGAGATGGCTAAGGAGGGCAAACGGAGCTGGAGTGTGTGTCCTTGTGCCGGGGCTTCTCTCTTGCCTCCACGAGGCGTTAATACGATTGCCCTTGGAGGGGGATCTAGAACACGTTACTCGGTCTTCATGTGCAGCAAGTACCGGTCGCTCTGTACTTGGGCCACGTTCTCGGGTGATAAAATTCGAATGTGCTGTAGTGCTGCCGCGTCAGTTCCTGACTTGGACTGAGCTTGAGAGAACCTCAAAATAAAATACGACATTTTAGATTTATTAGCTATTTACAGACAATTTATTTTGACTTTATTTTATCAATTATGACGTTACTCGCAGCTCATTGCGTCACTGACCCTGCATTTCTGTTTCCGACTTCTTCTCAGAAGAGACATGTCATTATATATATATATATATATATATAAATAAATATATATATTTCACCGTTTAGCATCGTGGAGCCGAAACTTCTAGCGCATCCCATTGTTGAGGTCGCCCGCCCGGCTCGTAGACGACAATTTTCATATTTTCACTAAGGTAGTTGAGAGTTTAACACCAAATTACTCAACAGTGCCCGCAATAGCTCTTCTTTTCATTAGGGCTAGCCATATTATAAGTAAAATTTCTCGCCAAGAGACGCCGCGAGAGTCCATAAGATTTCATTACGGCGCCCCAAGTGTAGAGGACACGCCTTTCTGGAGAATTTTTCCTCTGTCCCTCTCCCTCTCTCTCTCTCTTTCATCTTTCTTTTCTTCCATTTCTGTAGTCCCCCTGGCGGAATATTATTGGTCGTCGTGAGGGTGAGGTTGCGGGGATGGGAAGAGATTCTGCATGGACGAAATAACGGCCCACGGCTTGGAATTTCCATATTACCCGAGGACACTCCCTTCTCCTTCGGGCGCCAGGTGCCTCCCTGCTTGCTCTATTTAAAGTCAGAGTTCCTTTCTCTCTTTTCCTCTTTCACTCTCCTCGTAGCAAGCAAATATTACCACCGTTTTCATCTGGGTCTGCACGTGATCCGCGAGTATCCATTTTTCTACTTGTGCTGCTGAAAAATTTAGTCTCCTTTCGTCTCCTGGTTCTGGTTCTTCTGGAGCCGCCGCCGGTTCCTTTCTAAAATCTTTATTTGTAGGCGTGTTATATCCCTAAAACAACAGCAAATTGTCGATTGGAAATCTTATATTCCAACGGGAACAATTTACTGAAGCAATCAAGCAAAATAATGACGAACCGCTGAAATGCGACAGCAGAAATGTTGGAATATTTACTACATAACAAAAATCACAACAATTTTCATCTGGTAGGCTCAACTAAATACAATAAATGTATACTAGCAGAATATTTTCAATTCCTTTTCACAAATCCCGACAATGACGTAACTATGAAAAGGATTATCTCTACCACATTGTTTCAACCACTTTATTTAATAAAACTTTTAATTAGCAATTATTTTCTTCGCTTTCCCATAGTTCTAAAATAGTGAACATATACAGATGTTTTAATAATCAAATTTGGAACTTGGTTGGTCTGGATCGTTTAATTCAAAAGAGAAATAGAACAATTCGGAAATTAATAAAATAACGTAAATAATGAAAAAAAAATTACGTCTGATAGAAAATAATGAATAAGGAAGATAGCCAATACAGACAAAAAAGGTACTATAAATACCACACAACGTTTCTGGGATCCTTGTTCCTTTCGACAGGTGCTGAGAAGAGCCTTTTGAGTGTTGTCAATATACCAGTGCAGTTGTGTTTCTCTAGGCTCTTCTTATCACCTGACGAAAGGGACAAGGATCCCAGAAACGCTGTGTGGTGTATTTTTATTACCCTTTTCTGACTCTATTGGCTATCTTTCTTATTCGAAATAATGTAAATGTTATAGAAAATCCCTGTATTACGTCTGGTTTCAATTATTTCAAAATAAAAAAATTAGGGAGGTCATTAATAATGCCGAACTGAAAATTTAATAAAATAACAACTTGGAGTTGTTTTAGAGACAAATATTACAAAACTTTCGATTTTAAATTCATTTTTTAAATAAATTGCCATTATTATTTATTACACCCTCGAAATGTTGCTCTGGCCTCCCCCCCCAGATATTATTACTAAACATGAGACCGGAAAAGAAAATTAAATTTTGATACTGTTGAAACTCTAGAACATTACGAAAGTTCTGTGTGTTCTACATCATGTTACGTTTTAAACTCGTCGATTCCGAAACATTTGCTTTGACTCTACGAAATAATCACTGATCTGACATTAATTATACACGTAAGGTATTAAATATTTCTTTTTTAAAAAATTCTACCACACTGTAGAATTATGGACAAACCATTTTCTGTTATTCTACATAGCCACCAATGAAATCGCCAACCAAGGTACAGTTTTCCTCTAATGTGCACGTATAAATAAATATAAACAGTTATTTTTATGAATTCGTCATATAAAATAATAAAAACTAGCATTTAAACGAGGTTTTATAGCATTAATCTATAAAATTCAAATAATTTTGGGTCTGATTAATTTTCAAACTATTAGTAGCGGATTTAGTCACAATCAAAACAACGTGTTTGTCAGTTTTGGAATATTTTAATTAAAATACTTTTAAATAGAAGTGGAATCAGACGTCATAATTGGTTATTTGTAGTAATCGAGCTAGGAATCAGACTGAATTTTCTAAATAGCTACTGCAGCAAATCTATCCTGAAAAAATACGATTTTGAAGCAGATGAATTGTTTACAAGTGGAAAAGATTCTTTAAACAAACAAAATTCTATTTAGTATTGCGGTTAAGCGATGCGGCATGAGAAAATAATGTCTCAGGTTTTAGTTGACAATTTATGTTGAGATTTCTTTTCGGTTTTGAGATTTTCTTTCCCCTACTGGAGTCGGAAAAAGAAGGTAGCAAGTTTATCAATCTGTGGTTAAGTACATGGCATTCGTTATTGTACGTTTCCTGATTACTGTTCAATTTCAACGCCGCTTTTTATTATTTTTCTCTATACACTATATCTTAGTATAATAACAGTCAATTTGTCTCTCTTTTAAGTTTAATCCCATAGCTGAGTACAAGTACATGATAAAGAATTGCCATTGTTTATTTATCCTAAAAGTAGTTTGGAGGTAGATTTACAGTAACTCAGTATTAAAAAAATGACTAGTAAATTGTGTTTTTAAATCGGCTTTCCGTAGTCCTATAAGTTGAAAAGAACGCATCTAAAATATGATACTGAATTTATCTTCTGTAAAAGCTTTTTCTAAACTTTTTTTTTAAATAAAGGTTTATAATGATCGCGTTAACAACTTGGTCATTGGCGACCCATAAATAAATTACAAATAGTGCTTATTTACATAAGTATGCTGCGATTCACATTGATTCGAATAATATACATACGATTGAACAGTTCGAAAGAATAATTACACATTTAAAATGTGGGTTTCTTACATTTACAAATTACAATTCGCATTTGCTAATCATTTATCATAATAATTGGATAATTCATTATATTAACTCGTTCTAAACTTTTTATACGAGCTGTACGTTGATAAATCTTAAAAAATGACACATGAATATTGATAGTAAAAAGGAAGTAGACTGGTTTATGAAAAATGTTCGTATGTAAATTAGCAAAGCAAGGCTAAGCTAGATGGATGTAGTGTTGGTTGAGAGAAGGGCCAAGCCAGGCAGTAGATAGTTACTCTGTGTTTGTCTGTCTGTCATGGCGCAGAGTTGAATGTTTGAAACCACGTCAGCATGATATGTGTGTGTGTGGACCCTCTCATCGTTAATCAATAACGCAAGCCTGCTCGTCGTCATATTACCGTTACAGCACAGCTTTGCTGCAACTGCTTCAAATTTCCCCTACAGCGTTATCGTCATTTTGCATACCAACCTCTTTCCCTCCTTTCGAGGAAATTGTCTACTTCTTCTCGCCGTTCTTGCTTGCCCTTCCAGAAAGTTAGCACCCCCTCGAGGTGTGGAAAGTTCAGACTAGAAATAACATCGAATAATAATAAAATCAATTTACCTTGTTTGTAAAGGAAATACGGAAAATCAGAAATAAGGGTACCGAAATAGATTTAAAACTAAGCTCTGGGATTGTGGTTAATATTTATTAATGAAAAAGAAAGATAGCCAATACAGACAAAAAAGGTAATATAAATACCACACAACGTTTCTGGGATCATTGTGCCTTTCGTCAGGTGCTAAGAAGAGCCTAGAGAATCACAACTGCACTTGCCAGTTGACAACACTCAAAAGCGACGAAAACGCAACGATAATGAGAGAGCCGAAGGGTTAGCGTAACCATTAGGCAGCAATGACAATGTGAAAACAGAAGGTTGAGCGTAAATAATAAGGGATCATAGCAATTATTGAGTTTCATAGTGTATGTTTCTACATTAATAGCTGTGATGTTTGATTTAATGTGAAGCATCTCTTAAATGTGTCTGGAATTGTACCTGGTGTCAATGTCTAAAATCTTAGCATTTTGGCAATCAAATGTTTGTTTAGAATTGATGATTTGTTTCGATACAACAGATTGTTTATCTATAGGAAGTTTGATATTAGACATAATGTTCTTTGATACGTGTATTAAGGGAACGTTTTGTTTGCCCTATGTAGCAACAATCACAATTAAAGAAAGAGATTTTGTAAACAACACAATGTTTGCTGTAGGTGTCATGTGGGTCCTTGTGTTTTTTAATCAAGTATGAAACGGTATTAGTGGATCTGTAAATGAAGGATATTTGGTATTCTTAGCGCCTGACTAGGATCCCAGAAACGTTGTGTGTTATTTATATTACCTTTTTTGTCTGGCTATCTTTCTTATTCATTATATTCAATCAGACGTAAATTTTTTCATAATGTACAATAAGATGTCAAAATATGATGAAAAATGAGTAAAAATATGGATTTAAAAACCAATTACTTATTGACAAATTTGAATGGTTCCCACGCGATAAAAATTGTTTCCCCTTTCCTTAGAGTGTCTTTATCCGATGAAAATTTTTT
The DNA here is from genome assembly GCA_037074705.1 of Zhengitettix transpicula. Classification (NCBI taxonomy): domain Eukaryota; kingdom Metazoa; phylum Arthropoda; class Insecta; order Orthoptera; family Tetrigidae; genus Zhengitettix; species Zhengitettix transpicula. Next base: position 80,867,253 of record CM073593.1, read on the forward strand.
AGTTGCTTCAAATTTAGAGAATCCTTTTAGAATTGCTTTTTTCAACACTTCCAATATTTAACTTTCAAAATGGAAATTAAATGCTTATTTTTAATTTACTAATTTAAATAAACTCAAGAATTTGTCACTATTAGTTTTATTTCATCTTTGCTGCACAGGAAATCACACGTCACCTTGTGAGATATTTAAATAAATAGTCAGTAACATTCTTGAGTTTTCTAACAATAACTCTGCAAGCCTTTGTTCAGAATCGTTTGTAGCATATTCAATATATAACATAAAATAATACTGATGCTTTAAGGGGAACGACTTGCCCCTGTGGCAGACGAAATACTCAGGTGTCAGAAGAGTTGCGTTTTCGAAGGCGCAATGATTTCTTGTAGCCATAAGAGTACGAAAATGATGGAGTATTTTGGGAGAAAGATATGTAGCGTCTAGTGAGTCTTTGAAGAAGGAAAATATTCAACACATAAAATATTATTAATAAATATTTTTTAACTTTACATGCTACTCAAATATATAAACCTCAGAAGGTAAGGCAAGAGAATGCGTTTCAGTATTAACATTGCAGTGATATTGTTGGTGGAGACGTGTTTCACACATTATTAATTCTACCGTGGGGTATGTTTAAAACCCACGAAGAACAAACGCCATAAAACACACTAAATCTTCCTATTAGTTGTACTCCCGCTTCCAGACCGTGTTCCGTCCGCTTCGGTCTGTTCCTTGTACCAGATGGATATTGAGCCTCCTAACTGATTACTGACTTTACCACTTACTCTCACTGACATGTCCTTCAGCCATTAGCCATGCATACGGGTCAATCCCACCATGAAATCTTCATGTTAGGCAACACTGTCACGTGTGAATTACAAGGAAATCCTCGATCGGTATATCTTCATTTATTTATTGAGGTTTATAATGGTCGCCTCGACATCGAGGTCATTGGCGACGCGTATGTTCTGTACAATAGATTACATAGTGTTAGTATTTACGTACATCGATATTCTTAGCATTATTAGCTATTTGGTTTCCATATTTGTTCACTTAGGTTTGCTTCGTCGATAATGGCAGCTGTCGTTGAAGTACAGAGGTCTGAGATGTGGTGTTTTGTAATTATAGTTCTTCTGATGCCGTTATATCTACTGCAATAGAAGAGCATATGGGGAATAGTTCATGGTTGACTGCATTCTTCACATATTGGTGGAGGGCTGTTGTTTAGGAGGTGGTTGTGTGTTAATTTTAGAGTGACAGGTTCTGATTCTTGATACTATTACTTGCTGTTTGCGGTTTAATTGAGAATTTGTTTTAAGGTTGTGAAAGTAATTGATATTATTGTGGATGTCACTTGTCTTCATTTTTTTCCATTCCACTGCGTTTTTATTTGATTCCATATTTGATTGAGATCGCTGGTTGGACTTGCTTCAGATTGGGGTAATGTGAGGTTTAGTCTTTGTGTGAGCGTTTTGAATCTTTCATGGAAGGAGGGGTATTTGAATTTGGTTTCTTTATACGTGGGGAGGGGTGGTGTTATGGTAATTTTGATTATGGGACTGCTCTAATTTTATTTACTTTGCCTCAATGTTCCAGATTCCCGCCTTTCTTTGCAGTCCTTCTGGTAATCCTGCGCGAATTTCGATCGTTTGTAATTAAGGAACCGAATTCAACACTGGTGTTCTGGGTAATTCAATGAAGACGTATTTTGAACCAAAATTTCCAATATCAGGATATTTGTACTACTTTGCTTCTTCACTTCTTGCAGTTATTTCGTACGGTAATTTAAATCTGCCAGCTTAATGATCCGCAGTGCACACAGTAATAATTATCACTTATTACTGCTGACTCGCAACGGAGTTTCACTTTGCCATCGCCAGCCAAGGGATATTCCGCAAGAGCCGAAATAAAAAGTCATGTGATGAAAATGAGGTTCAGAATATTATAATGAATAGTTGGACACCACATCATAGGATCCAATGAAACGTGCAAAAGAATGTGTTTCGGATACACAATTCTGAATTTTGAGTAGCGTAAAGTGTGCGTCCCAGAGACCGCAACTATTAAGATACAAGAAGCCTTGATTGGATACAATACCTCTGAACAGATAGTAATATAGGGGAAGTAGTGAACTATGGTGTGGTAATTAAGCGAACTTCCCAGAAAATAGTTTTGTGTAAATTTAAGTAGCAAAGAATTTTGACACAAGGGGTTTTAACAGATAATAAAGTAAAAATTAGACTCAATAACTCTCAAAGGCTGTTCTTGAGTAGGAAACCATGCTCAATTGCCGTTGTCCGAATTTTACTGAATAGTTAGCGTTTATCACAAAGGATAGGATTAATGTGAGTCCAAAGTTGCAAGACCTGGTGCAAGAGAACAATGTGTGTAGCACATAATGATGATGTCAAAGACACGGATTGTTTGGCATCCAAGGGGGTAAGAACGTGGTATTTAGCTGGGAACAATAACATTCAACAGTCGTTTTTTTAAAAACAGGAACTCAAACCCTGATATACGACAAATTAATAGGTAAAATTCAACTGATATTAATATAGAGGATTCATGGTTATTTAAGACGCTAACAAGGCTGGACAAAGATATAATCTTGAATAACAGTTAATATAATTGGAGGCTGTCGACACTCTTCCTGGATATAAAAAGTTAGATGCTTGAGTGGGGAAAGTTTTAAATAAATGTTAATTATCTAAAACAATGGATTCTGTCAGTTTAGATGAATATTGGCGTCAGTTAGAGCAAAAATCCGCAGAAAAAATTATCACTAATCGCGGAGTGTTCCACTCACCACATCGTTGAACATTCCGCTATTTGTAAAAAAATATTAATGAGAAAATAACTGAGCACGAAGACTTTCAACAGATGCTTAAACTCAAGAATACAAGATCTGTTGCATAAGGAAAATATATGTATTTTGCAGCGATGATTTCAAGGAAGATGACCGGTTTGCAACCAAAATACCCAGAAGAACAGCGGATGGTAACAAGCTCATATTTCCAACAGGGCTTTCAAATTAGAAAACAAAGTCTTGATGATTGATGTCGAATGAAGAAGTATTGAAAATGAAGCAGCAATTGCGTGAAGATGGTGATTGGACAACTGGAGACGGAAACGTTGAGCTGGGTCTGGGGTTGAGGTATGTAGGACGAGTCCCAAGGTCGCAGACGTGGCCCAGAGATTCGCAAAGCTGGCAGAGGTTCTCGTTAATCGGATTGTCTTTACCCTTCCCACTTTTCCCCGCAGAGAGAAGCCGTACACAAAACCTCAACCACACTCGCTCCTCCACTAGCTCCTCTTTCTCCCAGTTGGTGTCGCTGCGGGAGCTGCGAAGGTTTTTATCGGGTATCTGCTGTAGTGGGAAAAGACGAAGAATAAGTCATGGAAGACGAGGAACCAGGGTGAGTTCGACTTTTTACGTCCAGATCCCCTCACTGAGCGCCATAGGATGTATTCAACAGTCTGGTGATTTACGGTTCTTATTTTTGGTCTATCCTAGGCTAATTACGCCAAAGGGTTGTCTCCAGAGATAATTTCACCAATATTTTTCAAAACTTAGTCCATATATTTGACAAGTCCCAATTTAAAATACCTTTTGTAACGCAGACATTCAACATTTTGAACTTCAATGGTACTATTCCCAAATTATGTTATTCCTGCCTTCCTCGATAATACGTAAGGGAACACACAAATAATTGAGTAGCATTTTTATTTAAGAACAGATCCTGACCCATTCAGAACACGAAATTGATTATCGAGTCTTTCTTGATGTTTTATGATTGAAATTAAATCTTCTCCGACGCTACAATCAGTCGAGATACTTTAAAACGAACATTTTCAACTTAGAAAGTTTTACTCACTGGAGGAATGTCGTCTAATTTATTTTATAGAGAAATTTACCTGGGAATAATTTTTTCTTCGTAGTCACGACTACTAACAGGACTATGTTTTAATCTTTGACACTCAATTGTTAAAGGGGAAAAAATAAATCGAAGAAATGGATTTCTAAATTTAAGCTTTCCTTAACGCCCTATTTTATGATTTATTTTGAAAGCCAATTACAATTCCTAAGTCTCATTTCCCGTAGATCAGATCATTTCTTCTAATAATGTTCTATGCAATCTTTACGTTTTTCCATGAATGTTTTTAAACATTATTTCACAAACTTTTATACTATGGTTTGGTAACTCTAGGAATTTTTCTTTCTCAAACTATAAATCATTTCATCTAAGAAATTCTTCTCCAAGACTACTCGAGACTTCACATATAATATTGAACGTATCTTTTCAGAAGCCAAAGACAGTTATTATCTTAAAAAATTATAGTTATCTCTTCTTCCATATTTCAGAGGCTTTCTCATGCAGTTTAGTTCTGACATAGTCCAGAAATCATATATAATTTTCGATATTTCTTAACAGAACCCTTCAGTGCCATACCACAATCCTTTACTTCCCATAATTAATTTTAATCCGGGAGATTTTTGGTAATTTATACGTGGTGTGGTAAGAAATCCACGTAAATAAAAATGGAAGGATTCATTAGGACGAAAAAATATATAAAAATAATTCGGCTGTGAATAAATAGGAGTTGGGCCACCAGGTTCAAGACTAGAGAAATATTTTCATTTTACCACATCACAATGTAAGGGGAACTTAAAGAAGGCTGAGTGGAAAACTTTATAATTAAAAGCTACCCAGAGGCAACAAAAATTTCAAGATCACATAACATTATTAAATATTTGAGAGGAGAGCACTTCAGAGAGAGAGAGAGAGAGATACAAAAGATAGAAAAAAAGTTATATTGTACTGCACAGCACAAATGTGCTCGTTCGTGCGGATAAATAATTTCTTGTCGGGGTTTTTAGTTTTGCGGTGGGAAGGGTTGTTATTTGTGCTTGAGTGAAGGATTTAATTATTATTAATTCGAAAAATTAAAGTATTCGTAAGGGAAATTTATTATTATTTATTTATAACAAAGTTTTAATTGATATCAGTATTTATTTTTCACGTTTACTTTTTAGGTTACCGTTTGATTTGCTTAAATTCTGCCGGTTGTACCTCAAGCTTAATTGCTAATAAAAGACTTTCTTCTGACATACATTCATTAAATATGTGAAAAACCTCCAACTGTTTGTTGTTAACATTTTCAGCGTTACGTTTGTCCCTCATTTATGAAACAGTTTTTATTTCGCTGCTTCGTCTTGTCTTCTGGATGTTTCCTATTACCTGAACTACGGAATTAATAAATTTATAATCTACTAGAGGCATTCCCTGTGCAACATATTCCTGAGCTTTTTCATTATTAAGTTAATGTCAGGCCAAATAATCTTCAAAATTCTTCGTTCGATCTGTGTTTCCGAATTTTATAACTAATTTGTTTCGTGTGTCTTGGAATATACGAATTATAGTTGTCTTTGTAAAAATATATTTCTCAATAACGGCATTTATGTATTTCAGTAGTCCATATTTCTTTTAGAACCACCAGTTTTTCAACCTTCATATAATGAAATTTTCCTCTCTATTTATTTTGATTTAACAAACGACCACGTTTTATGTAAAACCGTGTGATAAAATCGTTTACTTTGGGAAATTCTTTCCCCAGCCATAATCAGAGTGGAAATATGAGAGCCACGTTCTCATGTTGAAAATAATATTTATCAATATAATATCTCAAGCTGTGAAGATCTGACCCACTTCTTTTCCAGACCAATCTAAAACATTGAGCTTTCAAATAATCTACAAGGGAAAAACAGACAAATAAAAATTATAATTTAATTAATTTAATTTAATAACACGTTTCAGAACCATAATCAGGTTAAAAATAAACATATTAAAAATTATTGTGTACAAATATATTAGAGGATAATCAAAGATTAGAAAAATGTTGAAATAATAAAGATAAATCGTATAGAAGATTGGAAGATTACATATCATTGATAAAGACAGTAAATATAAATATAGATTCGTTTCGGAAATGATACAAATCAAAGCATACTACTATAGTCTGTTTTAAATTAGAAGACCAATGACAGTTAATTTCTGCGAAGGGTGTTGCATTGAAGAAACAAATCACATCGGATGCAATAAAGCAGAGTTGCAGGACAAGTATTATACTACTGTTATCAGTGAGCTCTGTATGTCGTGTGTATGATGTGGCATCACTGCCCCCTCCCCCTCCACGACGACATGCCAGGAGACTTCTAATTTGAAACGGATTATAACTCTGTCACAGTCGAAACGGACACTGATTTATTAAGTAATATTTTTAATGTGATATGAAATCTTCCGACTTTTTATATTATTTATCTTTGTTATTTCATTCCTTTTTCTAATTGTTGATTATCCTATTTAATTATATCTGTAATTTTTAATATCTTTATTTTAAACCTGATGGGAGTCCACATTAGGTCTGAAACGTGTTCAATTAAATTAATCAAATTATAATTTTAATTGTCTCTTTTGGCGTTACGAATAATTTAAATTAGATTGACGAAAATCAATATTCCATTGACCTTTAATTGCTGTCGTGTATACTAATGAACGTATTTGCGATTTTATTAGAACAAATATAAAATTGGAAACACAAGTTTTCCCGTTGAGCACTTTTCTGGTGACGTACTAATGCAAGTTAGGCAGTTGTGGAAGTGACCTCGACAGTGTGTCGGTAATTGGGTGTGTCTTGCAGAGGGGAATTCTGCTGGCTGGCTTTAGTACTGAAACCTTTCAAAAGGGAGAGCTCCACTAAGGCGTTTAGTGCTCAATGCCCTACTAAGGGAACCAATGTCTGAATTCATTAACATCGAGTTTTATGATTGATACAAAAAACACGAGAGTCTTAACGAAATGAGGTCGCGATGAAAGTAATCTGCATAAAACATTTGGCGTTTTAACGGGTTGACAACGGTGTTGAAATATTTAGTGAAGAAATTATCGGTTGTTTCATTGTCTATAGTAGAAAAATTATGAAAGGTCTTATATATAATAAATGAAATACGTGGGCTTTTAAAGACATTAGATCCAAGTTAAATCATTCACCACAGTAACTAATCATTCGGTCATATTGAACAATATATTGAACTTAAACGCCCCATTTTAAGGAAAAATTTGTAAACAATTTCAGAATAGATGCTGTATGAAATATTTCTCTTTCTCCATCATTAATCACGATAAGCATGATTAAATTTATACAATGGACTATTGTATTATTGAAACTAAATAAAATTATGAAGCTAAACGAAAGGTCAATAAACTCGAGAATAATCATGACAATAATTTCACGAGAAGCTAAAAACCTTATTATTCATTTTATTATAGAAATATCATTGAAATAAATATATTAAGGTAAAAGTTTCTCGGTTTTACTATCACGTTTCGAAAATTAGGGTGGAGTAAATATGCTCACTGGAAACATTACCTTGTTCCGTCAACAATATTCTTTAAAATCTTTACTAACGGGTCTAAATACTATTTCTTCAGTCCCGTTCAATAATTACGTGACAAAAATTGTGATTCATTTAAAAATCTATTCATGATACGTATCATTTGATAAGGTCCTACTTGGTAAAATTATAAATTTCTCTAAGTAACACTTCCTAATAATCGACATTCAGCTCATTAACATGATTAGTGATGTAAGACAAAACATATTCAGCATTGAGAAAGTCAGGTAAACCGACAGATTTCTTTTGTTTTAAAATCAAACACATCTTACAGGAACCCTGATATACTTAGAATTATTTAATTAAATAACAATTTTATATAGACGATAACGTTAAACTTCAAAGTTTGACGATTTTTTACTTCTCCGTTTTTCTAGTCCAATTAACGAAGCATTTTTTCCTATTCTTCTTTCAGTAATTTTTGAAAAATGGTGTCTGAGAACTAGGATTATTCTCGCCCTTCCCCTTTTCAGCAATTCTTCATGAAGATATGTGATAGTGGAGATAAATTTTCCCCGAAGCCACAAGTGGTTCATTTAACACATTCTTCTTTGTAACTGTGAGTTTCCTCGTTTTTCCTCCCGTTAACGTAGAGTGTGAGAGGTTTTTCCCGAACAATCTGAGAAGAAAATTAATTCTCATAAAAATAACTTCAATAGGTTCAGAATTAAGATATTAAGTTAATATAAATGTTGAATTGCTGTTAACAAATAATACCATAAGATAAACTAAAACGGAAATTATTAATTTACGTTAGGTAGGGAAACTTTATCAAAGACCAATAAAAAATTTATATTGAAATAATTCTCGTTACAGTAGTAGTGGGTTTGTAATACCTTGAAGCAAATTCATAGCTTTAAAATTTAACTCTGTTATCAGGAAATTTCAGAAATATTGAATTTGAAACTGCGAATTCTCTAGAAATTGAAGATTGCCTTGGATATGCATAGGATATCGAATGATTGTACACTTACGAATGTTACTTAAGTTAGATCTAGAATAATAATATTAATTTGAATTTGATGTATTGAATATTTTACTTCTTCAAGGACTCTCTCGATGCTACATATATTTCTTCCAAAACACTCCATCATTTTCGTACTCTTGTTACAAGAAATCATTGCGCCTGCGGAAACGCAACCCATCTGACACCTGCGTATTTCGTCTGTCACAGGGGCAAGTCGTTCCCCTTAAAGCATCAATGTTCTTTTATGTTATATATTGAATATGCTACATATACACTTATCAACAAATGCTTACAGAATTATTGTTCGAAAACTCAAGAATGTTACTGACTATTAATTTAAATGTATAAAAAACTGTGATTTCCTGTGCAACAAAGATGAAATGCATCTAATAGTGACAATTTCTTCAGTTTATTTAAAATAGTAATTAGTTTCAAAATTAGCGTTTAATTTCAAAGTTAAATATTTGGAGTGTTGGAAAAATCGATTCTAAAAGGATTTCTCTGAATTAGAGGCAGCTAAAAGTTTTTCTTCGGATAAGGACACTCTAAGGACAGGTGAAACAATTTTTATTGAGTGGGAAACATTCCAATTTTTCAATACGTAATTAGTTATTAAAGCCATATTTTTACTAATTTTTCATCAAATTTATTCCATATTGTTGAAACATTATAATGTTTTCCAAGAATGAAAACAGTTCACCAGTTTGTTTATTTGTAAAGTAAACTGATTGAATAGGAATATTATATTTGATCAAGATACACGCCATTTTGAGAAACATTTGAAATCATTATTATGAGACGATGAAGAGGATAGATACATTTTTTGGTCAGCATATAATCCTTATAGAGCTTTTTTTGTTAAGAATCTCACGGATTTTTCTTTCGTTCTTTTGTTGACAATGAATGTTTTATTTCCGATTCACTAATTGTATCGATTCACTGTTTTATTTTGTCAAACATATACTGAATACTAACCTTTAAAATCTGACTTAATTTTCGCCTCATTTCATCGCCATCAGCAGGTATTAGGCTTTACCCCAAGTTGAGAGAGTGTCGGAGGGTTTATGTACCAAGTTGCTTGCGTCTAAGCATCTTGGACGAAGGGTTTCAGGTCTGTTGTATTCTTGTCCACGTCACCAGCAGAGTTTGTGCTTCGTAGCCACAGACCGAATTAATTCTGACCAGATTTCCTCAACGTTGCAGTCAAACTCATCTCAGTATCTTTTTTTTCAAGTACTCTTTTGCAGAATTGAGATGAACCTTATACAAAAATTTTCAGAGACCTACTTCTATTATTTTCCAATTTTATATACTTATTCTCTTAAGACTTCCGGGTAACCAGATTTAATAACTGTATTTCGAAAGTGATACAAATATTTATATAGCCTTATTACCATAGTACTTAATAGGTTTTTTTAAGACTACAAATTTAAATCTTGAATTCTATAGTCTGTTTAAAAAATTCGGAATAATGATTTTTGTAATTAATTTTAAATTTTAAAATTCATATTAGGACCTCCAGTTTTTAAAGATATTGTCATTAGTCTTAAAACTAATTAGTAACTAAAATTTAGAATACAAATGAATTGCATTACAATTTCTTATAATTATAGAATAAAATTGGACATATTTTTTCCATTTTAATACTGTTATAATTCGTAGCCCAAGAATATAACAAAAAATTACTAAAAGTTACTTATGAAAGACGCTCCATAATAATTTTTCACATTTAGAAATTCTTCATTTTTTCGTCATTAGTTTGAAGGTCTAACGTTCCTTTTTTAAAAAAACTTTAAATAATACTTTTAATATCAATAATATTAGTGCCACTTAGTCAAAAGAGTCTACACAATTGAAAGAGGTGCTAATATTATTTTTTCCTTTAGTCTCTCTAGAATTTGAAGTATGTCTTGTTTGGAGCTTCCCCGATTATGAATATATATATATATATATATATATACATATATATATATATATATTTACGTTTGTAAGCTTAAGCAGTATTCATCATTTTAAGTTTATTACTTGAAAAAAAGTTGTCTTTTCATTTTCTATTCCTAGCAAAATATTCACGTTGCTGCAGCTAGATTCGAACCTAGATGAATAGAAAACGAGATTTATCTATTACGATAGTTAGAAGTTGTCCGGCAGTAGTATTATTATTTGCTGTACAACATAAGCAGAAAAAATTGATATGCTGAAAAAACGATCTCTCTATGTATTTCAAAATCTAATTTTCAGGATGTGGGTGCGTATCTTGAGATAAGGAGCCACTTGCTAAAATTAGGAGTTTCTCTAAAAATATCATTCAGATCATTAAGAGGAATAGACACGTTAGAAACCCATTATCATGGCTGAAAAATTTAGGAAAATTGATATCTTTATTTAGTTGTAAAATCAAACACGTCTTACCGGAACACTTATTTATTTAGAACAATTTAGTTAAATATCCATTTGAAAATAGACAATAACGTTACAAAAAATGACGATTTTTCACTTAATTCAAATAATTTGTTTCCAGAAAAATGCTGAATGGAACCTCTTTCGTGGGCTATAATTCCAGTAGAAACTTTTTGTGTTTTTATATAAATCCAATATATTTCCCTTCAGTATTGATTTTAATTTTACGAAAAACCTTTCAGAGTCAATTATGCGTTTGCTTCACTATTTTTCCCCTTGTAGGTGAGAACAACTCAGTGATCATGTGGCTGACTTTAAAACCATGCCGCTATAGTTGATTAGCTCTTTTTACATTTCTGAAGTAGAAAATCGAATATCGCTGTGTTTCTGGAGACAACATTTTTATTTTTTTTATATTTACTATTTTTCTGGGAATTATGATGTATGTCTTTAACATACTAACAAAGGTGTGGGTAACTCGTTAGAGACCTTTTAATGAAACGAGCGATTTTCTTTTATAGACAATCACTCAGGTCTTTCCTTTGCGACGGCTTCAATGCGTTTTAAGTGCAAATTTATTTGTATAAAATTATAAATTCCCCACTTTTTATATTTAGGTGGCCGAGTGCAGTGAAACTTGATGCGGAATTTGCGTGAGTGGATATACAGGTAAAAGCCCCGGCTGATTAGAGAGCAGAGAGTGATTTTAAAGAGGTGATTTTGAATATATACAAAAATATGGTGAATATTACCATCTGAAACCTTGAAGAGTGGTCAAAATAATACATCGATAGACAAGGAATTTCTTTTTTACACTGGATATGTTCGGCATGTAATGAATTTGGAGAGGTAATGCGATCCTCTTGAGCGATTATGGTGGTTTGTTGGTTCGCTGTTGTTCACGGTGAGCAGACGCGTACAAAGTCACCCTCGCTAACTCGATATCCACGCAATTGCGTTATGCCGGCACATCATTCCCGCACAATAACGACCGACCTAATTGCGTTTCCCACTCTGCTTGCCTGCCCGATTGGGCGAAACAGTTATTCATTCCTACTCACTCACTCGTCCGCTCGCTCAGATATCCCCCGCCCTCCTCCTGTGAAAATCGCTTGGCTCAGTGTTTAAACACACTGGGCAACCCCGTCCCGTCCCGATGGAGACGGACTCTGACACAGAGAGCTGCAGCGACGATGCGTAACAATCTGAAATCAAACAACGCTCACTCGTACACAGGAAGCCTCACTGTGGTGGTGATAGTGGTGATGGTGGGACCAGCGGAGAGAGGGAAGCTTGCAAAATATGTGGCACCAGTGTTTGTCTGTTCGGATGAAATGAGAGTCAGCAGTCTACGCTGACGCAAAGCTAAACGCGAAAAATTTGGGGGGGAAAGAGAAAACCGTCTTTACGGACGCACCCTCCAATCACGATATCGAGGTAGACAGAGGTGAAGTAGCTTTCTAATACACGTGTAATGACGTATTCTTACACCACTGGACATCTCGTACACCTTTTTTCACAACCCATGTACAGGACTACATTTACCCCTGGAAAGTTACTCGTGTAAGAACTCCGGCGAGAGTATCCATCGTCGAAAAATAACATATAATTTTGTGAGGTTATTTTCAACGTTAATCTCAAAGTTCCAATGCAGAACATCACGCGTAGTCAGTTTTTTGTAAACAAAAATCTGATCAAGCGTTAAATAGGTCTCTCTTATGGATGTTGGAGCTTGATCATTAATGGTGCCAATGAGGGAGGAGAACCGCGTGCAGCGATGCCAATTCCAGTCACCAAGCATAGCCATTTTTATATATATAAAAAAGCTCTGATCATGCCCAAAAACAGGCTTGTAACATGGATGCTTTCAGCTTTATCAGGTGTCAATGAGGGATTTCAGAGGAGAACCCCGTGCAGCGACGTTGTCAATTCCGACTGGCCGTTGTTATTGACTGGTAGTCGTGACTGCCCCAACAGCGACCCTTGAAAGAAGCCTGTGGTCGGGCCCCCTTCTGCTCTTCGTTTTTTTTTGACCAAATCCTGTTACTACGGATCAACTCAACTTGGGGGACATGGAGGCTCTCCTCATCGCAGTGGACAACGCGACGTCCTCTGGGTCAGTGTTCTTGTGCAGGTGAAACTTTTAGGGTTGTGACTACCTGTGGGTGGCAAATCTGTCTGTATGGTGTCGCGACACTGTGGATTTATCATCAAACAGGTTCAGTGTATCTGCCATCATGAGCGGAGATTATTTCAACCGTTTCAGTCTGATTTTGGTATTATTAACCTCACACACCAGAGTGACTCTTTAAGTTCATATCAAAAGTAAATACAGTGTTGCCAGTATTGTGATGTTGAAGTAAACAGCGTTGAACCATGAGAATATACTTTCTTTGTTTCTTCTTGGTTGCATCCAATGTCTGGTCTTCCTTGTTGCAAATACAAGTATATGTATTTTTTCAACATTTTTATCTCGATAATCGATATAGGGAATTACTGACAACTCTCTAGACATATAGTAAAAATAATTGCCTTAAGATATACTTGTATTAATTCAATTTGTTTTGTAGTGGGAAATTGGTACACGCGTAAGATAAAAATGACATATTCTAACTCGAAAAAAAATTGGAAGCTCTGGCCCTTTAGCTCTAGAAATAAGTAAGAAATAATCAATATATTGTTCTCGGAGTTCAACCGGGTTTTGCATAATTGTAGAACGCAACGTTTCGACGACTAAAAGTTCACTTCGCCCTAGAAGATGACGACAGAGCTTTTAGTCGTCGAAACGTTGCGTTCTACAATTATGCAAAACCCGGTTGAACTCCGAGAACAATATATTGAACAACTGCACCGGGAAAGGCTTCAATCTTTGATCAAGAAATAATCAGATATTTTTCTATTAAAAATCTTAATCTATCCATTTTTTTCTCCAAATTCTGTGCATTTATGTCATTTCTTGTTGCCATAACATTATTCTTGAATATTCCTATAATGACATTCTTTCCTTATCCTTTTCTTGCCATTCTTCTGCGACAAGGTATCAATGATAAAATTTGTAAATGAAAAAATAGTAAATAATAATAAAAATAAATTACAAGATCGCAAAAAAAGTACAATTTGCAATATGAATCTACACAAGTCGAATAGACATTTCAGCATCAAAATTATTACTCTAATTTACAATTTCAACCTTCTATTATCTAAGTAAACGCGTTACGTGATAACTGGACTATTACTACAAATCTAAAATAAAAATTCACTGCTTCCATTTTCACTAAACTTAGTTACGCGATTTTCAATATTGGAACGGTCGCGTACGTATTTTTAAGTAATTGTCACTTCTCTATTTAGGTTCGTTACAATTTCGATGTATATAATATCAGATATGTCAACTTATTAAATAATAATAATAGATTCGTATACTTAAATAATTTATAATAACATATGTTTTTAATTATATTATAATATATATTTAACAGAAAATATACAGAATTATCACGGAATAAAAAATTATCAACTAAACTAATTAACATAATTTTTAATAAGTTAAACGACCAGTATAACGGACACTTAAAATAATTTAATTTAACGAAGTGTCCGTACCTTTTTGCACTTTAATTAGCTCGAATAAAATAATTTTACAATATCTGTTATACTGGTCGTTTCATATATTATTATACGAATTTTTAATAAGAAATATTTAACAAACAATTATCATACATTTTACTATTCAAAATAAAATAATTAATCTATCTATCTATCTATATCTATATATATATATATATATATTGATTAATTATAATTAAAAATAATAAATTAAAATAAATAATCAATATATATATATATATATATATATATATATATATTGATTAATTATAATTAAAAATAATAAATTAAAATAATTAATGAATATATATATATATACATATATATAAATATATTGATTAATTATTTTATACATATATTGCTTAATTATTTTATTTTGAAAAAATAAAATAATTAATCTTTAGATATAGATAGATTAATTCTTTTATATATATATATATATAGATAGATAGATATATTGATTAATTATTTTGAATAGTTAAATGTGTGATAATTGTGCGTTAAATTTTTCTTATTAAAAATCCATATTTCTTTTGGCAATGAAATTTAATACTTCTGAGTATTAAGGTCAATTCTTTCCTTTCACGGAGTAGAAAATTGGGATACCTAAAAAATATTCGACATTGACCCCAAACAGCAGCTTAACAAATTAAGGTTAAATCTAGTCACCTCTTCGGAACAGGCTTTTGACCTAAATAGAAACTAAGGATTCGAACTAATAAGCAGTAAGTTATTTATAGTTGACCCTCTACTTTTATAAGTCATCTCGGTTTCTATAAATTCATCAGATAAGATGGATCCTTTAAGAGTGAGTTTTTCAATTTGTATTACTAAATTAAATTTCCTCTATAGTTTCATGATTTAATTTAACCTATTGTTTACTTTTGCTGTAAATACTAACGTTATTGTATTTCTAATCCTCTTTCCTTAACCAACTTTCTCATTAAATTAACTGAACTGACAATACACAACATGTAATAAACTTTATATAAAAAGTATTAATCGTTACTCTTATAAATCGTGGGTCACTTTCGTTCTGATTTTATTTTTATCATTCTGTACGCATATAATCTATAATTCCGTTTTCCTAATACTAATGCGATTTAGTACAATTAAAAGGATTTTTCAGTTCTCTCATAATTCACATTTTGCTTCTAAACACAAAACAGTACAAAAATAAGTAACATCCAATTCTATTACTATTTTTTAATTAAATTTAAAATATATTATGTTTAAAGATTCGATTATTTATTTAAAGCTCTGTAACATAACTGTGTTAGTCCTGATAATTGGTAATAACATATGTAAATACTGTTTTAAGGCTAACTGCAGTAGATGAAATATTAATTTAATAGTAAATTTAAAAAGAAATGTAATTTAAGTGGGTAATGTACAGGAATTGTTTGAGTTATTGAGCAGTGGTCAGAAACATTCCATCATCTTATTGTGTTTTCTTTCTTCTACAGTCAGTTTTAATACACACCGTCCGATTTTAAATAGAAAATGGAAAACTAACAGTTATATTCTGAAATGAACACACATCCGTCATTAATCATGAAATATAAAATAGTTGCGTTTTTCAGAAACTATTCAAGAAGAATTCCATTAATAAATATACCAGACAAGATCTTTATTATCAACTCTGGACCTGTTACTTACGAATTTTCCTCTACTTATTTATCACAAATTTTTAAGGCCATTCATGATACAATTTATTTTTAGATTTTATACTTAAACATCTGAGTACGAGCATATTTTATTGGGTTTGAGCTTCACTTAATATATATATATATATATATAGGGTTTCAAAATATCATCCTATTTAACAATTAAATATTTTGAAGACTAACGAATAAAAATTAATGTATTATTTTCGTCCCACACTCTAGTGAGCATCTCTTGAGATCCTACTTCTACAGCTGTTGTGATACGGTTTTGAAGCTCATCCATTGTTGCACATAAACGGTGAGGAGTGAGGCCGATAACCTTGGACGTGAGTGATGTAAGGCTGAATCATTTTCTGTCCAGTACGGCCGATCCATTTTCCAAGCAGAATATCATTTAAAAACTATTACACGTACAGGGAACCATGACAAACTCGTCAGTTCTATTTAACAGTATATTGTTCAATCACATAGAGCTCAAAGTTGAATAATTATGAATATTTTAAAATCGGATGATTCCTTATGAAACAGCCTGTAAATAATGTGTAGGGTCGATATCGAATTTTTTTTTAGGAATTTCTAGTTTTGATAGAGTAAAGGAAAGAAATGACCTAAATACTCATAAATATCAAATGTAATCGTGGAATTATATACGAATTTTTTAATAAAATATATTAAAGGAATTAATGAATAATTAATCAAAATTATTATTATATTTAGTTAGATGAGTTGGTTAATACTTTTTTGAACATTAAAAATGGTTAACGATCGGAGATTCTCCCGGTGTATTTGTTGTGCAAAGTCTCCTGGGGCAGTCAACCGGGTTGAATCATCGATTTTCCACGACGTGAAGTTCACCTGAAGTTGGCAACGGTGCTAGTATCCGGAACATCGTGGAAAATCGATGGTTGAACTCGGTTGACTGCCCCCGAAGACTGTGTACAGTAAAGTTTGTGTTACACATATTTATTTAACTTGCGTCAATTTAAATCTCAATAATCCAAAATTACCTACAATTACATCGAGAATATATATTTATTATTTTATGTCTCATTTATTCCTTAACTGCACAACTATGAAGTCACAAAGTGCGGACAGATAATTGTGGTATACGTATATTTTATATCCACATTTTATTATTGAATTAATTTTTTTCTAACTGATTGACTAATATATTTATATATTCAGATGGCGACTCACGTATTTGACTGTACATTTGTTGCATCATCGTTGAAATACGTATCATCTGAATATTAGAAACAAAAGATTATTAGGCACAAAAATTTATTATATTATTTAAATCATGATATTTAGAAGACATAACGTTGCGTCAGGTATTGGGACCTCTTCAGGTGTACAGTTACAATTAAATTATAATTTATAATTACAAAATATGTGAATATAAATATTATTATAAGAAATTATAAATTAATTGTAATATTACACCTGAAGAGATCCCGATCACGGACTAAACGTTGTTGTCTGGTAAATAAAAATGGGATAAAAAAAATTTTTCTTACTAATAGGTTAATGTTTTCAATATTTAATTTAAGAATAAGTCAGATAATTATAATTGCCGTATCGTTCGAAAATCATGTAAATGTACAACCGTGAAGCATCGCCGGTGACGTTGATGGTCGCGATGATTCAACCCTGGTTAACTGCCCTAGAAGACTTTGTACAACAAATACACCGGGAGAATCTCCGATAATTAACTATTTTTAATGTTCAAAAAATATTAACCAACTCAACTAACTAAATCAAATTTTTGATTAATTATTCATTTGTTCCTTTAATATATTTTATTAAAAATTTCGTATTACATTTGATATTTATGAGTATTTAGGTAATTTTTTTCTTCTATTCTAACAGAAACAAGAGATTCCTCAAAAAAATTCGATATCGACTCTACACGTTATTTACGGGCTGTTTCATAAGAAATCATTCGATTTTAAAATATTCATAACTATTCAACTTTGAGCTCTATGTGATTGAATAATATACTGTTAAATAGTACTGACGAGTTTTTCGTGGTTCCCTGTACGTGTAACAGTTTTTAAATGATATGCTTCTTGGAAGATGGATCGGATGATGATATTTTGAAACTCCCTATATATATATATATATATATATATATATAGGGAGTTTCAAAATAAGAGTTTCAAAATAAGAGAAGCTCAAACCCAATAAAACAGATGTTTTAAAAATAAATTGTTACCATGCATGACATTAATAATTTGTGATAAATAAGTAGAGGAAAATTCGTAAGTAACAGGTCCAGAGTTGGTAATAACGATCTTGTCTGGTATATTTATTAAAGAAATTCTTCTTGAATTGTTTCTGAACAAGACAAATATTTTATAGTTGATGATTAATGACGGATGTGTGTTCATATCAGAATATAACTGTTAGTTTTAATAAATCCGTTCATCATATTCCTCTTGAGATCTAAGTTCTCTAAACGTTTATTTACCAATATCTGCACTTAAATCTAGCATTTGTTCGTGTTTAAATTGGAATAAAGGTGTTGAGTTGTAAATTAAATTCTTACGATGCGTTGAAGTCACTCGTTTACTTATTAATTGCCGTATTCTCCTCCTTGAAGTCGAATGATGTGCTGTTTACTGCACGAAATGCTGGTTAGTTCGTCCCTCACTTTATCACTTTTCCATTCCACTCAACTTGCTTCTCTGTAATCACGCGGCTAAATACTTCTTGAGGTGCACGCAAGTCTCGTTTCATACCAAATTTCTTTCCACCTTCACTTGAGTTATCTCCACCGTGTGAATGGAACATCTGCCGCCTTTCCTGGAGGCAACTCTCGACTGTCCTGGTAACCAATCAGTTAAGCTGTTCCGTGGAATATTGTTGGGATTCCTGCTTTCACAAGGGTAACTAACTTCAGCCTCACATTGGTATTCCGGCCGAGGTAGTTTGGTCTGGTCCTGAAATGGCTGCCTGTGTGTGTGTGTGTGCGTGCGTGTGTTGTTCTACTTTGCCTTGTCCGTCGATTACACACACACACACACCGTACGCACACATTTTCTCGGAGCACAGACGTCAGCAAATGGGCTACAGGGAGTAGTAGGAGGAGGGTGAGTGTGCGGTGTGGGAGGCAGAAATCCACTGTGCCTACGTCACAAGGGCCGAATTCCATTAAGCAAAGTAGTTCGCGAAGCCCCGGGCGTGCCACTGGGGCGACGACGACGTCGACGTCGACAACTGCACCACGCAAACAGGATTCCCACATAGGCCCTCGACACTCGCACATGAAAAAGGCGGAAATGTCGTTACAGTAGGTTAAATGTCTCTCTTACGGAGTGTCTCACTCAACCGTCCCAATCCATCACCCTTCAACAGGATAAATCTAACGGTAAACCGTAAAGAAAATGCTACAGTCACCATAAATAATTAAAACTCCATTGCTACTTTTATTAATTTCGGACCAAAGAGCTTTCGACTGATAATTTGCCTATGTTTACCAACAAATGCAAAATTATAAATTTATAAAAATCTATGTACTTAGAAAAACGATAAAATTTATTTTTTTATTTTTAATAAATTTTGACAAATTATGCTGGCATTAATTATAAAAATATATAATGAAATTTTCATGTTGACAAATTGTATACATAGGATTGTGTAAATTGGAATGTTTTTATAAAATTTTAATTTAATTTTTGCAGATGAATATAGACAAATTATCGGCCGAACGCTTCTTTGTTCAGAATCAATAAAAATATTTTAGTAATGGGGGTTTTAATAATTTATACCAACTGATCAAAAACCATGTCATGAAAACCAAAGTTAAAAATCAGTCATATTAAATTGATATAATCCTTAAGGAAAATTGAATTGAATGAATAGAACCCGGCTGGGTAGCCTATGTTTTTATTTATTGATATGGGGGGATACTGTATAGGATTAAAATTATTGTTTAATTGTGTATAATTGTTGCCCTGACAACGTCTTTTCTTATCAGTTTAAACAGGATGACCATTGTTGTCTGCTACGTTTCTTACTGGTCGACTCATGGTTTAGAAGAGTTTATTCGCATTTTTTTAGGGCAACAGGCTACATGAGGGTAATCCACGTTGGGCAACTCCCCTTTAATAGCATAGGAAGGGATTTGAAAAGGGGGATGCGGAATGGTAGAGGAAGGTAGCCAAGGGTTAACTAGAGGGCCACCGGGGTATATTTTAAGGATCCTACCTGGAATTCGCCTAAATAAATGCAAGGAAAACCCTAGAAAAACCTGCATCAGGTAGTTCGGGCTTTGGGTACTTGTCCCAAGCCCTTCCGATACCGGGAGAGGAGTTTGCTGTGGGGAAGCAGCTCCCCCGGGATATGGTTTAAGGATTCTACCCAGAAATACGAATACGCTTGGTTTATTAACAAACTAGCGTTGCGATGACCGGGTATTGCATTGGGAAAAGTTGCTTAATGTAT
This sequence comes from Zhengitettix transpicula, assembly GCA_037074705.1. Taxonomy (NCBI): domain Eukaryota; kingdom Metazoa; phylum Arthropoda; class Insecta; order Orthoptera; family Tetrigidae; genus Zhengitettix; species Zhengitettix transpicula. The sequence continues at coordinate 80,887,786 of CM073593.1, forward strand.
ATTTAATAAAAGATTCTCAGTTTATCATCTGGATCATTTGTTTATTAAAACAATAATCAATTAATAAACAATTGACACCGAAAATCTTTGATTCAATGAGTACTCTGGATAAGCCTTCGTGATTTGTTTCCTTAATATTCCCACGCCAGTGGTAAATATAGTGTTCCAGTGTAATATGAAATCACAATTGATGATTTTGACATAAACTGTATCTTTTAAGCAATGTAACCAAACACAATTTGAATATTAATTTTCGTCTGTTTTTATTAGTAATATATATTAAATAAATTAACGACCTTAATTTGAATTTAAATGTTATATTCGTGTAATTTTAAGATAGAAGAAAAATAAGAAATGTATGTTGCATATTTATAATTAAAATTTTGCTCGTAAAAAAATGATACCATGGAAGCATCCTGATTCAAGTTAAAACCTGGAGGAAGTCCAAATTGTTATTGAAACGTCGTTGTTATATTGAATAAAATATTATAAAATGTATCTAAATAAGGGTCGTTAATGTATTTAATTTAATGAAACGCGAGATTATTACTGGTTATACGCACATTTGTTAATCCTTATAATGATTATAACAGTCCTTTCTCCAAATTGTCATTTAAAATATACGTAACCCGTATTTTTATTGCATATGAACCCTATAAAAACGATACGAAATAAAAACTATAAGGTAAGGATTACAAAAAACGATGTTTTCCAGCGACTTTTAAGCGTACCGTAAAAGAATATATCTACCGTAGTTTTATTTTTTATCAAAAGAAAAAACAACAAATTATTAGTTGGCGAATGCATTAAATGAAAAAAACACAGTTGCTCAGAGATTTATTAAGAGAAATTTTATACATACAAAACACTACGTTTGGTTCCTCAATTTTGGAACCTCTTGATGTGTAAACTTTTAATTAAAAAATAAATTTAGAAAATAAATGAATTTTTTTTACAAATATAATATAATTCAAATCCTCTGTAAAATTTTGTTTTCTTCGATTTTACATTTCCGATCAATTTGTAAAATTGTTTACGAATTTATCATTCTTGTAAAATTAATAAGAATTTGTCTTTTAATTAAAATTTTAATTTTGAAGATGTTCCAAAATTTAGGAACGAAACGTAGTGATTACATGTTTTAAATTGATCTGCATAAATCCCTGATGATTTTTCATTTATTTAATATGTACTCAAGTAGAAATTTATAAACAATAAAAATTTAAAAAATAATAGTAAAAACATTACACGGCACATTTCATTCCTAATTTTTGGGACACTGAAGGGTGTTGTAAAATTCAATTAAATTATGTTTTAAAATTATTGTATATTTATTTAAATATTTATAGAACATTATAAAAAAATCTAGAAATTTTTAGATAACAACTTTCAAATTACATGATTTAATTAAATTTTTGATACACCTCTAGAGCTCCCATCTGTCTGTTTTTATTCCATATTTACTTTACATATCCAAGGACGCCTCCCGTGATTCATTTGTTTATGTAAAAAATGATTACCGTGCTGATTCTTTCATCATTGTTTGTATTTTTACCTCCGACTCTATTTTCCGTCTTATTAATGTTTTTTAGTTATTATATTTCCCACCAACTGTTCTCCTGACACTCCTTCCGTTTGTTACAATGACATAATTTTTATTCAAAATAAATTTCTGACTTAATAGCCTGATGATTTTTCGTTTATTTAAAAAAGCCAGATGAATATAAATGTTTATTTTTATCACACTTTTTTTTTTAAAAAAAATACTATCGAATGGCCAGGTAACCCAATCGAGTTGTTGTTTACCCTTACTTCGTTTCCCTAATCCTATTAGTCCGTATCAGTTCTGTCTGTGTTTCTCGTCTCCAGTTTCATTGTCAGAAGTCGTCCAGTTTCCGCGTATTGGCAGCCGTCGACGCCGGCGACGTACCACAGATAGCACCACAATGGCCTTCCACACTCCACACACACACACACACACACACCACCTTCGCGTAACAATGTGAGGTGACGTCACTCTGGCGGCCATTATCACAGCGCTGCCAACCGTCGCACCGGCGAAAAGAGACAAGGGCAGCTCTGGGACACGGTTACAAAGTCAATAAGAGGACCTTCTCGAAGGATGCACAAATCATCGCTTGATGTAAAAAAAATTGGTTCAAATTATGAATAAATGACGATTAGTAAGGATGGAATCAGCATAGCAAATATAAAAAATGGCAGACTTGCAGGCACAGAAATTGGCACAAAATATTGTTGCAAGAATGCAGTATTTTGGGATATAGGGAACGGAATCTTTCATAGTAAAAAATCGTCGAAATCGAAGACAATTTTTTTTGGGGGGGAGGGGGGGGGTGGATTGGGTGTGGTCGGCGCTGCGTCACGATGGTACATTTACATGAATTTATAATTTCTTTGCAGACCAACAAGGAGACGAGTTCGAGGGATAGTCAAACCATACAATTTATTAGGTTTCAGATATATTTTAATTACATTAAATGTTGATATTTTGCACATTTTTAAATAAGCTTTACCTGGATCAGGTCGTCCTTTCGGTTTTGACAAGACGTCTACTACTAATTCCATAAAAGTGAGTGACTCCTTCTGTATGAAAAGTAGAACCATCAAACTATGAATCATTTTAAGCTGTCGTGCGGTTTTTTGTATATTACGAAATTATAATAAAAAAGTTTTACGAGAGGAAGCATTTGGAAATTCTGTGTTTAGGTAATACGTAACAATCATCGCATATATATTAGTTGTAAGACAACAATATAGGTCATTATAAAGTAATTACTGTATACTGAAAGGCCACTTGTTTGGCTCCATAAATCTGTAAAGCAAACGAGAACGTTTCGAACCACCGCTGTGTAGCATCGTACCTGCTATACAGACAGATTTGTCCCACCAAACGTATCTGTGAACGGCTCGTCGAATTCGTAACAATCATTCAGTAATTTCAGGTATTAGATTGAATATCGGACACCTTTAAGAAAACGATGCTGTGTTGTGGAGGCGATGGCGGTTCCAGCAACGAAGAACTGTGAGTATGAAAAGTACCAGCCAAGTAGCTAGACTTCTGTCTTTGTCATTGATTAATTACCCGCGACATTCTTCGCGAGACGGTCATCGATTTATAAATCCGACTTTGATATTTTATCCCTCTCACACAAAAAATCCATCGTTTTATTAGTGTCCTGAGAAAGGGAAATCAGTTTCATGTACGACCACAGCCATGTTATAACATGAATATGCTTCATTGTTCTGTGATGACGTATAAGTCGTAACGTTGATTGTCGATGCGTCACGATAGCATAGGTCGTGAGATGTAGCAAGTTGTGTTGCGCAGTACAAGAAAGGAAAAATTGGCGGGGAGCATTGTCGTCAGTTGGGAACAAAGTCTCTGTCCTTATCTCTTAACTTTTTTGGTCTACAACATATCCTGAATTGAACACAACATGTTTCCATGCGTCGACGTTTTTATTATAGTTTTTCCCCACCAAGTTTCAGTTTAAAAGGGTTCTCGTTAAACTGAGTTCCGGTCTATCCTCATTGTAATTGCAGGGCAGTGGACAACTGCGCATCTCCTTGCTATTTCTCGCGACCTATACGTTTCCGTGACAACGGTTCATCTTACATATACAGATATTTATGTATGTATACATAAACTAAGCGCAATTAAACGTATATGTTTGAATGTCTCATCTTTCGCGTAAATTATTTTTTTTTACTTACACAAAAGGGACAGTAGCTTGGCTGTAAAGATTATTACTAGATAAAACTGATCGGTTCGCAAAAATTAAACAGAAGGGAATTTTTTTCAAGCCACCTCTTAGAATAATAATAATTACTTATTGCTTAGTATTTGACAAATCTCTCATATGAATTATAAAATAAAAACGTTTGTCGTTTGAAATATATTTGTGAAGAGGTGTGGCATAAGCTCTTTTATGTGCGATTGTATTATGATTAATTCTATTTGGTGTTTTTCTCATGTAATTTAAAATGATGAATCATTTATAAAGGCTGTAGACGGTAGTGGAGGCCGATTACGTCTCGCTGACTTTATAAATAATTTTTTGCTGGTAAGGGATCGTTATGGCGGGAGATTGTCAACAAACTTGAAGAAACCCAGATCCTTGAGAAGCAAGTTGGCGTGTTGACGTCGTCGCTGGCGTCGCGGCGCCCTGAATGGCGTCGTCGTCGTCCTCGGCGAGGTCCTTGACCCCTTCGTGGCTAAGTCTTGTTGACGTCACGGCACACGCTCCCCCTTTTCCACCCCCACACACCCTCAGGCCTTGTGGAGACGAATGCGCGCGCACTGACACCCTGAAGCCCGCCTGAGTAGTATCGTCCTAAAAATAGCGCCCAATTCCAACTTCACACGCCCTCCCTAACCGTCGTTCTAATAATAACAACCCTCGTGACCCGCTGCCCGAATCCTGCGAGGGGGAGGACTGAAGAAGGGAGGACTTTGACCGATTTAATGATCCGGAGGGATGGGCTGACGGGGGTGGGGGTGGGAGGGCTTCAAGTACACGCGCACCATTCACCCCCTTCCAGCAGCATTTCATTCAGTACTGCGGAAGCGGCTCCTCTCAATGGCAAATCCCGCGCGCGTCACGAAAAGGAGGAGAGAGGTCGCAAGAAAATAAAAATAACATCAGTCGCCACTCAAGGAAAGAGTCGGCGAAAATTTCAGTCCGAAAATAGCACGACCACTAGCCCTTGAAAGCCCGAGCTAAAGACGTCACCACCCTTACTTCTTTCTATATTTGGAACCTTGGTGACAAATTGGATTCGAAATTTAATAACAACGGAGGATTTAGCTGAGGTAAATTATTATTCGTGTGTTTCATTTTCTTATTTGAAAAAGACATATAATAAATAATAAGATAATTTCAAACACCCTTTAAGTGAAAGAGGAAGCCGTACCCAGCCTCTAGTATGCTTGGCCTAGGCTGAACCGAGTAGTCCTGTGCTTGTAATAGTTACGGAACTGCGTTCCTGTACTTCATACTCCATGGAGTTATTTTCTGTTGAAACATCTTCCTTTCTTCTATTTATAGATCTAATTTCTTGCTTTAACATTCTTAATTCACAAAATCAGGTTATATAATCTCTGAATATATAATAATTATAAAGAATTATTGCACTCCTTTTTTTGTAGGGTTAAATATAAGTAGAACTTATCTTCTTTGCACAATGTCACTACTGACTACCGCAAGATAAGCCCAGTATTATTTTTTTGTAATCCATTATTCTATTCACTGTTTCTCTACTTTGTACGAGAAACAATTTATTATTTTAATGGCTACAACATGTAAATAAGTCTATTTATTGTATGTCTTGAAATGAAAACGGTCATTCTAGAATATAACATCTTAATTTCACTGAATTGTAGGTTATTTAAGATATGTTCATGGCAGTTATATTTCTTGAAATTATAGATGAATTTTACAATGTTGAAACACTGCAAATAATAAATAACACCAAAAGTTAAATGTACTAGTATCGATCGAAAAATTAATCTCTGCACAAATTATAATTAATATTCGAGACTATGTATCTTGTATCTTGTGTTTGACTACAGACTGGTCGAAAATTTTAAGCCTTAAATAATTCTATTCTGTATCTAGGCCAAGATTTTTTTTAAAAAAAATTAATACTCTCGCACTTTTCTATTTATCATATAGAGATAAATAATATGGTTAATCGTCAATAAATAACAATGGCCATAGAATCGTGCAAGAAATCAGTTTAAAGATATATTTAATTGTGAATGATTTTAGTGTTCCTGGAGATTGATCCCTCGAAGCTCCATGTAGGGTATTTATCGCTTTTTCATCGCATTTTTCCTTTATCTAGTTACTATTATCATTTAATTACTCACATTTCCCCCTGTGTCTGCTTGTACCCGCATTTCATAGAACTCGACGGAATGTATCCGGGTCATTTATAAATGCAACGATAATTGTTAAATTTATCATTATTTATGTTTCCCAAAGCTGGAGAAATGAGTTGATGTCGTCGGGCATCAAAATTATTAAATATAAAACTAGATACACATATTATTTGTTTTCGTAAATATAAAAACTTCAGTGTGATTTGTGAACAAATTCGATATAAAAGAAGCCAGTTTTAAGAAAAATTATTAAGTGATAAAATAAATACCTCACAACGATTCTTCAATTCTTTTTTTTTGAGTTTATCACCTGGTGTGTGTGATATTTTGATTTTCTTTCCTCTTACGACTTTTTTAATGACCTGACGAAAGAAACAAGCAACTTTTTAAAATTTATAATACTCAATATCCTTCCGATTACAGTAGGGAAATGAATAACTTCCGAAATCTTCAATTTTTATAATATATTGAAAGTATTTGAAATGCAAATTCAATTAATTGAAGTGGAATTGAAAGGATTTCGCTGTAGATTAAGGAGGAGAAGGTTTAAGAAGGAAGGCAATTTTAGCCGTGTAATTTATAAGGGAGGAGGAAGTAATAAGGATCTGGTTACACTTAAGTAAATTCTGGACCTGGGAAGGAAAAGTTGTTAGTGAGAAAAATAACTGGTTTTAACGTTATATAACAGGTTAATATTTTTTTTTCTGAAGAGTGAGCGCGGGAATTTGCCATTTATCATTTTTAAAAAAAATACTGTGAAATTTATGTTTTTAAAACGGCTGTCATTATAGGTATTGTCGTCCTGCGGAAATTCCCAAAGGGGTGATTAATCGGCGTAACCAGATTTCAACACCGAACCGTCGTATTAATATTGAACAAACAAACAAACAGAAACAGACAATGACAAAATCTAAATGAGTCATTCGAATGTATCGGAGGGACTGGGAGGACGGGAAACAGATATTGTGACCTGAAAATAATGACGACGGTGGTGCTTACTCGGAAATTTAATCACGGGACTGGAACGAGTAGTCAATTCCAATAATCCTCTTGTCAACACTTTCTGACAAATTCTGCGTTATTGTTCAACAAAAGATAGTAATTAATTCCCAAGTATAAATCAAAGCGAAAAATACAAATTTGTTCATTCGTTATTTGTGTATTTATTTTTTACGGACTTTTGTACATTTGACATTAATAAAATAATCACAGAAAATTAAACATTTTAAAACAAAACTATTTTTATAATATATTTTTCTATAATCATTCGTAAATTAAAATCTTATTTTTAAGCAACATTAATAATTACGAAAATTTTGAATCACATAAATAAATGTCCAAAGCATTAATCAAATTCAAAGTTCATATTATGCGATTGTTTGAAGTATAATTTGTTCCATAAATATATATTTCAATCTGGAGGGAACTATGAAAAAACAAAACAAAATCAACGCAAACAATATCGTTATTGACTAACTTAAAAATAAATTTTAATTCTTTAAAGCAGATTTCAGATATGAGATTATCAATACTGTAGTAATTTTTATAATTATAGTTTGTAAATTTATTCTATAGACATGACTGTAAAACATTTAGAATATTCAGTTTGTATACGTGTGTACAACACATTTTTCAAGGGTATTTTCGTCTACGGAACACCTAATAACACGTCTCTCGTATGTTACATCCTTTTAATTACGCGTCCACAATGAGACGCTTCATAAAGTTCCTCATATTTCCTCGTGACTCCTTTATATCCTCACAAAGATGAGAAGGGAAAGCTGAACTCTTTTCCTCTCTCCCACTTAACGCTTAGTATTTTTATTGCACCCCACCAATTTCCCTCCCCCCGACAGGACATGTCGGCTGTGCAATATCCTTGGAATATTTCCTCTATACGTCACCTCACCGTCTCTCTTTTGTCTGTGTCAGAAAAAAATAATAAAGAGAGAAAACTAAACTGTCCCAGATGAGGCACGGCCTGAATTACGTAGAATCGCACAGAGGAAGAAAAATAAATTGTTCTGAGAAGCAGAAACAAAATACATTTTCGACCTAGAAAAGCTTATTTTAACGCCACAAATTTGATACATTTGGTACATTAGAAGAGGTTTAAGGTTTTAAAATATGGGTAAGAAACACTAAGAAAATGAAGCATACAATGCAAAAAATGACACTATTTGCGCATGCATTAGTTAACATTTACAGCCATTAATCAAGAAATAATTACAGAAAATTAAACTACATAAATAAATCCCAACTTTTATAAATTTTTAAGTTCAAGAATGGGTAGAATTTGTATATTTATTGTCATAGAGGAACTATATAATCAAATTAAGCAATTAATTTAGTGGATCTTTTATATTTTATGAATAATAAAACAAGAACATCAGAGAATACAAATGAGTCGCTGATAAATTTATTTCAGTAACGCCGGAAGTTAGGCAACACAAAAAACACTACTGCTTTGATACGAAGCCTACATTAGATATTATAATTAAATTAATTATTATCCACTGACTGTTCCACACTTCATGTTTTGTATTGAATTAAATTTTCTCATTCTCTTTAAATTTATATAATAATTTTTAAACTCAAATATAGTTTCTCTAATATTCTTATCACAAGCGTGAAAAATCGGAGAGCAAATATTTCTCATGACTGCAGTAAATAAAATACAGAGATTTTAATGTTTTATTTGAAGTATCTATTTGTTACGGAAGAGTCGTGGAAAAGGAGAAATTGATAGAGTAAAAACAGTTGCGAAAGACACTCAAGTAATATGTTAAAATACGTCGATGCCACAGCGTTTGAAAAATTAAATCCATAGTTATCTAGGTCAGAAAACGGACATGACAGTCAATATATTGAATGTATTGCTCCGAAAAAATATTTAATACATGTTGTTTGAATTTAGAAAAGCAGCATTTTGTATTTGTCATCGAAATAATATTCGCAATGTTTAACTTTCATATAATAACGATTTTAAGGGTATTTTAATAATATTTACATCTAAATATTCAACGAAAAATGACAGATACAACTCGTTTGTTACATTGCATGACCCGTTTCATGTATTTTTAGGATTTACATTTTAGAAATTATTTATTATTAATTTATTACCAATGATTCCTATTTTTTTCAGCACATCTTATCTCACGCACACAATTATTATCCTTAAAAACAATTATGGAGTCGTATAAAGAAAATTTTTATATTCAGTGCTGGAGAAAAGTGTTTTAAGCAACTAAAAATATGTTTGTATAAATCATGTAACATAATTTGAAATATTGATAGCTAAATGAATGTATTGTTCTCGTCATTTACAAAAATTCACAAATAAATGTGTGACTGATTACTTTTTCAATTTTTTGTCTTTAAATTACAATTATTTTTTATAATTATGATTTTTTTACTGTTTTTCAGGTGAGTACTTGCGAAGTCGGATGATTCATTCGGAGGCTGTGTAGATCTTTATTTCCACTTGTGTAAGTCTAAAACTTCCACTATTTCATAATTTCTGTATGCTTTGAAAATTAAGAACCAAGAAATTTATATTTTTTCGGATCTTTCAGCTTCATAATGTCAACATGAGTGTAGAATATTACTAATACACGATTGTTGTGTATTTCGTTAATGTGGAACATTAGTTTGGATACATTGAGATTATATGTGATGTCTGAGTTCGTATCGGTTGGTTACTACGGAAAGTAGAAATAATCAAGTTTTCTATGTTTCGGCGTAGAAGAATCATTACATACAGGAAAAGAGAAATCTCTTAATAGCGGGGTCTTTTGAAAGAAAGAGACGACGTTGTTTTGACAAGAAATAAACAAAGTGTTTGTATTTTGGTTATTTAATATGATCTAGAGAAAAAATTGGCCGCTAGGGTGAGGAAACTATTATTCCTGCAATGGACTGAACAGGAGTAGGTCCAAGGATACATGTACGAAGTGTAATAATTGGTTAAAATGCTATAGCCATACAAATTTATGATTCGTGGTCTGGAATGTAGAATTTCTCTTTTATTATTCACCAGCAGTTTGACATAATCCTTATTTCCCAACAAAGTGAAAAATGCGTCTAATTATTAAATCCTTTCATTTTCTTGCCCACTTCAAATCCAAATATTGGGACAAACACAAGCTTGAAGAATTATTGAATAACTTTGATAGAGAGTTGTTGGTAGGTTACCATACAAAAGATGCGTCGCGGTATTTCTGTGTATGGTTGTAAAAAAAACATACAATACCTTTAATTCTCTCATTTCTGGGAATTAAAAATTTAATTATGTTAGATTTATTTGATTTATTTACATTCTTTCGTAAGAGACGAGATCAGTATTTATTTTGTAAAACGAAACAGTTTACCTTAAAAAAATTAACTTTTAATGTTAACTGTGAATTTGAATTTCTTGGAACCGGATTCAACAAATAAGACAATATTTGCAATGAGAATAAACAGCACGTTGTTTGTCTTTTAAATTAAATTGTATAAACTCTAAGTAAAATAATTTTAAAAATTATGTAATGATTACTATATAACTGTTTTTGTTAAATACTGGAATGTGTAATTTTTAATATTTGATTCGAAGACAAGCTTTTGTAACAGATTATCTGTCTAACGAAAGTAAAACTATAAAAATATTAGAATATGTATATAAAATGATATAGAAATCCAAATACAGAATTATGTAACCATTCAAGTCGCTTTAAATCATATTTTTTCCTTACCATTATGAAATATGTTGATGGACTTCAAGAACTGAAATTCTGAATAATATTTTAAAATAAAACGGACATGATTATAAAATCTTATTTGAAATTTTCTAATATTGTGTGATATTTTGTTAATATTGTGTACATAAACTTTGTATATTATTTGTTTTAAAGTGATCTTTTGTATTAATTTATTTACAAACGTATGTTTATTATCAGTTAATTACCCCTGTATTTATATTATTTGTAAACTGTTGTACAAAATAAAACTAAACTGCGTAGTCAAAGTTTTTATCAGAAAAATTGTCTGTACGGAATCGGCATAATTTTTTTGTAATAAAGAAAATGTATCCTAACGGCAACTATGTTCATATCTATTGTGTATCTAGCGTAAATGTTTTATTTTAGCATAAAAAATATTTAACGATGTGATAGAGATATACCTGTAATTTATTGACGTCTTGAAAGTTTTGGAATAAGACATATATAGCGATAATATTTTTAAAAAAAATTATTTCAGAAATTTTAAGTGGTAAAGAATTTATTCAGAGACAAAATTATGAATTTCGTTTGCGATGACCTTCTTACATAACCTGTGTAAGAAACAAATCTTCAAAGGTTTTACATAAATAAAATCACACGTTATTCTTCCATTATAAAGAAGTCTTTGAAGGCTTTGAAGAATCACGTTGAAGATAAAATCAGTTAGTGAAACTCGGAGAATATTAGTGTGTCATATAAAACCAGTAGTCGAAGGCAACTAAAGGCAATCGTGGCCATTAAATTATACAATCAAAAATAATCTACTAATTACCTTAAAGATAAGTACGGAATTGATTCAAATGAACTCATAAAAAATCAATAAAATAACGAAAGATATTGTGTGGTAATTTGGCATATTTCTGTCGTTATTACAAACGTTCAAAAAGAGCGACAGGCGATTGATTGTTCATGGAAAAGAGAAGCAGCGTCACTGAAAATGTGGCCGACCCATAATAGAAATTCACAGCATTAGAACAGGTAACATTTGTATAGTATATATATCGTAGGATTAAAGTGATGAGTCGGAATTTGGAGCAGTACAGGAGGATGGGAGGGTTAAAAGCGGCGTAACTTTCGGAGGACGCCCAGCGACTTGAACTGAGAACATCGCACATCGGAGGACCCCATGTAACCTTTTTACTGTGAATAATTTGTGTTGACCTTCAAGAGGACTGTTTTGTTGAAGCATAAATTCGTTTACCCGGTTATGAAAAGTTTTTTAATTGATTTAACTTCAAAATGTTTTATCCTCGCATTTTCCGTCTAAATCTCTAGGAACGCAAAAAAAAGCGATAATTTCACCGCACCCGCCACAACCCACTACAATTTTTTTTTGTGTTGAAATATGAAATACTGTGGACAACGAGGCTTGTCTCCCTCGGTATTTACCTAACAATGGTGTCCGTTGTGGCCACCTGTTGTGATAATAAGCCTTTGTTGCTTTGTTTGAAGTCATAGCACGGGGTACGCATTTCGGTAGCCCTCAGCAACCCCCTAGTGGTGGGCATGGTAAGGTTCCGTCCCCCGTCCCCTTCAATTCAAAACATTGACAATACAGTAACAATAATGGCTACGCTCACTGCAAACGTCGGAAAAACTGCTTTGAAAAAAAGAAACAGACATAGTAAAACTTCCGATCGAGAAGGTGAAATATAGTACACAGCTCTCGATGACGAGATTATTTTACAAGGCCAATAAAATAAACTATATCCTCAGATGTCTGGCAAAGAGATTGAGCTGATTGAGACGGCGATTGTAATTAAAAACAACTTACTTTCTAACTTCAAGTTCCATCAACACAATTTAAATATTGTCCGAGACATTATAATCTCCAATGAGTACCCTTTAAATTTTTTTATTAAACACATAAACAGCAGACTCAAAATCCAACATCCTACTGTCACTCGTCTCCAAACACCTCAAGCCAAATGTTTTCTCGTACTCCCTTATTACAAATTTCTACATCACAAATTTGTCCAAATATTCAAAGATCCACTAATACCCTTTCATACTTGATTAAAAACCACAAGGTCCCACTTGACACCTACAGCAAACATTATGTTGTTTACAAAATCTCTTGTTCTACTTGTAATTCTTGCTACATAGGGCAAACAAAACGTTCCCTTAATACACGTATCAAATAATATTATATCTAATATCAAACTTACCATTGATAAACAATCTGTAGTCTCCAAACACATCATCAGTTCTAAATATTCATTTGATTGGCAAAATGCTAAGACATTGACACCAGGTACAATTCCAGCGATGCTTCACATTAAATCCAACATCACAGCTATTAATGTGCAAACAGACACTATTAAACTCAATAAATGATATGATCCCTTATTATTACGCCAAACCTTCTGTTTCCCTATTGTCGTTTCTCCCTCATTGTTACGCCAACCCTTCGGCTCTCGAGTGTTGTCAACAGATCAGTGCAGTTGTGTTTTTCTAGGCTCTTCTTAGCACCTGACGAAAGGGACAATGATCCCAGAAACGTTGTGTGGTATTTATATTACCTTTTTTTTGTCTTTATTGGCTATCTTTCATATTCATTAAAAACAACTTAGCTTTCAGCATGTATTGTGACAGCTGTCAATTTTCAGTATATATATATATATATATATATATATATATATATAGCTTTATTCCGTCGCCAAGAGGATCACGGGACCAAGTAATCCGTGACGTCCGGAGGACCTTGGAGAAGGAAGGACAGCAACAGGAAAAAGACAGACAGCTAGTCCATTTTGTCCTGGAGAAGCCGCAAGAGCTCACTGACGACAGATCTGCTATTGTGTTTGATTTTTTTGACTTTTAGTTTGTATGGAGACGGACAAACAAATCTTTATTGTTATTCTTTTTATGTTTTGGGGCTTCTAAACCCACCTTCCAATGTGCCCGACCAACCAAGTCGTCGTGTACCACGGGGAACGCACAACAAAACAGCGGAGGGCCGTTACAATATATATTATATAACGAGAATATTTTCTTAACACAGCAAGTAATTGCTAACTAAATAAATTTCCATTTTTCTTCTAAAGCATGTATTATAAAATACAATTTTTATGTTCGTCTTCAGAACCTGTAATACTGCGTTCCATTAATCTCAGTATCATTTCTTCTATTTTCCTTCGTCTCTATTATTTTTAAAAAAATACCCATCAAAGAATTAAAGATTTGCTTCAGCATCATTTCCAAAGTTTTGTTTTAATTTCTCCTAATGATCACTTATTTTAATTTTTAACTCAGAATTTCTATTTCAGGAACTGTAATGTCTATTTACATCGGGGTTCTTTCGCCGTACATTTAGGAGGAGATATAATTTTCACAGATATAATTTTATTAATTCAGTCATTCAAGATTTCTAGACGTAATTCGTGAGCTCTGTCGAACCGTCCCTGTATCAGTTTTTTCAGTGAAGCTTTTATAACATGAAAAGAATATTCTTTAACAGATCTCGGCATGCTGCAATCGTCACTGTGTATTCCGCATTTTTTAAAAAATACCCTTATTAATCTTCACTTTTGAAGACTATCTGAAAAGAGATTTGTTCTTCGGAGAATCTGGACGCATCCATTTTGAGAAAGAACTGCATATTTGCTACACGACGTTATTGACCGAGACGTAAAATTGGCAAGAAGAAGGACAACTTTTAAGTTGGGAAGTAAAACAAAAAATAAATAAAAAAATTTGAAACTCTCGCAAGACGTGATGTTGAGTAATAATAATGTTGAATTTCTGTCTTTAAAAATGTACCAATTTCAAATGGTTCAGTAATCATAAAATGAGCGATTGGGAAACTTAATAACGTTGCGTTAAATACGTTACAAGAACTGCCGGCTGCGTTTCAAGTCAAAGTGCAGGATGAAATTTGTGTTTAGCAACCCTCATCTACGATCCATCGAACTATCGATAGACTTGATCGATCCGTTTGCTAGTCACTGGGACAAAGTGCTCGTTGCAGTCGTGACCTTTGGCATGTCCTCAAAGTTCTCCCACGGATAAGTGTTACTTACATGAGAAAACTTCTTGATATTTGCTAATCGTTAATGTTATTTTTTAGTCGCTTGGTTTCTGTCCAGCTCAGTTATGTACTCAACCTTCTGAAATTTTACAGTCATAACCTATCTCTTTCTTTGTTTAAGAACGCAAATTTAAAATATGTTTCATCTCTCTCCAATGCTAAGCTTTTATACACTCCTATATTTTTCATCTCTACTTTCTCTGCTTATAAACCATTCCAGGAATCTTATTTTCGTGCTTTCCAATCAGTCAGAACTAACTCCATCAAGAATTCCTTCTAAAATTTACACAATTTTTATTTATGTAATATGAATTTATGTCAGATATTAATTGAAGAGCTTGGGAATGTATACGAATTATTAATATTAGTCCAACTTCAACATACACTTGATGAAGTCGTAAATTAAGGACGCAACGTCGTTAAAATGTATTTTTGCTTTATTAAATTTTTCTGACTTATGTCTAATTATATAATTATAATATCTATTCATATACACGTAAAATTACTTGAAATATTTAAACATGATAGAATATATATATATATATATATATATATATATATATTTATGAGAAGTTTTGCAAGAATATATTTGATACAATAATGAAATATAACCATGAAGAGTCAGGAAAAATCTATAAAATCACATAATCGTTACATTAAATAGTTACAGTTTAGAATAAAAATAAGAGAATAACACACCACTGTTTGGGACTTTTTCAGGTGTATTATATTCGTAAAATGTATAACTCAGCAACTTCCATGTCAGAAAAATCAAATAAAGTATAGTAGTTTACTGTTTTCCTTTTTATTTTATTTTGTAAACTGAAAGTTTTAATGTGACTGTAAACCATTTCGTTAATTAATTTATTCTAAATTTTTTGCCCATATTTAACTATTATATATTTGATAAAGATTCGGACCTTTTTATATTTTAATATTATTATAATTCAGCTAATGTTCCTATATGCGATTAATTTTCTATTAGTTTGTGTTGTTACTTTTTATTTTTTTTAGTTATTTTTATTTTCTGAAGTAGGCGTATTAAAATTAAAAATGCCGAAAGCTGGAAAATATAAGTATATAATTTAATAAATGTTATTTAAAATTTCACTTAAAATTTGTTGCTGCCCTGCGGTTTATCATAAACTGTAAGAACTTGGAATAATCTAGAGCTCTTTGTGTCTGACCGGGGAAGAAATTGTCACGTGAAAGAAAAATTGGTATTAAACGCCTTTTAGCTAGAAAGAAAAAAAGGATTGAGGGTAATTTACAGAGTTGTTTGGATAATATTCTGTCTGGTTTCCTCGTGGTCGTTATTAATCTACGATTTATTACATTGTGATTAACTGTTTTTTTTTTGTTTATTGTTTTCGTTGAGACTCGTTTTGAAGCAACTGCTGATGACCGTGAAAGGAAACAAAGATCGGTGTTCGATAGATCGTGGTGCATTACTGTTGGCGTTATTGTTGTTGTGGTAGGAGCTGCATGGTAGCCACGTCACAACAGTTCTGCTCATCGATCTCTCAGGCTGTGTGTGAGGCCACGTGGTGGGGAAACGGGTGGGAGGAGATGGATTCCATTCCATTGACAAGCGTCGGCATAGGCGTCCTCCGCCATTCAGGTGTACCAATGTTCAGCCTGCCTTCAGCGGATTTATAGCGCAGTCAATCAATTAATCAGATTTCTCGTCCCGCCATTCAAAAGTTGTCAGAACGTCATGCTTGTCCAGGAATAATTCTAATTCCAGCTTAATTGAAACTTTAACAAATTATTTAATTTTGCTACAAATGATTAATGATTTTGCAGGCACTTAATCATTAGATGTTCTATTAACATTAGCAAATTCTGATGTTAATCAGACACAACTTGTTCACATGGTTCTACAATTTACCTAATTCTGATTTACTCCACTCGATGCAGAATTTCTTTCAGTTGTCGAAGGCACCTTAGCGGTCTTCTAGACGTAAAGTGCACGTTCCGAAAAATAAATGAGGTCCTCCTCGACAGTTGTGTCAATAAGGGCCAACTGAACCTCAAAGAATCGTCTAGCAGTGCTACTCGGTTTCCCTCAAATCAAAATTTCTTTTTGAGTGGTTAGGTTAATCCAGTTTTCTGAACACCCTTGAAACTCTGCATCAATTATGACAAAGTAATCATATAACAGTATATTACATTGAAAATCATTTTTAAGATTATATATATATACATAAATGTACTAATTAATGGAATGGGAGAAGAATGTTGGAAGTTTTTTATTAATTACAGGACCAAAGATCCCAGTGGTTTGATTCCCGGTAATGTTGAGATAATTCTTTAATAATTCTATCACGTCCAAAGCCTTTAGAGCTGAGCTTGAGTGAAAGATCTTTTTCTGCTCCTGTTTGATTAAACCATGGTGATTTTTAAAATTAACCAATTAATCTATTTATTTGTTACAGACTGTTACGTATCTTTGTCGTGTAAATTGTTTTCCCTCGTTTTATAAAAATTGAGGTAATGAAAAGTGCTTCTAAATACCACAAGTGACCTGTAAAAATGATATTGTTAATTTCTTAGAAACACTTTTTACAAGGTTTGAAAATTTCCTTGCGGTAGCTACACTTTAAAATCTCAGTACTTTTAATTACTCCCGGAAAATGATACATTATGTCGCTAAAGAGTAGAAATTACAAAAATGTAAATTATTTTTTTAAAATTTACGACACAGCAATTTTACATTTTGCTCGCAGCAAAGAGTGTCGAGTTTAATTTTCTTTGCAATTTTTCGCCTGTCAACTCTAAGAATTTTTTTTTACATTCCTATTCTATCTTCAGAATACACCGCTGCATATTTATCGTTGGTAGCATCAGCCTCTCTGCCCGAAAGAGATAATTTATAAGAGCGATTAAATTTTGTTTTTCGTAAAATGCAAAATATTTTAAAATATTATTATTATAATCAGAATAATTACGAATAATTTACGACTGTAAATAAACCGATATGTGGTACATTACATATATTTATCTGACTTCTAAGATTTTAAAAGAATGAACCATGGAAATTTGATCAAAAATATATTTTAATAATATAAATAATTAGAACATATTAATAAAATAGAAATTGGTGCGACGTGTCGTTCCTTTTTAGAACCTCTTCAGATGCAAATATAAAAATTTTACAAGTATAAATATAGTTTATTTTAAAATACGTAATTATAATTTTGTGGAGAAAATTTCTAAACTGTACACTTTACCTACACATTGGAGCCGAAAAAAATACGTCGTGCTAATTTTAATTTTATCAATTAGTTCTAAATTGTTATTTTAATAAAATTTATTTCTGACAAATTTGGCTAGTTTTTTTATTTAACTTCACATGATTTATTTTTAAAAAATTTGATGAGTAAGTAATAATTTCTCCTTAAATATATAACTGTCCGTTGCACCGGATTTTTCATATGCAATTACGTTATTAAGAGTATGAATTTGCGAAAAAGTTATTTCTGCTGGGTTCAGTTAGTCTCATTTTATATTCGTTCGTCCTCTCACGAGTAATTTTAACCAAGGTTTTAATGTTTTATCTACGTCACGTAATTGTTATTTTAGTTTTTATACAGTATTTTTTAAGTTATATTTCTCTTTATACACCACGCTCATTTATTGAGTTCTGATAAACCTGACCTCATCATCATAATTCTTTTGGTCTTTATCTCTGTTTCTGAATTCCACGTTCTCTTCCGTACCTCGCACCACAGCCATTGAATGTAAGAAGAATGAGTAAAGACTTCTGTAGCGATCTCAGCTATTAAAGGAAACGTCAGATGGCAAGAACATATTTTTGAAACGCCTAATAACGTATTATAAATGGTATAAAATCAAACGAAGGATAGAATACTAAAAATTTTGTTTTTTCCCTTTTCTTAAATGCTGAAATGCACTGATGAATGGAAGAAGACTAGACTCCTCTGGTTTTCCTTTCCAAATATAACCAATAAATTTATTTTAAGAACCCATAACAAAAATAACCGATAGGTCTCAATTTTAATATTTATTGCATCATTTACTCATGTTTACAAAATCATCTTATATGCTTTATCTCGCATAATTATTCACATAATTTGAGAATACTGGTGTTGAGTTTTTATTTATTTTTGCCTTCTTCGATTTCCTGAAAAACATGCATCTTTTGGAACCTCGCTTTACTTTTGAAATATTTATGGCATTATCTATAACTACATTTCTCGCCCAAACCCTAATCAGTATCCACTAAGATATTTAAGTCTATATATTTATAAGTTAAAATCGATAAATTTTTAAAAAGTAATAAATATCTGACTTCTTTAAATAATTTTAAAAATTTTCAGAAAATTATAATAAAAAATTTAAAACATTATAATAAGCCACACACGAAGTTTCATCCATAACCTCGTCAGGTGTTTTAGATTAAATGATATAATTTGTAATAATTAATTATATGAAATTTTGAGGAACATAAATTTTTATAAGGTGCGCTTTGCACAAATGTTGTGACCGAAAAATTTATAAGTTGCGAAATTTACGACACCTGAAGCTGCCCCAAAATTCAGTGATGAAACTTCGTGTGTGTTTCATTATGATGTTTTAAATTATTCATAATATTTTTCTTGAGGAGTTTTCATTAATTTTAAAATATATTCTCCAGCCTCTTTATTTTTCGCGCCGTGTTTGAAATTATAATCTCACTTATAATTAAATTATTAATTGTTCTGCAAGCCCTTCAAATCCCTCAGTTGATTTAATATTTTATCTGATACACATACCGAGTATTAGTCATAGGAATATCAGGGGATTACTAGGGTCTGCGAGGGCTATTCTCTCGCAGACAGTACCTGTGAGGGATATTATCTCGCAGGCAAAACCTTGTAAGAGAGATACGAAGAGGCTACTTTTGGGGATGCCTTTTCCTATCCGTTTTTGAACTAAGGTTCCCACAAGCCGAGGCACCTCGGCCTGTTTTGAGAGGTGTATGTTCCGGGGTCACAGACCTTGGGCATACGGAAAGAGTTGTTTCTCTGTTCCCATTGGAACAGTCGGCCAGCTGCCTCCTAAATTGGTCGAGGTACGGAGAAGGGAATGCTCCGTCCCCACAGTAAACTCTTCTCCCGCTATCGGAAGGGCGTGGAACAAGTACCCAATGCCCGACATACCTGATGCAGGTTTTCTAGGGTTTGTCCTGCATTTCTTTTAGGCGAATGCCGGGTAGGATCCTTAAAATATAGGCCCTAGTAACCCTTGGCTACCTTCCTCTACCCTTCCGCATCCTCCCTTTCAAATCCCTTCCTATGCTATTAAAGGGGTGTTGCCACCATGTGGATTACCCTCATGTAACCTGTCTACACCCAAAAAAAAAATAGGAATATCAAATAAATTTCGACTGATTTGTCGTGAATACTTCCCTGGGAGATACTTTGTTTTTAAAGACATTGTTAAACTTTTTTTTTGAAGAATGAAAAAATTGAAACGGACTTTTGGGGAGAAATTGCGAGAAATGTATCATTTCTGTCGAGCTTCAAATTCAATAAATAATTTCTGTAACATTCCTACCGACAAAATGACTTCGTCTTATCACCTCAGGCTACGCTTATCTACGGAGTCTGCATACTAATTTTCTTCTGAGCTACAATTTATTTACTACTTGTCCAATCTGATACAGGAAACCGCATTTCACTGATCTTTATGTAGTTTGTTCGTAAACATTATACTGGCACAGAATATTTGTGTCGAAAATCTAAGGATTAGACTTTGGCACTTAACCTTGTCATACAACTTCGTTTCTTGGATTCCGAGTACGTTCCAGAGATCTGCAGTAGACGTGGACCGTGTACTATAACAACTTTAGTAGCCTACTTGTCTTTCTCGTACGAGGTTAACGCCACGTGGAATATTTGGACGACCGCAGAGAGCTCCTTAAGGGAGATGGAGTGCTTGCTTCACCCCTTCTGTGGGTCAGTGGAGTAGACCCGACCCCATGAATAATGGAGGAGGGATGATGATGTTGGAGGAGGACTAGTCTACTGCACCCCGCAAATATTTCGCCCCCGTTGTTATCGATTTCCGCTACCTTCCTCTGGGCGACCTCTCTACCGCTCCAAAGAGGAGAGGAACACACACTCACTCATGACCTACGGGGCTTACAGAGGTGATAAAACCTTTCCTATGCCAGACGTCGTCTCAAAAAAATAAAAAGGCTAGTCCCACTGGTCAGACGGTTGCTCCTAGATATTTTTATGGGGAGACACTAAAAGGTTATTCGAGTCAACAAAAGTCCACCAATAAACGAGTCGATTGATCCAACTTTACTGTCGGCATTTAACAAACTTATGAAGTAAGCTGAGAAAAAATAACGAATTCATGTTCCCGATATGTTTGCCTGTATACTGGAAGTGGCCAAGAGAAAAAAACAAAATAAAAAAAGGCCGATAAGAAGCACGGGGCTCAGTGATAAATAAATTATAGTCTCTAATATTTATTGAAAGGTACAAAAAATATTTTAACAAAATCCTTGTTCGTGGATTAGCGTCATTCTAGACTTTTTCTGTCAGGTGATTAATAGTCTAACTGGAATTTTTTCTGCTTGTGTGCAGCCATTTCCTTATGCCCGTTGTCACAACGGGTGAGTTAGAAAAAAGGGAGGTTTACTGAGCAAGTAATCTGCTGCTTGAAAAAATTAACAAAATTTTAATATTTCGGATCCTAATACAGAATTCGGTAAGCCACATTCACGAAATTCAATTCGTTATATCATAAAAATGTTCCCTGGCACCTCCTTGAATTTACTGATCTATCATTCTATAGGAATTTAAAATGGTTTTCTGATTCAATGATTCCATTTAGTAACAAAGCAATTTGTCGACCTAAAGCAAATCAGAGGGAGGACTATAGAGTGGATTAAATAACATAATCACTCCCACTGTATATCGAATAGTGGTATGAGGTAAAGAATAGGAAACAATGAAACTCTTTACCCACAATCGATTAAAGAAACTTGTTGCGTTTATCTTTAGCCAGCGTACAACACTTATCGTATTCGCAGTCAATTATTGGCTAATTTGAGTTTTCTAGATCGATGACGTCATCAGTGTCGTCATTGCATTCCCATGATGAGAATCCCTGAAGTGTCTCCCCAACTCGGACCTTTATTTTATTATTATTTCTGCACTTAATTTGTTCACTCCCGGGGAAATCGTTAGATAAACGGAATAAATATTTACGTGAATTATTCTTAATAAAAAATTACGCACGTGAAAAGTTTTGTGGTTTTCCTTCATTCATTTTCATCTGCGAAAACGGAATGAAGCGGTCTCGTTTTATAATAGATATTGAATCTATTTTATTGTATGATTTGGGGAAATCAAGGCAGACGTAAATCAGACTATGCGGCGGTTCTGATCTCAATCTTCCATATTAAGAGCTCCGCAATTCGTCTTAATTGCTATCGTGAGTTTTGTGTTGCGATTAAAGTGGTAATGACTGAATTAACGTTAAAGGATTTACCAAGAGTTCTGGTTTGGAGGGGACGAGGACGTACTAGCTTAAGGTGCGGAAGACCTCTCCTCCCTGTGCACTTGGAATAGCAGCTGCTGGAAATTTCCAGGTTGCAACCCTTTCTGCCTCCACCGGCAGGTCACCCCATCGATCGCGAGGGTGGGGGCGGGAGGTTGGTTCCTCGTTAATAAACTATTACCCTGCCCCAACCCTGCTGGCAGCCAGGCAGCGGTGGCGGAAGCTTCGCTCTTTAATTGCCAGGTCCTTCCCAAACCTCACTAAATATTAACGGGGACACATCATTCCGGTCGTTATAGGGTCGACATGTCCAGGTTATTGCGACCCTGTCCGGTATTAATACATCGGTCTCGTAAATCGTTTTAGGCCGAAAAAGCTTGCATGTTAGCGTGCGTCGTGTGCCCTCAGTGACGTTACCTAACACAGGTGTAATTAGCGCCCTACGTGGGGTCCTTTGTGTGTGTGTTTTGGTCTGTAATGTGAACGCCATTTCTCGGGTCCTTTAATCAACATAATTTGTACGCAATCACATTTATGTCCGTCTGTCTATTTGTTTTCAACTCAATGGTCCCTTCTAAAATCACTGGGAAAAAATACATTATGTGATGATATCATGAATCGCCGACGTAGAAACACGACTTCTATGGGAAAGCTTCTTTATAAATAATAAATTAATTAATATTTATTCAATTATTCATCAAAATAAATGGCGTTTATTTTTTTGTAAATTTTAAGAAACAGTAAACAGAATTTTTATTGTATGAATCAATTTAAGACAATAGGGATAAGAATCTTTAAAATTCAGGGAATGCTGTACGAAAAATCAGAGATTGTAGTTGCTAAATTTATCTTTCGGTGGACACAGTTTCGGCAGACTTCCGCAGTGTTTGCCGTCGGCAGAACTCACGGTAGCATACGAGGACGTAGTCGTAGTCGACCCAGAGTTACTGATCTCGGCTTTCCAGTTGTCCATCCACCTTGTCACCTTTGACAAACTTCTCCGTCCACGTTGTCTCCGTGCCTTGGTACCGTTAATTTTTCACTGCGGCTCATTTTACGCGTCTTTTCTTCCTCCATTTTTTTTGTTCATATTTCCATGTATTGGGGATTGTTCAAATTTTCCTTCCCACTTGCCTCTCCCGAGTGATTGTCTACGAATGTTTTCGTGTAAGACACGCATTGTGTTTCATGTCCAAAATTCTGGTCCTGTCTTTTTTTTCAATTGAGTTCCGAACTCCCGACTGTCGAGTCAATAATATGAGCCCAAAATTTAATATTAAAATCACAAGAATTAAAACGAAATAAAATATTAAAAACACGTGTAATATATTTATTTCATTAATAGTGATGAATTATTATAATGATATCGGATTTGTGACGCTCCACGTCTTATCTCTTTACAAGAGAATATTTTGATTTTTTAATTTTCCGTTCACTAAACGATTGATATTACATTTTCATTTCTTGATTAAGTCAAATTTTAATCTCTTTATTTAATGTTACTTTTCCCAAGCATGATCGATCTATTAAACTTTGCGGTTGTTGCTCCCCTTTCTGTCTCTCACACGCTCTTCTCATCCATACTCACCCCACTTCGGATGGAGAATTCTCGTCACACGCGACAAACCCCTTTGCACCCTCTGGAAAGGTCACGGGCGAACTCTGTGATAAATTACTGTGGGCCGAGTTGATCAGGGATGAGAAGATGGGAAGAAAGGCTTGGAAAATTCAACTTCAAACATTCCCTGTCCTCCACCCTTTCTCACTTACTCACAAAATCCCCAGTTTCAAGTGCTTATAAGGAAATACACCACCGCAAGTTCGCCTCTGGGATTGTTAAAAAAAAGTTCGTTAGCTTTCCCTGAGAGTTAGTTACCTCACGTCATGAAAAGCTTGCAGTTTTCTTATGCCGGAATTGTGATGAAAAAAGAAGAGTGGACAAAGAAACTAAACTTGGGCGGGAGGTCGATGCTTATTAAAAGATGAAGAAAAACAGCTGATGGAATGATGAATATCAATATTAAATCTTTTATAATATTATAATGATAAAAAACACAAATTAACCAATTTGTCGTAACATTGAATGTTATATTGTTATGTTTATGTTTGATTTTGCTATGTAGAAATATCATGTGTTTATTTTTAATACTTGTAACGCGTTTGATAAATGATTAACGTTCCATTACACCAAAATACATATCTATGGAGTTTAAATTAAAGAAATATATTAGTGTGGGCTAATTTATTATAACAAATGCTTTAAGTTGTTCGCATTTCTTGATTGAAGTGATTTTTAATTGTAACATATGCTCGAAAGATTAGTGATTTTTCTATTTCATCACCGTTTCTAAAATATATTTTCGATATACTCTATAGAGTAGAATATGTAGAGATCACTCACATACACATATGAAGGGCCCCACGTTGGGCGCTAATTACGCCTGTTACCTCAAATTTTTATTTATTAAAAAAAAATCGAATATTTTGGTACTATTAAAAACAGAAGATCGAAGATTTTTGGAAAGAACACTTCATAAAATATGTGTAGAAAATTCCCCGTAAATAGTTTTTGCAGATAAATGTAAGTATAACTTACTAACGTTGTCAATTTCACGACCTGACCCTTTATAGCTGCAGATCATATTCGTGTCAATGAAACTGCGAAGGCCAGAATTTCGATGTTTGTGCTACTAAAGCAGGGGCTAAATGGTTATACTAACGCAGTTAAGGGCAAGTTTCTGGAGAACAGATAATGGGAGAACCCCGCCACTTTACGAAATTGGAAGGAAAAATAGAGATCGCCGTAGATTCTTGAATTTTGTAAGGGACAGATGCAGTCGTTAAGTGGCTGTGAAAGGTTTCACGAGAATTATGAGTAAAAAATAACTCCTGGCGTTTCTAAAAGCAGAAACGACCAGATGTGAGTAGATCCGACGGAGCTAATTTCAATATTTTTAGAAAAGAGAAAAATGTTTTATTGATTACACAAATTTACTGTTACATTTGAACTCTTTGAAGTAGTCTTGTATGCAAAATAAAAACGTATTTTAAATTAAGGATGAATTTTAGATATTTATAAAATCACCCGTGTGGGTAAAATGTTTCAAAATTAATATGTTGTGTTGAGTGTTAAGTCATATTAGTACTGTCCATGATCGGTGATGCGTCCGGATAGTACATTTACTTGAATATCAGACGACGTTTATAATATATACGTATTTACGGACCATACTATATATGACTTATAAAACACGTGTCTTCTCAGCTTTGAGAACCGATGAAATTTCTAATATTGAGTTCATTCAGATATAAATGGGTTGATATTTTTTTTTCATAAATGCTAAGGGATGTCGAAAAATATAAATTATTCATACTTCGATATGTTAGACTCCGCTTCAAACTAATTTATTTTTAATATCTTTTATATTTGTTTTCTGACATAAACATTTTTAATTTCACGTTTTTCTAGAATACAACCTTCATTTTGTATATTACCGAATTATTATTTTTTGTTCTCACAAAATTATGTTGCTGTCTCTTGTTAGAATTTAATATACATGAGTATCGTAATGTTAAATGTGTTCGTTTCACGAAACACGTGTTACAGTTTTAAACCAGTTTTAGAATACTTTCGAAATTTATTAAAAAAAAATTTGTGTTTCTGTATCGTTTTTTTGGTATTATATTGAATAATAAAGGACGAGACTACATATAT
Source organism: Zhengitettix transpicula (assembly GCA_037074705.1). NCBI lineage: Eukaryota > Metazoa > Arthropoda > Insecta > Orthoptera > Tetrigidae > Zhengitettix > Zhengitettix transpicula. Next base: position 80,913,717 of record CM073593.1, read on the forward strand.
TGATTTTGTTTTGTTTTAAGGATTTAGTCTATGATTCGTAAATGTGTTTTAGTTTCTGATACTTAGGTCCTTGAGGACTGAGGACCGCCGCGACGTAATCCCGTGAGCAGATCTTCTACAGTAAGCCCCTGACAGGCACGCCACCCAAATGACTTCCCATCCGTTTCGGCTGTCTACCTAAGAGCCAGTAAATCCACGCCACATGTAATACCCTGTCCTTTCTCAATATCATATCACGTATCCACAATGGGTGTCGAGACTTTTCAACGTTAGCAATAAACTTGTTTACTTTCAATACACATTTCAGAGTGTTGCGGGGTGGACTCACCTGAATAAGGAAGGAATTTGTTCAGATAAATGCATTGAACGCGTCTTTTGGAAATTTAATAAACAATACTTACGGGTATAAGGCCCATTCTATAAGCAGGTTCATGATCAGAAACAAGTTATTTTTGTGAAAACTGGCAGGAACTGGACTGGAAGTCATCAGAAATCCATGGAATATCGGAAAGATGGTAGTCGGAATATCTAAACGGATATTGGTATTATTCTCTGGAATCACAATTTGAATAATTGCTTCAATAAATTTCCTGATTCACTTGAAATAACCTCAAGTGCGAACCAAGGCTCTGGAGCCTTTCACTATGAATACATGAATAAACGTACTGACGTAAAAATACGGGGCAATTAAGCAAATCTACTCGACAAAGGTACATAACAGTCTGTAACACATAAATTGATTAATTGGTTAATTTTAAAAAATCACCATGGTTTAATCAAACAGGATCAGAAAAAATTCTTTCACACAAGCTCATCTCTAAAGACTTTGGAAGTGATAAAATTATCTCAACAGGACCGTGAATCGAACCCCGGGTCACCACTGGGATCTCTGGTCCTGTAATTAGTCAAAAATTTCCAACATACTTCTCCCATTGGATTAATTAGAACATTTATGAATATATAATCTTAAAATGATTTTCAAAGTAATATACTGTTATATGAGTAATAAGACTGAATTTCTTAATAAAATTGTCATGGTCATTAACGGACTTAAATGCTTAAACTTGTGTAAATTTGACTATGTAAAATAATTCTGTAATTTGTCTGGTAGTTACAAGATACGTTTAAAAGTATTTTTAATTTTTGATCTGGTAGATTTTAAATTTTAATTTATTTAATAAAAGTTGTTTCATTTGTATATGTTTGCTATTAAAAATCAAAACTGAGTCCAATTAATTGTAGATCTAACTGTTGTAGGGTAGAGAAATTTTAGCCAACACAGATGGACACTAAAATTAATTGATGGTATTACAAGGGAATAAAAAAGCAATGCAGGTTAATTTGATCTAATTGGTAGTGTTAACAGGATAAAATAGAATGATTCATCGAAGTTTATAAATATGTTAAGCACATAAATGTGAGATACACTCCCCACCCCTCCCCAAAAAAGTATCACTAGCACTTCAATTCAACTATCGATAAGTTTTAAATCATAATCGTGACAAAAACAAGATTTTGGAATGTCTGTATTGTAAAATCCAAGGCACTGACCACTATTCGTCGCCAAGATTTTACGTTTCTGAAGATAAAAATGTAGAATAAAATTTTCATTGCCTCTAATAAGTGCGTTTTGTAGAGTATATAATTTTTTTTCTACTCAGTTTATGTCCAAAAATGGGAACATTTTTCTATCTCTCTCTCTCACAGAGACAAAAACGGGCTTGGAATAAAAATCGTTACTGACAGTTGCTTTGGAATTAACCCTCGTCCTCCATCATGGCTAATTATGGGCAGAGCGCAAGCAAACAAACAAGCTCCGTTGTCAGAACTAACTTTTTTGCTGGGTTTACTAATTTTTTGGCTCCATTGAAAAATATAGAATTTTTTCTCCATCTCCTACAGACGAGCGAGGTCGAGAGAAATAAAGCGTAGTACCTATCTATATTACATATATATACATATATATGTATATATACAATGTTAGAAATTTATTTGTTTCAATCTTTCCGTTTGCTTCCTTCTTTCTCCCTGATTTGAATATATGTTTTTCTTTGTGCGTTATTCTATGCCTGATGATATGAATTCACATAAAGCGTAATACTCCTATTTCTCCCATATCTTTATATCGTTCCTCACTATCCAAGATCGAATGTGACTTCATCACCAAATCAATTCCTAACATGTATTTATTCCTTAATGGATTATGCTAATATATATATATATATATATATATATATATATATATATATTAACTTCCTTTAAATGAGTCCGTGAGAAAATAAATTATTAATGATAATTTCTAGTAGAGTCCAATTAACGGAATGTCAGCGCATGTCAACGCAAATAATTTAAATCAGCAACGGAAATGTTGTGGAGAGGGGAGGAAATACAATTACGTTTGGGGCGAAACCTACCCCTGAATTTCCACGAATCGTCGTCGGTGGTTCAACTCTATTTATTTCGTGGTACGTTCGAAATAGGTTTTTTACTAAATAACGAGAACGTTAAAAATAAATCCTCTGCTTGCCTGGAATTATATATGGAATAAGTTTGAACAATGCATTAAATTTTCCAGTTGAGAACTCTATAATTTATTTATAACAAATATATAATCTTCTGTTTAATCATTCACGAATTTTTTAAGTCTCGAAACTGATAATTTTGATTTTTTACCTGAATATTGTGCTTCAGTGAATTATTATTATTCAAATTTCCGCATACTTTCTCTCTTTAAAAATTTCAGTATATTTTCGTTCTCGAACAAATGTAGGCTGAATTCAGATTTCTTTTAGATAATTCCAGGCTTTCGAAAGTTTTATTTAAATCCGACAGTATTTCCGTTCAACTCAAATGACATACGACGCTTATCTAGAAAATAATGAACACAGAATCAAAAAACACTATTTTATTCGATTTGTTTTATTTTACAGTATTAAAATAATTTTCTGAAGAGAGAGAGAAATATCTGTTACTTACCAACTGTGTATCTCATATAAAGTAAAATTATGCATGGAAAAAAGGATACAGGAATTATTATTATCGGAAAATGATTCAGAAGTTTTCTTATTTAGAAAGTAATTATGATAATACAGTACAAGAATTGAGATGAGTGGAACAAAAATAATATTTAAATTATATTTTACTTTACGTCTGCTTTTTTTATTAATGAGAACATTAATTAAACTGACGACCATTAAAACAGGCATTTAAAAATTTTTATTCAACACCCCGACGTTTCTGTACATTTTGTACTTTCATGTTGTTTATACATCTAGGATAATAGAATTTTTTGTTATAAGTGGTGAAAGAACAGACATTATAATATTTTAGTAAATTTATATAACACTTTTTATTCTTCTAAAAAATTATCTAATATGAAAAACAACAATATTCTTCTATTTTAATGAATAATAAAATTTAAAACAATGTAATATCTTAATTAAAATTATAAATATTATTTTTTACAGAATTTAATAAAGTGTTTGTATCACAAAGTACGTATTTCCAAATTTTACTTATAAATTTATACTAAAACCTTGATTGGTTTTTAAGCATATCGAAAGTTAAAAATAATGGATTATAAACATTATCTGCAATTAGAGTGTTGACCGTTGTTTTAATAGTTATTAATATCAACACACAAATTATTCATATCTCGTGTAAATAATAGTTTATGAATAATTTCCTAATCTAATTCAGATAAATGGAACGTAGGGAGAATGGAAAAATTAACAAAATAATTTTTAATAATATTTTCCACTATATTTAACAGAATAATATCTATATAAAATTGGTAATAAAATATTATGTACTGTCGAGGTTGTTTCCATTAAACGATCTTCGGAAAATGCTTAACGACGAGAAAATATGGTACTTATTTCGGCGACAGGCAATTAAGTTTTTTTAAAATAGAACCAAAGACAAGTTCAATGATTACGTTATTAAGAAAAGAGTAAAACATCGTGTGTTCTTGAAGCATATATCGATGATGTAGCAGGAAAAAAATTAATGCTGATAAAAGAGCTTCAGAGGCGAAAATAAGAAAGATATAACCTGAAGTTCGGTAGCTTAGTGTTATTTCTGTTAAATCGTTATTTGACGCTGTCTCTTCGGGAAAAAATTAAAATAGTTAGATAAGCGTTCTTATTTAATAATGATAATGTATTTTTTGGAGGGAGTGGGGTGAAAAATTTGGTTCCTTCGAAAAGAAAAATATTTTGTTTCTATTTTTGTCTTATTTGAATGTCGCAAAGATGGTTATTATATATTCTCCCTTATTATAAAACATAGAAGGAAAAAAAGGAAAATATTATCTCTTTCTCGTTTTTTTTATCTGAGAGCAAACTTTTATTTATTCTTCGAACAGTCCTGTTTTTCCTTACAGGTCTCAGAAGCAACATTATTATTTTTCTTTCGACTGAGAAAAAGAAGTAAGTTGAGACTCGTTCCATATCAACTTTCTTTTCAGTACGTTTCCATTTCCGGTTGTTAATGGCGATATTTTTCTTTACTTATGTTTGCGTAGAAGCGCCTGAACGAAAGATTCTGTGCCAGAGAGAGAAAATTTAAGCTGCACGTGGAACTATAGTCGCAAAACAAATGTTAACCGGGTACGAAAGTATTTATAAAACAACAATTGGCTTTAAGCCAGGGAAGTAAATACAGTGCTGTTAAAAAAGTAAGTGAACCTTAATAACGATTAAGTCCAAACAATCCTGAAAGACGAAGCATAAACCAAAAATAAAGTCAAAGTAAAATTAGAAAATTGATGAAGGAATCGCTGAAAATAACGTATTAGCACTTTTAACCCCACTTTACTGCATTTTAAATAACTTCTTATTGGTTCGCCGGCTACTCCATCTTAAACTACGATCGTATATCTGGCGGAGTCTATTGTCGTAATATTTTTTTTAGTAACATTGCCAATAATTTGAGTATACATTTCCCTATTTTCTTGTCGGAGTAACAGTCAGAAAAATCTTACGGCTGTTTTGACGCAGCTCCCGCCTCCATACTTTAGTTCAGAGTCAATACATATAATAATAGTCAGCTGTTTAACACTTTCTAATGTGTGTGTGCGTAATTTATGTGAATTTACGAAGATTATCAGCCACGTCGGCGACTCATAAATATCGTTATGAAGACAAGAAAGCTCCATATGTGAAAAGTTAGCCAATTTTCTCAAGATCTCATATAAGTTTTATTGGTGGGAATATCCGCATCACTATTGCTGTGGTTTGGTACGAGACTCCAAGATTACGGAAAATAAATATTGCCAGATCATTACTTCCAAAGAAAGTTCTATAAGTACTTACAAAATCTAATATATAATGTTGATAATATAGAAACAAGTTTGTTTCTGTGTAAAACAAACTTTTCATGCTCTGTTTCCATATCCAAGGCTCTTCTATTTCAGTTTTGGACGAAACATTTGTGTCGGAGAAAAATATCTGTAATATTGGTGCCGCGTTTCTCCACTTTGTTCAATTCAGTGACTGGTTTGGTGCTTTTTGATTGCATCCCTGGCGGTTATCGTGACTGTCGGTAAAATATTTATCCACCACTACATTGACATCGAAACCGTGGGATTTGCGGGCGAACCAGCGTCCAAGAAGGCGAAACCGGTGTAGTATTTTAGCACGAGCTGCTGCAAGAAAAGGAAAATGGAAGTGAGATTAGGAAAGGAATATTAGACCGGCTCTAAAAACACGTTAGAGCTTCCGGAAGAGTTGTGTAGCGTATCGCGGTTCGATCCTTGAGAAACAAGTAGAATAAAAAAAAATATTTATTAAGTTGAGGTACAGAGGATTACAGAGGCAATATGGAGTGGCCAGTCCAAGTTGAAGATGATCACCAGCTGAATTTATATGTCCTCATAGAGACATGTGAAGCGTGTCTATCCCCATCCAAATTCTAAGCCGCACCCATGAAATGACCAATGAAGTTACGGAAATTTAGGCCGCTACTAATAATGAAAAGTGTTGAGAGTCATCCCCACCTTGGACAAAATCAAACCTACGCTTGCAACCCCAGTTCATCGTCCTGTCGGTGGATCAGCGAATTCCAGTCGCAAGAGTATCGCGTTTGCGATTGATTAAGTTAACTGTTAATATTCAGTAACTTGAATATTCAATAATGTCACTAATACATGACAACGGTGAAATCTTCAGAGAAAGTGATGGGGATTACCTATTTTTTTGGGAGGCGGATGGAGGGTTTCAAGAGGAATTATGTAAATTGACTATTTATAAAAAGGACTCACTTCAAATGTGCATCGTTAATGGGCCTTTTGAAATCACAAAAATCCTCCAAGTTTGGTCAAGAAAAAAGTATTCTTCCATCGAGACAATTGCTGGGATCACATCCGTTCAGTTCAACAAAATTAAGTGTATTTTTGATCTTTAAAACTGTGACTCGCCGGTGAAGAATTCCCGACAAACGAGGAGTTTACTGCCAAAACCAGCGACCAATTTGAAGGCATTCGAAAAATATATTTTTTTGGACGACTCTAAATTTTTCGCGACTGGAGAAACGGTCGGTGAAATGTACGGAACGGAAATTATGTTGAGACATAGAAATTAATCCAAGTGATCAATGAACTATCTATTATTTTTTTTTTGCGTAGCTAATGAACTCTTCTCGTTGGATTTGGACGAATTACTCCATCGTCCCAAACTGTGAGTGGGCTGGAGGACCAGACAGGAATTAATGCCGGGGCTGTTCGAAGAGCAATATGATAAGCAGCATCTGATTGTTATAAATTGTTGGATAATGGAAGGTATTCATATTTTTTTTTAATAATTTAGCTACGAAACGGATTATTTGAGCGTTGAGACGAGGGCATCAAGTACTGAGCGACAAGTGAGCAGAAGTGAGGGATAATTGAGGATTGTCCGGTCTGAGATGTTCGCAGCGCCGCACCTGGCTCGATGAAGGAGAAAGCGTTTCCTGGAGCAGTGCGGTGCGTGGCGCGTGCGCTGGAATCCTGGAGGAGTGGGAGGGCGCGAGGTCCTGGAGAGTAGTGAGCAGTGAGTCCGCAGAGGCCAGGGAGTTCGGGTGTGACAATGCCGCTCCGGACCGCCATCCGGCGCCATGTGGCAACGCTGCGTCCGATGCTCCTTAAAGGTAACCCTAAAAAACAAACAGGAAAAAAAAAGGAGAATAAAGACAAGCTCCAGCCGACGGCCGTCTCAGTCCGCAACTTTTGCAACTCTTCCCCCCCATACACTCAAATACCATGGCGATACTCTTTCAATTACGGTGTTCAACGTGTCGTGTTACGATACAAACCCTCGTAGATATTTTATAAGTAATTTCCACACTCCTGTATGTATATAATTATATAAAGGTGTATTCAAAGTTCATCGTACATCCCACTATATAATTATACTAATGTCACGATGAAGTCATACCGACATCTCAGTGTAATTACAATATATGTACAGTTGAATGAAACAAAAGCAGTGAAATATACAAGAAGTTGTAATAATTTTCCATTATTAAAATAAAAAAAAATCTGAGCCAGTTACGATTAAAAACAAGTGTCAAATTTCAATCCTGTAATATCAAATACTGACACGCACTATTTTGTTTGGTTTTTTGCTCGAATGTCCTTATTCTTTCTCTCGCTGTTTTCGTCCAGCATGATTTTGTTTTTAAATGTATTATAATGAAATGTAACGTCAATAATTCCATATTTATTATATAAACTTCCGTTATATTTTTATTTTCAGTATTACCTCGTCGGAAATCGTTATTAATTTTTATGCCTTATCAATTTGGTTGTATTACCTCTTTCAAATACTGACCATTTATTTACATATTTTTCCTTTCATCATAAAATTTCAATCGACCTTTGATACCATAATTTACGTAGATCATCTATAAAAAGAAAATTATCCTGAGAGTCTCAGAAAGTCTTCCGACAGCAATTCAACTTTTCGGCTTTGAACTTTTCGTATTACTGGCATTGATTCGATTGTTTCAAAGCAGAGTTGTAACATAATTGTTTTCGTAATTTCTGCATTGAGAAGTCTCATAAAATTAAAATATTGCAAATGTTTATTGCGGGTTGCTTCTTCCTCAACTTGTACATGTTATAACGGAAGTTTTTGAAGTGATCTTGTGTTATTTGTCGAATACAGTAGCCTTGTCACCCTTTCGTGGCAGTTTAACTTCCCCTTGATGCCAAATAAATGACAGACGTATTAAAAGAGATGGGGCATTTATGCTGTTAAGCGGGTTGCCTATGCTACTTTATTTTTTTCAAAATTTACCTTTTTTTAATGTCTTTCAACTTATCCAGGGAATATGTTTGAACAATTAAAATTTATTTTTAGTCAATTCCTCTTATTTTTGCCGTCCACTAGTGGTGTTATTATTTTCTTTTGTTGGTTCTGTGTAGGTCAATTAATAGATGTTTGGATTAATAATTCGAATCATTGTTTGTGGATTATTTACAAATAAAAACATAATACTTGTCAACCGTCCAAAACGTATGTCCTGTACAGCAGCTTCTGAATAGACTTCGTTTCTGTAAGTTACGGCAGAAAAGAGGAGTGACATTATCCTAGGTGTTTTGTCCTAAAACGTCCCAAACGGTTCTCTCTTTCATCTTAGAGTGCATAGAATTGTAATCCTATCGTAAACGTTCCAGAGATACTTTATAAATACGAAATATACGAGCAGTTGGATGAGAAGTTTTCTCACTGTTAAATAATTATTATATATTTACGGTCCCACCGACCGTATCGAAGATTTGTAAAACTGTTTCCTATATAAATAAATAACATTTAGACAGCTCTGAGTTTCTTATAAATATATTGGATCTTTTCCGCTATAATTCTCCTTATACAGTTCATGTCAACTGTGTTAACAAATCCTGGTAAATTGAAAAACAAACATCTCTAAATCATTCCTTTTAACGTAGTTGTTATTCAATTATTTATTTATATATTTTGTATGACTTGGAGTAATTTCCTTGCTTCTGAGCTTGAGAATAGTGTATTAACACGGATAAGGTTAAAAATATATAACAAATGATGGTTTATGGTAAAAATTTTAAAATATTAAAAATTAAGTGAAAATTACGGTATAATACATTAGAAAAAATATGAATTGAATGTCCATTAAAATTATTTCTTCGTCCATCAATAAACGATTTTTATCAATTCATAGATTATTTTAATAAAATACTTGCACTTCGCTTATTTAATTTTTTTTATAAATTATTTATGATTTTTTTAAATTATTATTTTATTCTTGTACTTCACGTATTTATTAGACCTTAAGCTATTTTCCTACCGTTCATTAAATGCACCAGATTGAACGTAAATTGTTCGTGTCGTGTACCAATTATTAATATTCGTCGAATCATCGTAGTTTTTTGCGAATTATTTTTGTTCTGAAAATATAGCAACGAGTCTTCTCGCGGTCAAAATTTAAAAGAAACTGATAATTGTATTTTTAAAATATATAAAAAAATATTATATATTGTTCTTTAAACCTTTCTAAGAGTCTCTATATGACTACATGATATTTTACCATTTCTTTTCATCAGATACATTTCCAAATTATTTTCTTTCTTCCACCACATAGTTGATTTTCTAAGTCCTCCTTCTTCAATATTTCATATTTATTTATTTATTATTGAAGCCATTGCAAAAGGTAAACCCTGTATTTAAAATAGTTACCAGCGTACTTCGCCTCTTTTCGAGTAATCTTTTCCTATATTTCTGTCCCACCTTTACGCTTACCAATAACATGTTTACTCGTGGTTTAGTTAAATTTATTTTAATCGACTTTATACATTTAGGATCACGAGTGAGCCAGTTTTTTGGTAATTCTTCATCAATATTCGTGTTATTGTAATGGCTTACGATGTATTTTATTGTTGTACTATTAATTGAATCAGACTATAAAGATTTCCAGAAACGTTTAGAGGTATTTATATCATCACTTCTTTTGTCTGTATTTGGTTACTTTTCTTTTTATTATTATATATGATATTTAATATCAAAGAGAGAAATGGAACGGTATATTTTGCAAAACATTCGTTTTTTTTAAAAAAAAGCCATTTTTATCTACAATGAGAAATTAATTATTACATATGACTAGTTATTATTATACTTTTATATTATTATACTTTTATATGCATATATTGAAATGTTAGTTTCGTCACCATAGCTATTTTTTCAGCATTAATACAATAGGTCTTTCTATTTTTTTATTGCTGACCGCTTTCAATAAACTTACGGGTTTTTTTCACGATAATACACCAAAGGAGGATCATTAACAACTTTACTGACAAGACCTGACATTCATACGGTGCAAAATAACACAGTATTTAAGATATCATACGCGGAGCTTCCAAACCATCTCGACGTTACTTACAAGTCAAGATCCAGGAATGTTTCTCAATTAAAATCATGTAGTTATTTGCTATATATTATAGCACACATTTCCTTGATTGATAAAAGTGTTACAGCACACTAACGCAAAGAAGGATTTGATCTAAATTGAAATATATTTTATCTGAAATTTCGTCAGGAATCGCGACCCCAAGTTTTGACTAAGTTATTTAAGGCTCAGTATTTAGCAATTATAACGGGCTTATTTTACTGTGAACGTTCTCGGGGTTCTACAAATCCTGAGCAAGAGTAATTTTCGCAAGGATTTTCGTGTTTGCCAAGTTTGTTTGCAATTCTTCCGTGAAAAGGTCTCGCAGGGATAACCTCGGTCTCTTTAGTTGTGAAAGTTCGCAATGACTCTCTCACTCGGAAGAGTGGACAGTTGTAAAACGTGTTGTTTTCTGGCCGAAGCGCCATTCCCTTACAAATTTCGAATGTTTTTATTGCAATCGCATCCTAGAAAAACTAACTGTAGCATATTATTCCACATTTTAAAATATAATCTTCTAGTGACGTTTGATCCTTTGTAACAGAACTTTTATACTTAACTAAATCAAGTAAATTTCCAGCTGCCGGATTTAGGCTCGCAATAGACTATTGTCCAGATGAAGGAATTAGTATTGCGATACATATTACTGATATCCACACTATTAGAAATTACACCCAATTCATCATCTTCAACCGTATGGTATTAAATCCTCAGTAGTTTCTACTTTCTTTCAAATCCTTAATTTTTTCTGTGAGAAACTTGCCGATGTCATCTGAAAATATTGGCACTGGCGTCTTTCTTATTATTAAAATATGAAAATCAGTGTAATATGTAAATTCGTCTGTGGAATCTTTGTTGACAGTAAGGATTTGATTGATCGTTGGCACGTGTTGAAATATTTTTTTTTATTTCTTAACGCGGTTGAGGAAGGAGTTAAGATTCTTTAGGTTTTCCATATTTAATGGTTCAGTTTGTCAACGTCAGGTAACTGTAAACTGTTTTACACTCCCAAGTGTTCTTGTGACTCGTTTTAATACCGTCAAATATCGTCTTTTTTTCCCACAATTACTATATTTGTTATCTTCTACCTTTTAATCATGACGAGGTTCCAAAGCAGGAACGAAACGTTTTATAATTTTGTATTAAAATGTTTTTCATTTTATTTACTTATTAAACGTCACATAAATACAGCTATTAATAATATTAATTTTTATTAGCCCTATAGCGCTGAAGAAATTTTTTTCCTATTATTTTGAATGTTTAACGTAATACTCAAATTCAAGAATTGTGCAATAACTGAGATTCCTTATAATTGAACTTTTAAAAATCAATTATTTTGATGTCTAGAATAAACCAAAACTTATCCTGCAAGAATCCACGATCAAAATTAAAAAACTAATTTTTTTTATTCTTTAAATTTCATGATAATTGTTTATTAAATAACAGTTTCGTGTACAATTTTTCATATTCGTTAAATGAGACAATAGAAAAAATCCCATAGTGACATCCCGTAGTGACCTTTATCTTTATTGACGACACTATTTTTCAATTTTTTTTGGTTAATATAACTAATTTTCGTAAATTATTTAATAAAAGATTGATTTTTCAGAATATTTCTCAAAAACAGCCATTAACAACTGCAACACAAAAAATTAAACAAATCTACTTCAATTATTGTCTAACAGATTTATTTTTAAGAATATTACATATAATTATCCATTTTCAACGAAACAAACACAAATAATAATTTTTACAACGATTTTAAATCATAAAAAGCTAATTTACAGCCTTTTAATTCAAACCTCTGTTTTTTTCTGTTTCAATTTGAATTATCATCCATACTGTTAATTTTATTTATTTTACTTGCAATTAAAACCACCGTTGGCAATCAGTGTCAGACAATCCAATCCCTGCTGATGTTTCTGAAAGATTCTGATACATAAATCTGTAGTCAAGTATTAAAGGATACCATTTTCACCGTTATTATGCGGAGTTTTTTTCTTTCTTCAACGGGAAATCCCTAGTATTTTTTCTATTGTCTCATTTAACGATTATGAAAATTTTTACACGAAACTGTTATTTAATAAACAATTATTATGAAATTTAATCAATGAAATCTATGAAAAAATAGTTTTTTAATTTTGATGTGTTTCGGTTTATTGTAGACATCAAAATATAGAGATTTTGACAAGTTCAATTATAAGGAATCTAATTTAAGTATTACGTTAAACATTCAACATAATAGGAATTTTTTTTTCTCCATCGCTATAGGGCTAGTAAAAATTAATTTTATTAATAGTTGTATTTATGTGACATTAGTTCAATAAGTAAATAAAATGGAAAAAAAATTAATAGAAAATTACAAAACGTTTCGTTCCTGCTTTGATTAAAAGGTAAAAATAAAAAATATAGTGATGGTTTCTTTAAATTATTTATTGCCATCTTTATATTTTTAGGTATCCACAAATATTATATTTGAACACCTGATGAAGGCTACGAAACAGGAGAGACACGTCATTTAATTTTGAATTACTTCTCACGTAACGGCCACTTTATTTATTACTATAATTGTCTTTTACTTATTATTATTATTATTTAATTTACTGAGTCAGTCCAACTACTTCGGTCAACTCCAGCGAAAGCGTTACAATGCTGATCCTATTTCTAAATCAATTTATACAATAAATAAAAAATGCCAAATTATACAATTTTATTTTCTGCATGTCCAAATATTAATTTAATTTAATTTTCTTCTATAAATTTCGGTAATTTTAGTCTCCAATAGTGATGCAGGTAAAACTGTTCTTTGATTTAAAACTTGAGATTTTTTTAAAATTTTATTTCTCCCAAAAATATTGTAACAAGTTTTAATTAATGCCGTGATTCTGTTTATAGTGGCGTGAACAGTTAATCTAATTATTCAGTAGTTGTAATTCAATCACTAGCTGCGAGGAATTTTGATTTCAAAATACAAGAATTCGACTAGGGATTTTTATGCAATTTGGTTCCCCCTCTACTACGTCATGGAGATAAATATCCTCTTCCAGGTTTCAACACAAGGAAATTTTACACAGTTTTAAACCCGAATATTTACTTTTTGCCCACAATTTTTCCAACGTAGAGGGAGAGAGAGAGATTTTATTTCCGCTGTCAAAATGCACATAATAAAAATATTTCCAATCTAGCGCATCCATGCTTGGCGTTTCAAAAATTTTTCTCCTTAAAATAAATTTTAATATAACTGTTACATATAAGCTACAATAACGGTTAAAAATACAAGTATTAAAAAGTAGCAGCGTGAGAGAAACTAAGCTTGTTGGAAAAATTCTGGTTTCATTTCTGAAATATTTAATATTTAGCTCTTTAGGGGAAAATAACAAGTGTTATTTTCAGAATAATAAAATCGTTCTCTTTCCCACGTTCCATTTAAGTGATAACATTAATCTATCAGAGCCCTTCTAGTCTTTTTTCACGATGAATATTTACATTCGTCTTTTACGTTCCAACCAGTTCACAAAAGCCTCAATAACAACAGTTTGTATTAAAAGAAAGGCAAGGGCCTGAAACTGAAAGTTTGTGGGGAAACACGCGTTAACATGTGCTTCTTTTTTCTCTTTCCTCTTCAAGTCGGTCTTTCCAAAGGCAATCCTTTTCGTGTCTGAAGTTGTCACGGCGTTAAAGTTGGAATTTTACGCTCCACAAGACACCCGAGATTCAGCAGTTGACAGGAGGACGACGAAGACGATTCAATAGAAAGGTACACGTGACAACCTGCACACTACATACGAAATACCGTACGTCCGTTCCCGCCTCAACGTTCCCATTCCTCTGTAATTATTCTCTCTGCTTATCTTGAAATAAACGCCGTGGTCGTTAAAAAAAAAAGGGGAAGACGAAAATAATTTGGGTTCATTAATTTTTACTAAATATTCATTAAATTAAAAATAATTTTGTTTCGCTCATTAATTTGAAAGCATTACACTGAAAAATGAGGTTGTTAGGGAAAATTAATCGAATACGTGGTTCAAAATTTCTATTCAAATCGTATCGGTTAAAATGATCAGACAGTACACAGAAATAACCACTATAGTTATTTCTCTGTTAATTTGAATTTCAATTATCTTCTATTTTTACGGAAAATATATCTGTTTTCTATTTTCGAGCTTTGATGCCTTTCTTTTTTAATTATTCAAGTCAAACGATATATATTTACACTTTTCTATTTCGTATTTCGTTTAATCCTCAACTACCAACTGCGGCTTCCGAATTTCTCAGCTTAAAATCCTAAGCCGTAAACTTAATGATTGTAAGAGAAAAGAGTACACGTTTAACTCTTTAATTGGTTGTAAATCCTTAAAAAGCATTAATTTATACACGTTAAATTAATTAATATATATTTTTATATAACATTTAATAATAATTTAATTTAATTTAATAGTCGGTAAAATCTATAAGATGAACGTAAAACAACGATTTTATCACGTAATTATGACGCCATTACGTGAATTAAATTAATAAAATTATATATTATTTTGTAGTAGTCAAATTCGCTATATTTATATCATAAGTGCAATGTTCTGTAGTTTGAGAAACAAAAACATGTTTTCTTGACCTTTTTTCTATAAAATGAAATATCTATGTACATGATAAACGCAAAACACAATGTTTATCTTGTTCTTGTTACGTCATCACGTGATATAAATTAATAAAATAATGTATGTTCTTATTGATGCCAT
Source organism: Zhengitettix transpicula (assembly GCA_037074705.1). Taxonomy (NCBI): domain Eukaryota; kingdom Metazoa; phylum Arthropoda; class Insecta; order Orthoptera; family Tetrigidae; genus Zhengitettix; species Zhengitettix transpicula. Next base: position 80,928,851 of record CM073593.1, read on the forward strand.
ATTTGGATTATTTATACTATAAAAAGTGCAACATTATGTAAGTTGATAAACATATAAAATAGTTCCTTGGCGTAGTTTCTGTAAAATAAAAAAAATTGGCGCCTTAGTAATTGTCAATTTATCACCTGATGAAGTCCCAAAGACGGGATGAAACGTTAATTTTTCTGACTTATTGACAATTATATTTATTACATAGTTGGAGAATTTCTTTGGAAGTGACCGTTTTCAGCTTTCTAATTTTATATTTTAAATTCACAATTCATTAATAATGGAACTTTAATTATCAACTTATTCCTACGATCCTGTTAAATTTTTCAAATTTATCGTTTAAATCAGTTGTTCTTTACAATTGTTTTTGGGCTTCTGCGTCATTAATGTGGTCTGCATGAAATTATTTTTTTTAAAAAAACGAACAAAAATAAACTCCTATCACAAATCATTTTTTTGTGCTTATTTAAAAAATATTTTCAGTCTATAATTTAGGTCGATTTTCTGTCTCTCTTTATGACGTCATTATTATTCTAAATCTTACGTTTCAGCTCTCTGTTCACTAGTTACTGAAATGTTTCCCTACAAATGTATATATATATATATATATAAATTATCTGACAGAGAGGACGTGTCACATGTGTACACTTCGGGCGACAAAAACAAGAAAAAACAAATGATTCGCAAATGTGTGCTTAGAGAGATACAGTGACAGGAATAGAGAGAAGGACACACAGAGATAGTGTGGGGGGGGGGAAGATGGATAGAGACGGGGACAGAAAGAGGGAGAAGAGAACCGTTTCTGTGCCGGTGAGATCAATATCAGCACAGTAGTATATTAATCTGTGTGACTGTGCTGTGGCAAATACGGTGACGTCAGACAACACTGTAAAATAATACGTGGATGTAAATATATTTACTGCGTCACACCAGTTTCTACTTTGCTTGTAACATGGTTTCGTCTGTGAAAATGATTTGAAAATCTTGCAAGAGTAGGATTATATGAAAATTTCGATCATTTGAAAAGATTTTTCATTTATTTATCATTGAACCTACTACTATTAACTTTCTGAAGCGTTCTGCGTTACGACAGATCCAATGCACTAAAATTTATGTTTCTAAGTAATTAAATTAGTTGTATGTTTACGATAGTCAAAAACAGGTCCTGAAATTACTAAATATAATATAATATATTTATTTCAATACAGAACCTCAACTTCTTTCAGACGCTTTGGTAATGTCAACTCCATCTGTAGTGCCCTTAAAAACTAACACACACAATTAATTCTCGTTTGATTAAGTCAACTTGTCACATACATAAAACCAGGGAATAAATAACAAAATTCAACGAGATTGAATTGAATTTGTTATTATTGGAATAAAGAGCTAATATTGTAATGACAATTTTTTGGCTTTTAGCAATTTAATATTTATCTTTCCATTTAATTTTGTTTACCCTTTTCTTCAAATCATCGTTGTGATTTGCTCACAGGCCATCTTTCAGGACTTCCTTATTTATTTTCCTTTCAATAAGTTATGCTCCTTCTGAGTACGTGTAGATTTCCTTCGAGTAACTGCTCTGTATCTTCTTATTATTCTTCCAGTATATATTTTTCTGATTATTCTCCAGCTCCTACACATTTCAAAGCTCTGATTATAATTTATCTCTTTTTAACCTGAGTCTCTACAATTCCGCTCAAGACACTTCACCAAGTTCGCTTTGACCTTTTTTTTAAAAAAAAAATTAGATACCCTTGGATTCATAATTCTTTTGTGGATTGAGCGTAATAGATTTAGCTTAATTCAAAAATACGTTATTGTTATAGCAAATAACAAAATTTGAAAATTTTTGTGAGTGTTACGAGGAAATGAGTCTAATTAATTGTTATTGGAATGTAAATTTCTACATTTCTCCAATTTTATGGGAATTGTTAAAAGTAATTTAAAACTTGAGGTAATTAATAAATATAATAATCAGTGGCCAATTTAGTCATCAAAGTCTAAGATAGTTAAATTCTGCCATTTAAGTTTCGAAAGAAGGTTCAAAATCGTGTAAATTCTATTTATATTTCTGTAACTTAGGTTAACAATAACGATTGGGAGTTTGTTTTGCAGCTAATTTATTTCAAAAGACATCTCGATGTTCCAGAGTTTGCAAAATATTTAGTTTCCTTTCCGCATCTGAATAGTTATGTTGTGCGCTTGATAATGTTGCAAATTTCGGGTCGAAACGTCGTGCTTTTAGTCCTACCAAAATTTCAATTTAACCATTAACCCATTAACTGTAATTTTTACAAACTTATGTTTCTCTGACGTAATTGGGACTTGAATTTTTATTTTTAATTTTTAAACTGTCTGATAACTTTTAATTTGAGATAATTATATGTTTATCCTTTTTCACTCTTTACACTATACCCATGAATATATAGCACGATATTCAGTTTTATCTTAATATAAGTCCTAAAGGACGCTTCAGTCGTCGCGAGCAAGTGCAATTCATCTGTGTTATAACTGCTATCATAAATTTCGTCTGTGTAATTTAAATATTAATGGCCGACTACAGAATATTAAAAATTATAACTTTATTTGTTTAATTTCACAACATATTTCAGTCCTAATGACGAAACTCATCAGGTTTACAATAAATATTGAATTATAATACATAAAAGATTGGAAGATTACGTTGTTTTTTGGGGGGCAACAGGCTACATGAGGGTAATCCACGTTGGGCAACTCCCCCCTTTAATAGCATAGGAAGGGATTTGAAAGGGGGGATGTGGAAGGGTAGAGGAAGGTAGCCAAGGGTTAACTGGGGCCCCCGGGCTATATTTTAAGGATCCTACCCGCCATTCGCCTAAAGAAATGCAGGGAAAACCCTAGAAAAACTGCATCAGGTAGTTCGGGCATTGGGTACTTGTCCCACGCCCTTCCGATAGCGGGAGAGGAGTTTGCTGTGGGGACGCAGCATTCCCTTCTCCGTGCCTCGACCAGTTTAGGAGGCAGCTGGCCGAATATTCCAATGGGAATAGCGAACAACTCCCAAAAAATAAATATTATTTAATGAGTACCCGTTCTGACATTAAGAGGATTTGTATTATGTTTAATATGTCGCATTTATGAACTTAATTGCTGTAATTGCTATCGTTATGTAAAATTTGATTATTATACCAGTTAAAAGTGTGATTGGTGTATAGAATGTGTTTGTAAATGACATACTGGAGCCTACTATCATGTTGGTGCTCCCTAATTGTAGTCACGATGGCACTTTTGCTTTGACCTAAGTATGAACAATAATTAGATTTTATTTGGTAAACTACGTTACCTGTTTACTGAAACAAGTTGTATTCTTATTGTGTCCATAGATTGCCCATTTCATTTATTCTGTAACAATTTAGATACACGAGATTTTCCCCTAAAATATATAAGTAAGCAAGTTGAACATTTCGGATCTCAAATTTCCTTTTTAATGATTCAACACCTTAATAATAATTTTTGGGTAATTTTTTTATACTTTTATACTTTATACTTTTATATTTAAAAAGGACAATATTTTTTTAAGATGCACTATATTACAAACTAATATTTAATTGTATATACATTTCTGTAAAGTGAGAGTCTTTGGTATGATATTAAGAAATACAGTAAATGCGGGTGGGCAGTTTAGCGGGTAGCATGAGAGCAAGGGGAACATAATATTAATTTCACTCCGTAACCTTTATTACTACAACCTTTTAAAAATTTAACACTCAATATTTTCTTTTATAAGTTCAGAGTTGATTTGTAGCGGTTTAGTATTTTGCGAATTCCTTTTTATCCTACGTAAACAACATATTATATATCCTGTTTTCAGTTAATTGACAATAGGGGGGGGGGATCAATTTTAAATAAATTTATAGTCTATTTATCCAGTCTTTTTAACTTATATCCCGTACTATACCAACCATTATTTTTATTTATGCAGAATTTGTTCAGTTTAGTATTAACTCAAATGTTTATAATCACTTACTGTCCATAAGATGGACAAGCAGCTGCTGGAAACCGACACTCACATGAATTTAAAATTCAATGAGGGAACAATTTTAAAAATTAATTGTAATAATCTTTTGAGTTTTGTCAACTGACTAGTGCAGTTGTGTGTCTCTCGGCTCTTACATATTTTCTGCGCCTGAAGAAAGGCTTCCAGAAACGTTACTTATTATTAATTTTCAATCAGACATAAATTTTTCGTTTCATTACAATTTTAAAAATTGTATTTAAAAAATATTAAATTTATATTAAGTTAATGTAAATTGTTTGAAAAATTTATTTTCTTTGTACAGATAATCAGTGAAACATTGAAAAAATATCCTCAATATTAAAAAATAAAATATTTGAATTTGATGAATTTTCATTTAAAATTGATAACTGATTAAAACACAATGGAGGTTAATAATAAAATAAACAAATTATCAATTATCAGTCTTTTGATATTTTATGTTCTTCAATAAACATAATGCATAATTTTGATTTACAATTCAAGGCAATTTAATTCTAGTATCATCTATGTCTCACAGTCTTCACGCTTTCAGTAAGCTGTATACCTGTTGTTTTGAGCACTTAACATTAAATTAATTCCATAACATTTATAATTGCGTTTTACTGCATTCTGCAGAGGGATTCGACATTTCCTTGAAGTTTTTTTGTAATGCTTCCCATTTTTCTGATTTTTATCACTCTATTTCAGTCATTAGTTTGAGCATGTTCCATTATTTTTCCTTCATTTCTTACGGAAGTAAGAACCGTCACTAGCTCCTCACTCCTTCTTTTTTTTTCATGTTTCTCAGTTATTGTTTTCCGTTTCAGTTTTCATCTAATAATAATTATTAAGTAGTGGTCAGAATCAAAACTTGGAACCTCTGTGAGAGAAAACTCATAATTAACGTGAAAGGTTAGAAAACGTTCTGGAGCTTTCAGTCATTAGGTAGCAAAGAATGAAGATGGGGAGAATCTTCGCCCATAGATGACAATAAGCCAAGTTCAAAAGTTTAGGAGCCAAACTAATTATAGGAGTTACTGGCCGACCGGGTCAGAATAATTTTACAGAGATGAGGTTGTCAACAAGTTTTATACGTCTCTAGAGAATTACAATCAGAAGTTGTGAGTTTTGAAAAAAGTTCTGTTTCACGTGGTGAAATAAACAAACCTCGTGGTAGACAATAGTGGAGATGCAGATTGCCCACGCTGATGGCTGCAATCATTTCTAGGTTGCGAGTTTCTGCTTGGCACGGGCCCTCATAACACAGCCGGCGTTGCCTTGTCGTCCCATGTGCATACAGCGTTGTGTGTGTGCAGTGCAGCGGATATTTTTATTGTATGCTTGTGTGCTGCACGTTTGCTGTATTGACTTGGTGCAGCTTTACACATCACGGGATTTAAAGGGGAACTGCGCCACACGTCAATATTTGTCAGTCCCTCTCTCTCTATCTCCGAGCTTCTGCGTCTGTCTCCCTCTATTCCCCTCGGAACCTATGAAACTAGAAACACTCCCGTTCCTTCATTCCCAATTTCTGTGGACGGGGGGAAGAAAAACACTGTACTTTCCTGATAAGGGCAAATCGCTCCCGGAAGTCTTTCTCCGCGGGTTGTAAAACCACTACCTCGAGTCATTTCGTGAGCGGAAACTGCAGTGCAGCCTCGAAGAGACCATTACCGCAGGTGCAATTTTCAGTTTAGTCATAACTGTGTACTGATAAGTGAGTATGGAGAGGAAACATGGCGTGTCACGTACAGTCACACACACAGGGAATACGCAATGCCGGTGGCGTGTGACACGCCATCAATCGTGACATAAAGAGTGAAAAGTGTACGCAGGCAACGGGCGCGCGCGCACACACACACACAGAGCAAAAGTGGGTAAAAATGATAAATCAGGGCCGGGAGATAAAAGACAGATAGAGACGTAACGCAACGGCCACGTCTCCTACGGGCTGATAGCTACGCCCCTCGCGGCACAGCAGGAGACGATCGATATTACGTAGGGGAAGGTACAGAGGGAGGAAGGAAGGGAGGCGATGTGACGTAGGAGCGCCGTTCACCTGCCACGATTCATTCGCCATTCGCGGAACTGGCGCCTTCTCCTTCTCCGAGCCCACAATGCGCTCGCTGCCTGTCGAGACCTCAAACTAAATACGCTACAGGGAACACTACGGGGAATTCCGTTGACTCGAATAATTCGGGTTGGGTAGATAACACGCCGCAGTGGAATAACTGATCCGTATTTCTCATTAAGGTCAACTCCCAGGATTCCGCCTTGACGCATTTGGAAAACCGCGCCGGCGACCGACGACGGGAATTAGCGCGCATCTAACGTTTTGGTTCAGACAACGTACCATATAAAAAACTTAACAATTATAAAAACTTATTCTGTAGTATAAACCACTGCTTGTTTTGTCAATTTAAATATTTATATAATTCGTTTCTATAAGTCTCTATAAACTTGTAAAGTTGTTAAGTCCTTTCTGATACGATCATTGAAAATAAAAAAGGGATGTTACATTTACCTGTGATTCTTCCAGTGGACCAAATATCATAACTCGGGTGTAGGTCAAAAAGTAAATGAATTCATAAATATAATTGACTGCATTATTAAATATTATCGAATATAAAATATAACTTCTTACAGTCCTAAAAGATGTTATTGCTCACACACACACACACATAATAGGTGCCCGGGTTAAACTCAGTGACATCAATAAGCCTGGATTTGACTCCAATCTCGTTTCTTTTTGCGTTATTTTTTTGTAACTTCCTTCAACCCTCATCCGTAAAGGCGCTCCCCTCACATGCCAAAAGGGGTTAAAATTATAAACAAAATTATAGGGAGAAACACTATCCATTTCATTGACTATTAAATTTTTTTCGATGAATGTTTTTACTTGTTTAAAAATTTCGTTCAACTCAACTCCTCGTATCTTATACCCACAGTGTTTGTTTCCGGTTTGAAATGAAAACGTCTGTAGGAAATTTGGTGAAATGTGCTCCACGGCTCTATATTTGTATGCGACACATACACACAAACAGTCAATTTTAATTTTAATTATTCAATTTCAATTATTATTTAAATTTTCGATATAATTCTGAACTGTGGAATTATACAATATAATGTAATTGGACATGTAGACAGTACAATAAGTATTTTTACTTATAGTTTTCCATGAATATTGCCTAGAGAGCTCCATATTTATAAATAATAACACTTTAAATAATAAAATCTTTCAGGATTGTAAGAGGTTATTTGTTTATATTTTATAATAGTAAATAAATTTTTCTTTAATGGCTTAAAGGTTTTATGCGCTCAGACATCAAAAGATAACACCATTGTTTTTTTTGACATTTAACTTCAGTTCTGTCTTCGCTTTTTCGAATTAACTGGCTGTGTCCGTGCATTGAGACGTATGGAAAATCAGGGGCACTATGAAGATTGTAAGTTTATCCACTATCCAAGAAATTCCACACATTTAATTTTTTGACATTTCCTAGTATATATCTGATTAATAACTTCATTGTTGGACATTGAAAAGTTATTTTTCCTGTAATACGTACGGAAGAATGAGAAAGCATTTATCGTTAGAATTTTCTGTAAATTTATAGTAGTACTTCGTAATTTCATTTTTCATGAGAATTTCAACCTTGAATAGTATCACATCATTTGAGAATAAGATAGAATAGAAAGTACGTAATGGATAAAAATAATTAATAGTCATTTGCCGTACCGCAGGTAATAATTATTGGGAACTTATGTAAGTACACACTTTGTAGCAAATTTATGTATTTCATAGTCCGCGCTGGTTTAGTGTTCACAGTAAAGTAATTAGCAAATTAAATTTACCTGCAATACGTACGGCAGAATGAAAACAGAATGACTGAGTACATCACCATAAAGTAATTATAGGAGTAATAAGACGTACTGTTATAATATGAGGCTTGTTTCCCGACCTGAAATGAGAATACTACGTCATTTCTCGTTTGGCGTACCACAGGGTTGCATTCTTTGCTCCCTATTCGGAAATCCGTTCTTGTAAACAGAACGATAGTCTACGGGAAGTATTTTCTCTTATGGTAATTACACGTTAATCACTACTCATTCAATTACACTCAAGTTGTAATGCGTCCACAACGTCCAACTCACTAGGGGCACCGACAGGGTTCACCCGAAAATAAGCACTCGAGTGTAGAGCGATGGGAAGCGTCAAGGATTTTCAAATATGTTGCTTACAGTATAGTCCTTAAAATATTACGCGTATGTGAAGAGCAAAGCTGACCAATTTAGAGAAACCGAATTTCTGAATTGGAACCACCTAAGATCCTATTTTCGTGACAGACTTGGAAATATACGCAATATGGAGCGATGAAAATTGTAAAAACAGTTCTAATTACACTAACAGGAAATATTAGTTAGTTAATTAATTAGTATAGGTTCAGGGGAACTAGCAGATCGTAATCTATTTCTCATTAGCAGAAAACATGGAAGAAAAGCACGTGGTAACTCAATAACGTACTTTTATAATCTATAATCCATACCAGTGACTTCTAGGCACGATGATATGCTTTACCTAAAAATTCATAAATCATGAATGAACGCTCAATAATTGTTTTAATTATATCGAACTGTTTTTTACAAATTGCACACTACAATAACATCAACGTGAGTGGGCTGAAAAAAAATTAATTCAATACATACAATTATTCTCGTCAGCGGTGTTCATCGGTTTGAAATATTAATAAATATTAATATTAATAAAAAAAATATTAATAAAAAAATATTAATAAAAAAAAAATAAGTCACTTTTATGAACTATAATTTTTTCCATTTAATGTATTACGGGAGTGTCTAATCTGAACTTTGATTTTTATCTTCACTAACTTCCGTACACTGCTGTCACGTGTCGTTCCACTTAGAAAGTATTTCCGTCTGCAGATGAATTTTACAAACTGATCACGGTATGCCGATCCTTGGAAAATACTCTTTGACTCGTAGTAAGACACAAAACTGCCATACTCACCTTAAATTCGTCGTTAATCTATATTTGGCATGCAAGACACAGTGAAAATAACCATTTTTCTCGTGTTCCTCAGGGATGCAGCCTTGACCCCGTTTTACATCTCTGATACGCTGGGTGTCATTACGAAATATTGTGTACTTGGGGTTTTCTGAAATCCTTAACTGCATACGTTTATTTACAAAGTACACAGTTTATGGTTGAAATATTTTTCTTATAAAGCATCCGGTATCTAGATTCAATCTATAAATATGTATTGATCACAATGTGAATATTCACGGAGATATATAACCTCAGAATCAATTGGAGTGGTCAAGTCTCAGAACATTAACTTTGACTAGTCGTGGCAGTGAACACTTAATAATAATAAAAAACCCACTGTCTTTTTCTTTAGGGGAGAATCACTTTCGTGGAAAAATGTTCAGGAACATTTCAGCCCAAGATTTCTTGAGTATCGTGCTGACTTAGGCAATGCTTCGCCTGAGTGAAGAATCCGCTTTGTCGTAACCTCTTTTTCCAGTGTCCACCCACGCACAGGCAGCGTGGGGGAGAACGATGAAGGAAGCGTCGTGTGGAATACAGAGAGACACATTTCGTTGCCAAGGTCGCGTCTACCGTCCGAGAGACCCGTTAGTCGGTCGACAAACTTTGCCAGAAGTCACACTACTGTTGCTGTCCACCTCTTACAATATCCTGACTTCAGTAAAAGATGAAATAAATTAAATCTTTTACCTTGAGAGGATTTTCCATCGGACTTTGGGATCTTGATTTGTGATGTCTTTCGTCCTGGGAAGTGGAATCTGGAATCCAAAGGTGATTATAAGTTCTTTTCCGTGCTTTTCATTTATATTTCCCAGAGACCAAGCTACCTTACCTCGCCATTGCCTCTATCGTTACCAGTCAGCGTCTGAAATCCTTCTGTTTCTCCACCGACCTTCCGTTCTCACCAATATGATTCCGGATCTAAGCTTCTGTCCACGGAGTATCCCAAAAGTGACCATTCTTGAAGTTCAGACTGGAATGAACCCAATAGGTCTACGTCTCTGTTACTACAAATACTCTCAGAAGACGTTCTTAATACTCCATTACATTAAATTTGTAACAGTATTCCCTTGTATACATTTTTCGAAATTTTTTTTTCAAGACGGATAATAGATGACGAGTAAGGAAACCATGTTACCATTTTTCTTGCCGATGGAATGAACAAATGTTATCGAGTTCCTGGTACCAAAGGAAAAATATGTTACTGTCGTCACTTTATATATTTCGTTGTTCCAAAATCTTGTAAATATACGATCCCGTGAAATTTAACCACGTTTTAACCGACCAAAGTATATTGATTATATTCCCGACGTAATGGTGCAGTTCCGTCATAATTTTCTGTTCATTCATTCCGTCCTAATTACCGTATGTCATAATTTTCTGTGGGCCACTATTTAGGTAAATGCAATTTTTTTCTTAGGAAACGGTTAATGAGCGAAATCTCTTCGATAATATCCTGGAGAAACCTTATATATTATATATATATATAATAAAATTGAAAAATTTACGTCTGATTGAAAATAATGAATAAGAAAGATAGCCAATACAGTCAAAAAAAGGGTAATATAAATAGCACACAACGTTTCTTGAATCCATGTCCCTTTCGTCAGGTGCTTTTGAGTGTTGTCAATTGACCAGTGCAGTTGTGTTTCTCTAGGCACCTGACGAAAGGTACAAGGATCCCAGAAACGTTGTGTGGTATTTATATTACCCTTTTTTTTGTCTGGATTGGCTATCTTTCTTATTCATATATACTTGACAACAATTGTAATGCACGGTACAATTATAACTTACAATAACAAGGTTAAGTAGTTATTTTCAAATGGCAGCCATTCTGGCTGTCAGCGAATGAAAGCAGACAATCAGACGTTAATAATGAATTTTTTACGGATGTTTTAAATTTTCATTTCAATACGGTAGTATGTTAAAGTGTCTGTATTTCGGTCCGTTTGAACTGAATAAAGGCAAAAATAAACTCTAAAGGTCTTAATAAATTTTTATACGCTCCAAATGTACAAAATAGCCTATACTGTTTCCAAAAGTTGGGGTCGAGTGTGAATCCTCAGAGGAGAGTCAAAAACTTTTGAATTGTAGCTACGGATAACTGCATTATAGCTGTATAAAAAAACTTTACATAGGGATATCGTTGGTACTTTATAAACAAGATACTTTGCAAAGGTTTTGGATCAGTTACGGATATTATTATTGTATGAATTCAATAAAGAGGTTATTTTTGGGCAACAAGCTACATGAGGGTAATTCACGTTGGGCAACTCCCCTTTAATAGCATAGGAAGGGATTTGAAAGGGGGATGCGGAAGGGTAGAGGAAGGTAGTCAAGGGTTACTAGGGCTCCCGGGCTATATTTTAAGGATCCTACCTGGTATTCGCCTAAAGAAATGCAGGGAAACCCTAGGAAAACCTGCATCGGGTAGGTGGGGCATTGAATACTTGTCCCACGCCCTTCCGATAGCGGGAGAGGAGTTATTTGTGGGGACGCAGCATTCCATTCTCCGTGCCTCGACCGGTTTAGGAGGCAGCTGGCCGACTATTCCAATGGGAATAGCGGACAACTCTTACCGTATGCCCAAGGTCTGTGACCCCGGAACATACACCTCTCAGAACAGGCCGAGGTGCCTCGGCTTGTGGGAACCTTAGTTCAAAAACGGAGAGGAAAAGGCATACCCAAAGGTAGCCCCTTCGTATCTCTCCTAAAAGGTTCAGCCAGTAAGGAGGATATTTATAAAGCAGTATTAAGTGCAAAGAATTTTATAAGACGACTGGAAGAGTAAGGCTTTTTTTTTGACTTTTTTAATTAATTTTTGTTAGTTCTATTCTATAAAGCAGCGAAGAACGAACATTACGGCTATTGTGGACATTCCAGTCAACTCTCGGCCACTGCAGTACATTTCTCGTAAATAACTTTACTGACGTCAGTAGCGACGAGATGTTGGTTTCGCGGAAGTTTCAAAGGCAAGCAGTCGTCGTTTGCCAACAATAAATTTTGAGCCATTGCCGTTTGAGCACACAATGGCGTAATGCGCGATCAGTAAGTCGATCGTAAATCACTAAAGTGATGTCGGGAGGGAGAGAGAGAGAGAGAGAGAGAGAGAGAGAGAGAGAGCGTGGCCTGTAATGGCGCAACTCTGACACACTCACTTATTCACGAGGTCGGGGATTTAATTTACTTCACTACTGTAACAACCCCTCATTACCTAAGGGGTTAACGTGGATTAGGCAGAGCGTAATCCCCTGCATTACGTTGTTCCCGTCATAAACCGAGCCCCCTGGAATCCCTGTCTCTGCATAATTTCTTACTCTGTCCGTAATATCCACCCCCATATCTGCCTCTTTCTCCCCCCCACTCGCCACCTCTTTCCCTTATTTTCCTGGCTCCAACTCCATCCCATTGTTTTAGTAAAATCCATCAGTCTCGACTTGTTTGAAAAATAAATGTTCTCGACTCAACCTCGTTGTGGCTGAGTGTCTGCAAGGTTATCAGAGAAGTGGCTGTCTCTTGATGAACGTGAGTCGGTTACACTTCTTCCACATCATTAACCAAAAATAATATTTAATGTATCCAATGGAATGTAACGTAGTTAATTAATATATATTATTTATTTAGACCTACTTTTCAGTCTTCTTTATCAAAAATCTTACACCAAGCTACGTGAAAATTATTTTAAGACACCGTATATAGTTACATGAATTTCATAAAAACTTTTAAACTGAAAAGGCTTTTGAGTTTGTCAACTGTAATTGTGTGGTTGTGTCGCTTCTGACTCTAGTTTTTCTTCAATAACATGGTGAAAGGTACAAAGACCCCAGAAATGTTGCGTGGTATTTATATCATCACTTATTTTTGTCTATATTTGGCTATTTCATCTAATTATTATAGTATTGTATTCCTCGTTATCGTTTTCCATTGAGTCTATGGTGTCGAAATTCGTATATTTCATGCCGATAATTGTAGATTAGCATAGCATTCATTATACGTCGTGGTTTTTGATTGGTGCTTGTTCATGTTTTTGTGTTTTACTTTCGTCTCACCGCACCCCTTTCCACTATTTCCTTGAAGTTCTTTTGACTACTTAGTATATGTTGTATCATGAAGAAAAGGAATACCATTATGAAAATTAATTTTAATCTGCTCAGCCGTTTTCTAATTTTGTCCAGTTCAAACTTTCAACGCCTCAGCGATTTACTTGATATGATTTTCCTTACGCCTCAGAATATTTTAATCGTCCAAATGAAAATACGGTAGTGTCATATACCGTGGTTAAAGGGTATTTTTTTCCGGACGAATGTTCGGGTTGTTTCTGTACTGCTGTTGTCTTCATTCGCAGTTGGCACTTGGCACAGCAGCAGAGTAATTCATTCTCCCCGTGATTTCTCAAGGTTTTCCCACAATGTTTTCCTTTCCATAAAGTTTCGTGAAAGCTAGACTTTCCATAGTAAACCAAAGGTGTTCGTTTATTCGCATTAATTTATACAAGTTCCTTTGGCCCTTGAACAATAATATTGATCAATTGAGAAAACGTTCAGGTTTCTTTGCTAAGTGAAATTGTACCTGTTCTTGTAGATGGTAAGATCTTGTGAGACCAAGTTGCTTTTTCATTTTTGTCTTGTAATTGGTTACTGGTGTTGGCGAAAATATCCGTATAGTGATAAGTCAAGCTATTTCAGCATTGATGATTTTTGGAACGAGGTTTTAAACGAGCTGTTTTCATCTGCAGTTTCGTTGCAGTTGGCGTAACTAAACAAGTTGCAAGTGCCAGGGTTGCCTCTGAAGTAATACTCGAGTCAAAGCAATGGTGTTTCTGTCACGTACACATTACCCCATCAGGCAAACAAAATTATTATAATTATATTTTTTAAATAAAATATGCAAACAAGAAAATCATTATTCGATTACGTTGAAACAATCGGTCATTCTGGCCAACTAGAACGCGACAGCTGGAATCTGATGTTATCTGTGAAATGTCGATGATATCACGTTATCATTATTTGAGCCACTCGGGGAAATTTTGCTTGGAGTCCTAAATGTGCTAAATTTCCTCAAAATAATTTCTAATCGTAAAATGAACGACACCCTCTAAGGATTTTTTTTTTATGTTTCTAAATTCATTACTGACATCATGCATCATCTACTATAATACCACCAGTAATTTATAAAAAAATATATCGGTCCGATTATCCGAGCACCACGTTTAAAATCATTCAAGGCATTTTCTTCCGTTTCTCTCTGACTGTTCACGAATGAAAGTTCGGTTTTCCTGTAAGGAATTAAAGTTTTCCTTGGTCAAACGATACAATATTATGTTTCTTCATCGCTATCCAAACGAAAATTACCGCTCCAATCTCCGTGAAAGTTAGGCGACACGACATACCAACTAATATAGAAACTGAATCAAATAAAAATACATAAACGGCTCCCTCCGTCAAAAAAATATGTGGTTTCATCGCTTTTCAAACGATAATTAAATTAACTCTCAGTATCATCTGACGAGGTAAACATAAAGATCGCTTCGCATCAAGAAAATTATCTTTATCAAAGAGAAATCTGTGGCTTAAACTGAATAACTGTAGAACTTTCTGCGTTTTAAATAAATACAGTTAAAAAGAAAATATTTAGTGTTTTCCGATGTTGTGTTGTTCTATGGTCCACAAACAGGCACGACAGTGATTTAACTAAAACGTTTCCACTTCACCTGTGATAATCCCGGAACTCTTTCTACAGAAACTATACTGGGGAAGTCTACGCCCTTTGAACATTTGCCAGCGGTTCTCCGTACAGACTAAATTAGATTGATTCCCCCTACATAATTTCTGTTAATTTGTTTAGAAAACCTGAGTGTACTCGAGTCCCAGGAAATTGTGTCAGAGAGCTGGACTCCAGAGTTCAGGATAAAACGGCATGGTATCGCCAGAGTACATAACGCAGATTATGATAGGGGATGCAGTGATAAGAGACTGAGAGAAAAGCGGATGACGTAGAAGTTGTAGAGGCACAGGCAGGTTATCGATCGCGCAGACTTCCAGCTGTGTCGCACCGGCCCTTCCTGGAATGATCGCCTCACCTGCCTCCTGTGTCCTGATTATTCCAGGAACCTGCCCACAGTAACCTGATGACGTCCTCTCACTTCCAACCTTAAGGACCATCAACGATATTCGTTGCAACTCGAACTTAAAATACAAGCTTATATCCATTTGTTATGGAGACCTTGCAAGAAATTGTAATTTTCATAGCTATTCATAACTCACAATATTATTTATATTTTTTTACTTCCTCGGAAGGTAAAATAATATAAATTAAATTAATTAACGACTTTATAAACATTTTAAACTATTTTATTTAACACTTAACTCACCTTTCAGTACGTTTCGCAGATCCATCAGTCTTTATCTTCAGGTTATGTTACTATTACTACGGTAACAATTTAGTGTCATACAATATTTAATATCACAAATTTGCTGTATATATTTATTCTTATTTTTCTAATATACTATTTAAAATCAAATCGTAAATTCTCAACAATATTTCAATTCAATAATAAATGTTACCAATCATAAAGTAAATATTAACCAAATTCTTTTTCAAATTAAAATTACTCAGTTATATTATTTTTTTTTACTTTTAATTTTTTTTAAAAAAAATTGTCACAAGTTAAAAAATTTTGGATTATAAATATGACTTAATTTTAAGGTATGTTTAAAGTTGTTTAAATTTCTTTATATTTTCATCAATATTCGAATAAAAATCATGGTTTTATTCTTCGTTTTTAAAAATAAAAAATTGGGTTCCTATTTAATTTATGTTTCGTAACATATATTATTAAATTATAAAAATATTGAAAATATATTATTTGATTTTTAATATTTTATTAGAAGAATATGAAGAAATATGTAGGCCTGCTGGAAATTAAAACGTACAAAATTGTTACGAAAGGTCTTGAACGTTCTAATTCAAATATTTTAAAATTTCTGAAAACATCATTAGTTTATGTAATTAATAATATTAATAAAACAGTCAAAAATTGAAATATTATTCTTAAAAAGAAATTGATCCTGAACTTCCTGATCCGACGGAGAACAAAAATGAGTCGAGACAGAATTCCATTAAATTTATTCTTTAAGGCCGAATAATTTGAGGCACCTAACAATTATGACATAAATTGTATTTTAATCAGTATAAAAAGTATTGAACACTGCAGTGATATTGTTTTAGTTAATCGTTTCTCTTCAGGGAAAATTAATTTAAATTTTAATGGATGCTGGGTAGAATATATTTTAAAATATTATATTTTCATTCACCTTCTTTATTTTCTTTGCATGTAACGCACAGCGTAAACTTAATTATATAATTGACTAATGGTATGAAATTTTATTTTGGGAATATTTTAAACGTTATATAGAGAAAGTTGTCGGTAAAATGTGTACGAATTTATAAAGTCTTGACAATTATTATTATTAGGTTCCACTTAGCTTCCATATTTATAGTAACACCGATATAAATTCGTTGTCTAAGCTAACAGGGAAAATATCCTCAGTAATTGGAGTAGGAGCAAAGCCGTTATTGCTCGTAGCACAGCGCCGACTGTAAGGAGTAGCCGATTGGAGTTGCGGAAAGAGGAGTAGCGGGAGAAACGTCGAATTACCACTAAGTGTTGTAAATGGTATTGAGCGGAGGTCTCGAACCGAAATTAAATTGTTAGTGGAGAGGAATCGTCTGGAAGGTGGTCGAGCGGAGATTAATGGCTTTGAGGTCCGAGGGCAGTTTATAACAGGGTCGACCTTCGGAACGAACGAACGGATGGACGGAAGGAAGGAAACTACTACCATTTGTTAACAATCCTTTGGCGAAGGCAGTCCATTACGTCGTTCGTAGGGGGGGAGGATAGATTGAAATCGTAAAATTGATACGGAAGCATGACGTCGGTAAAACTCAGTTGATTACTGGACGGAAAATTCGAAGTCTTGGCAAAAGAGCGGTGGGTAATGAAAATTTGTTCCATTATTCAGAAATCACAGGAAAT
The DNA here is from genome assembly GCA_037074705.1 of Zhengitettix transpicula. NCBI lineage: Eukaryota > Metazoa > Arthropoda > Insecta > Orthoptera > Tetrigidae > Zhengitettix > Zhengitettix transpicula. The sequence continues at coordinate 80,945,954 of CM073593.1, forward strand.
ATTCTTAAAACCCTAATATCGTGTCGATGACTTTATAATAAATTATTCTTCACTACTAAATTTTTGGCTTCGCGGTCGTTCAATATTGCTCTTAAGGACTCGTCATACAAACGTTGGAAAGTATTCCAATTTTTTTTAGTTTAAATAATTCCTTTATCATAACAAGAAAAAATAATTTTTCCGTCTATTTCTGTAAATATATTTACAGATTTCTATAATATATTTAATGTTACAAGTATTTTAATATTTAAAAACAAAAAAAATTGTGGTACACTTTTCTCTGAAACCATTTTTTCTGTAGCCACTTTTATGAAGCTCTTTATCACAGCACGTTTAACTACTCCTTATATAATATTTTTCGTTTTAAAAAATACATAAGTTATAAAAAAGTATATTTTCATATTTATAATTTTTTATTTGGGAAAATGTAGGATAAATATTTTAACTTACTGTATGCTCCTAGATGGTCTTTACAGCCATGAAAAATTTCAGATCGCAAAAAACCACACATTTTAAGGAAAATGTATCTAAAGATTGAAAACTTACAGGGAACCCAGGAAAAATGCTGCTTAAAGGCAAAAATTATATCCTTATTTTCCTTCAGAATAAATTACAATTAAAAAAATAAAAAGAGCTTATTTTCATTTCCCAACTCAACCAGCTATCCTTAGAAACGTTTTACGAAGGTAGAAGACTATTTTTAAGGTCGTGAGGAACGGATTACTCGGCGGTGGTTGATAATCGATTGCGTGATATTCAACGGAGGATTGTAAATGCGTAATTGAATAGCAAGAGGTTCAATAACGCGTAATCACACCTTCCGAAGACGTGTTCAATTATTAATTAATTCGTCACAATCCTTAACACTATACTGTTGTTATGAGCGGAATATTCCGCAAGTTGCGAGAAGCGGATTAATCCGCGATTGCTGGAAATTGTTCAACGCTGCATACGGATGAAAATGGTAAGGTCGATACTGGTAAGGGTGAACGAAAGGAAAGTGGAAAGTAGCGTGTATACATTGAGAGACTCAAAAAAATGCTAGAGTTCGTTGCATGACTTATGCGGTGTACGAACCAGAGTCAACCCAGCGCACTTTTTTGTCTGAAGTTCTTGAGGTATATACGGGAAGTTTGTGAGGAGAATCTTCCAAATCTCTCACCTCCGTTAATCCTCGGAACAATCCCTGCATCCAAACCGAAACTCAGACCTCTAACAATCCTCTTGCACTAAAACTTCTCCCTCTCAAGAAAACCCTTTTCCTACTTAACAACAGAATTTTCGTAGAATGTAAATTACGACGGAATAATTCATAAAAGTTTTACCCCTCCTCCTCACCTCTCCCTGCCCCCGCCCAGGAAGACTGAAATTAATGTGAATATAGCACGCTACTCACGAATTAATATATTTCTCTCGTTTTCTAAGTTTTCATTCTATGTTTTGCCATTTTTCTCTTTATCTCCCCTCCTATTATTATGTGCAGGAACTCGCTCAAGTTCGATAAAGACTTTTCCCCACCACATTTCTTCTTCTCTCGCTTTCTCTCACGTCTCCTGAGTAAAATATCACGCAACTTTCTGTACACACTCGCATATATACACTGTTACACTACGTACACGTACACACACTACTCCCGAAGTAACCACCCTTTTCTCGCATAATGGAAAAACAAAAAATCCGTGACAATTCCCCATGAATTCTTAATCAAACTTTGTTCGAAACGTATTCGTCGCCGAATGAAGATACTTTTAAAAGATAAAGCGCCAAGGCAAATAGGACAGGGGCGTTGCATGCTGGGAAATGTGATATTAAGCTAAATTAGGCTTAATGGGACAGAGAAAAATGGAGGTAGTAAATGCACGGAACTTTTAGTCATCAGTCATGTGTGTGACTGTTTTGATTGCAGGCATTTCTACCCTCTTTCTCCTAAATTGATGGACGAATTTATTACAGCAATTAACTATACAATTTGTCTCCGCGACAAAGGATATATTTGTATATAAAAACTAAATTCTAATTCCAAATAATTTTCTAAACGTATCTATTTATAAATGTTAATTTATCCTTCAATTAAAATTTAATTATCAATTTCATTCTGCTATGTTATTAACTTATATTAATTTTTATACATTAATAAGTCATTTTTTAATTAATTTTTCTTCATAATTTGAAAAAAAATATTTTCATGAATAGATTTCCAAATACTCCTCAGCGTAAATTTATTTCAACCAAATTTGAAACATTTAACTTTTGCCTCCCACGTTTTATTATAATTTTTTTTTGATTCCATATACTGAATGTAATATTGTTACGGTATTCCTGATAAAGATGCAGATATAGATGTTGAAACCTGTTCATTTATAAGCATCATATTTATTGACAAACACCATTGGAAATAAATATTTTATGTGTCCGATGGAACAGAATTTTCGGAGGAAAATGCATATAAAGTGTTCATAGGTATTTTAAAATTTCAGATCAGTTAAACAAACTCGAGTTAATTAATTTTGAAGTGTAAATATCCATATTAGAAACAATATTGTGGTTTTGGAAAGGAGAAAAGCTGTCATAGGAGGAAAAGTAAGAAGAAACGGGGAAGGAAAATAATGTAATACTTCAGTTTACATGGAGTTGTCGACATGAGAGTATTTAGAGTGAAGATGTGAGTAATAGGCGAGGGGTTATAGGGGGAAAGACAGAGACGTAACGACATAAAAGAAAACGCCGCATAAGAAGCAGAGGCTAGGATAATAACTCTTGCTACCGGAAATGCTTTAAAGGATTAAGCGGCGATCTTGTTAAGATAACGACTCACCCATAAATCAAGTGGGCAGCTCTGGGGCACCTTTCAAGGGTGGCAAAAACACACACACACAAAAACAACAAAAATAAAAGGTAAAAAAAGGGGGGGGCAGGGGGAGGCGGAGGAGGAGATTCTTGTGTAGTGCCAAGAAGTCACGACATCAAACGAACACGGAGAAAATTACGAGCGATACTCTTGTAGCGATGTGGTCTGGAGAGTAAATACCTAAATTTGTTTTCCCCTCTTAAAATAAAAGAGAAATAAAACCTGAATAATATACTACAGCAAATGTTCCACTAATCTATTTTATATCTTTAAAAAGATCTGTCTCCACAATATAAATTATATGCTTGAAACATCTTTCACATTTTATTTTGTTTATGAAAAAAATAATAACATTTTATGTGAGCTCTGATTCAGGCGGACATATTTATTTATTCACTAATCTTAGGGAGGGGTAAGTTCGGTTTTAAAATAAAACTAAAGCTTATGATAAACAGTCATAAATCCACTACACGATTTCTATAATTTCTCTTATTGATTTGATTAATTCATAAAGAAAAAAAATTAATAAAATACCATCTATAGGTAGAGAATATGGTTACGAGGCCAAATATAATTTATAAAAATTTTATAAATAGAAAATTATATAATGTCGATCTAATAACGTCAGATTAAATTCATGAGAAAATAGAATAGAATAATGAAACAAACCGCATTAAAGTCGTTTTAAAAATATACCTTCTTTGAAAGGCGACTTGGAAACGTAACGCAATAATGTGCCAATCTTTTTATATATGTGTAATGAGTATATATTATTGAGCTTTAAATTCGATACGTTTTGAGAATTGTTACAGTTTTGAGACAAATTTGAAGACGGATTAAAAATAATAATAAACAATGGAGGAATTAATTTGCAGAAGTCACCAACGAACAATTACAGTGACTGGTAATAAAATAATTATCAACAATTTACTTAATATTTTGAATAATTTTATTGGTAATTTTTCACAAAATAAAAATAAATATTTTCTACTACTTTTTTGTTCCTGGTCTTCGTGTCCATTTACCCGGATAACATTATTTATGTTTTTCCTTAATATTTGGAATTTATTATTAGTTATTTTTGTCGATATCAAAGGAAAAGTTTCCTTATTTATGCTCGGTTTTTTATTTGTTTTTATTTTTTTATTTTGACATGTTGGAATAAAATAAACAGGATTAGATATGGTAAGTAAACGATACACATTTAAAATTTCGGTTTACAATGACAATTGAAGAACAGGATTAAAATACTGGAAACGACATAATTCTACTAAATTTTAATGGAATATTAAAACCGTTGTATGAAGCAAATACTGTAGTCACAATGTAAGAACAATTTTCAAGTCAGTCGACAGATTTCAGGAAATATAGTTTAGAAATTTGAATGAACGTTGGGGAATTTTTGTTTTTTAAAATAAAACGGCATATTATTTGAAATGAGAATAATGCTGTGTTTATTCTGCCCTTATACCCCAAAGAGAAAACAAAAAAATAAGGAAGCACTAAATTCTCAGCTCCTATAAATTTCTAACAGGAGTTAATAAAGAGTTTTAGTGGAAAGGAAACGTGAACGTAATGCAAAATCTAAAGTATAGATAAATAAATTGTTGTTATTGTCTGATACTATTTAGAATCGATAGCGTTTAGTGGACATATACATTTCATACCTTACAGCATCGAAACCGAAGTAATATAAATTCCGGTTCACCCAAACTGATTTATTTTTACAAGTAAACGGTCAGGCCGATTTCGATTTTTTTCCTGATATAAATAGTTGTGAGAATATTCTTAGAAATATCAAACTGACATCCGAAATCTTGTAATTAAATGACGAATATTTCAAAACCTGAACTGTTAAGAAGAGAATTTAATCCACTTACAGAAAACAGCTGATCAGTTTTTTTTCTCTGATATGGTAAATAAATTAAATAAAAAAAATATTGAGCAATGAGTTATAAACAAAGCGTGCGAATACTCATCTTATATAGACATATATGTATAGACATATGAAAAGAACTATCAGTGTTACTAACAGGGTGCGCGGAATTACTCGGGATCACATAATTGAACTCGGCGACATCTATAACACCGGATTCGACTCCAATCTCGGTTGTTTTCGCATAAACACACAAATACTCTATTTTATTTATTAGATAAGGAAGGAAATTATGCCAAATGTGGAAGGATATTTAAATTCTTGGAGACGCAACAAATGTAAAATTCTGCTTCCAGGCAATCATTCGCAGATAATAATATTCAGTTAAAACATTTGAAACAAGTACCTACAAACGATCGTGAATTAGGGTAAGAGTGAAATAATTTGACTGAACGTCGCAAACCAAATTTGAAATAAAGCTTGACGAATCCGTGCTCTTGTTCTATTCTTGTTTTTGTTATAGGAGAAGGAACACTCAGTCTCTGCACTAGTGTCACTTTTAGTGTTGAACTAGCAGCGGGTGGGGGTAGACTTGCTGGAACTGTTAATTATCTCAAAATTACCTTTGTTGTCGTTGTACAGTGTTTCAGTCCGCCGTCCCCATCCTTCCATCCACCCTTTTAATTAAAAGAGCGAGTTCCAGTAGCAAGTGGCTGTCTGGCAACTTCTAGTTCTTCCAGACGCTGCGGGCTTGTATTATAATCCCAGGTAGCGGAGGCTTGTCAATAGAGAGGGAAAAAATCCATCCCTTCTACATATATCCACACCCCTAACCTCCAGAATCCTATTTCGGTACGTCCAAACTTTCAACTCGACCCTTCCGTAGTTTACCAAAAGTGGAGGTTTTCTCTCTCGCTTAATTTTAAACAGTAGAAAGGTACAGGGAGAGAGAAATACAGGGAGGTAAATATTTGTTTTACACATAAAAAGTATAGTGGATATAATTTTTTTTAAAAAAAAATCGCTGCTACTCTGACACATGTTGGTAATAACAGCCAACTGCAAATTACACCACCTACGTAAACCCCCCAAAAAAATTAATGATAAAGTTTTCCTATCCCAGGTAGAATTATTTATGTGTGGCCCCCTTCCAGCGTTCCAACATTGCAAAATGAGTTCGTGAATATTTTAACTGCGGGTTCATACCAGGACGGAGCGAGTTGAATCAAGTTAAAATACGTTACCGCACGAGACGCCATTCCGTTTGCGGTAATTTACTTTTTTTTTTGTAAAGAACAGACACTAATCATCACTATATTAATATTAATAGGATGTTTTTCATTATCTGAGTGATAGAATTGAAGGCTAAAATAGTAGAGAATTTCAGATAAAACACGAGTAAGTAACAAAATTATAGAGTGGGAAAGGGACCAAACATTAAAAGCTATGAGAAGAAATAAACCAAAGAAAACGGAACTAGATAATGAATAAAAATGTTTCGAGAGGTATATATATATATATATATATATATATATATATATTAGACTAACAGGATACATAAGGGTTATCCACGTGATGGCAACTCCCCTTTAATAACATAGGAAAGGATTTGAAAGGGGGGATGTAGAACGGTAAAGGAAGGTAGGCAATACTTTGCTAGAGCCCCCGGGCTGTGATTTAAGGATTCTACCCCGCATTCGATTAAAAGAGATGCAGGACAAACCCTAAAAAACTGGAAACAGGTAGGTCGTGCATTTGGTAAATGTCCCACGCCCTTACGATGGCGGGAGAGGCATTTGACGTGGGTTCGCAGCATTTCCTTAACCGTGCCTTGACCAGTTTAGGAGGCAGCGGGCCGACTGTTCCAATTCGATCAGAGATTTTTAATCTATTAACCCAAATACAGTTATCTACTGCTTTTGTTTGAAGATAATAACTTTTGTACCGACCAAGAACCGAACAGATTCTTCGGGGGTGTTATATCGTTAAAAGAAAAATTATTAAACCAATAAATAATATCCAAATTTTTACATTTTTTAAAACAATTTCACCACCATTCCATCCCGGTTCATAGGGGTGATAGTCGTCTCATCCACAGTGTTTGTTTTCGGGTCGAAAGGGAAGAAATTGTTCCACGCCTTTGAATTTGTCAAATTTTATTTATAAGATTCCTTCAGAAATTAAATTAATTTTATACTAAAATTTGTTTCAACTGACCACTTTTAATTCCCGGCCGATGAATAAGAGTACGTGTAATTTATGTGACGTAACTGTGGAATCAGATGTACAAGTTCCCTGTTTTTATTTGGAAGTTCTGCTCAGACCCTGTTGTTTATTTATTCACGTCACTTTCCCTGGAGGATTTTTTCTCTGCTTTGCCTACATTTCCTCCTTTTTGTCTCTGTCCTTGTCCTTCTCTTCCTCTCCGTCAGGAGGAAGCAGGATTTCCTCGCTTCGATAACTCTTCTCGGCTGTGACAGAGGGCCGATAAATCGTCTTTTATTCCACCTAAATCCAGGTCGTAATGATGATTCGCGTGTCACGTCCAAACCTGACGTGAAACTCTAAAATGGGAGGATCGGGGTCTCTCGGAAACGCTTCTTCGTCTTTGCTGTTACAGAAAAGAGAAAACGGCGAACCAAGACACTTCTTCAAATTCAAATAGTCATCATTTATGTGACGTCTTACCGTTTTTCGTGTTTACCACACTGTATCCTTTCAAATAATTAAACCAACCCTTATTGCCTTAATCTACTGTTACTGTTGTCCACAACTTTCCCTTCTTTTAAAATTTCAACTCATTTGCCACTCTGGCGGCAACTGTCAGAACCAAAGCAGGCGAGATGTATTTCATGTATACAGTCCAGAAAACATAAATTATAGACCATGGGACTTTAACACACATCTCAGTTTCGTCAACCCTTAATAATTACATGCATCTTTCTGCAGCAGCCGCTAATAAATGTGTGACAATTTTAAGATATTTGATTCTTTTACTGTTAAGATTTCTACCTTTTTTAATTCCCTACAACCAGGCCGCTAAAAACAAAATATGAACGTGTATCATTTTAATATGAAATTTTGCCAAATTTGTATTATTTTTAAGCAAAATAAAATTATGCGACAATTTTTTTCTATAGAAATAAAAATGAACTAAATTTCAGAAAAAAAACCAAATGAACAAGATAAACGTAACGATAAAATGTGAACCTCTCTAGCATTTTTTTATTTATTTTATGCATAAAATTTTTCACCGGAAGATTTTACAATTGTGATACATTGACGACGATAACATGTTAAAATTAACTTGAAGAAATGTAGTTGCTTCTCGAGTGAGTAGCTGAAGAGGAATTTATGAATTATTTATTTATTTATATATACATACAAACATACATACACATACACACACACATTGTAGTATTTAATTAAATACAAAGAGAAATTTAACTGCACGTTGGAGCGCCAATTGTAGTGATTCTAATTAAACAATAATTGAAGAAAAATGTCTAACTCATGAATGTATACTAGACTACGAACTATTCCGCCTCAGGGAAAATAATAGTCGAATTTGTATCGTTGCAGTTATTCGCTCATAAACTGGAAAACCGTAGATAGTTCTGGATATTATAGCTGTTAGTCTATATACAGTCACCCACTTTCTGAATTTATGTCCTTTCTCTACCGTCTCCTACCATACACTCTGGAGCACTGACGGTCTAGCAAACGAACTTCGACAATCCAAGAAAGCATGCATTATTGCCACATAGTCTTATATACAACTCGTGTGATTTACGCCGCCAACAATACGAGCCCAAATTTTGTTCATTAATCAATTATTTCCTTTTAATTACCACAATATATATATATATATGTATATATGTGTGTGTGTGTGTTAATTTACAGTGGTTGTCAGGTCAATTTGTCGTTTTCTTTTTGCCTTCAGAGGGATTTAGGTGGAGAAGGATGGGATTTCGTATTTGAAATAATTGGATTGAAGTGGTGGAGATTTCTATGACGTTGGATTAGGGCGGTTTGAATTATGGTTGCCTCTCTAGCATGAAGTAAAGGGTAATAAATCTGTTTCTTATCCGTGCTTTTTATATTTGAACATTGTTCTGTGGAAGTGCGGAACGTGCGTTGTGGTAGTCACCTCTGGGTCAGTACAGCGAAAGTTGAGTCGACTTCTGTGCATGTGTGTGTGTGTGTGTGTGTCGAGGCGGAAGTGTGCGTGACTTTGTCAGAGCATTTCCGGAGGCATGTGAGCTGGAAATAGACCTGGAAACAGTCCGCTATGTCTGAACAGCCACCTTAACCTTTTTTTTTTCTTCGAGCCTAGGAGAATTACGTCCCGGAGCTCTCTCTCACTTTCTCTCTGGTGGAGCTGCAAGCGATCCATCGATCACTCAGCCAACACTCGCTACATTTCACAATCCGTATTCGCCACTGCCCATCATCTCTGCTTACGTCCATTATCTACTTCCGTCCATTCTTCACGTGGAGCTCGGTGGTTGGTTTAGTCCATCGTGACGGATGGGTAATGGATAGATTGACTGATCGTTCAAGAGTTACAGTGAGCTGAAAATTTGAGTGTCTTCTTGTATCCGAAAGGTGGATAGTGAAGTGTAAACATGACAGAATTTTGATTTCCAGAAAGATAGTAGAAATTTTACGGTAGGCTTCTGTAGTGGCAAGATCTATCCCACGACGTTCAGAACGTTTACGATTACGTCAATATTATTTGTAATTTACTGAGAGTGGATTCTCCATTTACTTATACAGATTTGTATACTGGATTTTAGTGCTGGTATTTAGCGCATTTTTTCAACCGTGTTTGAAAAATAATTTCATTGATGAGGAATATCTATTTACATATGAGACACTGTAATATAAATATACATTAGGAACACATTTGCACTTCGTTGCCAGCAATATTTAAATATTGTAATGCCGGATCGAAACAACGGTCGAAAATGGTAATCGGGCTGAATTTATGAAGAAATGAAAAAATTTACGTCTGATTGTTCTCCCAGTGTCGTTGTGTATTCGTCGCTTTTGAGTTTTGGCAACTGACGAGGGTAGTTGTGTCGCCCTAGGCTCTTCTTAGCAGCTGAATAAAGGGACAAGGATCCCAGAAACGTAGTATTATCACTTATTTTGTCTGTATTTGGCTATGTTTCTTATTATTAAATATATGAAGCTTTGAATCCTTTCTTCCTGTCATTGAGAACATTCACGGTTCTCGTTCACACTAACCCGTACTGAAATGAGAAGTTCGATAATTTTCACTCTTCCCATCATTCTCTTTTGCATTTATATCACAAATACGCAATAGTTCTGTATCTTACCGTTCTTCTCACAAAGTCCGCTGCTCTCGCTTTACCCTTCCTCTTCTTATCCCAAACCTTTCGTTGGAACCAATTGACGATGCAGTGTCAACAGAATTCGTGTTGGTCCATAAATTGGCCAGCTGGGTTGGTACACCTGTGGCCCCACAGTGGTGACTGTTGTCACCGTGGTTGAGGTAGATAACCCCCCCGCGCCCATTATCTGGCCGCACGCGCTTCCGTCGACGGCCTCTCTCCATTTCCGGAATACTTGCCGCTGTTTATCACCATTCGTGTCGGAGGGAGGACTAAATATAGTAGTCGCACGCACACAACGCACACGCTCGTGTGTAACGCGTTCAAGGACTGACCACCCTCGTCCTACGTACAAGGCCGTATATTATCCGGAGTCGTCACTCGTACGGATCTCCATCAAGTTTCTTCCTTTGGATAAACTTTACTCATAACATCCATAATAAATACCAAAATGACTTCCACTGGAATTATTTTCCTTCCGACACGTTTCCGTCTCAGCATAAGAGTATATAAGTACAGGAGATTGGATCGATAGAGCCTGATAAATTTTTGTTGGGGGACTATGATTGTTCGCAATCGTCCTTATTTTTCAAACTCTCACCAGACCATCACTTGTTTGCAGCAGGCGTCGAAAAATTGATTGGTTTTAAATACTTCAGTTTTTAAAAAGTTAAGAAAATATTGTAACAGGAACCCGAAGAAGGCTTCAGGTCTGACGATGAGGATGGACGCAGCCACTGGTCAGCGTCAGACAAGAGTGCTCAGAAGCCATGTTGATTCCTGAAGTGTCCGCTGATTCTCGAGTCACTTCGACAACTGGATCATCCTACTTCATCAAACATTTTAATCAAATTCTTGACTATTAATGAAATATTCAGTACATATTTCTGCATTTAAAGACAAAAACAATTATCTGTGGGTAACTTTACGAAAAAAAACCAGCAACTGCATAAATTACGTTAACGGAATTAAATAATTTCTACCGTTCCGTGGAGCTCGGTCTGGCCTTGTAATAAGGAGGGAGGCGATTCCTTCGTAGGGGTAGTGGCCTGTACTGTACATCTGATGGCCCCCTCTTCCATCGTCGTGTTTGTCGCCGTCGAAGTAAACAATGGGCAACAGGAGCCGACTTCGGCGACGACGAGAGCTGCTCATTAAGCCAGACGCCGTTGCCGACGGCTAAATATACGACACCTTAATGAATTCCCCGACGCTTTGGCCCGTGACGTCACTGGAGCCTGAAAGAAGGGGGGGGGGAAGACAAGGTGGGGACGGGGGCTAATTGTTGCGTAATACTGCGACCTTATTGCACCTCGTTCTTGGAAGACGGCGACGGCGGCGCCCGACGCCAAGAATATTGCAGACTTCAAGGGGAACTGCGGAAGTTGCACGACCTCGACATTGAACACAGAATTTTTTTTTACACTTTCTCTGTGCAATGGGATCAACAATTTACGAAAAAAAATCCTTCTTTCTTTCTTGGGATAATAATTGTTTTAGTTGTTAAACCTCTGATAGCCAAGACGAAAATTGCTTTATTCGCACAGGATTCAAATTGCAACCATTTTTTTTTCTCACAGCAACTTTAATTTTTATAAAATGCACATATAAGACAAATGCTTATATTATCATGATATTATTTAAATTGACTTATAATGAACTAAGTTTGCGGATTGTGAACGTTCAACATGTCCTCGTTTCGAAATATCAACACACTTTTGCTTAATCATCACCATTTATTATTAAATGAGGCAATATTGTTTAATTGCTTGAGATTTATAAAATTACATAGTAGGAGCCAGATGAGCAATAAGTCACAGGACCAACAGTGATGTCCTCATTAACCCTGGGCCAATATGAGCAGGAAATGAACATTTTTAGGAGTCTGCGACGCATAATCATGGAACGTCTGTAGGCTGCGGGCACTATTGGATTCTAGTGTGACGTTTAGAGAAGAGTTTGGATATATAGACTATATATACAACGAACTCACAGATAAAACAAGCAGTAATACGTTTCGCTTCTTGCAAGGAAGTCTATCACCTGGGTTACAAATTGATATCCACACAGTAAGAGTAATTCGGTGATATGGTTGCAACAGGCAAGAGTTTGAGCTCAAGAGGACTAGAACACTTTGGTGGAGCAGTAGAGGGACAGAAAAAGCAGATCACTGACGGTGGACGACAGGATCGTGCATTTCACATCAGATTTAGCTTTTCAATTCAATTCACAGAAATGTGTAAATATAAGCCCCTCCAAATTACCCCGCGAAATCACCCTTTTATTTTTGTAAACTTAAATTGCAAATAAATGAGTTACTAAATATCTCAATCGCACATACGCGATAGTGGTAGGTAGTGGAAAATGCAAAATATTATTTTAATATTTTAAAGATATGGGAAGTATTTTATAACACTTCAAACATCCACTTTGAGATGAGAAAATTGATGACAGGCGTGCTGTTAGGATGGACTGATTTTATTAGGTCTTTCACCTTTCATTTTCCAAAAAATAATTTTATACTTTCCCTAGTCCCGGTCTTGTTTATGCCAGCGGAAAGCGCATTACTGAGGGAAGCGTATGGAATCAACCTATACGTATTGGTCTGATTGTTTGTATTCCCTCATTCCCCACCCTTCAGTAGCTTACTTCTCACTCCGCCTTCGCTTGGCTGAATTACGGTCGCCGCCCTTGGGGTCAGCAGACTAATTCGCCCGCACCCTCCCTCTCTCATCTTTTTGACCCCCTCCAGACAGTGACGGACGGACGGACGGATCCGGGTGAACGGGCTGGCGCTGAATAATACACACTTCCCTAGTAATTTCCGCCATAATTTCCCACAGGGACAGGTCTGTGGGAAGAGGAGGGGCTGCCTGGGATGCTCCGGGAAAATATTGACAGGCTGGGATTGCTCTTTCTAACCCCTGAGAGCTTTCCCGTAATCTGTGCACTCGGCGGCCGGGAAATGATTGCCGGGAAATCAGTCTCTGCGAGGCGGAACACTGTCACGTTACCAGAAGCTCAACAAACCTACGTCTACGGCGATAGAAAGTCTCATAAGACCTCGACGTGCTTTCGTGGCCGATTCCCTCATTCATCCCTTTTCATAAATATTCCAATGTTCCACAAGATACTTCTCATTCTTATAATTCAAATATGAACATTAATTTGGTTATCCTTCGTAGTCAACAAGAAATGTGCGAAAGCGTAATGGAAATAATGTTTGAATACTTTGGGAAGGCGGAGATCATAAGTTCATCTCTTGTTCAATTATACGAACTTCGGACTCTGTAGGGATGCTGGCACAACGTCTCTTTTACTTAAAAATGCTACTGAGCTGGCCTCAATTCATATCATTCTATTTACTTCTATTTAGGGGAAATTTATGAAGACTTTCGAACTGGTAAACCAGTTAAATGACTACAGTCATGATTAACGATAAAGCAAACAGTAGCCGTCGTGAATTATACAGGATTATATCACGGACTCGCTTGAAGGATTCTACTTGCTACTGCCCTAAAAATAAAAATATATAGATCGCGAGAAATAGCAAGTCGTCTCATGATAAGATGTGCAGTGGTCCACTGCACTGTAATTAAGGTGATAGACCGCAGCTCAGTTTAACACGAAATACTCAAGGAAATATATTGTATTCAGTTCAGGACATGTTGTACACCAAAAATCTCATGAGATGATAATTACAGAGACCATGTCGCTGTCTGAATATCCCGTTCATAAGAATATAATTAAAGTTTTTAATAATGTGGCGTAGCTGCAGCTTCTCCGCAAGGGAGAGAGTTCCCAACTGTCGACAATGCTCCCCTCCACCTCCTCCCTTCATACTACTGCGCATCTGACACGACTTGCTATATCTCGCAACCAATACTCATGTTCACAGGCGTCTCGTGTATTTCAGAAGCAATACCTAACTTTCAGCCACAAGGTAAACAGTATGGTGAAATTTTAGATCATCCTGGAAAGGAAGCATAAAAAAGGAAACGTCATTCTTCTTATTAGTATTATTGCAAGAACATTGGCACTTCGATAATTAAAGTTGTGGTACGTTTCAAAAATGTTTGTAGGTCTTATCAAACACTGGTTGGAGACAAATCAGTTTGGAGAAAGACCTACAGACAGGTTGAAACGTAACACGACTTTAAATGATCAAAAAGTTATGTATATAATTTAGTCTGCAATCAAGTTCAATAATATTACGATTGAACATCAGACGTTGAATATATAATATTTTATTATTATTATTATGACAGTAAAGATTAAAAGTACGTACAAACAGCAGTAATTTTCTAATAAATCTCTGATATAAGGGTAATAACATATTATAATGATAAAGATGTTGGTGATATTACCAACTTGCTTCCTAACGAAAATAGATCCTGGTTGTTTAAATCATGCCTCTGTGCATCTGGGAAGGTTTTCACGTCACGGCGTTGTAAGATCCTTTGAGCAAGCGCGCGTAATTTAAATGGATTAGATCCTCTGCTGTGTGGCAGGGATGGTTGGGGGGGGGGGGGGAGCTCATTTTTGCGCGAACGCCCGTCGGAACATTTATAACGGTCTTAAAGACGGACGTCGGCCGTGGAGGGGGTTGGAAGATAAATCACGCGAATTGGCCCAACGCCAACAGCAGCGGGCGTCTAAACAACAGGGTTAATAAGTTAATAACCTGATACTGACGATGACGAAACCCCCGCAGTTTGAAGTAATTACAATTAAGTTGTAGCCACACCTTCGCAGGAAGACTTCCGGCTCTCCAAGTGGCCCGAAATAGTGTTCGGAAGTACACGAATTCTTTACCTGACAGTTTCGTGAACTCATTTTAAAACGAACGCCTGGAACAAAGATCAGAAAAATAGACACGTGATAGATTGGAAAAGAGAATTAAATATAAATGAGGCCGCCAAAAGGCTTGTATATGTATTTCATTAGATTTAGCTAAAAGTCTTCCGTAGCTTTTTACACTTAGTTAAAATATATCCATAGAATATTAAGAGATGAAATGCATCAAGGAAGCCGAAAAATTTTCGAAGCCAACTTGCATTAGGAAATGGAATTAAAATTTATTTGGATTTATTGGCTGATTTTTTTTTTATGAATAAGTTGTTCGTTCAGAATTTTGAGTTTTCTTTCATAGTACATAATATATAGAGAGAAAGCTTTCACAAGCCACAAAGGTAACAATTAAGTTGAATTAAAATATCAGAATGGAAAAATGTCGACCGGACCAGGAATCGAAATCGGGACCTCACGTTCACCGACCGGAGGCTCCAACATTTAACTACCCCTGTACAAAATAATGGACAGGAAAATGGAAAAAAAATTATTAGACGATGGTGACCAAATTAATTGTAGAGGTAAAGCGACCAAGAAAATTATTTTGAATCTTGTAATTGACGTCAGCGATTAAATACAGGAAAGTAGTATTGTAAGAGGGATAATTTGTCTGAAAATGTTGAACATATTGTACACATAATAATATGACGGCCGGGAACTGGTCAATGTTGGGTTGTTGTTCGGCCAGGCGCCTTTGTTTTCAGACAGTCACATGTGGACGCAAAAGTTGATAAAATTAAAATAATCGTCGGTGATACTTCGTATGATAAAAGCAAGTTCTTATAGCTTCTATAATCACTCATCTAACGAGTTAAGTTTAACAGTAGTATCTAACGCAAGGGGTGAAAGTAATGGCTACGGTCGAAATAAATAGCCGTTATGCAAGATTGTGACAGGAAAAAGCAGAGCAAAACGGATAGAGGATCAGCGACGATAGGAAAGCAGAGAAGGGAGAAGTATAAACTTTTTCAACAACCAAATTCAATATACACACGCCACATAATATATTTTTTAGCCATTTATTCTTCCTGGGAGGATGCCCTGAGAATAACAACTCTTGGTAATGTGTTCGTGTACTTAAATATTATAATTACTTATGGTTCATATTTTGAATGTGCTTCCGTAAAATCAAATGGAAATAAACGTTCACGTTAAACTCATTTTGTGTACGTAAAAAAATCCCTTACGAAACGAGTAATGAATTAATGGCGCCCAACCTTGGTCACGAACATGTAATGAAAAAGCAATCTCAATAATTTGTCACAAATCCCTTCCAACTTTGGAACTTCTTAATAACTGCACGTCACGAATATCTCCTTAACGCGGAACTTTATAGATATCACAGTATAGATATTTATAAAAAAAAATGTATATATTTTTTTGATCAGAAGAAAAATAATGGAAATCCTTCAACGTAACGTTAAACGTGATTTTTGGACCCGTGGAGGTCACACACAGAGACCGTAGTCTCATTTTTACAATGGGCAAGGGAGGTATTGTAAGAAGATTTTCGGTGGCGGGTTGATTGGAAATGGACGAGAAGAGCGGGTAGGGGGAGGGTGGGGGTTAGTTCGGACCAGTCACCGTTAATTAACCCGTACAATACCTGGGCCGTTCCATCGATAACGGCCAGAGCTCATTAATACAAATTACAGGACTCGCTCTCCCGTCAGTCGTAGCAGAAATGTTAACACGTCCTGCGAATTACCTCCCACTCTCCCCTCCGCAGAACAGTCCTGTTCCCTTCCCTCGTAAAGCGGCGGGTCCCGTGACGTCAGAAGCTGCTGGACTCCTCCCAAATCCTCCCTCTGTTATGGCGTAGTACGTAAAACCTGAATTGATTATAAAATGTGAGGCCACGTGAAATTCATCCCAGTTATTTGAGAAAAAAAAATTACGTGTCGAATTCGTGTTTTCATATTTCTCTAGTGGATTTTAAATACTTCAAATATTTTCCCAGAGATACATGATATATGGCGGTTACGAACGCACACAGTCCTCTAAATACACAAAATAAACCAAAGTACAAAAAATAAGTGTTATAAACAAAGGTATCATAAATTTCTACACTATTTAATTGATTTCAATTTAATGATTTTATGAAACGAATACGTATGAAGAATAAATCCACACCTAGAAGAAAGATTCAGCATGCCACCGAATTGAAGGGAAAAAAATATTTTTGATTCAAAAGACGAAGGCGAGTATATTCAGATCAATTCCGTGTCTTTGGACACAATCTACTCTTCTAATAAATAAAGCAGTGTGTTTGTGTGTATATGTGTACGTGTGTATGTTTATATATTTGTACAAATCTACACCGGTGGAGCAAACTTCACCAAATTTCGTACACGTGTTCAACAAACACTGTTCGGATGAGACGCGTCTGCCACGCTGAGGAGCGGGGTTGGACGAGGGTGGAAATATTTAAAGATGCTAAAACGGATAAATATTTTTAGGGGTCTAAGATATTGATAGTGGTACGACCAATGTTTTATGAATATAATTTTCATCTCCTACACACTGGGAAAAGGGCCCCCTTAGGGTTGGGGGTTGCAGATGTTTTATAGGAAAATAACGCGAATACAACCGAGATTGGAGTCAAATCGAAGGTTATGGATGTCACTGAGTTTAGTTATGACATTCAACTTGGAATTTAACCCACAGATGCAGGGGTAGCGGGGTGGATATTTGGAACATGCAAACACGGTAGATATTTGCGTTGAATAAATATTTTTCAGGGTTAATTATATTGATTGTATTTCTACTGATGTTGTTTGTGAATATAACCGTGACTGTAGTCAAAACCAAAGTTATGAGTAACGATAAGTTTAATTAAGATATTCAACTAGCAATTAACCTCCAGGGACGGGGGTTGTCGTGGTTGGAAATTGTCAAACATGTTAATTTACCGATTTTTGCGACGACTAAATATTTTTCTGGATCTATGAGATTCAAAAAAATTCTATACGTGTTCTCTGATTATATTTAATAAACATTAATAAATGGAAGGCAAATAAATAAATTCGTCATAAGTCAGAAAAAAGCTTAATCAACTAATTGCACTTAATATAATTACACAACTTTTTGTCCTTTATTTCTGTCGGTTTATTATGATCAATTGCGGTATAAAATTTTTCTGTCTGACAGACAATTTATTTATTGTAAAATTGAAATATCTGATAACTGCAATTTTATCAACATAATAAATAAAAGCAAAAAATAATTAAACCCGTGGAGCAAATTTGAGCAAAGGTGGTACACCTGTTCCTCTTGAACCAGAAACAAAACACTCAAAAGAATTATGTAAAAAATGGACGGACTCTATATTACACTAAATTAAAAATTCTTAGACAATATTTACGAAGGAACCTTTTACGGTGTCGACGAAAATTTAATCGGTGGTGACGTGTACTTCGGAAGGAAGATCTGATAACGTCACCGTTTTAATAGGATATTATAAATAAGGAAAGGGGAAATGTTTATAAAGTAGTTTACATTAGATAGGCGCAAATTAAATCGTTCCAATAAAGACGCTGATGTCCTTCTCGCTCCCCGAGGTTTGGGTGGGGGGAGGGGGGGGGGAAGAAATGAACCCGCAACATGTTGAGGAATCTTTGCAAGGTACCAACACGAATCCGCGGCGCTGTTCAACAAAGTTGAATATTTATAAGCCACGAAATCAATTTTGCCCCCCTCCTAACCCTTGTTTCCTCTTCCCTTTCAGTCGAATTAGCAATTCCATGGGCCATATTTGAATGCAAATATGAACGCAATGGAACATTTTTTTACGACCCTATAAACTAACCACGTTATCCATCTTACGGGGCCCGATGAAAACTAAATGAGAAAGATAAGATAAACAAAAGAGGGCAGGCGACGGAACGGAAGTCCTTAAAAGTCAATGATTGACGAAAGAACTAATTGAACTCAATTAAAGTATATCAATTTCTACCTTATTCAACTATAATATTTTAACCTGAATTTTGTGAAAGTCTGGCGATGATCCCGAAAAATCTTGCGCGTTTTACCCAAGGGTTACGCTCACGACACCAAATGTTTAGACAAGTATAGAAAATTTTTTTTGGCGGAGTTCGCAAGTGAATACTGTAATTAAATTATAATTTTTCGAGGTCTCAAATAAACGGCTATATTCGTAATTTCAACTCAAATGAAAAATTAAAGTATTTTCCCTTTGTTTTTGAATAATACTTTTGGGGAAACATTAGATCAAGCATGGATGTCCTAATTTTTTAACTCGTAAAAGTTTATCTTTTTTATTTATTAATTCCGTTAGAACATTAGTGTGTGAAAACCACAATAAAATTACAGGAAAAACAATCAAATAAAAGCCTTTCATTTGAGCAGGATAAACGTAAAAATGCATGAACCAATTTCTACTAATTTTCATATTTGTATTTCTATTACGTCATGGTGTAACTCCAGGTAAATAGTTGGAGGGAATTTAATGTTAATATTGTGGTGGTCTATGGAAGAGTAACGACAAAATCGTAGCAGCCGATCCCGGTGGCCAATTAGAGGTTGGATCACGTCACTGGCCGAGCAAGCACCAATCAAAAACCCACCACGCCTTTTGTTTATTCATTACAATTACAAACTAATCAAACAACACCACGTTGTAGAAACTTCGGTCTCGATAAAATGTTACATCACTTTAAAATTACGAATGCGTATAAAAAAAAGTTAGAAGGGATATTTATATACATACACTTTAAAATAAAATAAAAAACCAGGAATTATACCGGGACTTATTTGATAACAATCGTGGAAACGTGTGCGTGGATCCATTCAAAGAAAATTGGTTATAATTTAAGAATACCATTAGAAGGGTTCAATCGACCATACATCTTATATTTAAACAGATATTATGTAAAGTCTGGATTGTTATCTGTTAGAATTGAATATTTGGTAATATATTCAATAATCGTTCGGTGGCTGATATATCCTTTAAGTATTCTGTGAAAGAAGAATTAAAAATAACGAGTCTTTTTTCCTATGTCATTGGCCACTGTCTTGGCCTTTTCTCAATCATTATAATTTTTCATATTTTCTATTTTAATTTTTTTTTATATAACTCCGTGAAAGAGTGAAAATATTTGTCAAAAAATTAGTCTTGTAGCAAACGAACATAAAATGGTGATAATTACTAGTTTGGAGACGAATCGATGTATTGTTTTATAAATCGATTCTTCTTTAGCACGACTTCGATTGATGTGTATTTGCTATTTATTGTCCATTTCATGTTAAGTGCGCTGCTTGATGGTCGTTTGTCTCTGAGAGAGATCCCCTCTGGAGTCGTCAACTGTGGTACAGACACGACAACGTCAGCTGCGGCAGCTCAGCTACACTAGTGACGTTTTAATTTGTGAGGTTGGTAGCCCCTCGCTATTAATGGGCCACTCCGCCTTCTCGAGTGCCTCTACGCCGCCCGAATTTAGAGCCACTCCCTAATCTACACCACACTTTTAGAACGCAACTTACACACACACACACACTCACACTCTCAAACGCAAACAAACAAATAAACAAACAGACAGACGGTCACTATTACCACTCTCTGTCTTCCCGAGTGCCCTTTCGTTGTCTGAGCGAAACTGACCTACCCGTACCTGCCACACGGGCTAAGTGCCTTCAGCTCGGTCTTCATAATCCCATATATAATAAAAAAAAAACATGAAAACCTCAAACCACTGATAATACAACATTATTTTATTACTTTCCCGTTGTCGTTGGGTTTCGCATCGCTTTTGAGTTCGTCGACTGGATTCTGTGGTTATGTCACTTGTGCTTTTAATCACCTGGCGAAAGGAACAAAGATTCCAGAAACGTTGTGTGGTATTTGGCTGTCATTTGGCTGTTTTATCTAATTAATATTATTTTATCCTTGTGTCGTGAAATCTTCCGTCCGTGTGCTGTGGCCTAGGAGTAAGCATCACAGAGAGGTCCTGGGTTACAATCCTGAACCTGTTGACACGATTGTGTTCAATGTACTCTATTGTAATGATTTGCCTTTTATTACTTAATATAAAAAAATAAACTTTATTACAAGAAAATACAAAAAATAGAAAAGTACATTAAAAAAAATATTGTTGGGCGCCAGCAGATATACATTAGTCTGCCTAAAATTAAAATTAGCTCCGGCTTGATTAAAAAGTTCTCCTTCTCATCAGGGTAATGTGGGTGGTTCGGTGGCTATTCAAGAACAGAGTCTATTTCCGCACTGTGTAAAAGAATTCTACTTTTGAATGTTCTTTACATATATTGTGATGCTTACTTTACTTGTGGTGTCAGCCGTGGATCACTGGACTTGTAGTAAGCAGCACACGATCTCCTTCTTCGGCCTCCCCGCGATGGACGTCCCTCAAAACCTCTGCGTCTCCGTCTCCCTGCGTCTCCCTGTCTGCCTGCGTCTCTTCTTGCGTCTCTCCGTCTCCCTGCTTTTCCCTGCGTCTCCGCCCCCGTCTGCCCCTTTGCCTCACGGGTTCGGAGTATTTATTCGAACTCCACCCCCCCAAATGATGCAAAAAAAAGGGACGCGAACCCGCGATTTCTTTTGGCCTTCTCAGGCAGAAACACGTGCGCGTTTAATGTATTCATACTCAGGCCCGCGGCCCTTAAGGTTGTTATTCACTACACTATATTATTTTGCTCCTTTTTCAGGTCTGTATCATAATTGTTCATTAACGTTTCCAGAGAACGTACTGGAAGGATGATCAATAATTTCTTTTAAATCAGAAAAGAGACCAATCATTATTCTCAATTAAATGATAAATATCCTGATTCCGTTAACAAGGAGTTTTGGAAAATTTAATAAAATAAAACTGAATAATCCATCATTAATCCTTTCTTCATTTCATTCATCTGAACTTTCGTCATTTAATGCGTCACAATTTTACTTTATTCTGCCTTATATATATTTTTTATTTATTTTACAATTTCTGTTGTCACTTGAGTTTTTTTCGGGCAGTTATTTAATTATTCCCGGATAACTTACCTGACAATTTGTTTGGACACGTCTTTCACAATTTCATTAGTCGCTTCTCGAGTGTAGTGTACTTTTCTACTACTTAATTTTCACTTGTTTTGGAAATCACTTCAAGGCAACTTCCTCATAATTCTGTGGCTCTCTCCCCGATTTATTTCCAGACCCTAACTTCGTTGCATTTCTAAAGAAAAATATTCTCAACTTTTCTCGAATCGCTTCTCAGGTCATTCTCGATTCTGTTCATTTCATTCACCATCACTAGACACCGTTGTCGTCATTTATTTCTTTAAATTAAATCATTTTCATTTTTAATAAAACGTTGGCCAAAATCAAGTATTCAAATTGATTTTATTGTTGATGCTTCCAACAGTATTGCCATTAACCATAAAAGGTGTCTTCGTGACTTATTTAGTAATATTTGTTTGACTTTTTAAATTCATTTTTATTTTTATAACGATGGCCGTTACTCTAACTTCTTTCTTCCCATTTTTAATTGGTCTATCTTATCATAAAATCACTTTAATTCTCACTAACGCCCCCTTTAATTAACCGTGAGTTGAGTGGCGAAGATCGTTTATACTTTCTTGACGGTATCACATGAAAGTCACGTAGAACGATTCTTTTTTTTGCCATGAATGATAGATTGAAGGAATTGTGACGCACCTGAAGGGGAAAATTACCGACAACCTGAGCTCAGAGCAGAATATATTTCTATAGTCGCTAATGGATACGTGCTCCGATTAGGTGGCGATGTAGTTGTGTCGAGGCAATTACATAAATGGCGGTCTGTACGCAATTACGGGGAATAGTCGGGCCGCCTCTGAAGGGATGGCGTCCACTTCAAAGTGACCAGCGACCATTTCCAAACGATCCACACCCAGCCTGTCTCTGTCTTTCTCTCGCCGTGACGTGCTGGTTAGTCATTCCTTTTTGGAAGGAGCAACTACCGATAGACTTCCAGCGCGATCTCTGATGAGATGGACACAAATACTGACGTGTCGATCAGTGCTCACCATTTTTCCTGGGATTCACGTGGACAACCACGGTGTCTAATCTAGGAGCCAATCTCTACGAGGATTATCTATTTCCAACCACAGTTCAGCTCGTCGTACGATATATATCGAGTGGTCATCCGTATCATGATCATCTATGGACTAATTCCATCAGTCATTCGAACGTTCTCTTGAGCGCTTGTGATCTCGTGGGATCCAATGACCAATTTTATCATCAGTAAGTCATGCCAACTAAAACTTCATATATATCACACCTCTGATTGGATTATTAAAAAGTTTGAATAATGGCATTTGTCTAGATGATGCAATAGGTATTCACTAGAACGTGCACTTTTTTTAATGAATGCTCATCAAACAATTTAAATAACAGGCACTGCAACTGTGTGTGTGACGACTGGTTAGAAATAATCCCTACTAATCCATACAAAGACGATATTGATAATAATAGAATAATAAAATCAATTATTATTAAAAAACGTGAATAATTTAAATCGTTTGACTCTTCTTCCTTACAGAACAGACATTTGGTGTTTTTTGATACTATTTTCTATTCCAATCCAACGTGATGGTGGTCTGAAACACTTGTTGGTCCTTTTGGGTGTAATACATCCTCTACCATCGTCGCATCCTCCTAAAGCTTTCCGGTCGGGCGACCGTCGGACATTTATTTCAACGTGGGCTTCGGACGTACGTGACGTTTGGTTCCTAATGCGTGCGGAGGTCTACATTATTCACTGACCGGGGAGGAGGGTTTTCGGGGTCAGCTGGTTCAATAATTCCTCGGCAGATCCATCATTCCAGCCGACAACGTGCCCGAGCTAGTTGGAGGTACAGGGCTCCATTATTCAGGGCCTCGAGGGACGCTTCCCTACGAAGGTACGTGTTCTACCTCTCCCTCTCTTCATCCCGCGCCACAGTTTTCATCTACCACTGTATATTGCCATTCTCTTCACAAACACCCAACTATGCGCTACACCAATTCTGCCTATAATATCCTTATCATCTCCAATATCTTACAGAGGGATTCGATGGGGTAGACAATATGGATTTATATGTATAACGTGAAACAAAATGTCAAAACAAAAGGAAACACTTGACTCGTACGAATATTAAAAGGGTATTTCATATATTTACATTTAGAAGTTGAATTGAAAACTGAATAAATTAAGGTAAAAAATATATATATATATGTACCACATTATTTTCACCGTATAATTTTTAAATAATTTTATACGAAGCTGAAATCATATGGAGATGAATGTGCTTTATACAATTTCAGATTTTCTTTAAATATATTTAGGAAAACATTTCTAAGTCAATCCTATTTCAGTCTATACAACGTACAAAGACAGTCTACCTAATTGTAGTCAAAAATTTTACAACATAATATTTGCACAAAAATTAATGTTATAATGCATTAATATGACGAATATCATATATTTGATTATATATATATATATATATATATATATATATATATATATATATTCTATCGTTTTTGAATTATGTGTGTCGCCGGTCCCGGTCACGTACTATTTTTTTAAGGGCAACAGGCTACATGAGGGTAATCCACGTTGGGCAACTCCCCTTTAATAGCATAGGAAGGGATTTGAAAGGGGGGATGCGGAAGGGTAGAGGACGGAAGCCAAGGGTGAACTAGGGCCCCCGGACTATATTTTAAGGATCCTACCCGGCATTCGCCTAAAGAAATGCAGGGAAAACCCTAGAAAAACCTGCATCAGGTAGTTCGGGCATTGGGTACTTGTCCCACGCCCTTCTGATAGCAAATAAAAATATAAAAGATTAAAATATACATTAATTCAAATAGTTTTCGTAAATAAAAAATAAAGAAAAACAGACAAATGACGAAATACGTACATGAGATATTGAATTATGTTAATAAAATATAAATAGGTAAATGTAAAATAAAGAATTCAGAAATGAGTAAATATATGAACGTGAAAATACATAAATTGTTTGTAATAAAAATTAATTGAATAATGCATTAATGGTATGTAGATAATTGAGGAAATACATAGTAGAATAATTTTAAATAATAATATGCTTAAATTAAAGGAATAATATAGTAAAGAAAAATTGTTAATTGTATGTATAAATAAAAAATAGTTGAAAGGGGAAAATAAAAAAAATTTAAAAACATACTACACAATTGTGAAAGTATCCTTTAATTTATAATTCAGCTTATTTGAGGAAATAAATCATGTTAGAGGATGTTAAAGGTGTAGATATTGAGAATTTCTGAATTAATACAGTTGGTATTAACAACGGAGAATTTTCTGATTTCAGTTTAAAGTATAATTATTTACTCTGACTTGAAAAAAATTAAAATTGAAGATGTTTTAAACCAATTTTGAAACATTAAATAATCTGTACGTTCTTAGGTGAGAGCTATCAGGGTTATTTTCAGTCCTAGAGAAATATTCTTACAGTTGCCTTTGCAGTAGTTCTCCAGATCTTCCACCCTCTTGAGCTCGTGTACTCCTGGCAGCCTAACATTAACACCCTCAACTGGGCAAAATGTCTTGCCTCGGTTTTTGTTGATTTTAAAGCAGATAAAACATAGTTTTATCTATTTATTCATATGAATATGGAAGCAGGATATTGTATAGAGTGACGTGCAGCGGGAATAGTGTGGTAGAAACATTTCGGAATCAAATTTCTCTTCAGGATTTACATATTTCTATTCTTATAACATATACAAAGGAAATATTTTCTAGGGGGTTAATTCCATACATATAGGCCTACGTTTTTGTACATTACGTCTAGGTCGTCTTTTACTTATCCGTCCTGAATTGTTACTCCTGGGGAAAGTGTTGTTGTCAGATTAATATAATTTTGAAGATTAATAAAGATGTCTGTCCGTCCGAGACGATCTCATTTGGATTGTTACGTGGTCATTGCAGTTTCTCCAACGTCTTAATTCCAATTTTCTTAAACCTCGGTCAACACAAACATGCGGATATCTTCAGTATCGATACATAAAATCGAAAATTATTCGTATTATTGTTCGGGATTCGTCACGGTATCGTACTTTTAATTATATTGCAAGGTTTAAATGAGATTAATCGAATACTAATGCCAGAATTTTCCATTCGCCGATCGATATAATTGAAAGAAAAATTATGTTGAGAAATTCGAAATTCGGTTATAAATAACTTTTATTTGGTAAGGTACGTAATCGAGGCAGCGTAATTTTGAATAATTGCCATTCTATTTCTACATTGATATGTGCAGGATTTTATTTTATTTTTACCGGTAATAATGAATTAAGTGACATGATAAGGTATATTTTTATTATTATTATCATTATTGGTCTGAAGGCAAATATCTCATTTTTCGACTAAACTTTTACGGAATTGCATATAAAAGTCTTATTAAATTTAGAAACTATTGCAGTGGATCTCTCTATAATTCTATTAAAAAATGACTTTACGTCTTCGTAGAACAGAGTAAGACCCAACCATTTGACTTCTCCTAGGGACCGATTTTCGTTTCCTTCCCACGTCTCAAATAATTCACCACTCACCTTAAATCTCAATACCGAAATAAATAAAGACGAAATAAAAGGAACTTTCACCGGAGCACCGCAGGGATCCAAAGCTCTGGAGCCAGAATCGTTTTCCTCTTAATTACGAAACCCGGGGAAAGTTTTTAAAAAGAAATTAGGAAGGAAGACGTGGAGAAAAATAGACGTCGCTTTATTGGCTACGAGAGGTTGGGAATTGTTTCCACTTTCTCTCTTATTTTATTAATATTATAATTTTTTTTTGTCTCTTGAGACGACGTGGAAGAGTAAAGCTCCCCGGAGGCTGCGGCATGTAAGTCAGCGGAAATTATGAAACGCCCGTCAGTGGATTTTAGTTTCCGCTTAAAACTTCTTGCATTTCAAGTTCTCAAGCTTGTGTGAGAATATATTTTAAAATAATTATCTGATAATTGTGTTATGATCTTTATTATATCTAACAAATTTGCGTATGAAGAATTAATCGTTGCTGTTACCAAATTGAACAGATTTCAGTTTCTTCAACAATTTTTAAATACTTTTAACATAATAAAATATTCAATCTTTTGATATTCAGAGACTGGATCAATTTCAAATATTTAAAAATTAAAACAGTTTTTATTATGAAAGTTAAACAATTCCAGAGCACTTCACACTGTTCAAACTTATGACTTAACTTGTTTTGTTCTCACAAATTGAATGTATTTGAGTGTCATGTGTTGGATTATTTATATAGTTAGATTTAATTTTTTTCAAAAACTTTTCCGCCAACGTCAGGACAATTTGATCCGGCTGATATACCGGCAATCATCCATTTAAACCGTTACATCCGGAAAGTCTACGTTCATTACTCTTAATTATATTGTATTGTTAATATTTTTTCCTGAATTTATTCGGGTTCCCCCCCTTTTTTTCTGTGAATGATTGTGATGTAATATAATAATTTTCATGATTGACTTCTTTCTTCTATTCCTCAACATTTCTGGTGTTTCGCTTTTACCTGTCGTTACAATTTCATTAACGATATCCGTTCGAGTTTGAAGTATGAAATGATGGGTTCTCGTGAGGATGTAATTGTCTGTAACAGTCTGTTTGGCGTTTAGAGACTTGGAGGCTGTTGTGGGCAGAAAGGACGAAGCTGCGGGAGGGAGGGGGAACTTTGTTTCGTTCTTGTGTTGGACGCTTGGGCGGGCGTCGTCGTAAAACCGGCGTCGTCCAAGAATAGCGACCGTGGACCTCAGGCGAGCGTCTGTGCGTTGGGCAACGGACGCCACAAGAATAGAAACCACGACGCTGTGCTAGTGCGTCGGTCGACGAAACGCCACTCTGTTCACCCCTGACGTTTACTAGATGCCTCAAGTGCGGAAGGATCAAAACTAGATTAGGTTCTACAGAGTCAAGTGTGAAATGGCCAAAGAAGTCATTTTCATTGTCAGTAAAGATAGCATTGACTTCGGACTCTGTCATAACAGAGAACTCGAAGCCATCATGGATTACATCTTTGGTATCGAGTTACCAGAACTGACACAAGTACGCGTGGATATCAAAGCTGACACTTCAGTGCTTTGGTGAGTACGCGCAGTCATCACCATGAGTGACGTCAAACGTTGCTTGGCAAAGGAGAACACTGTCAAGGCTGGAGCACGCCGGTTCGACAGACTCAAACGATGACCCAATCTACGCTACTCTGGCGTTCAGAATCACCAGACGTAATGTAAGATTACGATCTCTGATGTGCGTTTATTGTCTAAGGAGTTGAATATTAAATATTTACGTACTCTGGTTTAAACCATCTGCGTCACACTTCTGAATACGCTACGTCGAGTGCCGAGAGCGGAATGTTGCGCGGCTTCTGGTAATTGACAATCCTTGTCTGCGGATTACTCCGCATGCGGGTGCAAATGGGTTAATTGGACGTTACTGACAGCAATGCCGATAACAACTACGGTAATTCTTTAAACCAAAGGTCACAGTGACCACGAATGTGGACCCACAAAAGATGAATGATCGATGATATGGACCGTAACTAAAATCGCTGACATACGTACTATAATAGATAACGAAAAAAATCTATCCATCGATGATTCCAATAATTTTATACTCGTAGGAGTCGCTTTTGGGGAAATATTTATTAAAGCATATAGAAAATAATTTACGTGTTCACGTCAAAGTGTACGATTTTCTTTTTTAAAAAACATGATCGGAAAATTAACTTAAGTGTGATTATTCTAGTCAATCAATATATAGAACAGGTATTCATTCTTAAATCATAAATGTTTTTCACTGTGGAATTTTTGAAAAATAATGTGTATGCATTAAAATATTTTGGTTAATATTTTTTGGGGCATGAAAAAAATTATTTTGGTTCCCAACATTTTTTTTTCCAATTTTTGGAGACGAATTAAAATACACTTGTAAAATTATATGCATCGTGAAGACCAACAATTTAAGTAAGGATTTATAATGTGTAATAGTTAAAATGTTGTTAATATTGTTTTCTATTGGATAATTGTACAGAGTTTTCCAGAATTAGAATTACGGGAATATTAAGACGAGAAGAAATAAAGTGAAAAGGAATGAATAATGAATTCAGGCAAGGAAAAAAAATATTCGCAGTGTTGTCTTTAAATTTTAGATCTGTAATAAATCCATCCGAATCAGTTTTAAATCTTAATTATGTTAATGGAGAGCTGAACGTAAAGCATGGAAAGTAACTGAATGAATGATCCTGGTTGACTTGACACTGAAGTGTTGGTTTGTTGTGTAGCAACGTTGGTTAGAAGCGGGCAAATAATAAATTAATCATCCTGACGTCATTCGTCTTTCGTTGTGTTTATAATGTTAGGTTTTTGACACATTTTTGAATTCGATGCAAGGGGCGCAATTCAGTAGGTAAGGTTTAGTAAACGATGTGTGGTATTTGATAAAGTGATGACGCGTTTTGTATCTTGTGCATAAAATGGAAAAAAAATAAGAGGAATAATTCGTCACTTGTTAGGGAATAAATTCTTCTTTCTTCTTCTTCGGATTTTCCCCCTTTTATAGGTTTTCCGTCTTCAATTTCCATTTCTGTCTGTCGTTCCAATCTCCCTCTTCCAAATTCCTATCCTCCATTATGGTTTTCGCGTGTGTTTTCCACTTTAATCTGGGTCTGCCCCGTTTATTTTTTCCAGGAGGTGACCATTGGCCATCTTCCATTTTCCATTCTTTGTTCGCGACCAGACCATTTAAGGGTTTTATTTTGAATCATTTAACGACAGACGTGGTTACGATCATTTCTTTCCAAAGGAGCTCATTTCTAATTTTATCCTGTCTTGTTTCTTGAAGACTTCTCCTCAGATAATCGAATTCTACTGTTCTAATTTTGTTCTTTTGTAATTCTGTCAGGGGCCAAGTTTCACTTCCATAACATAGAATGTTCTGTATTATGCTCTTATAAATTTTGATTTTTGTTTCCTTTGTTAAATTTTTATTCCAAATTATTCCGTGTAAAATCTCGGTAGCATTCTTTGCCATTGCAATTTTAGTTTGTACTTCTCTTTCACATGTTCCTACATTTGTAATTATTGACCCCAAGTATTTAAAAAATCCTCATTTTTCTTTTTTCCTGTTTCGAGTGTTATGTCTTCTTCATCTTTTCCTAAATTCTAAAATTAATTTTTTCAATTCTAAACCAGACATAAATCTTATTTTAGATGCACTAAGCAACTCTATTTATGTGCTTAGAAACCCTCCCCAGTACAACAACAAAGATCGTGACTTATTTCTCGCTCTGTAAGTGCTTATTTAAAGCGATGTGCTTATTAACAGCCCTACTGCACACTTGCTTTCCCTCTTCAAAAAAATTTCTGAAAATATCCACTACTTCTGTACGAGCATCGTAAAATTTCACCCCGATCCGCTCCTTAGCTTGACGTGGCATTTACCCTAGCGGCGTCTTAAAGTGATTGGGGCGGAAAAGTCTTAAGTGATAGAGGTTAGACTCCAATTTCACGGACTAACATTTTCATCCCCCCCCCCCGTATCCCCTTTGATAAAGACCTCCGCCAGTCCAATCCCCCTTTCCCTGGCAATATCCCGTGAGACTCTGTAATCTGCACAAAATGCTGCCATTAGTGTGTGTAGGGTGAATGAAGGTGTGGGGGTGGCATGGATATTGGATTCCCTTCCGGGTGGAGAAATGATTTCCCACCAGCAGCAGCGGCACCAGTTGGCGGTGAGGGCGACGGCGACCACGAGTACTTTTAAATAAACGCACCCTCATTTCTCTCTCTCTCTTTTTTTTTCCGGAAGAGCACCCTTCAACACGTCCGGGGTCGTTTGAATAACACGCTAGACATCGGCATCCACCAACCCCCCCCCCCTTCCACTTAGTTCTCGCCACACACACACACACAAGTGCTCCACGGTTAATTAAGTGATTTTCGGGGTGTTGTTTCTAAGTCGTTAAGTCGCACCCTTCGTTTCGACGCGGCAGCGAACCCTCTTAACACCTTCTCGCTTCAAGGGAATTAGTCTGCATTTTTTTTTTAGGTGACGCTTGGTTGTAAAGCCTAAATTAGACCCCTCGTAATTTATTTGACTTTCTCGGTTAAGAGGGATGCGGCTTTGGTTATACTTCCTGATAATCACGGCCGGATTACAACGCTGTCACTCTGGGACGATTACTTTAATTCGCCCAATGAGTGTTTGTTTTGCATTTTTTACAGTGGTGTGACCGCAATATTTTCTTTCCTTCTTCTTTCTACACCAGAAAATATGAGGAAAAAAAAATTTTGAAAACAACTTTTCACATAGCAAAATTAACTTGTCTTCCGAGATAGACGAACGTTCTTTCGTAACGAGAGACTGAAGAGTCCTGAAAGTGTGGGCCTACATAATTCAATGTAAGCACGTCTCAGCAACGCTTTGTCCTCTCTTAAGGTAAAATATGCCTGATATTTCTTCCTAATATGTGCACGAAAAGAGTGAAAGTAGGACGTTTCGATCAGGAAAGAAAATCTTCAATACAGTTCGGGTCATGGACGGTCCAGGCCAATCACAGACCCTTCTTGATATCACTGCTGTCTGCACGTCATTAGGTTAAATACGATTCCTACCCTGAAACCCCGTCAATTCAAATAAGTAAATTAATTTTTCTCTGGTATTCTCAGGATTCGAAAGCACCAACTTATATCTGGCGGTGTTCCCTCATGTGTGTGACCAGAAATCACATTCTCCAGACATTTTTCCGTGGTCGATGCCGCAATAAGGCTGGCGTTTCCCACAACCGGTACATTCAAGTCTCCTTATCATTTTTTCTCCTTCCAGTTTAATCGACCAGATATTTTTTTACCCCCCGCCTCCCCCCTAGTTCTTCCATTTTCTTCCCGTTCACCCCTGTTGGTCCTGGCGTGTCGCCAGGTTTCATTGTTGCGCCAACAATGAACTCCTCTCGCTCGTTCTTCCTAAATATAAAGTAATAGAGGAAACCCGAATGGATCGTTCGTTCTCTGCATCGTCAGCACGGAAACGGAACGCAACTCAACACCGTCAGCCGAAAATAGAAGAAGACCGCCCACGTTTACCGTCTAAGACACTTGCTTCTTCTCCCGAGATGACATCCTCGAGGCGTTGGATGAATGAATATTTATTACCTGCGAACCGGAGGCACTTCATCGGAAAAGCGAGGGAGGAGAAATTAAATCAGTAATATATTGTGATAAAACAGAGGGGAAATTAAAAATCAAAATGGATAGAAGATAAAAACATTTTAAAAATTCAAAGAAAATTTTGTTTATTATTCAGTAAAATACCAAAATAAAAAATACGAAAAACAGTTTCCTCTAAAATCTCTCACTGTTACTTTATTTCTACTCACAGACCGGGTTTTACCCTGACACCAATAAAAAACCTTAATGGAGAGCAGGAAGAGGCTATATACAGGGGCGCTGCTTCTCACTGAGTTTTTGAAATAATGTTCCGATTAGCCGGGACAGTTTTGATGGGTGTTTGCTCTGCGGGTGCTGACGTTTGCCATACGGCAAGAGTTGTCCGCTGTTCCCATTGGATCTGTCGGACAGCTGCCTGACATGTCATTGCGTGAATGATCCAGATGTAGCCGGTCGTCAGAAAGGACGTATTTTTTTTTTGTTCACTGAATCTTTAGGATTCTTACTAATTCTAAATAAATCTAATAGTTAATATACTGATCATGTTGTCTCTGGCCAAATATCATTATTAAAAATTCCATGTTAAATCACTCATTACAGCAAGAAGCCTTTCTTTCCAAATATCTTACATCTCTTTCTTTTTTATCTCGAAACGCTTAAAGAGAACTAGTTGTATTTTCCTGAAAATTTTTTATTCATTTTGCTTTTTGATTCGATTCTGTTTATTATCATATTTTCTCTTCTCCTACTCTATCCCTTAAATTGACACTCATATTAGCAGTAGGGATGTGAAAAGTTACGCTTCCTACCGAAAACAATTTTTGTTAACCGGTTTACTAGACCACTATTATTTCCCGCTGTAACCATTTATTAATTAAAACACAATAACAATAAAAGGCGGCAAAATTAGCTTTGGAAGTATTTTTGAAATTAAAGAAATAAAAATAGATCAAACAAGAAACAGCCAATATTTAATTAGCGCTTATTTGTAGAATATTCATTAAATCCATTTAAAAAGTGTATTGTTGTAGTTTCGTATTAATACATTTACAAATTTTTATGTATCATTATATAAATTTTGCGTGTAAAAATTACGCTTTTTATTATCAAACACGTTTTTACAAATAAAATGCAACAGACCGTGCCAGAAAATATTTATTTAATCAGTTACTTATTTAATATTTTCTTTCCATACCTGGGAATATTCTCAGCGTTCCACTTCATAATTTGATACCTCATGAGATAAAAATACAAAATTAATTACTTCTCTGATGTGAATTAAAATTTACAAAATTGTAATTAAATTATAATTTAACATTTCTTAAGTAAATAATTTTTTTAACGTACTAATTACAAAGTAATATAAACCTACAGTGAGTCTCTATCGAGTGTCACTATTGTAAAACTTTTTTCATAGACAGGAAGAACAAAGTTACATTGTTAAAAATTAAAAAAATATTAACGGAACAAATAATTCATATACAATCGAAATATTATTTATTAATATTATGGTATCATAAATATTGTTTAATTATTGGTGTAATTCTGAAAATGAATTGTCGTATTGATTTTTCTAAGCGGTAAAATTTTGCGTATCAATCTTGAGTTTTTTTTTTTTTCTACATCCAGAGTTTTGATATCTTTCTTGTTTACCAGCCTCAAAAAATCGTTTGGTTTTTGCGATATGATTAATAGATTTTAACCTTTTTTTTACTGGATATCAATTCACTCTAATACCTACATTTTAAAAGAAATTTATTATAATTAAGCTACTGAAAACAACTAGTTTTTATTCATATTTCGTAATAAAAAACGACTGTCAAGAATCGTCGTTCTTCAGTCACTATGCTTCTAATATCATGCGTTAATTTCCTCGACCGTATTTCAGTGACTCTTATCCTGGAACGCTCACTACTTACGTTATTCCATTAGCGTTCTCCCAACCCCCGAGAGAATACGGGTTAATAGAGTACTTGTATATTTCTGGACACTCCACTTTTATTACGGCCATTGTAGCTTTAATGTGTGCCAGAGTGAGGAAACTTGAGAGAAACAAACGCTGCTACAGATAAATTTTGCATGACCGTTGGGTCTTAAAAACTCAACGGTGGCGTCGGTGTGTTAATTAAGAAATAACAAAGTGTAGTCTTCCCCTGTGAGTAGTTCCTAAAACACTCTTCCTTTGTTTCCTAAATCCTCTCTTCCGCTGTTGGTTCATTTTCCGTTTTTCCTTTTTTTTCAAAGGATCAAACCGGGAATTTTATAAAAAAAATATAACACCTTAACAAGACAAAAGTTGGAGATAATTCTGTCCTTATGCGAGTTTTTATAGAATTATAGGAGAGGACTGTTTCCATTGTTATCTAAAACTTTTATACAACAAATTATATTTGCTTTATGACGCATCTGAAGACATTGTGACATGTCAGAGACTACCGTAAAGGCTCCACTTTCCTCTTGACCGACGGTCAGGCAGTTTCAAGTTACAGTTGCTAGAAATTTCCTGCTGTCTCTGATCTTCCGTCTGCACACAACAGTCTTACTTAAGCCCCTTGGTCGTTTAGAGAGACCATTAACCTATTAACGGGTCATCTGTCCGTACGACAAGACACAGAACGAGTGACCTGGGGTGGGGGGGTGGGGGGGAATCTGTCGAAGTTGTAAAAATCCCAGACAGGGCGCTCGTTGGAAAATGTTGGTGACTGTAGCTTGTGACGATTTAATTGTGAGGTCGATTATGTGACATATTAATTGAGAGCCCTGACGTCGGTCGATTCTCACGTTGTTGGACATTATGTGGCGCCTTATTTTCACTGGGGTTTGGCGCCATTAATGATAATGAATACTATTAATACTTATTAAAGTTTTTAGCTAAGAACAATTGGCAGTGACTGTGAAATAAATAAAACATTTCTATTGGAAGTTGGTATTTTCTAATCTTAGTCCTTTGATAATCTGGAACACGTCGATTTTGCGTGCTAGAAGAACCTGAAATATTTAATCAAATTATATTTCTCTGTTTTTTAACCCTAATAACTTTCCTTTCTTACTGTATTCACTTTTTTTGCGTCAATTATTCTATAATTTAGGCGTGATTCAATAAACACGTGCCTTTAATTCCCACCACATTTAATATGCACGATGAAATTAACACACTTGCAGTTAACTTTAATGACATTACTTTTGAAAGCTCTATTAATATAAAATGAATATTTGCGTGCGACGCTTATAATCAGTCTACACGGAGCTCTGACAGTTCCTTCTTCCATTACGCGACAGGCAACTACTCGCCAACAAAGTCGTCTGGCCGGACCAGCAATTGAAAACACTCAGCATTTACAATATTACTTATACAAACTTTTCTGGACTACTTTGGGGTGTTACACGGTCAAATATAGAAAATAAATATATCAAGACGTCATTAAAACATTGAAAAATATTTCAAACGATTTTTTTTTGAACCGACGACAGTGGTTCCTGTATTTTGCTTCCTAGATTTAACTCTTACCTTTTTTCAATCAATTTATTGATATCAGCAGTACAAAAGAGCAAGTCCAACTTCGTGAAAGTCAGTTTAGGAGCTTCTTCAGAAATATACTGAATTTATTCTTTAGTATTATTTTAAAGGTTGTTTTTTTACGTCTGTTTATGTGAAATAGATCATTCAGTTTTCTGAACAATTACAGAAAATATTTTTATTGATTTAAGACAACGTTTCGGTACGAGTTTGGAACTTCCTCAGGTCTTTCCTGCGGAGAAATTGTGCAAAATAGATTTGTTGTCATCAAAATTCTAATGAGTTCACACAAATGGGTGAACAAAATATATTATACTATTACATTATGAAGCTGAGAAACTCTCACCTGAATATGCTAAATGTTAAAAACTATTTATACATCATATTAAAAGAATTAAATCATTAAAATATGGTCTGTAATTTGTCATAACACTGCATTGCCTACTTAAGTATTATCATTATTAGAAGATGCGATACTAAAATTCTCACTCCGCCATTTTGGTTAAATCATCGACTTCTTAATTTTTTCCTCAAGCTATTTAGTGCAAATAACTTTGTAACTCGTATTAAACCGAAACTATATTGATATTTCTATAGACGATACAATCATCAGGAAAAAAAGCACCTAATTTTAGAACTGATTTTACATCAGGGACAATAAAGGTCCGATTACTGACCCGTGTTTGAAATGATTTACGGAAGAGTTGCCGGGAGGAACACGAATCAGTAAGACCGGGTTCACACCTGGGCGGTAAGATATATATAACATTAGATACACGATTTTTATCGTAAAATAAGTGAAGTTAACACTGAAGCTATAAGACATGAGCCAGCGATAAAATGTAGTAGAAAGAGTTTAATTAGTAATCATGAGTTCGTCGCCGAGTGAGGATGAAGTGATTGTGAGATAATGGTATTAGAAAAGAATTGGAAAGAGGAGGAAACAGTAGGTGCAACCATATTATTTAATTAATGTGAAACGCATTTCAGCCTTAATACCATGAGAGCTGTTGATTTCAATGACGCTTCTTGAATAAAAGAAATCATAAAGCCTATGTCCACAGTCTTTGAATTTGTCATCTTCATCCTTCGCAACATCGTACGATACAGAAGGAAGATACACGTACCTTACGACAGATGTCACAATCGTAAATGTTTGTACTAATTTTGTAGATTTTTCAAGTTTCTAATAGGCATGAGCGTTGCGTATCTTAGAATACAATTATCGTATATCGCTTACGACCTAAAGACGCGGACTGAGAGTTTATACGTGTCGTCGAAAGTACTTGTTGATGTTTTATCTTCCTGCACAGAATGGCGATATGATGACCATAGTTAGAGTATGAATCTCCCTCCACATTTCGGAATATCCGTTGACCTGTTTGCCTCGCTGTCCATATCGATCTGTGGAAGGACGGTTTGCGCTGAGTGACCCCTGCCGAGTCCGTCGTGACACACACAGAGATACCCTTTTGCGAAATGTCACCTCTGCCATCGCTTCCCCCATTCCCGTCCTCGCTCAAAGTACTGTAGTTTGTGTTTTGGTTGCCCTCTCCCCCTTCCGTCGCCCAGTAAATTGAGTTTTCGACGCTGGACGCCAGACTCAGCCGCACACAGTGGCGCACGTTCTCTCCACCTCACGCTCTCTCCTAACTTGCACGGATAAATGGTCCACGTCGTATAAGCGGCCTATCTACTGAGGCGCAAGGGAGACAAGATGGAGTTGTTTACCATGCTAACGACGTGGCTGGAAGTCGCTGAAATGTTAATGACGAACGTGAAAGGGTGAACTGGGGAATGGTATATAATTTGAGCCGGACGTGAAGGCACGTCCCTTAACCAGCGTAGAGGGTTATAACTTCGTTTAAACTGTACGCATGTGAAATATGCAAACGTGTGTGCGTGTGTGTGTATGTGTGTGGAGGCAGAGACTCGTTCATTAACGGTAAAACGCGTGGCCTCTGATTTGTCGCACAATTAACGTGGCTGGCTGAAATATTCTCGTTCAGAATGGCGGAAACGAGCAGCTTCAATTACGGTTACAATCAAATATATTGACGGGTCTTGATTTGATATCTACAGCTCAGAACAAATATGTTTTACATACTTTACAGCCCCAGAAGTTATTCGAAAATAAAAAGTCTTAATAAAACTAACCATGACTTTGACCATTAATTCAATTTTACTAAAATAATTATAGGTTTATTTATACCTGAAAACAAGTGAAAACAATTTTTTTCTTTAATGAAACAAAGATTTAATTTACATTCTTTTTGCACTTCACGAAACCAAAGTCTTTGCAACGATTCCCGTTCCAGCTATTGGTCAAGTCCATCCTCAATTCACAGTTAGGTCTAGTGGAAGCAGATTTCTTTTATTTTAGCTGCTCCTCAACTTTTTGTTGCATCCCAATGAAGGATGTCTTTTGGGAATGAGGAGTTACCTTTCAATTTTATTTCATCTTCTGAATTTTGCAGACTGGATATTAGGTCCCTTTTTTTACATTGAAATTTCTTCTTGCGTAGGAATTCCTCCTCACTTCAGAAGAGACTCTTATTTCAACATTTTCAAGTTCTAATCGTCGGATTTTATTTGTACTTATTTATATAAACCCGAAAAAGTAGTTAATTCTATATTAATCTTTAGTCAAGATGTGATTTGACCTAAATCTAACTGTTCCTAGTCCCGTATATACTTTCGACCGATAGTGCATTCATTGATTAACAATAAAATACATTGAATTTTATTGCATCAATGCCAACAAGCATATCTCCGAATTTCTTTACGAATAGAATACTTACATATACTGCTTGAGTACTGCAGGATGTAATTGTCCCTCCGTCTTCATCCATTACGAAAGATTAAATTCATGAAATTCTTAGCTAGATTCACAGTGTAAACTAATAGTCGCCACATTACAGTCACTAATATGGCGCGAAAATTACCTTACATTTTCCGCAAGGATCTTTAAGTATTTCAATTTGTTTTTTTTATCATAATTTGATGGAGTATTACTGGATAAAATTATACTTTTCATTTAATTAAAATATTTCTGCTTTATTTAATTACAGTAAAAGGAACTATTTCCTTTGTTCGTTGAGTAGTAACGGCTCGCTATCGCGTGACGTCATGGTATCTTGGCGCGCAATAATGAACACATTTTTTAATTGTAATTTTTTCTGCGAATATGCTAGGGGTTTCTCATCCATACAGTACCGTTTCTCGTGTTTTTAAGAATATGTGTACCAAGTTTCGTTGCATTCTGTCCACGCGTTTAAATTTGTATAAAGATTAACGTAATAACATACATACATACATACAAATATACACGCTTTTTTATTATATAGATAAGTCGAAAAGGCATTCTTTCTAAGAGAATATCGTCCGACAGCAATGCGATATCTTCAATTCCACTGTAGCGCCAAAGTATGCCACCAATTTAATAAAATATTTAATTGGTTAAGGTAATGGAGGGAAACAGCGAATAGCACCAAGACGAGGCTTTGGAATGTCCGGCCATAAAATTTGACGCCTCCGAGTCGGGTTAACGAATTAGCAGAGTCTGGACTATAGAGTCATAAGAAGAAGAACAGCCTGGTTCATATCTATTTAGTAATTTAATTTTTTTGGTTTAATGGACCAGGGGTTTTCTCTCTCTGTTCTCCGGGTTTCCTACCTCGCGACAAGCGCTAAATGCGTAGTTTATAATTGTGACGTTGGCACACGCCCCTTCGCCTCCCCCGCCGTCTCTCTCGGCGTGTTCACTGATGCTGTAGACGTCCACGAGGACGACGCTAATTGATGAGTTGTAATTAATTACTTGTCGGCCGACGTCATCGGGCACACACAGACACACACACACGCGTGCGCGCGCGCGCGGGTGAAGAGAAAGGCACCCCGGACTTTACAACTTCTCCGTGACTGTGGCGGGCCTGGAGGGGTTGAGGGTAGTAGAAGAGAGGGGTGAAGAATGAGCCTTCGTCTTCGTAGATGTTGTCGCAAAGCTGGATGAGATTCCGACGCCACGGCGACGGCGATCGATGTGCCGCGTTCTCTCCGGCGCCGGCGACGTCGTCGTCGGTCTACCTTCCCCTTTCTCAAGTTAAAAGTAGCCCCGCAGTCCAGGAAGCTGCTTCACAGTCTTTCAGAGTATGATCTTTGATTAGTGAAAAGGTGGCGAATCACTAAAATGTAACGGTACGGACTTTCTATATAGTGTAAGGTAATTCAATCCTTCTCCTGCACCTTCCGTTTCCCACATCACAGAGTCTGTACACAATCGTTCTACCTAAAATAGTACCAGGATTCCATTTAGAAGACTTGCACCTTTACAGGCCTAAATTGGGCAAAGTAGGATAACTCGTGAATGACAGCACCATTTCCCATAATATATTATGATTTAAACAAAATTATTTATATAGGAAACTAAAAATACATCAGTCAATTGTAGTTTAAAATATAACAAAGGCTTTCGTTAAAATATTTACACCACTCAACCGCTATGTCTGAGATAGTTTCATTATATCATTAACATTGATCATCAGTTTTTTTAAAAAAAATACTTTCTGTCTGATCATTATTCGGAATCCCTATCAATTAACTTCCTAGTCGTGGTTATATTACATCTTATTTTTCTTTTTTGAATTTATAACGACGTACGTTGCAGATTGAAACATGTATTTTCTGTTCCTATTTTCTTTTAAATTACTCTACCATTAATTTCTACTTCGTGGCGGACATAAAAACTAATTGAGATTTCAAATTTCTTTCCATTTGTGTAGTGAAACATCTAGAGACACTTTTCCCGGTATTTAATGAGAGGAAAGTAGCACTTGTCGTCGTGTAAGTACGAAATTGCGGCAAACCGACGAAAGGTCAGAACCGAAGTGATCGAACGTGAGTCATGGAATTATAGTCAATAAAAGAGGCAACGAGCGTGGATTGAACTGTTTTATTAGAGAACTAGGAAATTAATTTAATTAAAAATGCTAAATCTGAAATACAATGAATATTCTTTGACATGCATTGAATCCAACAGATTCTGTTTAAGTGAGAATCAAAGACTTTTCATTATAAATGCTCATCTTTGACATTTTATTTTAAAATTATGAAAGACGGAACAAATAAAATTTTAAGATTAATTGGGGGGTTTTGATAATGTTTATACATTAATAAACTTTTTGTATGAAACAATTTTAATAACATAATAACTAACAATGGTATAGATATACGCTAAATAAAAAAAAATTATATCGCAACATGTCAGTAATTTAAAAACATTCCATAGATAATACAATTAAGTTGGAGTTAAAAAATTAAATTTTAAAATCTATCTACAATGGAGACAGTTAATGAAAATATTCTCATGCATCATGACCCAGTTATGAAGTTCTCTGGAATATCTACAAAAATGTAGCTTGAATTTTTGTGAATTTGTAATTGAAATAGATACGTGAGAATTTTAAAATAAAGATATATTTAATTTAATTTTTGTATAGATTAAAAACCTTTGATCGTTTATAATTGTCATAAGTATAGATGCGATCAGCGCGCACAACGAGACTTGAAGGTAAATGTTTCAATGATAATTCCAGAAAAGTCGATCT
The DNA here is from genome assembly GCA_037074705.1 of Zhengitettix transpicula. Taxonomy (NCBI): domain Eukaryota; kingdom Metazoa; phylum Arthropoda; class Insecta; order Orthoptera; family Tetrigidae; genus Zhengitettix; species Zhengitettix transpicula. Next base: position 80,987,205 of record CM073593.1, read on the forward strand.
ATGGAATATCAACTGGAACTTTTTAAACTCGTGTATTAAAACTCACCCTGAAGAATATTCTGGGTAAACGTTCAAATTAAATCAAAAATAAAACCTTTCAGCTTATAAATTTGTTATAAATATTGGAGCGGAAACAACACTTTCAAACATTATGATAAATCATGCCGGGATGGAACACTTAGGATAAATGTTAAATACTAAATTAAATTTTATTATCGTTGCTCGAGGTTTTTCGCTTCATTTATTTCACACAGAAAAACATGGATATTATTTTTTTGTCAGTGCATTACGTAAAAGTTGTATGGTTACGAAAAATTTCCAAAATAAAATTGTTATCTTGTATCCGAAATAAATTGAGGAAGTTCGCTTGTGGTGCGTTTAAAACAAATAAAAACAGCGCTATTAAATTTAAAATATTTTAAATAATATATTTTTAATGAAAATATTTACGCCTGAATAAAAATTAATAATAAGAAAGTTAGCCAAATACAGAAAAAATAAGTGATAATATAAACACCAAACAACGTTTCTGGGATCCTTGTCCCTTTCTTCAGGTGGTAAGGAGAGACTACAGAAAGAAACCAAAAGTTTTGTCAACTGACGAATACAGTTGTGTCACTCTAGGCTCTTCTTAGCACCTGAAGAAATGGACAAGGATCCCAGAAACGTTGTTTGGTGTTTATAATATCACTTATTTTGTCTGTATTTGGATATCTTTCTTATAATTTTTTTTAATAGTAAAAAGTCTGCTAATTTTCCGGTGAAAACATAATATTTATGTGGGTGAAGTTGTTATGGAGAAAGCGAAATTTAGCAGAATGCGGTCGCAACTCAGTTACGTTATCTCACAATACTAGTCCTTGGCTCACGAACACGCACGGCAGAATAATATTTTAGTTTTATCTTGTTTACTCAACCGAGGTAAGTTATATTTTTGCGTTAGTTTTATGAACCACTGCATGGAAGCCGGGCTGTGATTTCCGGTAAAACGACGTTCTTGAATTCAACGAACAGTTAAATTACCTGAGGAAAGAGTGACCACTATATTCACCGCTCATCATTCCGCGATTTATTATAGTTCCGATCTTCCAACGATTAGAGGTTAATGATTAATGAGATAAAATTATTCCAGTGACGAGGAAGTGAGTTACTGATATCTTAACCCTCATGAGTGAGACTGCGGGTGACCCCTTCCTAACATTTCAGACTCGAGCACTGCGAGCGAGACAAGGGTCTTAAAAGCTTGGCTCTCTTCTGTGAGGGTGTAAGGTGACGTGGTTGGGGGTGGCTCGGGCAATTAACGCCGCCACCAGAGAAAGAGAGAGGCCGTAATAATAGTTCACACGAACGCAGCACCGACTCGTTCTCTTTCTCTCTCCAAGATTACGGCTTGGCTTGCCGTGGCCTTTGTGTTTCTAGGGGCGGCGGTGGGGAGGTGAAAGTTTTTGACTTTCTGTGCCATTGATTTAAGTGCTCCTCCTCCCTTTCCTTAACCCCGCCACCCCGTTGCACCTCGGCCTGTTCTCAGAGGTTGGCTGATATTTCTCTCCCTCGTGCAGCAAACACAGTCTCTCTTTTTTCAGAATTTTTTTTTACTGTCTCCCCCACTCTGACGCACCTCGTAACCCTCAGACAAGTGTGTCACAGTGCTGGCAGTCGCTCTTGGTAATGACTTTGTGCAAGAGAAGGAAACCCCTTTTCGGCGTTTGCTCCTTTTAAGGATCCTTTACGTGTGAATAAAGACAGTGAGTGGGGTAGGGGTGGGGGTGGGAAAAAGGGAGACACTCGTGTATAAAGGCGAACTTTTGCTCCGACGCGGATGATCGTGTTCTCATTCACTTATTATAAATCAAGGAAAAATAATTCCCGTATCGTAACCTTTCCAATAACATTGTAATAATTCTAAAGCACGTTACTTTAAAATTAAATAAATATTAATTCGTGTTTGCATACCATTATTTAATAATATCTGTATGCCTGGCGTTGTCCGTTTACTTATTTATATAAACCCGGTAAAGTATTTAATTCTATATTAATATTTAGAGAAGAAGTGATTTAACCTAACTGTTCCGTTCATAATTTCAACAGGTAGTGGATTAATTTAACAACTGTAAAAAACATTGAATCAGTCCCAACAAACATACATCCGAATTTATTCTTAAATATACTCCTTGAGTATTACAGGATATAATTGTCCCTCAGTCTTCAGACATTACGAAAGATTAAATTAATGTAATTCTTACCTAGATTCACAGTGTAAAGAAATGGTAGCCATATTGGAATCACTAATATGACGGTAAAATTAACTTACATTATCCGCAAGGATGGTAAAGTGTTTTTTATTGTTGTGGAGTAATACTGGATATAATAATACTTTTTATTCAATGAAAATATGTTTTTTTCAATGCGGAAAAGGAACTATTGCCTTTGTTCGTCGCGTAGTAACGTCTCTCTCTCTCGCGCTTGACGCGTCGCGCTCAGTAATTTAATACAAAATTATCACGTTTTTCAATTATAATTCTTTCCACATTTATGCTAGGGGTTTCTCTCCCCCCACAGTACAGTTTCTCATATTTTGAAGAATATCAGTACCAAGTTTTTTTTGCTATCTGCCCACTCGTTTAAATTTGTATAAAAGTTAACGTAAATACATACAAATATACATCCTTTTTTATTATATAGACTGATGTCAGAAGAAGACGAACTGCAGACTCGAAAATTACTCATAATTATTCAGAATAAATTTTAAAATATGCAATACTAAAATAAATTGCTTCAGATTAAATATATACGAACAAGAATTTTTTTTATAATTAAAATGTTGCGGCTATTTATTTTCTGTTTGTTGAGCTTTGCTCAGACGTGATCCGATCACACTTCCCCAATGCACGTTTTCCCGACGACAATATCCCAATTGGCGTTTTCCCGACAGGTCATTATCCCGAATATCCGACAGTTCATATGAGTAATTTTCCTGAAAGGAGCGTTTTTACGCAAAATTAATATTAATGTTAATAAAATTTTCGTGGTTGAGCACCAGGTTCAGATTATTAAAATATTACTCGACAAGGAAACATATGTGTCCTCAACGGCCAATCAGATCGCACCAGGGAGTCTTTGAGTCCGACCCTATAAATACGGCACAAACGACACGCAGCGACATAGTCTGAAAACAGCGGTGGAGAATGACCGCAGAAACGTCAAAATCGAGAAATCTGAACCTGGTGCTTGACCGCGAAAAATTCATTAATAAATTAATAAGCTTACAGAACACTTAATATGTTAGTTATATTTTTATATAGGAATATTATTGCAAATCATAGACGAGTGGAACAATTTCAACCAAATTTGGTACACGTATCACTGAAGATCCAGGAATGGTTGGAAACTTGTAAATTGAAATAAAAAATCTACGCTTGTAAATTAGAGCCGCAAGAAAGTGAACTGATTTAGAAAAAAATATTCGTAGTAGTCTCCACTAGAAAATTAACGTGAATCTTAATAAATAAAAAATAAGTGGTGTTGGATGAATTAAGAACCGTGTTGTGTTAGAATAGAATAAGATGGTAGAAGCTATTAAAAATTCCTCTTATTATATGGAGAGATCGAAAAGTCGCGTACTTAGAAATAAATGTGTCTTTAAATAGTAGTTCTTATCTACTACCGCAAGATAGCACCACTGGTATTACCGACCACAATGAAGGGGCCATTGAAAAGTGTGCTGGTCGCATGACGTCTTTAGTATTGCGGAGTTCACAGTTTTCTAAAAATAATTTCGCAAGAACAACGAGTGTTCACTGTTGAACATTATTTTGCCAGTCGTTCATATGAATTTGAACATATATTGTAATGTAAAGGTAAACTTTTCGAACACTCGTATATTATTCCTATTATAATATTCGTAATGATACTGAAAATCTTCGACATAGGCTCAAATGTGATCACGTGAATTTTTCCAGCGATTACTCTGATTTTCATACGTTATATTATTTTTTTTTGGTTTCTTGGCGGTCGGTTGACTGGGTCATTGTCGTATAGGATTTTTAAATTTATTACCTTTTTTCTCTACCCCGCTTTTTCTCATATCAGTGGTGTGTTCTTGAGGATATAGGATTGTTGAGTGGCCGTGTCGGTGCTTTTCACAAAAATTAAATGGCAAGAGTGGTTTGGATCAGATGATCTTAAAATAGAAATACGAGGCAAGCGGTTGTAAATTCTGGTCCATTTACGCAATTTATGGGCGGGCGAGGTCGTATGGGTATGGGAGGGAGGGAAACAGGAATAGACTGCCTTTTAAACGGATCGTAAGGGAGTTGGTGGTGTGTAAGGAGGGCGTGGAACATGGGGTTGTGACCCGTTAAACAAGGGTCTGTCGGGTCGTCACTCAACGACTTGTTGCTCTGAGCGACTATACGTACGTGGTTCCTCTAGCTGCAGTAAATGGGGGCGTAACTACCAAATAAATAATGTTAGGTAGAATTTTCAGGTTGAACGTAGACCTATTTTTTCATTTTTTGGTATGTAACAAAAGTAACAAAACAAAGTCATATAGTGGAAAGGGTAATAAGACTGCATTGGTTCAATAACTATATTTAATAACACAAAGAATAAATAAGTGGTTATCGGAACTCTACCTGTGGCCGGGTTGGAATGGCGGACCCCGGCGAGCTATTTCCATCGGTGTCGTAAATCTAGAGCACTACAGAGGTTGTTAGTATTCACACAAAGCGGAGGAAAGGAAAGGCGAGGCGGGGATGAGGCATAAAAAAGTCCCCGAGGCAAGCAAGTATAATAAAGATGCCGTAAATCTCTGGTGACGTGGCTCTAGCTGATCCTCGCGTCACTCACGGATTCGGAGGAAGTAAAAAAATGGGTCCAGAGAGAAAGAAACGAAACGGCATAGAGCACAGAAGGGAGAAAGAGGAAACTGTGCTCTCAGAAAGTAGAGCACATCATCAAGCAATCACCATACACGTAATGCATTGCCTCATTTTCTCCTTTATTACTTGCAGCGTTATTAATAAAGGCATATGACTAATTTATTACATACGAGGGACTTTAAACAATTAACTTCCCTATACTTCTAGAGCTTCAAACAATTTTAAAACCATTTTATTTATTTTATAAAAAGGTCCTGAAATAGAAATATAGTTTTCAGATAATAATCAGCGTTTTGTACGTATATTTCCGAGAATTTTTTCGTATATTAATTTTAATGTAGATTTAGATTATCTAGAGAGTGAATGTTTCAGCAACAAGTTGATATAAGATGCTCTGTGTGCTTGGAAATTCAGGCGAATGTGCTATCGTGACGCGGCAGCAATCTCGGATTCTCGGTTTCTGCTCCGGCTCATTATAATAATATTGATGTCTGATTTAATAGTTTTTGCAATTGAAGCTGAATTTTATAAACATCTCTCGGTAGGCAGAACACTTGAGAAAAAGAAAAGACATGAAAGTCAAACCACGATCATGAGTTTCTCGCCAGGCATGAAGAAAGTAACACGGGCGAGAAACTTTCATTTGTTTTATAATCAAACACTACTTGCCGGAGCACTATTATTTATTTCGAACTATTTAATTAGCCTGGTGTTTTTGGCGATACTTTATCAAATAATTAAAATAATTTACGTTTTCATTTATATTGTTACTGAATACTCTATTGTGGCACTCCTTCGCTACCAGCCGTAGGATGTCTCCGACCGTCCAATTCCTAGAACGGCTTACCTGCGGTAGGAGGAAGTAACTTTTGCAAAACAACAGCCCTTTCCATGCTAAGCTAATTTATTAAATTTATTATAGATATTTACAATTAAAATTTTGCCCTCGACTACCCAGTTTTTAAAAATTCAGGGATTATTGTGGCAAATTAGGCCCGGGAAACGATTTATGTAAAAAGTGCTTTACGCAACCTTGAAATATGCGAACTTGGTTACCAGACTGGGGTCTCAAAAACTCAGCGACGTCGCTCGCAGGTGGTCATCGATGTCTCTCTCGTGGAATCTCGCTGGTAAAAATCTCAACTTCTCAAGCAACCGCTCGCTGTGACTTCTCCACTCAGAGTCCTCTCCAGGCATCCCTTTCTCCCGACCTGTGAGACGAACTGCTTTTCTATTGGTTCATTTTTTTTAAAAAAAATGGGCCAAAGGCCCTTAAAGGCCGTGCCCCCTTGAAAGCACGCACGGCCAAGCATGGGGGTCTACCACTTTATACACCCCCTCTGCACGTGCTGTTAGTAAACTAACTAGCACACAAAGATTGGGAACTTGTGTTTGATCCGCACCTGAGGGCATAATACCCTTTAATACGGTCATTCACGGAGATAGCTTGTGAGAGATACAGAATGAAGAGCGTAGGGCTGAGGGAAAACAGTGCCAATAATTCAACCTGAAGGGTCTCCTTACCGGGAAAAAAACCTCAGCGATAGTTAGATGGGTTGAAGGGCACAATGAACTAGAATATTGCTCTTCTGCGACAGCAACATGCACATGGTTTTGTTGGTAGGAATAAGTTAGTAGTTGGTTGTGGGTAGCATGCACGTCGATCCTCTTCTCGTCGAGGAGTCCGGATCTCCGCACACGTCCTGTAAAAACCGTAAGCAAGCGTGGTCAGTTAATCGTTATGAGCCGATCATGGGTGGTCCATTTAATTTATTATGAACCAATCACAGATCTTAGACGATCCGACGTAGAGCATTCCAACCACGAAACCCTCTGCACCTGTTGTTTGTTGACGGGAAAACCCCGGAGGTACAGTTACTATCCCCAGCCTGTGTACACCATTTTATGTGTTTACTAAATAGTTCCAAATCGCTATAGTGAAGACTGGAAGCTTTTTAAAATTGCTGAGAGCTTCTGTGGATTATCATTTTAAGTTATTTATTTCTGAAAATAATTTTATAATGTTTTTGGTAGCATTATGAAACAATATAAACAGTATGTAATCGGTGAGGAATATTACTCTAATTAAGTATATTTAGTACAACGTTCTCTACTCGTGACCTCACTCAATTCTTCTCTCCCGTCTTCATGACCTTCCTAGTGTTCCCATTCCATCCATTGTCCTCCAATTTATCTTGGTTTCACACATTACTTTAACACCTATCTAGTTATAAAGTAAACTCTCGTCTTCTGCATGTGAATACTGAGCCTTGGGAAACTATACAAACACTGGTCTTCGTTATAACAAACACATATATTAAGTCATTCGCTTTAGATAATAAAAAACTTCAGACCCGATGGACGCATTGAACTGCAACCACTTTTTATATACCACAACGATAACGAAATTTTGTTGGTTCTAACAACCCTTCCCTTCCACTTCACCCTCAGACCCTCTCACTCCACAAGCTCTTGCTTAATAATTCACATCTGCATGAAGAAAAAAAAGACACACACCAAGTACGACGTCGAAACAATATCCCCCTTCTCCTCTTTCCCAAAAATTGGGGAGCTCGAGTATGTGCCTCGTTTATTATTTAGCCCCGACACTTCTTGCTAATACCGCAACTGCTGCCGCCGCTGTTATCTTCTTTCGGAAAAGCGGGAAGGAAAAAAATTCTCGTACAGTGGAAAAGAAAATGCATTTTGTTAAGTGCCAAAAACGGGTGAGGGTGAAATTTTCCACCCCGTGTACGTGTGTGTGTGTGTGTGTGTGCTTGTCCGCGTTAATATTTCAGCTCGCGTCCGTTTACTCTACGAAGCACATGCTATAATTCTTCTCCCCCTTCGCCATTTAAGATGCAGTTTGATGTTTAGTGTTCTCGTAGCATAGAGACTATTATTCGCTTGTATGTAAATATTCAGAATATTTTATTACATCTGCTTCCATGTTTCTAAACTTATACATTCACACAACTGGGTTAAGAAGTGATCCAACCCTTTCATATTTACGCTTAATTTACGAGTTAAATATTCTGTTTAGCTGGCGCATGATTATTCTTTTTCTGTCTGTTTCATAAATTAGTTAACTCTGTTTCTTTTATAGAAAGATTGATATGACTTATTCATATTTTAGTTCCTGTTAATTCATCCTTCAATATCAGTTCGATTAAATTACTTTATGCTTCAATATAAAAGTTAAAGCTTCATAGTTATATATTTTTCTTTTAACATTATTTTTTTTCTTAGCTTTCATTATTTGTATTATTGTCTGATGCGTTCCTTTACCGTATATTTTATGAACTCACGGTATTTATGTTTTACAATTTCATTTTTATGGCTTTCAATTTTTTTGTATTATTTCCAGCAACACTTTTAAATTTCTCATTATTATTCTTTTCTGATTTTTTAAATACTCCAGATTACTTCTATTTTTATTTTTCCTGATATTTTCCTATCATCATTGACACCTTTAATCGTTGGCTCGTTTCTAATATTTGTCCATATTTACCATTTGTCACGTCCACCTCGCATCATCACTTTCACTCATTTTTTCTTATATATAATTTATACTAATTTTTGTAATTACTTTAATTTTTCTGTTATTAATGTTCCATTTGCAGTTTTTATCATTGAAAAATTCCGTTATTGATTTTTATAAATCTCCCATTGCCTGGTTTTTACACTAGTAAACGTTTCCGTTTATGATTACATTGATTAAATATTCTGTTTTTAATTACTATTACTCGTCTTTTCTTTCTCAATTATTTTTAATTTGTCTCATTATCATTGTTCTGATTATTACCTTACATATGTTTCCTAACTGATCCTGATTTTCCCTTATTTTATTTCTTTGACTTGCGTATATTTTTATGGTTCCCTCGTTTTACCTCCACTTTTCTTAATTTTCTCGTATTTTGCTTCTGCTGTGCTTTCAGATAAAATGTATGTTATCTTTTCATTGCAATTGCTTTTCACATTACCACATTATTATAGTCTAACCGCTGTCGTTGCATCCTCTAAAACAAAAGTTATTCTTTTCTACTTTTCATTAACCTTCGTCCAGTTCCTTCCATCCGTTACCACAAGAGATGGGCCCTGCTATTCTAGGCAATTGTAGCCTCAACATTTATGGGTTTCCTTTCTGATTCCTACGTTACGGAATTTTTACACTTTATTCAGTCTTAATTAAGTTTTCTCATTCTTGCCATGCTTACGTTTTTCCACTTATACATGTTTATCTTTACTTTTTACAATTTTTCTCCTCTTCCGTCATTCTTTCAATCATCCTCAAGTGTTGCATTCCCCCTTTTTTCTTTTTCCCTATATTTTCCCGTTTATTTATTTGTATTTTTTCCCCCCTATGAACGCATCTGCAGTCACAGAAGCTCGTTGGCCGAGTTGACCTATTTCCTGGTTGGACGGACCCCATGTGGCAGGGAGCTGCGGTCCTTCATTAGCAGCCAACCTCACGAAGCCACACACAGGAACAAAAGTACGACGCCAATTACACTCGAGAGCGGCGAAAATGCCCCCGGGAAAGGGGAGGAAGCTAGAGCTACAGTCTACCTGCTGCGGCTTCAGGCACCGATTGCAACAATCACCCATTTTGAATATCAGACAAAAAGTTACGACTAACTCAGTACACTAACAACCGCATTAGTTTATTATCTTTGAAATAGCGCACACATACAAAGCGGGATTAAGGGAAGATCTTCGGAAGTATGTTCATTATTTAAGTTTTAAAAATTACATTTGAAAGAGCACGTCAGTTGTAATCAGGATGGTCACTGTACAAGGTGGCAGTTTCCTAAACTAAAGCATTTTCTGATTACGAATTAAAAAATTCTTTAACCTTAAAATACTTCTAATTGTTAATAATAACAACAGAAACAATAATAATTATCACTAAACCATTCTGTGCCACCATCATTACGACTTCAATCATTATATTTATCTCCATAAGATCCATCAACGTCAAATAATGGAACCACCACATATACTTCAAAATACATAAGAGTTTAGAATATATATTAATAATTACAAATTATAAAATAAACATGCTCTATAATTTAATCATGCAATTAAAACCAATGTTTCAGATACGTCCTGAGTTTTATTGAAATTAAATAATGGTTCCGCAAGAGAATAAATTTTAAAAAAATTAAAAAACAAAATTATTCGTTCTATTGAGGTACATGATGTAAAAATAAGTGATATAAATGTAGAATATACGTCTGTTTTGAAAATAAATAATGAGAAAAATAACCAAAATACAGACTAAATAAGTGAGGATATAAATACAACACAACATTATTGGGAAACCTTGTTTCTTTCTTCAGGTGCTCAGAAAACTAAAATCAAAAGAGTCTAGAACTACAACTGCACAGTCCAGTTCACAACCTAAAAATCCAATTTCTTTTTGAGATTGTCAGCTGAACTGTGTAGTTGTGACGTGTTTATAGTTTTCTTAGCACCTGCAGAAAGGAACAAGATTTCCAGTAACGTTGTGTGGTCTTTACATCATGACTTCTTCTGTCTGTAATTGGCTATTTTATATTATTATTAATAAGCTATAGAACTTTATTTAATTTTTTTTTCGACTAACATGGAGTACGAGTTTCAGAGACACATTTATACTTGTTTAATTAATTTTTAAAAAATTACAATATATCGAAAGGGAAAAAATTAAGTACATTTTTATTATTCTTGATAAGAGATTTGAGTTTATTTTCTATAATAATTATAATTATAGTCTTTAATTTATAAATTAGGTTTTGAAGTTACATACAAAATTTCATTCAATTAGATTTACTGTTTGAGAAGAAATTGGTAGTCAAATAAAACAAAATTCGTTACTAGAAAAATGAAAAGACACACATTTTATAAACGCAATTTTAAGGACCTTACAGGCATAAAACTTGTACAAACCGCATATCAATATAACCGGGATAAATTGATCTTTGCAATGAGACCAAAAAAAGAATTTTCAAAAATTTTCACGGATAGGTGTCTTTAAAATATGTCACATTTAACACTAATAAAAGAAAAATAATGAACCAATCAGTGCCGGAAAGAATAAAGTGGTTTAACATTTGGGTTTTCTGTTCCAAGCACTTCCAGGAATTCCGCTTACTAACAGATTTCTCGTCAAATCAATTCCCCGACAAGGCAAAATGAGTCGCTAATAACCTGAGCTGTTGATGCGACTATAAATAAATCAATATAAAACAACCCTGACAAATAGGTTCTCGTCTGATCGAGAATCCCTACTCAATAACCCCTCTTTGGGCGCCTTCTCGTTCTTTCTCTTCACGTGGTTTACGTTCGGACTTTGAATTTATTGTTTTAATAAATATAATTGTAGTCTTTAATTTAAATATTTAAGGATTTGAAGCTACATACAAAATTTCATTCAGTTTAGAAGAAATTGGTACCCAGCTATAAAATTTACAAAATTGTCTCACTTTCGGTTTCTAAAAGTCTGGAAATATTTCCATGATTAAATATGCAGCTTTCTGAATGCGTAAGCTCAGCTATGTAGAGGATAATCTACACGCCCGCTTTATATGATTACTCGTAGTCTTTCTCACTGATTCCACCAATAGCTTACACGGATGATTCAGTTCATCTCTAATTTAACCAGTTATTGTACAAATTTTTTCAAGGAGTTGAATGCATCTGTAATCAATGTTGATAAATTTATTTAAATTAACAATTTTTAAATACAAATATCAGTAAGAATTATTGTCACACTACGGAAATAAGGCTTGGCATAATTTTTTCTTCGTAGTGTTTTAATGAAAACTCCGCTCGTACATCTATTAGATTAGAATTTAACAGCCTTCAGACCCTCGCCATCGTAATATCATCGGCACGAGTTCTTAAGTATCATGTCGTGGCTCCCCTTGAGCGGTTTCCAGTAGTTTTCCTTCGCCGAAATTCTCCGGCGAAGTCATTCCAGTCGCTTGTTGACCTTCTCTTGTACAAATATTTTCCCACATCGGTTCGTCGTCGACTTCGTCGTCGCTTTGGAGCTCTTCCCTGATCGTCGTTTCCTCAGACAATGTAATTTTCGTCTAACCGCGGTGAAGGGGGACGGGAATGAAGTCGATTGTTCTCCCACCCCTTCTAGTATTAGTCATTATTCTCTCAGTCTTGTTTTTTCACCTTATTGTTACAAGTGTCGCAGATATTTTTATCCGCGCCCTTCATTCTACTCAATTTTTCCTACCCCCACTCCTTTTACTTTTTTTTTCAGGAACGGTTGATGTTTCTTTTGAGACCAGGACATCTCCAGTGGAATTGCAAAAGAGCGTGCGTAACGTGTCAAAGAAAGAATAACACAGCACTGTGTTATTCTATTCTCTTTACAACTCTCTACCTCTCTTCCAGTCTCTCTTTCTCTATCATATTGAGGGAAGCACTGAACACAGTGTAAATTACTTGTTGGGGCTTGTTTGCTGAAGGGTGGAGGGAGACAGCCATGGAGTGAGTTAGAAAAAAGGAGCACATATCTGCGTAAAAGAGTAAAAAAAGAGGAGAACTCCGCCATGGGAAACAGAAAGGGGGAGGGGTTGAATTTTGGTAAGGGGATGGTGGCGGGTTTAATAAAATTGAATCGTCGAGAGAATTGTATGTTCGGTAGTGGAAAAGATGCGGAAACATCATAATAGTAGCTCAAAGGCTATGAAAATTAAATGAATACGTAATATTGGAATCCACTAGAAATTTTGTAGTCTCAAAAGAAACGTAAACAAATGCTTAAAAAAAAGTAAATGGACGGGGGTGTGGAGTTAGGGAAAGATGAGTAGAATGAAAGGTGCCGGTAAAAATGTCTAAGTATTATTCGTATCGTTATTTTATGTATGAATATTTCTCAACTAATATAACAAAATACAACACTAATAATATTTTCCCTTGACTCACCCCCAGTTGAAATATATCAATATTAAAAACAAATATAACCATCCTGACATTTTTTTTAACTCTACAGATGCCGCAGATCGATTAATATTTGTAACTGGGCGTTTCTCTATTTCATTTACGTCATATTAAAAATGAAATTCAGATCTAAGAGACTAAAAATGTCCCTGAAAGAATGTTTCCTTGACTTTTTCGGTCCTCCTAAAACCATATTTTCACATAACTGTACTTAAAAACATTAGTTGTATTGTAAACTGTAACTGTTGTACAAACATCACATTTGTTTCATCGTTTTTTTTAATCATTTTTCAAAAATTTCTAAACGCAAACATTCTCGTTCAATATTTTTTTTACTCATTTCGTATTCAGGGTGTTCCTGTAGCAACCACATTTCAGAAACTTACTGTCTTCTCTTTTTGGTATTTCCAACGATTTGGTTTGACTTATTGGCTCCATTAGTCCCCTACAGAGAAATATAAATAGTTAACATACACGAAAATAAATTACCCATCTTGAATATATATAAATCTAACACAAAACAAACACCACAGACTCATAAATACGAACAATACATATAAAAGAAAATACAAAATAACGAGTTAGCAAATGAAAAATAAATATAAATAAAATGTATATAATATGGTAATGTGTAAAAAGAATATGGTCTTTAAATACACAAACGAAAAGGGTTAATATCACACATAAAGGAGGAGGGACGAAATGGTTATATAAATTTAAAAATATTAGTAAACATATACTCTATCGTGAACTTTGTATACCCAGCACCCCTTCATGTATGCAACACACAATACACCTTTGGCTGGTATAGTTTCGTTCATTCTGATTGGCTGAGTTATTATTTGAACAATTTACTAATATTATTATTCACATATATATATATTATTATTATTATTTTTAATGTTGTTTATTATTTATTTTTTATTACCAAAAAATCTTAATCTTTGTTCTAATAGAATTATTAACTTCTGCATCTTTTCTCCTCTTGAGGTATATTATTTTTTTATTTTGGTCTTTCTATTTTTTATGGCCTTATTTCTTCATCAGAAATTAAAAAACAAAATTTCCTCTTCGTGGAGCTCAAAACATTGTTACATGGGTCCCGATTTTCATTTTGCTTTTGAATAATAACTTCTGTCCACACTTTATTCTATTAGCACAGTCTTAAATAAGCAATGCCAAATAAATTTCTTTCGAGAAATATTTTCTGTTCAAGGTTATCAGTTATCAGAAAAAGTCATCTGGGGAAATTTCTTGAGGTCATCCAATTTTGAACTCTTAAATAATGTAGCACATCTTTTTTTTCATAATAATTTAAATTGAACGAAATGAACTCTTTCTAGAAATATTATATTTTATTCACATTGTTTCTCGGCGATCCTATTCCTCCAGTAACAATTAATATCGTATTTCCAAGGTGTGAGATCGGATGAAAATGATACTAGGAGAAACATAATCGCCGTCGTAGACTGTAAAATCTTTTGAAAAAGAGGCATAGATTTATTGAAGAAATCTTTTCAATTGTGAACATTTCAACATTGGCCAAAGGAATCCTTTTGGAAACGTGCACGATCTGCCCACGCCCAGGCAAACCGAAATCGTGATATCACCTCACTTGGTGGTGGTAATACAGTACAGAAACTACCATGTTTCAAACACGAGTGGCGCAGTTGTCATACGACATATACACTATCGCGACGGCTTTGGCAACGCAGCGATCCGTTGTCATGACAACTGCAGCCCACGAACGACTCTCGGTGAAATTAGAGCTTAAACAAAACGCGGTGAGCATGTTCACCGACGATTTCATAGTTGGGAAAAAATCACTGATTAATTAACTTCGTGAAATGGATTTTGTATACAATACACGAGTAAAATTTAACTGAAATGTTACTTTACTGACTGAAGGTCAGTTATTTATTCATATTATTATAATAAAGTCAGATATTTTATTATTATTATTATCTCTGAATAAAAATATATTTCTTGAAATATGAATATGTAATTAAAATTTTGTGGAGCAAATTTATAACATCTATATAAGAGTGTACTTTACCTACAAATTTCAGCCGAAATTCTCTGACAAATTTTGCTGGTTTATTAATTTATATTTCAATAAATATTTGGTTTTAACTCAGAGTTGTTTTTATTGGTTACATAAATTATTACTCTTTATAAGTAATTATCGTTATTTTTTAAAAAATTTTCGTGCTCACAATTTTTTTCTGAGCTATAACATTCCACGGAGAAGTCGATATATTGAGTTTTATTATTTTAAATCAACAGGAATTTATAAAAAATTCACTGTTCTTATTTATTTAACATACTTTTTTCTTTCAAGTGTCACCTTATTTTCCTTACTTTGTTCCTGTTCGCTACAATTGCTTCGAAGTTCTTGAGGTGGAACTTTATTTGTGAAATTCATTCTTATCAATACCTTATGGGTGCGTGTGACGCATGTGACAGTTCTCGGAGTAACGTAGCAGCATTTGTTATGTTGTTTCATTTCTTGTCCCCTCCTCCTCAACTTGTTTTATTATTATTATTTCGTGTTTGTGGCGTCGACCATAAGCGTTAATAATTCCGACGTCCCTCGTGCTGCGGCGCAGTCTAGCCAACTCCTTCTCGGGGGAAATAATAAAAGAAAAGCCAGTGAGGGTTTGTAGGAAGGGGGAAAGTTACGCCCGCGCCGCGTAATTTCCCTGAACCTTCCTTTACGACGTCCTTGTGCGGGAAGTAACTGCGACACTAAGTCGGCCGCGGCGAATTGAATGTTTTCAAGAAGAGACTGTGAAAGAAGAAGGGAAAGGAAATGGAGGGTGCGTCCTGATTTATTTCAAAGTCACACACACTCAAACGCTCGAGGACAACCCAGCGAAGGGAATATTTTATCTGCTCATTATTGGTTAAAAATTAATCGTCAATCGTGCAAACATCGTCCGTAGATAATAACAAGACCAATATTAAAAGAAAAGTGTGAATACTAGGTCATTGTTCTTGTATTTATATTTAAGGCTTTAATCAAATAATATTCATTGCTTTAAAAATATTGACAGATTTGGCTTTATAAATAATTCAGCTATGCTCGTAAGAATCTAAAATGCCCGCCCACTATTGAAAAACGGTCAACTTTTAAGAGGAAACAGGACAGTAATCAAATCGTACAAAAATATTTAAACTGATATTATAATTTATTCACTAAAAACAATTTAATATATGAATCAAAAAATTAATCTTTCATTATAGTTCAACTATTTTTCCTGATAAATAAATAATTATGATTTAAACATTAATAAACAGAACTAATTGAGCGCCGCACAACAGTCATCACCAATCAGAGATAATTAACGTTTTCTGAATCACCTGACTAATGCAACAAGGATTGCAGAAACGTTGTCCGATATTTATTTTTCTCTTATTTTTGTCTCTTATTTGGCTATTTATTTACCGTATTATCATTATACAGACGTATACTAAAAATCAGTATAATTCGTAACCATCAGTTAAGTAAGAATATTTACTTCGACCTTTAGTAAATAAAACGCTGTATTGTTATTATTTTAAATCGTACTTTTCGAATAAATTAGGTTTCTTGATGATTTTTTTAATCGCTTATATATCTATTTTTCATTTTACGTCCGTTTTTAATTATGTAAACCGTAATAATAACAGGCAGTTTGTTCAAGAAACAACGTTTCGGTACCCATTCGTAACATCTTCACGTTGAAACGTGACTTAAATGTTATGTAGATAGGTTAATGAATTTTTTCAGTTATAAACGTCAGTCTGACTATGAAGAAACAGTCTCAGTGAACGTCTATAATTTCTAGTTTCAGTAATTTAACTACATAAATTTTCAGTCAAGTTTCAACCTGAAGAATGTACAAATTAGTGCCGAAACGTTATTTTAAACTTTTTTTTATGAATCAAATGTCTGATATTGGTCATAAAATACTAATTTTTGGCCAATATTAAAATATAGCAGCGTAAAAATTGTCTTGTCAAAGGGCATGAATTATGATTTTCTTTTCTGAGTGAAGAAACATGTTTAGTGCAGTGAATATATTTTATTGGAGGGTAAATTGTTATGAATTAGTGACCGTTACCAGCGGTGTGGCGCGTTAGTGTCGTTTAAAAATATTATATGCATACTGAAGTGTATGCATCCATATTTCAATTAATGTTCCAAGTTTACAAATGTGTACACCTGTCATTGAGGTTGTTACTCCATTTTCCTAGTCCATAAAACCGTGTCGTAAAGAGTGGAATATTCCAAATGTCCTCGTTGCCAACTGTGTAATTTCCAACTCCGTGATTGTCTAGCAGCAACAGCGAGAAGAAAGGCTTGAAAGGAGCTGTGATTGATGTGTTCTATAAAAGGAGCAAACATATTCCGCCACCTGATCAGCGGTGCAAAGTGAAGTGAATGTTCTGGAGAGGAAAGAGGGAGAGAAGGACAGTGGAGAGAGAACGATTAAAGTTGTGACAATGGTGGCTGGCGGAATAATCAGGGCAGGTGGGCGGCTCCGTTAAATCAATAAACAAGCAGAGCGACAAGTACTCGACACAGTTACAACACTTCTGCACTGAAACAAAGCGTCAAGAACAATCCGAGTGCTTGGTAGCGCTAGTGGGAGATTTTGATAATTGCCACGGGGTTCGTGCGGAAGTTCAATTAATCACGGGATTAAGACTCCATTTTTTTTAAGCAGCATGAAGTATATATTCTGAACGTTCAGTGAAATCATTCACATCCTATACCTCTGTATCATTGCCGAGTTTTGAGTTTATTTTCGATGAAACACCAAAACGAACAAACTTGAGTTTCCGTAAAAGGGAAAAACCTGGAATCGACTGGCAGTTGACATTAGTTTCCTTTTACGAATAAAACTCACCCTTCTCATTGCTTTTCGACAATGCCTGTTCAATTTCGGCTGTCTTATTGACGAATTCTGCCGAAAAAGAAATGAAAAAAAAAAAATCACCGGCTCACACGCAAACTGGCATTTTCCCTCTCTCTTTACAACATTCATTTCCCTTCATTTATTAAAGTTTGCGATTTGTCCTCTCAGTGCGACATTTCCTTTTCATTGAAAGACTGGCATCGATCGATGTCCCGTAATTTGCTCGCGGTGTTGAAGGCGAAGTCACATTCAAACTTGCCACGTGTTGCGGGAATACGATATTGTAAGCCTCGGTGATTTATGGAGATCTCTTAGAAGTCTCTTCGACGGCTATTTGAATGCTTTCCCGTTATATCCCCTTAATCACCATAAATCAGCCTTCTTCTCCTCTCGATATAATTGTTGGTTCAATTTCCTTCTGTTCATACTGAAGTACGTCGTTATGAAATCCTCATTTATCTAATTCCGTCACTTTATAACCGAACTATACCATTAAGCGTTTTATTGTATTTTGACCGCGAAGAGTTCCTAAATTTAATCAACACGGTCCTATTATTCCTAATACGTATTCCACTGGCAGTCATCATAAACAACGAAGAAAATTTTCGACAGTTAGTCAAAAATAATTTAAAAGAATGGTATTTTAACACTATATCGAATGAAATAACTGACATAAATAATTGATCATAGTGATAGATTAACTCATTTTCATAATCTTAACTTTCTGATATTTTTCTTAACTGAAAAAATTAAAGTATGGAGGACACCTGACGAGTTCTGAAGTGGTGTTTTTTTTATCGTTATTCCGTTTGTATATGACAACTTCACTTATCAATTAAACTGACACGAAATTATCTATTAATTAATTCCTATTTACATATTATTTCTCACTGGCTGAGTGCCGGGCGTTGCACGGGTGTTTAAATAAAACCCGGAGAAGAATTGATTCAACTCTAATCTCTTGGTAAACATTTAATCTAACCACCATCAATGCCACCAGTTTTCGGAACACTTACCCATTTGTATTCGCATCACCGACCTAAGCTTTCGGCATATAGATTCAAATAAACCAGGATGATTACTTACGGTATTTTTAACGACTCGAGAATTCTCCTACTACATAAAAACCACTCTGAATTAAAAAAGTTAAAAATACTCGCTAACTTAAAAAAGTCCAAAAAAACTTGATAACTTAAAGGAGTAAAGTAATACGACCTTTAAATAAATAGAGATAAAAAATATACCTGGTAGTCTATTAAAATTAAAAATACACCCAGTAGCTTAAGAGCATCAAAACTACTCGAGGTAATATTTTGTTAACCACGTCCACCTCCACGACGAGGAACATAAAATTTCAATAACGACCATCGTTAGTGCGAGAATTGAACTCAGCGACTCCTATTACCTCGGAATCGTCACCAAACTTCTTTTTTGCATTATTTTTAAGTAAACCCTTCCACTATCACAAGTACGGTAAGGATTCATCACTACGTTGAATTTTTTGACTTGAAATTAGAGACTTAAAATTTTTTTTAAATGACACTAACAAATTCAGTGATCCTGATATGTTTTATTCGACGTTAATAATTTAGGAATTCAATCGCTAGAGGTGGTAGGTGTGTATTAACCCCTCAGTGATTGTTCCTGGATCGTAAGTAACATGTAAACAAAATTTGGTAAAAATTGTCCTACGCGTTTAAGATTGTATAAGGAAATTTGTTTCGCCCCTTCCACCCTCACTTGTGGAAGTTGAACTGTATCTTAACCATTTTTATAAATGTCAGAATTAATTTTCATATATCCAGATTCGACACTAACATCGGTTGTGTACGTGGAATATTTTTTCACCCCCTTCCACCTCCTCCTAGGAGCAGAACTACAACTTAACCAGAAGAGTAAATGACAGTATTAAACTGTTTGACTTCTATAACCTTGAATTTCACACCAATCACGGTTGTTTTGCGTTATTTTATTATATTAACAAGATATTTATAACATTATTACGTGAATATATATTTATACTAAATTCTTATATTTTACATTTTATTTACTCATATATAAAATTGATTAAAACTAATGAAAAATTAACAATTTACCAGCCAAATCATAAATGTTGCTGACTTCTCATGTTGTAAAGGGTTGAAATTATACACTAAAAACATCTGGAGTGAAACTATTAATTCATTGACCCTGAAAACTAATTATTCGAAGGTAATATTGGCTGTTTTAGCTACCCTTGGGAAAGTCCGACAGAAACCTTTGTGGACGTGCGCACGACAACTCACCAAAGTTTCATCGCAATCGGGCGAATGGTTTAGGGATGTTGAGACTTACAGACATTCATTTTTATTTATACGTTTATAGATAATAATTACAGTTTATGCTTTCTATTTATATTATATTCGTGCACTTTCTCTGTACTAGTTCCGATTGGTGAATATTTTAAAGTTCTGAGTCTTGCTCTTTGATACTAATGACGGCGTTGCGTAATTGCTGTGAAATATTCTCCCTATAGTTCCTCTGATAAATTGTATTTAATAAAATAATTCTTATTGGTATTCACAAACATTTATGAAAAAAGTAATTATTGCTTTTATTAACTACAAATATGAATTTCCTATCGTACTTTATCCTACTGTGTTTAATTGTTGCTCTGAATAACGTTGATAAAGTCAGTCGCCCCGCGATGTAGTGCGCTCCTCTAAGCTACTACGGCATTTGCTCTATCTACACACAATTTAACACACAACTTTGTTCTGTAACTCTCTGATAGCGTGCGGCGGACAATCCTGTTTTCTGCGAATTCCTATTTGAAGTTTATCTGCCACGATCATCGGCAGAAAGTTCTCGGAATCACATTTCCAAGAAATAATGCTAACCCACGACCTGATCCCTTTACGGGTTGTTACATGAAAATATAAACATTAAATACTACGATTAATATTTATATTTACCTCAATTCAATTTAATCATGAATGAACAAATCAGCCAACATGGCAGAAGCATGTTGATAAAATAAAATGTAGGACAATTTTTAAAATTAAAATTAGTAGTACGTATCGTTCGTTTGTTTTTGAATCTGTTTAGATGCTTGCATAAAAAAGTGGTAAGTTGAGTTTTATAATAAAACATAAAAATTTAAAGGGAAAAATGATTTACAATCAAGATATATAATACTATTATCTGAATATATTTCTACTACATTTTTTCTTTTACATTTCATTTACTCATGTATCAAATTTGAATAAAACTAGTGCGAAAAAAAATTAATAAATTTATAGTTCTAACTTTTCTTGAAAATATGATAATAAAGGTACTCCTATTATTTTTAAATCTTCTAAACCTTAACTTTGACAAAATTATTAAAGAAAAAAAATATTATTTAGGTAAACATAATGTTATTTAATAAATTAATTTTAATGCGTGTTATATCGGACAAACGAAACGCACTTTAAAATTTAGAATTAATTAACTAAAAAACAATTTGAAATTAAACGCGAAAAATGACTCAGTCGTGTCTAAATATATTTATGTGAATAACCATAATTTCGATTGGTAAAAACCGCAAAAATTTGAGGCGAATGAGATAAATGTTATTGAATATTTATGAGAAATTAAAAAGTGATACAAATAATTTAAATAGAATTTATGATACCCTATTATTGTAATTTATTTTTATCGTTTAATTGAATACGTATTTTCGTTGTTAATTTTTCCTATGAACAACACTGATATTGGCTGCAATGTGTGTTAAAAATTTATTCTCAAAATTTCAATTATCTATTGATACTACAAGGAAAAAATTGCAAGTAATTTTTAAATATATATTCAGATCATTGAATTATAAAAATCATCGATTTCAAAATTTGCAATCTATAAATTTTTATGAATTCAGACTTTTAAAAATCAATTATTCAAATCTTAAATATCTGAGGAGAATATAAGACAAAGTAACGATACGTAGCGCTAATTTTCATTCAATGAAAATGAGATATTTTTTTTATTTCATTAAAATGTCTTCGAAAAGTTGGCTCGTTTCATCAATTATGGTTAAACACTATGAACCTATTAGAGATAGTACGATAGAACAATCATGACATTTCTTCTCATTTGTATAGTTATTTAATTGAACATGACTGTTATTATAAAACATCCTTACATTACGAACCTGCCTCTTTTTGCATCGCGTTTTCATTACTTCAAAACGTCATTTTGAGACCGGAATAACATATATTTTTGGTTGCCGAATCTCTATTCATTTTAACAAAGGCCGATTGATTCGGTTGTGTTATTATTAACGTTCTCGTTTCATGTCGTCGACATCGGCAAGCTATTTTTGGCTCGTTTTTTCATTATGAAACGGTTATTTGATGGGCGTCTCGGAAATAGAAGAGTGCAATTTCGCCTACAGATATTACAACTGTCAGGTATAACTCGGTTGGAAAATTCAGTCCATAGGTTTGCAGGTAAGTGGAAGTTTTGTAGCGAAAGTAGCCATTTGTCCATTAAATATTAATAATGTGCTTAAGGAATTGCAGTTTAATATCGGACGTGAAGGAGGGAAAAATTTGGGGGAATTTGTGTCGAGTTTATCAAAGGAACTGTATGGTGGAAGCAATTTTTCAGTTGTCAGAGCACTAAAACTCTTGTAATCTTTACTATTATTAAATCTTTATGAATTTTTAATTCTATTAACTTGACGAATGAGGATTGTTTTCTCAATTAGTTATAGCTGCAAGGAGTTTTACCAGTGGAGTAAACTGATTTCTACGTAACAGTTATGTGTGATTTAACGTGTAGTGTGTAGATAGTTTAGTTTTGGTTATTAGAATCATGAAATGTAAGATCATTTAAATCAATGGTATAGTGAGTCTTTTAGTAGGTTGGTCCGTATCGCCGGTATCTGTCACTGTTTATACAAATTTACCCTCCACTAAAACGTCCTCATTTTGAAAGTATTAAAAGTCAGTTGTGAATATTTACTTAAGTTTCGACTTGCAAAATTATTCTGACTACTATACCAGGCCATTATTGATGTACTAGTTACTTCCACTTAATAGCTGTTCTAAAATTTCATTCTAGATATTTCTCACCCTTTTTTCTGCTTAGATGTCCTTATTCTAAAACAGAAGTACTTGAATACAATTTTAAACCGACTATGTACCACTTTTCTTATGGCGTGTCACTTTTAATCACTGAATGACCTTTTCTTTTTATAGGTAAGATAAATATTATAAAAATAATAGATTATTCTATTAGATTATTTTTTTGGGGATAAATAGAGACTCATTTACTGTTTTACTTTCACGGTAATTCAGTCAACTATTAATTCATAAGCTTTCTGACACACTAAAATGCTTGGATTTTATAGATAGAATATATATATTGACTTTCATGTTATAAATCCACACACGATTATTTACTAGTTGTAAGAATATAGTTTTTTCGACGTTTCCTGTAAAGTAGGCGTCCCGCAGTGCTTTTAAGGCATTTGGTCTGCCTAACTCCAGGCGTCGTTAACTGCAGAGGAGGGAAATGTGTGCAATATTCGGGATAACGGTCCCTCCCGCTGTTAACTCAGTTTTACGTCCCTCCCGAATGTTCTCCTTAAATTGCAGGGGACCTTCGCCAATCACCGCGTCGTCTCCACGTCTTCGTCGTCTTCGGCTACTCCATTCTGCTCGTCTTCCTTATCTACGTCCAAATGCTGTCTGCAAGAAGCGCCCGTCAAAATTGAAAGACCTATTATTCCTTCTTCATTCAGTTTCTGACTTCTAAGGGCACATTTCTGGTCTGGCTTCGCCTGAAATATTCTCAGTTTTGAAATTATGCCACATGATTTACTGTAACTTTATTGATGCTCTTCAGATAACTCAAGATTACTTTTTTACATACATTATTTTAATATTAATTAATTTTAACTGTATTTAATATTTTAAGTTACCATAAGTATTCTCCTGAATTTTTTTTGCACTCAATAGCAGATAGGAGCTTAAACAAATTTTCCGGTTTGACTTACCACAATGACACAATTCGGTTACTTTTTCTATCTCAGTAAACGCTTGTGATTTTTGATCCATTATTACATATATCTGCTTGAGAGACTGCCTTGAATTAATGTATAATCAATAAGAACACAAGCATAAATTATAGCCGCTTACGGAGAATCCTGAAATATTATTTATCATTTATACAGTCCTGTGGTAATTTATGTGGGTGAGAAATAGTCAGCCTCACATCTAATACAAAGTATTTAAGCAATCAAATAAAAACTAATTTATTAATATTTTTCAATATTTATTCGCCTCAGTTCTACTAAAAAAAATAAGAGCTTAGTTGTAGTATAGCGTACAGCAACTAAGGCTCTTCCTTATTCTCTCTTATCCCCCATACGTCGCTACTTATCTTCACTATGATTTATTTTTATTTGGACGCATTCTATTTTGGCACGTTGCCTTCTTTGCTGCGCTCGTCTTCCTTCTTTTTCTCACGAATCAGAAACTTATTCCAGTGTATTTTCATGGGCGCGCAGTAGAATCACCCCCGGTACGGTTGGCGTCGCGGCGCTTTGTCGTCGAGACTCGCCGGCAGCCGTCTAGGCGTGGACAATGGTCGCCATTGTGCGACGTTACCAATTAGTCTCTGCAACAATGGCGGCCAGAGATTGCCTCTCGGCAGATCAACTCGTCGTCAAGTAGCAACTAGCCTGCAAGCAGCTCCAACTACGCTACACCTCACTTCCACGTACAACTCCGCTACATTTTCCTTTATGGAGCTGGTCGCCGCCTCCCTCTGGAAATTCAAAGGGGCTGCAAAAAATCCATCCCTCTACGCCACTCACACACTAACATAAACCAAAATTGATCTGCGACACATAGAAGCAGCTACTAATGAGTTAACCAAAATACTACTATTTATTTCCCCATCCGTAAAAACTCCTTATTTAATTTTTTTCTACCCTTAAAATTTCAATTTATTCTTTTGATTTAATTTCTATTCATTTTTACAACTATTTTATTACAATTTTTCGAAAAATATGGATTCAGTTACCCACGTCCGCTATATAGTATGTTTAGTGATTTAAATTACTCTTGCGTGTTAAACACCAGTCAATGTTTACTCCCCTTTGAACTATTGATTAATGTACTTCCCAAGACCGGCTGCCGTTCCTTTCGCCACTGTCCTCATAGCTTCCTACTTATAATAATAATAATCATCATAAAAAGAAATGATTTTTAATAATTTAAATTAAATTAATTTATCTTATTATTTAAAACTTCAGAAGAACACTAAATTTTGTATTAATTAACATAGAAAATTTAATTTAGTTTGCTCAAAAATCATTTAAAAGAACTCTGTGAAATAGGAATTCTTGGGATGAATTATCTTTGGTTGGGATAGAATGAAAAATTAAAGTGTTTAATTTTCTTCGCCGGAAACCCGCCTGCAGTCAATTTCCTAGAACACGGCAGCTTGTGGTTTTTCAAATGAAGGAACAGGTTGGTCACTCTATTTGCTATTTGGCAGGTGTAAATTACTGTAATTTCGAAATCTCTTAAATAAAACAGAGTGAAGGACGACCAAATTCACTGCCGTCATCTTCGCCTGGAAGAGTGTTTGTATGTATATATATATATATTTGTTTGTATGTATGTTCCTTATACAAATCTACAACGGTGGAGCAAATTTCGTACACGTGTTCTTTGTGATCAGAAAACAAACACTATCGGGGTGAAACACGTCTACCACCCCCAGAAGCGGGGGTTGACGGGGTTTGCAATATTCAAACATGTTAAAACAGACGATATTTGAGTCTGTTAAATATTTTTAGGGGTCAAAGAGATTGATAGTGTTTCAACTGATGTGATATGAGTGTAATTTCAACCCCTTACAGCAATGGAAAAGAGCGCCGTTAGGGGTGGTGGTGGGCGGGCATTACAAGAAAATAACACGAATACAACCCAGATTGGAGTCAAATACCGGTGTGTTTAACTGAGACTTTCAATTAGCCATTTAACCCCTCGGGGTGGGGGTGGACGGGGATGGAATTTTTCAAACATGTCAAATGGTCGATATTTGCGTGTAATAAATAATTATCAGTGTCAATTATGTTGATGGTATTCCTACCTATGTTTTTCTGTAAAATTTTAACCCCTTTCGGTATGAGAGGGGACCATGCATAGGGTTGGGGGTAGAAACATTCAAACAATCTAAAACAAGCTGATATTTTAGGCGGATAAATATTTTTAGGGGTCAAAGAGATTGATAGTGTTTCTACCGATGTTATATGAGTATAATTACTATTATACATTTTCTATTTCTGGCAACGCCGGGTACCCAGCTAGTTTCAAATAAAATCCACTATTCATTTCTACTATTAATTTCAATAAAATTTCCGATTATTTCTTATTCTACCTCACCACCTTACTATCGAAGGTTCTCTCCTATATGTACAATAGCATCTGCAGTTCTTATCCGGCGTTGTGAACCATTTGCTACGTTAAGCCTCCAACTAAAAAATTCGCATAGAATTCCTGTATTTTGCTCAAGACATAGTGTTATTTATTGTTAGGTTTCAATTCTCTTGACCGCGTACCATCGTTTACATACCTATAACAATTATTGTATTTGATCCTTTGTCACACCTTGGCATTGTACCTGTATTATAATTTATTACACCTATTGTGAGACGCCGACTACCAATTTTTAATCACAAGATCGTAATATATACCCGTTACTAATTTTTGAATTAAAAATCCGTCGCTCTTGTTGAGCCTCCTCTTGATTTAATTTCGTTGTAAATATGCTCACACCCAATGTTTCGAATGCGCTATGCATTATTCCGCCTCTGTCTCGGAGCATCACGTCTCTCTTTACTTGGTACGGACATGACTCTTTAAATATTCCCTCTCGAATCCCGCGTCTCGTTTTTTTCCCCGCAGTCTAGCCTGACATTTCATTACGACTGCACGACGCTCGGCGTCCGTCACACGTCAGCCTCCACAAAACAAACTCGGAGGACGAGATTATAGCAACGAGCCGTCTTAACACCGCCAGATTTGAACCTTGAGCGGAAACGGATCGAGCTGGAGCATCCCTGCCAATTAGACCTGCAGGCCACTCGGGGGTGGGACCGTTCGACAATGGCACATAGGGGGGTAGCTTTCACGTTGCTACGAACACAATGACAAGATCCTAAGACAGTTTTCAACGTGGTTTTATAGATTAGAAATTATCTTACCGAAACGACGAAGAAATCAAAATTACAGCTCAAACTCTCAAATATTTTATAAGAGTTACTCATGAAGGAACTTAAACCGTAGTAATGCTAAGTTATTTTATATTTCACCAAAAAACCTCTCCAGGATTTATTTTTTACCATCACAATTCATTATGACCTGTATTTATTGTATATTTCACTATTCTTTCTTTTATATTTCCCCTCAAACTGCCTTTCCGTTTTATTCCACTCAGTATTTTTTGTTTTGTGAATTTTCAGTCATTAGTATTTTTACATATTTTCAGACTCCTCTCCAATATATTAAAGGACCAATTTTATCTAAAAATATCATTTATTTATACAACCACTATTCCACGAAAATTATATCGCATAACAATTATAGTATATTATTCAAACGAATCGTCATCGTACAGTCTTCTCTTAAACACATCCAATCCCCAGACTACAATGTTCATCCTCAGGAGCGTGAGATTCACCAAATTAAAATATCTCTGTGTCTAGATAGAAGAAAATGATAAAATACTGACTTTAAGGTTTTAATTTATTGTATGACACTTGGACTGGAATAAGCCGTATATGTTGTGAAGTCGAGAAGTGATGACGTCACTGCCAGTGAGGTGATTGCTGGACATCTATTTGTAAAGATTCATGCTCTGACTTCCTTGTACTCAAACATTTCGATAGTAAATTACGTTCATAAGAAAGAAAAATACATTCATTATATGTGAATGATTAACACTAACGAATATTTGGAGATATTGTGCCCTTTGATAATATATATTAATCTAATAATTAAGAAATATAATTATTATAAACTTTTAAATACTGACTCTCCTCTAGGATTCATATACAATTTACTTTCTTCATTCTTCCGATAAGTGATTCTTAAATCTAGTATCGGTGCTACAAAAACCACGGAACTAACTAAGATAACAAAGTAATTACATATCGCTACTGATATTAATGTACGGAAAGCGATTAATATGATTTTCTATGTCATATTATAAAATTAATTATTTACTACATTCAGACGTTAAAAATATCCCCCGCACACTGTTGGTTTTTCACTTTCTCTATTGTTTTTCTCTCTTTTCTAAGTATTATTCCTCTTCAGAATTTTCAGTGTTTCTAAAATTTGTTCTGTATTTTGCTATTTCCATAGCCTTTTAATCACTTTGTTAATTTTTCTCCAAAAACTATTTTTATTTCCATTTTATTCCATTATCCCTTTCTTGGTCAAATTTTCCTCAGTTTTTATAAACTCATGTTTCTTCCCGTTTTATTTACCTTCATATATTCCCCATATTTTAAGTACAAATACCAGTATTCCTACGTCTGTCTTCCACGTTTTGTGTTCCATCTTACTATTATCCATATTTTTATAATTTTGTTTCTCCCCATTTTTGTGTTTTAATTTTTTCCTATTTCCATAGAAAAAATGTATTTGTATTTAAATCCCAGTTTTTCCTATTTTCCTCTCATTTCCAACTTTTATAATATTTTATTTTTCTATCTCCTTCTTCTGATCACTTACGGCAACCCTTTTCCAATCACTTGTCTCCGATATTTATATTCTCTCTCCTTTCCATATAGTAACATTTTTCTGTCTTTTTTGTGCCAGAAGGAACAGATTCGGTTAACACTAGGAACTAGTGTATATGGAACTGGCCAGATTAAATAAATTGGGCAGGAGTTGGAATGGCGGTGGTCAGATTTCAATTTCACGATCCATGATATTAAAAAGCTTTTGTTTTTCTTTCTAGTATAAAAAATGTTTATGCATTTAAAAACATCCATGTCGTCTTTGGGCAGACAATATCGATTCATAGATCACAGTTGAGTAATGGAGGTCCTGAAAATTTAAACGTTATCCCAGTAGCCCACGTCGCAGGTGACTTATCGTCAGTCCTCAACTGCAGCGCGCGCAATCCCCGCCCTCAAATATGTCAACGGTCGATGCGGGAATGGTATCAACTGTATCGCCGACATAACTGAGCCTCTGGGAGATTAGCCGGGCAATTGGGGTAATTGGGACTTTTCATCAGTGTAACAGACCGTCCAGGTTTGGCGGAGAGAAGCAGGGAGCGAGGTTGATTAATACGTTTCAAAAAAAAAACGAAGGGGGATTTAGGTCGGGTATATTCGGCCGGTGACTGAGAGTCCATCACGAGGGTACTATCGTATTTTCATATGTGCTGCTTTGACCGTCGTCGTCTCACCTGAGTCCGAATGTGAAAGGATTAAATTATAAGGCTGAAAGACGATGACTATTTAAAACTGCCAAATTTACTCATTAATTAATAAGAAACTAATCCCAAGTCCTCATTAAATATTTTATTTATTTCAATAAAATCTAAAGCATTTTCTGCAATAATAAAAAACGAACGTGAATATTAGATTTACAACATTATTAATTTTTTTTTAAATTTATTTACCCATAGTATTTAAAATAGGATACGATACGTAAAAAAATGATAAAAGTAAATTAGACAGTATTTAAATCTCTTTGCTTGTCTCTATTGGTGGTTTGCAAAAGACTATGGCAGAAACTCTGCCGAAATTTACTGTTTTGTAATTTGTGGCATTTTATTTCTATTCTATTTTTGGCTCTACAGCCCTCGGTGGGCCTTGGACTCCTCCACAATCAGCCTCCAATATCGTCGGTCCTGCGCTCTTTTCGTCCATCTTCTTATTCCCATCGTTCTGAGATCTGCAACGACATCGTCCATCCATCTATGCCTTGGTCTTCCCTTTCCTCTTGAATGGTGGATCCTTTCTTTCAGGATTCTTTTTGGCATTCGTTCTGTTGCCATTCTCTCTACATGGCCCATCAAATTAATTCTAACCACATCTTTACCTTCCATCAATTCATCCAGCTCCACATTATATCTTGCTCTCCAGCCTTCACCTGTCATTACAGGTCCAAATATCTTCCTTAAGATCCGTCTTTCAAATACTCTGAGGATTTTCACATCAGTATCTTTCAGGGTCCAGGTCTCTGCTCCATAAATCTCCACCGGTCGCACCAGTGTATTATTTTTTTTGTTTTGTTTTCCTTGTGATGAGCAAAGAAAAATTTAACAGTGACTTGTAGGAACTAACATAAGTATTAAAATGAAATTATACAATGAATTAGGGATATAACAGATTTAAATGCAGATTAATAATTCAAATTTCCATGGAACACTGAAACTGAATTCATGTAACCATTTAATTATTAATAATTAATTATTAATAAGTACCGAAGTTTATTCTCTTTTCGGGGTTTCAACTGTTTAAGACTAATGTAGTAGGTAAAGACTCGTCCGTTTGGAAGTGAACCTTCTCGGCTAGTGATGAACACATTGATTTATTTACATTCGCTTCAAGAGCTCCGTTTATTAGCGACTCATTATGGTAATATATTTTTGCCCTTTCGGGGGACTGATTTGGCGAGAGTTTCTCTCCCTCACACAAACATCCGTGTCATCGCCGGGATTCGAACGCGGGACCTCTGTGATGCGAGGCAGTCACGCTGACCCCTACATCACAGGAGATCGGCTTCGAGTTCTTCTGCGCTCCATATTGTTTTCGTATAAATTTTCTACAAAATCGTAAATTGGTTTGAATAATGACCATTTCAATGTTTTTAATTTTTCTACTATCCCTAACTTTAGTTTTCATGTAACCGTTGGTTTATACTCCTTTATATAATTTTCTAACTCTTATTCTTTCACTAACAAGATCATTATTTGGTATATTCGTGCTTTTCTCTCTTTACTAAATATACACTGGTCGGGCAGAGATATCAATAATTAAAATTACCTCGCGTTTGTAAAAAAAAATGTTACTATTTACAAAGACTTCGAATTTAGATTGATATTAAATTGATGGAATCACTGTATGTTGAGGGAATGGAACGAGACACAATAAGTGAACTATAATGGTTCAATCATAATATTCATAGTAATAAAAAACAACTAGATGCATAAATAGTGGAGTAGATAACCAAGAAAATTATTGTTATTCAAATATTTTACCGTAAGGATAAATAAACGTTTCGATCACGAAGCGGAAAAATCGAGTATCGTGGAGCTACAATAATCTTCAGGCGTTTGGCGACGGATTAAAATTCAATTTCAGTTGATTAATATTTTGGAGACTCATCCTTCTGTAAAATAAATATACTCGAGAGCCCTCGAACTGATGAATGTTAAAGACCCGATAACCGTAGAAAAGAATCCCTGTATGATTGTGAGTGACCTACAAATTAAATTACTTGAAACTTCTGCAGGCAAATAAAATTTCAAAAACAGCCGAAACCAGCAAAGAATAATTTTTTTAAAAAGGACTCGATTTTTTCATTATTATTTTTTTCGCAAATGTGGTCAGTTGTGGTTATTGTATGCCGACTCCCGCTTTTCTAGTGAGCGACACATCAATAACCCCGTCTTGCGCCGCCCCGTTGCCTAGCAACGCTGCCGTCAGCTGATCCGCAGATGCCAGCCAGCATCCGGAGGACCACATCTCGCCCCCCTCCCCACCCCTTTACAAACACTAATTAACAGAATTTAATGTTGGCTACGAGAAATATAACTGGAATTACTCTCGCGTAAACCTCTTTTCCACGATAAAGACTTTAATAAAAAGACGTTTCGAAGAAAACGAATTTACTACTAAGAGAAACGTGAAGATACAATCCGCAACATAAAATTGCAGACAATCTTAAGCAAGAAAAATGTGATGGTGTGTTTCTATATTTCACCTAGAACACATATAAAAATATTTAGACTCACTTATTAACAGCACGCTCGCTCTAGTTGTTTGCTAAAAATTCTACAGAACAATAATGAAATTAGCTACCGGGTTAAATAAATAAAAAAATCTTTGTTGTAATA
The DNA here is from genome assembly GCA_037074705.1 of Zhengitettix transpicula. Taxonomy (NCBI): domain Eukaryota; kingdom Metazoa; phylum Arthropoda; class Insecta; order Orthoptera; family Tetrigidae; genus Zhengitettix; species Zhengitettix transpicula. Next base: position 81,019,051 of record CM073593.1, read on the forward strand.
TATAAACAAAGATTTAAGTATATCAAAATTAATTAATTTCGTAACAGTATTCTTATCATTTCCATTATACTTCAAAATATAGCAAAGAAGCTTGCTATAACTATATATTAAAAAATTAAAAATTAACTGAACTCGCTTATTTTCCTCGGAATAAATGAAATTCAGCGAAATTAATAATGGATGAAATTTATAAGCTGATACGATGTACTCAATTCAAGCTGCACGTCCTTTGTTTTTTTATTCAGTTTGTGAAGTACATTTGAGAATTGTAAATGTTCATAATTTAAACATTACAGTTCTTAGAGACGAACCCCTACCCAATAATTATAATTTTATGTTCCTATTCGCGTAAATAGTTCATGTAACATAAGTTACTACAAATGTGGTATACATTTTCATCTAAATAGTTGAAATGTCTAGCAACAAAAATTTCTTGAATTATTAACTTTCCTTTTCTTTAGAAATATGTTAGTTATTCATCTTTACTGCACAGCTTGAGGGTTCACGTAGGTGCAATTAAATGAACAAAGACCTATTAATTACTGCCATGAATATCAAAGTAGCAGACCCTGAGAAAACCATTCCCCTGCGATTTACCACTTTTGAAAGCGGTTGGTTAAAACATCGAGAGTATTTAAAATTCAACTGTACACCTCGATCGAAGTTCATCTGTTTGCCTTGTTGTATAGCACCCTTAATGGGAGTTAAGTCTGGGTAACGCATGAGTGAATTGCAAACCTCTGGTCAGTTTAATTGCTGATTGCCTTCCCCGACGTATCCTTGCGGACTGAGACCGCGGCCGGCTGGCGTCGTTGCAGAGTTGTGTTATCATGGAGGTGTCTTGCAGAGGCGCCGCGTTCATGAGGCCCGTCGGAGCCCGCGGCGGCCAGGCCGAGCGGCCGGTAGAGCGTCGGCCATGCAGCGTCTGCGCACCACCTTCAAGCGTTCGCGCACGCCCACGGGCGCCGAGATGAAGACGCAGAGCAGCCTCGAGGTGCCCAAGCAGGTGCGCTCCGCCTCCTTCGACGAGATCCAGCTGGAGGCGAAACGAAGCCAGCAGCAGCAGGCCGGGGGCGCCGATCACTTCCTGCAGGTGCCGCCCCACTACGTGGGCCAGCGTTCGCGGAGCTTCGACGACGACTCTGGCACCGCTGGCTCCATCATGCACCTGGAGGTTCCGCCGCGGCGCTTCCAGCGGCGCCGTTCCTCCGGCGACAAGGCGACGGCGTTGTGCGTCCACTGCGTGCTTCTCGAAGAGTTCACGCGTCGCTCCTCGGAGGAAGCGTCGGCGTCGGCGTCGTGTTCGCTCAGCTACAGCGACACGTCGTCGTCGTCCGCCGAGTCTGGCGATGACGACGTAGACGACCAGGGGCTGACGGACGCGCGAAGCCCATGCAGCATCACTGTGACGCCGTCGCCCACGCTTCTCGAATGTCCGGCGCCGCCTCACCTGGACGAGGAGTTCGCGTACCCTTCGTCGCGACGGCGTTCCGTCACCAAGCTTTCGCGCCAGGAGGCGTTCGTGGAGCCGGGATCCAACTCGCTGGAAAACGTGGTCGACGTCGGGGTCGGCGGGGGCGACCCCGGCGTGAGCGACATCTACCTCGCCGTCCCCGAGCTTCGTCGTGACCGCGCCGCCTCCGTCGACTCGTGTTTCTCCAAGGTAGCGTCGCACAGCCGCGCCGAGGAGGTCCCTCCGCCGCCCCCGGATAGCCTGCTGCTGCTGGCACCGCCCCCGCCCGCCGGGGGCGGTGTATCTTCTCTACGATCACGTTCCGTTGACATCGTGCTACCCACCGACGCCCAGGCGCACTACAAGGCGTTGGCCATGAGCGCTACCGTGCCGCCCCCGGCGCCGCCGCCCAGCGCCACTGCCAGGTGAGTTAATGAACCGACGGCCGCGACTATCGAGCAGCCGTTGAGGGGGCGTCTTGAGTGGCGCCGACGAGCACCGCCTCACTGAAAACAACACGCGGATTCCCCGCGTGCTGAAAACAGAGTCACAACAAAGTCGTTCCGAAACAACTCGCTGACTACAGAGCGAGCTAATACTTTTGCCAACATCAATTTGATAAGATGATAAAATTATATCCACAGCCAGCAAGTCTAGTTTTGACAACAAGTAGTAACAATATTAGAAGTGTTAATTGGCAATCCATTGACTGATTTACAAAATCAACGAAGGAAGAAATTTTTTAAAAAATATTTGCAACATCAGAGAAAAAATCTACAAGACGAATAAAACAAATTCTGTTTATGCGAAAGAGAAGAAAGAAATGATCAACATGATTCTAACAGCAAGGTAAACGTATATCTTCTTCAGGGACTATGTAAATTCAGAGCATACTTCACATGAGGCTCAGACTCTATTTTACTAGCTCTGAATGTACCTTGTCCTTGAAGATGATCATAGATTTCCTTGCTGTCAGAAACGTTAGTATTTTTACTCCTCGCGATCATTTCGTTACTTTCGCTAATAAAGTAATTTGGTTATCCTTCTTGTTATTGTCTTTCCAGTTGCCACTTTTGTATTCTGACTTGTTTTCTAGTGTTGAACTTTGTTTTTCCTTCGTTTATGTTCTACCTCAGACAATGAAATACCCAATTAATACTTCCAATAACCAGTAAGTTTTCCAACTACTCAGTTTGTAGTTTGATATCACGGTGGCTAAGTTGGTGAGAGCTAACTAATCCCGATACGGAGCCAGCCTCATCTTTCCATTCATTATGATGATGGTTGAGGGAGAGCAAGAGTAAATATATTTGGATTTGAAGTGTAATGGCGACAGTGTGCGTAGACCAAAATTATTTATAAGGTCGTCATGAAGCTGCTGGCGTGATTCCTTGTATTTATTATTCATTCAGGGTTGTCCTACTGAGTTCTATGTCATTACATAATAAATTTTCTTGTCCTGTAAAAATTAGGCCGTGCCTGGTTAATTGAAGAAACTTAAGAATTTATTTTAATAAAAAAAATTGTTTGACTCAGACAGTTTTCGAATTACGATAAGACGTACTTTTACGTTGAAACAGAACTCGTAAAAATTCAGTGCCTCAAACTATTTATTTCACTTGTTACATTTGGAAAGAGGAAGACGAGTTTTGAGTACCTCAGGTTCTACATAATTTAAATATGTCTTAAAATATTTCCTAAATTTACAATTGGGCATTTTTCTAACGCAGTTTGAATAAGCAATTAGAAATGATTGTAAGACTCTTATATTAGATCTTTGATGGTTATCAGCTCAAAATTTTTATTATTAATAATTATAATTATCGAAACATTTTCAGACTATGAAATTTACTTAAAATTGATTCATTAATTTATTTATAATTTTTGGAAGATCTTGATATTGTAAATAAATTATTCCAAAATACTCCACTACATTGAAAAAAAAATTCTTAATTAAATTAATAAGCGTCGTGATAATATATTTTTATTGCATTAATTTCTTTGTCTATTATTAAATTTTTTTTCTGGCTTACGGTAACTTTATTTGTTTAATTTTTATTATTATTGCGTCTTTTACAACTATCAACTTTTCACTTCACTGCAATTCTTGTATTGTTCTACGTGTAATTCTTTCACAATCCCAGCCCGATTGTTAAAAGTTATTTGACGTTCATATAAGAGCCAAGGCACGCACATTATTACTACAGCAATACGGATTAGGGTCGCTGACTTAATTCGTCTCATAATCCGGGTACAATGCGGGTCACAGTGACGTAAGCCGTACGTGCGGGTTTAATTATCTGGGTCCAGGTAAAGTGTGAACTCAATCGAGGGGAAACTTAAAATACTTGTTTCTCATTGGCGACAAGGAAATTCTGAGGTCGTCGGCAACAAATAGTAAATTACTGTCGAACCAGCAACTAATAACAATAGTAAAGCTAGCCCATCATCGCGTTATCAGGAAATTGCTGATCCGTAAACATGGTAGTGTCTGCTTCTGACAGACTGAGTAACAATTTTTTTTCTCTCAGTGTGTTGGAGTAACAAGAAGCTTCAGGGACATGAGTGGACTCTTTTAAGACACTCGCACTGTCGCTGCTATTAATACTTATATTCCAGGTTTTCCCTCGGGTAACAGGAGATGAGAATAGTCTGGCCACTTTCCCAGGTCTGCTAGTAACACATCACACCTCTGTCTCTCTCTACGCAGACGGCTACAACTTCATTTCTGTTCCCCCTACCATTATATTTTACTCCACACTAAATTAATAAGTCACCAACGGAACATATTTTTTGAAATCAAACTGTCACAGTTTTCTTTTCCACGCACAACATTAATGACAATGTAAAAAATATCCATTAGCGTTTATACTGAAGATCGTTGGGTCATTTTAGCAACTATCTTAATTTCATAACTTTTATAGTTTCTAAATATAAGAGTTCAAGAAATCAAGTCTTCATAGTATAATTGACTGCATTATTAAATATTATTAAAATGAAAAATTTGACGTCTGATTGAAAAATATGAATAATAAAGATAGCCAATACCGACAAACACTACGTTTCTAGGATCTTTGTGCCTTTCGTCAGGTGTGAAGAAGATCCTAGAGTTCACAACTGCACTTGTCAGTTTATTATCACTTTTTGTCTTAATTGACTATCTTTTTTTTTATTCATGAATAAATATAACCTCTCAGAGTCCCAAACATTATTTTACATATATATATAAAATTATTTTATATATATTTATTCATGAATAAGAAAGATAGCCAATACCGACAAAACACTACGTTTCTAGGATCTTTGTGCCTTTCAGAGTCCTCTCAGAGTCCCAAAAATTATTTTACATATATATATATATATATTAAATTATATATATATAAAAAATTATTTTATATATATTTATTCATGAATAAGAAAGATAGTCAATTCAGACAAAAAAGTGATAATAAACTGACAAGTGCAGTTGTGAACTCTAGGATGTTCTTCACACCTGACGAAAGGCACAAAGATCCCAGAAACGTTGTGTTTTGTCGGTATATATATGCAAAATAATATTATATATATATATATATATATATATATATATATATATATATATATAGAAACACGAGCTATCAGAATCTGTGCAGTTGAAAATATTCATTAAAATAGTTATATATTTAAAAAAATTATAACACAATAATACAATGTCGATTAAATAATTCACTTATCACTAAATCTAATTAATCATATAACACTAACATATGTTTCAGGTTCTTTTTCTAAATAAATATTTATTTAGCTCTAAGTTAAAAAGTTTTGGAGTTGTACATTAAGTCTGTTTAGGTTACATAATTCTACTGTCAGGTAATATTATTATGTTATGAATTTTTATAATATGCTATTTTAATAATGTTTTCAACTGTACAAATTCTCATGAGTATGACTAGGGAGGTCAAAAACTCCAGTTTTTCTTTATATGTACAATAAGAAAAAAGTTTTGTACTGTGAGAGGATATTTTTATAATTAAGAATCAATTCTTTGAATATTTGTTGAGCGGGAGTTTTTATTCTGTGTTAGTGTAAAGGATATGATCCGGTTCCTTTCATTTATAAAAAAAGGAGATAATTAAGTCAAGGTTCGTGACGTGTGCTTAAATACTGACTGTTTTTATTGTAAAAATTATTGAGATGCAGTAGAAGAAATGAGGACGTTTATTTATCAAGGATGAAGATGTCAACGTATGGAAACAATGGAACTGAGAAAAACTCGTGTCAATCGATTTAATTAATCAGATAAATTTGACTGTGACTGAGTTAAAAAAATGAGGCTCTTAAACTGATTATTGTTTCTCTTATTTCACTGACTTCTGAGCATAACGATGGGAGACATAATGGTGGTACACAGATTCAGAAACAGCGTCTCTCTGGGTTTCTATTCGCAAAAGATTCTCCTTGAATTTTTAAAATTCCAGTTTTGCATTGCAACATAAATTTTTGAAGTCCTATTATAAAAAATACTATCGTATTATTTGACTAGAATTTTCTCTCTGTTTCAAAAATAATCTCTTTCCCAGTGAATTTTCATTTTTTTTTGTTTATTAAGTTTTCAGGCGTAGATTTCGTAACCCATTAATTGCGTAACAAGAATTTGTCTACGAAGGAGGTAAATTAACTCTGCTGGTCTTAATTAAATTTCGTCCAAAGTTTTTAATGTTTATGTTGCATTCAACATTGAATTACAATTCTGTAATAAGAGAAATGTGAATTTCGAACAGTGAAGTTATGCAAAGTGAGCTGCTTGTGTGCGTCATGATGACTGTCTCTGTTAACACCACACACAGCTATTTCACAGTTATTAACAGTGGATTTACCTGGTTATGATTCCTTTGCAGGTATATGTTGTTCAGGCTGTTGCACATTCAGCTGACGTGACCACCTCGTATAGTGTGAAATTTAAAATATAGAAGAATAAGGATTATTGTCGGGAAATTCAGCTTTCTGTATAGCGGATAAGGAGGATTGTGTGATGCATTTGTTGATTCCGATGCATTTGCGTAATGCAAACATTGCTTAGAGTAACGGGCTACATGAGGGTAATCCACGTGGTGGCAAATCCCCTTTAATAGCATAATAAAGGATTTGAAACTGGGGATGCGGAAGGGTAGAGGAAAGTAGCCAATTACTAAGTTTCTTATGATAGATTTAGTGTTATAGTTCAGCAGTGTATGGTCCATTTGGTCATTTGGCGCCATTGACTATCAGTGTCAACATCAATTGATCTTGTTTGTATGACTCGTTAACGATGTTATCCTAGTGTTAGTTGTTGACTGCTTTGACCACACGACTAATTTGCCATACTACTAACAACATAATAACACTAAGACGCGTGACGTTCGTTGTTTGTGTTCCTCGTTGAGGGTTGGAGTGTTGACTTCCCCCACCCTTTTCCCCCTTTGGCGTTCGTTGACGCTGCGTGACCTTGGCGCTGGAGGAGCCCCCTGGTGAGGAGAGGGCCAGTGAGTGAGAACGAAGCAGTGTGAGCAGCGCCGCCATGGCGAGAGAAGCGGTTCCATGAAGCTGCGAGCAACCTCCTGCTGCAGGCATGACCTGCTCAGAGTCATCGTGCGAGCCCTACGCCACCCCCGCAGCCCCAACCCTCGCCCCCGCATGCGAAGGGTCGGAGCAATGCGCAGGTAAGACAAGAGACCATCAGCCAGAATGACAGCCGTCACTTGATTTGCTATAGTATGGTGTGTGTGAACCGGGTTTTACCAACTGTGACAACCCACCAGCCGATGTATTCATTGACATTACAGGAATGCGTGTTCACCAACAATCCGAGTGACAACCACGATTATATTTGTATTAGTGCGAGGAAACTGTTCCTACCATGTAATACAAGTGTCAGCAATTGCTCGATAACCAACACGTGGTTCCCGCCACAAAGATCAAATATATGTGGATTAATAAAAGAGCTGATGGAGACACACGAGAGACAATTGAAGTGAATAAGTGAGTAAGAGAGATATACATAAGAAATCAAAGGTAAACCGCGTGAACTACGTTGTTTAGTGGTAATTTATAATTGACAAATAATTGTTATTAGCTGATTTTAATTTAAGACAGAGAATCAACATATTGTAGAATACAGGAAGATAAAACGAATATTTCCATGTGACAATGTACAGGAAGGATGACCGGACGGAAGAGAAACTTGCTCATGATGATATTAATAACAAAACATATTATTTATATCCTGCTTCGACAAGCAAGGCAAATGAAAAACCAAATCCAGTGGAAGCACGAGTAATCACAGGTCCCTTTATTGATTGTTGGATTAAAGACACGTGAAAGTAAGAAAAGTGGAACATTGAAGTCATAATTAGTGCTGACATTTTTTTTAGGGCAACAGGCTACATGAGGGTGATCCACATTGGGCAACTCCCCTTTAATAGCATAGGAAGGCATTTGAAAGGGGGGATGTGGAAGGGTAGAGGGAAGGTATCCAAGGGTTACTGCTGACAGTACCTGTATTAAAATATAAGTATTGTATTACAAAACATGACAGTGGTAGCCATGAGGAAAGTGAGCGTTGGGTTCATGCAATTGACGGACACGCCTACCTTTACATACAATGGACAATTCAGCTTTCATTAGACGATGACAGGCATCACGGCTTTAAGACGGTTATATTGATCATGAAGCAGGCCAAATTAACAACTACACAATGTCGTCTAGATCATACAGATCTAGCGGAAGATGAAGCAAGATTCCTGGAGATATGACCTGGATCTATTCAGAATATATCTTGGCGATATCGTATCTGAGCAGACTGGAGGGAGATTTATTGCAGATGGTAGGTTAGTAAAGTGATAAATTTTATCTTAACCAGGTTATGCGAATTATAAACACTGAAAGTAGTAATACTTGAATTCTGGTGAAAGATGAGAAAGGCTTGAAAAGTATGGAACTGAAACCATCAACACTTAACACCAAATGTTGGTGTCTCACCAGGCACTCCGGTAGAAGATAATAAAGTATGTTTTTAATTTTAGAAAAAAAAATTATGTGCAGTCGTTGGCGAGAAAAATTCATAAAACAAAAGATTTAGATTTTTATCTCGGAGATTTTGGTAAGAAACAATGAATGATGTGAAGCTTGACTTGGTCGTGGGAGGTGAATGCAAATTACTCTCGAGATAATTGGAACTAAATCCATAACCACTAAAGCTTTCATGTGTCTCACTGGAACAAAACCGGAGATATAATTCGCAGTCATGCTGTCAACTCTCGCACAATACTGAAGTGTTACGTATGACCGTAGCATCAAGAAGTAGGCTACCGCTTATAAATGCGTTTATAAAGCCACTGGAAGGTTGTTCTTCCTGTTAACCACCGTCCAGCTGGCGTTCTTGGGTCTCATCCAAATAAAGAAACATAAGAGGTTTGTCCTCTGGGTCGAAAAAAAAATCACATCTCACTCTGTCACTTCCAATTCGTTGCTTGCGAGTCTGCACGACGATTAGGAGCGAAAGAAGAAGAAAAAAGATCGTGACACGCTTTTAACAGTTATATTGCTTTATAAACCATTTATATTCTCAATAAATATTCTGCGTCGCCTTGAACATATATAACTATCCACGTACACAGTCCAAAGCAAACAACCGCTCAGTGTTAAATTGTTATCTTCCTGAGATCAGGTGACACGTCAGGTCAACTTTATCTAGAACTAGAAACGATATACAAAATTGGACAGTGGACAACTTCTGTAACTTTTACATTCACAGTCAAACAGTTGAAGCAGTCATAATTGAAAGTTGGCACGATCCTGAAGGAACAGTTGAGACTGTTCAAGCTCCAGTAACGCTTTCAAGTTCTCAACAATTGTCAGCAAAGACATTTACATTTTCAATCAAATAATTTCAATTCAATGAAAAAAAGGTTGAATATTAGATATTATGAATAGATAATTGTTTTTATATTATCTACTTAACAAACTATTTTTTAAGCTTCGATATATTAGCAGAAGGTTTAAAATAAAATTGAAATAATTAGCTCGAATTGTGGTTGCCACTTAAATTAATGTTCACAAATTAAGTAAACAGATTCTGAGGAGGAAACTTTTCTCACTTTGCGACTTGTGAAATACGTTCTGGAAAAAAAAGTTAATTTCCGTAATTTCCTCAAAGTTGCAAAGATCTTCCTTATTGTACCTATTTTCCTAGTAGCCTTTCGTACCCTTTCTTCTTTATGGAGATTAGATGACGTAAATTTTGCGAGTGACGCATTGGCCGGAGGAATGAGACTTTCCAGTTCCAGCTGACGCAATGTTCGTCCCCTCACGTAGCAAGGGTGAAAGCTTGATTCAAGGAGGGGAACAACTTTAGGGACACAAAAATGCTTTACTCCCCACTGCTTGTCGATATCAGTTTGAAACAGGCGTTTTTCCCTCGCTGTGTGGAGAGTGAAGGAAGCGAGTTAGTGAAACAGAAGCAAGGAAACAAAATAATCATCTAGAAAATACAAAACATTCCGTTTATCAGGAAGAGAATTTGCTGACGATCGAGACCCTTTATCATTTGGAATTTAGTACACTTCTAAAGCATTATAGCTTTGGTGTCAACCTAAAGAACCATTTGAACATATTTCTTACGTTTTACATTGTTACTATTTCAAAATATCGGAAACGAAATGAGAATAATTGTTGACGAAAACAGAAATGGGATGAAGCTTAGAAGAAGAGGTATAATTAAAAGATTAGAACATAAAGGTTAGTCCGAAATCATTAGACATACACCTACTTGGTTCAATTCGGCCCCAGCGATATACTATAAATATTTTCTTCCAAAAATACGTTCTGCAAGTTAGTCTCACATTATATGTAGAAAAGTTGGATTTTATTCCCCATTTATGTAGGTTAATTTTTTTATTTTGCAAAATTATTTTTGTTTCGACTTTAAATTTAGTAAAAAAGGTGGTTTTATAACTAATAATATTGTTTAGGTGTTCGATTGCCTCGCTTGAAGGCAAAACAATGATTGGTTAAGAGAGAAATTTGACCTTCGTAAAGGATGAAAGCCGTAGACTGCCTCTGGACACTCTGGGCTGGTCTGAACCGCATAGGTCCGTTTCTGTTAAGGTAGCAGACTCACGTTCCTATGCTCTGAAGAAGAGCAGAGTTGTTAACTGCTCAAGAAGTCGGTCTATCATTTCTTTCTCCCTGAATTGCCTTTTCTCAGTCACCTACAACTATTTTCTCCCTTCACCACCGTTATTTTCTTTTCCAAATCTGAGAATGGGTATAATATTCCTAACATTTATCTGACTACATATCGTCTACGCTTCGTTAAGTGCTTTTACTGGATAATTACTTGTTGAATTAAATGACGCAAGGACCTCATAACTAACAGAGGATTCCAGGTTCTGTACCTGGAGCGTTTTCCTAATACGGCCTCTCCTGTGTGACTCAAATCGGTACGAGGGACGGAGGATTCCAGGTTCTGTACCTGGAGCGTTTTCCTAATACGGCCTCTCCTGTGTGACTCAAATTGGTACGAGGGTACTTCGTTAAGTGCTCTTTCCTGGATAATTACTTGTTGAATGAAATGACGCAAGGACCTCATAACTAACGCAGGATTCCAGGTTCTGTACCTGGAGCGTTTTCCTAATACGGCCTCTCCTGTGTGACTCAAATCGGTACGAGGGTACTTCGTTAAGTGCTCTTTCCTGGATAATTACTTGTTGAATGAAATGACGCAAGGACCTCATAACTAACGCAGGATTCCAGGTTCTGTACCTGGAGCGTTTTCCTAATACGGCCTCTCCTGTGTGACTCAAATCGGTACGAGGGACGGAGGATTCCAGGTTCTGTACCTGGAGCGTTTTCCTAATACGGCCTCTGCTGTGTGACTCAAATCGGTACGAGGGTACTTCGTTAAGTGCTCTTTCCTGGATAATTACTTGTTGAATGAAATGACGCAAGGACCTCATAACTAACGGAGGACTCCAGGTTCTGTACCCGGAGCGTTTTCCTAATACGGCCTCTCCTGTGTGACTCAAAACGGTACGAGGGTACTTCGTTAAGTGCTCTTTCCTGGATAATTACTTGTTGAATTAAATGACGCAAGGACCTCATAACTAACGGAGGATTCCAGGTTTTATACCTGGAGCGTTTTCGTAATACGGCCTCCCCTGTGTGACTCAAATCGGTACGAGGGTACTACCTAGAACTATCGTTCGTTTGAGGAAAACTTTGAAACTAGAAAACCTATCGTCTTATATGTTACCCCTTTTCAGTATTTTAATTTACACACATTCGTCCTTAGGACCTTTTTAATCGATTACAAATATACAGTTTAACCTTATTATTTATCTTGACTTTTACCTTATAAACGTTCATGTTAGCATTCTGTTCGGAAACATTTCACGCCCCTATTTTTGGATATCGTATTGATTCTCCCGTGTCAAATTTTTTTAACCTAAAATAATATTTGACAGGTCATAAATGCTCTTTGAGATCTTTTACATTTCATTTTGTGATTTTTATATTGAAGACGTGTATTGTTTCGGTGAATTTTATTTTATGATTTAATATCATCAGCAGGTACATGCTTTAGGCGGATTTAATTCATTTTGTTGTGTTGGTAATAATCTGAATTTTAGCCGATTTTATGTGCTTGGTCATATTTGTCCTGTAAGCTAAATAAATTAAATTTGAATTTATTTTGCCTAAATTTGTACTTTCAGCTAATTTTTTTTGCCAGTATATCAGAAATATAAACTTTACGTCAATTTATTTATTGTGTGTTGAGGCGATATTTGTATGTTTCCTTGGATTTTTTGCTTATATAATTTCATGTCTGCATTTTTTGTCTTTATGCTTAACTTATTTTTTTTTGTTGTTATTTTTATCCTTTTCATATTTATATTCGGACACCAATAGTAATCTATTTTACTTTTAATTACATGTGGGTAAAATTTGTTCTTAATTAGTCTACTTATGATACATTTTTGTTCGTTTTACTTCCTTTCAGTGGGTGAAACTGACCCGCGTTGTGAATCACATTTATTCGTTGATATTTGCTCCATTTATGCTTTGTACTTTTTCGTAATTTTGTTCTTGCATTTGTTATATTTGAGCAGCTTTGTTTTTACATTCGTTCTTTGTCTAATGTAATTTTTTCAAAAATTTTATTTTGTGATATGTTGTGTTTCCAGTCTGCATTGAGGGCTTAAATTTAATTTGAAAAATCTATTTCATTTTCGAACTTATGCACGCTGTTATAATAATAATAGTTTTTTTTTACCATGAGTGAGGATTTTTGAAAAATAAAAAATAGCCGGAAACTAAAAAGAATGTGGAGATATTTTTGAAATGTAAACCATTTTTAATTACTTCATTCTGCGTGCACCTTAAATTTTTAAAACATTCTGCAAAATATTAATTATATTTGGCCTTCATATTTAATTTTAATTAACATTTTTCTGTATTATTTTGTCTACCATTTAAATAAATAATTAACCAGGACAACGTGTTTCTGTTGCTTCCGTTTTTTTTCGGGTTTTCAAATATATTTTATTGATGTTTCAGGGTATTTACAGCTGCTTTCCTTTTATAATTAATTAACATAAACTTTAGTGAATATATAAAATTATAGTTTCAGGAAATTACAAAGTAAATATGTTGCTACAATGGTAAGGTAAATAACAACATAACATCAGAGTAGAAGTTGTTCAAAAGGATTGACCAGGAGCTAGTTTGTTCATTTTTATATGAAAATAAGTTTACTTGCACCATTCGTTAATTTTAGAATTTTTAGGAAGTTTGTTGTAGATAGTTCTGGATTTCTTTACAATACATTTTAATGATATTATTAGGGATATTTATTTTTACAAATAAGTGTGACAAGAATTTTTTTTTCTGTTTACAAAATCGTAATTTTAAGTGGGACCGTCTCATAAAATAGTTTATAAATAGATTCGACGCAGTTTGTGTGTGTAAGTGCTAATTCCATCCAAATCTTGTCATCCGTGACGAGTCACCGAAATTTATTTTTTTCACATGACGAAATAACAATTATTTACCGCCCTGCCCCCTAGCATTTTGAATTTCAAATTGTAACATTGACGTCGCATTTTCTCCTTCACCGATCTTTGAATCTCGCGTTACACGACCTGACACATATTTTTGTACGAGTAGCTTGCGTGTTGGCGTGTGTGTTTCATTCCGACCAGATCAGCAAAGCATGGAGAGCGAGAGACACACTCGGAGAGAGATCGTGAATCAGTTTCGCCAGCTGCTGACTACGGTGACGTCACTTCCCCCCTCTCCACCTCCGCTGTGTTGGTCTGCAATTCCACGCTCAGGGTCACCGTATCCTGCATAGAGAAAACAATGTGGAGCGACAAGGAGGTAGGAAAGACCAGTAGACAGTATTTTTTTGGGACTGCGGCCTCTTAAAATGGCGGCTTTGAGCCCAAATTTATCGTCTATGAACGCCCACACACTCCATGGAACAGAGAAAATGAGATCAAAGATTGAAAAAACAAAGACACAAACTTGTATACTGAAAGAAAAATTCGAAAATTAAATTGTTGAAGTAGCATTGAGGAAAGTCTTATACGAGGTCACTGTGGAGCTGCTGCGTTTGGTCTGTCTGGCTAAGAAGAGTAATTGTTGTGGAGAGACGCAGTAGTGCTCTGAGGCTCGGCAGTCGGGCTTAATATGTCCATGGGGGGACCGTCCAGTCTGTTTCTGTGCTGAGGAAGGTCAGTAGTTGTTATCTTGAAGGCGCAGCGTAATTGCCGTAATCTTGGAGGAACCGCGGACATCGTGGGAAATTGCCCTTGATGAAAATATATGTAAATAAGAAACATTTAACGAAAAGAAACATTATTAATAAATGTAAGAATAAATTTTAATATAAAACAGTGCTTTCGTCGCGTATTAGTCGATTTGATCGAGAAATATAAACCGCAACTACGGTGGCTGTTCGCGTACCTGTCTCTGCCCCATGATTTTTAGATTTATTTGTCGGAATTGATATTTGTTAGGGATTTTTTTTTTTGTATGAGTTATCCGACTTTTGAAACTTATATCCGCTGATGGATGAAATATTCCTAACATAAAATTACTAAAAGCAACGTAGGAAACAGATTAAATAATAAATAATAAGCTACGATTAGGATTATATCTGGGTTGTTGGGAAGATGAACCATATGTAATATAATAGTCTACACGTGCCCTCTTATCATAACGTCTCTTCAGCATAGCGGACCTAAGAGGGCGCAGTTAAAGACATCACTTTAGATATAGTGAGTAACGATACGCACCACAACATAAATCTTCACCCCTTCCGCCTAGGCAGCTGTGAAAACGCTGCCTCAAATGAAGTCAGTATTTTAAGTGCCTTATGCAGACATGCACACGGCAGCAGAAATCATTCCACCCTGTAACAGTTCTCATTGGACACTTTAAATCATCAGGGAGGGGGAAAGGAGTCTTCGAATTGTTCAGAGCTTCTTGGGAACGACAGTCGTGATCCAACCTCCAGACGGGTCGGTGGCTCCTGGTGCTATCCGCCAGTTTGTCTTCCTTTATTTTATTTCTAACTATTAAATCTCTTTATTCTTCATCAACTCTTATTTGACTGAAGTGCAGCGAAACACCAACCACTACGCCTAGGTTCAATTAGTTGAACCCGAACCCTCACGTTACCGACTTTCCTATTTCCTGTTCTTAATTCTTCCTTTATCCTCTAGATCGGTAGCCAGGTGAGCTAACGGAGGTATAGCTCGGTTGGTGAACGGTCTATCTGGACTTCCCATTTCCAACTGCTGGAATGTTACATGGTCACAGTGGTGGAGTGTTACATGGTGGCAGTTTGGGATGTTACACATCCTACACATTGAACCGAAAAAGTAGTTAAGGATGATCCAATAAAAATTTCATCCGACGTTATTTTGAACTACGTTTTTAATTTTTAACGTAGTTGTTCGAATCGTAAAACTTATAATATTCCAGTTTAGCATTGAAGGTATTTAATTACGTCACAGTAAATAAAAAGTTGGATGTCTCATAATAACCCCGAATTTTCACCAACATTTTCTCCGAAAGCCACTGAATATTAGAATCTGTATTTGTTCTCTTTTTTAAAAAAATTATCTTCCGTTGCAAATGCCTTCCGCTCTTATCTTTTCGTGCTTCTCGACCAGTTCATATTTTTCCTTAGCTGAATTCCAAGGATAATTTAACTTTAAACATCCTTTCTTCCACGCTTAACCCTAGACGACTTGAATTTGCTTCAAGGAGAACAAAAAAAGTTCAAAATAATATTGTGTTTTCCGTTAAATGACTGGAATTTGAATTTAGTCGTAACTGAATTTCAAACGTGTTTTTTTTGTATATAAAGACAGTGGCATAAAATTAATCAATTCTCCTGGTCTGCAGGAATTAAAAAAATCATCTTGGAGAGTACCAAGAACCACTTAAATATTCTTAGTTTATTACAGTCAATGAAATATACAAACTAATACTTTTCCCCTGTAAGAGTTCCCCTATATTGGACTAAGAACTGGTATTCTGTTATTTCCTTAAAGAGACAGTTGCGTATAGAAGGTTAGCGACGCAACCTTCTCCAGACCAAAACAGTCTCGACCTCTACATCCTCTACATTCCAAAGGTTAATGAGTAAGGTGGAAACGTTTAGCGTTTAAAGGTTCAACTAAAACCACTGGAATCTCTTTCTGTATATTTAAGATATACCATCGCGAAAACGAACCATCAATAACGTCCAGTAACATTATTTCCGCCGGTTCTCTACTTTTGTGTCCTAGAATCACGGAGAGATCCTTCCGTAAACATTTACGACATAATGAAACCCCTCTGGTGGTGCTACAGAAAAATAAAAGACTCACGGTGATACTTTTACTGTGTGTTCACATTTTTGTTGTTGCTGTAAAGACCGAAGTAAAATTATACTAGTATGGGACTGTAAAAACGGAAATGAAACAATGTGATTACCACAAAAGAAATTGGAAGTGTGGAGAAATGGGAAGAACTGCCAATAGATACACTCGAAGAATTTTGAGAAGAAAAATATTATTCACAGAGATAAAGGAAAATTTAGAACTAAAGCATGTGAATTGGAAGACTCGTACACGAGTGTTAATAATTTTCAAAGCAGAACAGAAAACCTGCAATTTTGTAGGCTGAAGTCTAAACTTCTTCTTCTTGTATCCATCCAGGATTAGGCCTGTTCCGGTCTCACCATCTCTTCCACGGTCTTCCCACATTCCTTCTTCCCATTGGATTATATTGATTTTAAACTATCAGGTATAATTATGTAAATTAGAAAGCAAGAATATTAAAACATACCGGCAAGTAAAAATTCCGCTCATAATAAAAAAAATAGACATTTAAAGCAGTAATTCGGTGATTTATCCTAATTACTGAACTAGAATTGTAGTTCCAATTTATGAATATGGCAAAAAAATAAATGTTCATAATTTTATATCAGCGAATGTAGAACATTTATACTCGTTCGATCTAAACTTGCCAAAAATTAGTGTTTTTTTGAAAAGATCCCAAATAGTAAATTTATTTAAGGATGAAGTAAATAGTGGCTATAGAACAGATGGAATAATTAGTGCCTTAGCCAAAGCTGTGGAAGAAGAGTAATACTGATATTCAGTCAGTTCATTCTTTGAATTCTGGAATCCCTTTTGGAAAAATCAATTGGAACCGTTGGGAAAAGTTCAGAAAATATGAGCTGAATCCCTACTTGGTCAAAGACACTAAAGGATGCAACAATTACGGTCGGAATTATTATTGGAAACCTGGTTTTTCTTCAAATAAAAATCCATGGATGATCTCTATCTCGAAATAAATTCAAAATAAAAATGGGGAAACCAAACCCAGACGTTTTCAGTCATAAATGGTATAAAGAACTGGAATAATCTATCTGTGTTTCAGGAAATTATTATTCAGGATATAAATTTCGCTTAAAGCAGAACTTAGAAGTGAGAAGGAAAATAAACGATTTTAAAAATTGTATTTAATTTAAATAATTATTTTCAGGTTTATATAAACATTATTATCCTGTTATTATTGGAGGGTAAGTCTTTTACCTTTGACTAAATTCTATTTGAAATTGACATGTTTATGGAAATCACGTCCAACTGTAAATCTGTAAATAGGTTGCATTTATTTTTCCAAACTCGTAGAAGATCCCTTTCGACTTATTTTTAAGATTTCTGGACGACATGTTTAAAGTCACCTTGTGAGCTTTAAATACAACTTTGTAAATCAAGACCCTTTGACATAAATCCCTCCCCCCCGTGACCAATCACGTCGTAAATTCAAAATTTTATTCTGTGTTGACCAGACACAGACCCGCCGTTAGATTTATTTTCCTTGTTTCTCGGCCAAGATAGATTGTTGAGAAGTTTTCCACGTTTTTCCCCAAACGTTGTTGACAAAGGACCACTGCCAACAATGAAACTAACTGGTGCTGTGCAAAATTACCACAAACAGAAGCGGAGGCAGAGAAAGAAATACGGAAGCCTGAGGTTCTCCGGAAAGCAGAAAACTTGCCCAGGTGGAAAGTTTGGGGAATTTCTGCTCTGCTCGCTGGCTGTGTGGTCACGCCCAAGTGAAGTTGTCGAGGGGAAAGTTCCTTTGTTCTGGCATCGCGAGGGGGGAAATTTCATAGCGGAAAATCAATTTTCAAGCAGTCACCATAGCGGAAGTATAACGTCAGAAAACACTGCAACCGCTCTTAATTAATCCTTTCAGATGTATCCGTGAAGAACGGTGATACGTTTCACTTGAACTGTTGAAATTAAAGGCTCGTATTATAATTCTGGAATCTCCAGAACGGAGGAGTTCTTCTAAAAATTATTCCAAATCTCAGCCAGCAGGACTGGAATATTTTCCCGCTCTTTAAACTTTCTTTTGCACCTCATTTATGGTTAAAAATTGGAGCCATCTTGATTTGGTCATACATTCGATTT
Source organism: Zhengitettix transpicula (assembly GCA_037074705.1). Lineage (NCBI taxonomy): Eukaryota > Metazoa > Arthropoda > Insecta > Orthoptera > Tetrigidae > Zhengitettix > Zhengitettix transpicula. Next base: position 81,037,501 of record CM073593.1, read on the forward strand.
TTAGCTTGAATTTAAATTAGTATGTTCAAGCCTCTTTGATATTTTTTTTAATTATTATGATCAGGAAATAAGATAATAAGTGGTTGCTTTCAAAGTTTTCCAGTACTATTTTCTTATTTCTGCGAGAGTAAATCAAGGTTAATTTTAATTTCAAAGTTCAGTTGCCTTATTTTGGCCTGATGTTTTAAGAAGATAAATTCCGAAGGAAAGGATAAAATTCTGTCCAATAAATGTCTCTTTATCATATTCGGAGAGTAAAAGAACGGGCGGGACAGAAGACAAAAGTATAATTGGATTATAAATTACAATGGTGGATTTTAATATGTAAACACCATTTTTCGAGCCGTTATTTGATCTGTAGGATGAGCAGGGTGATTGGCTCTGGGCTTCTCGAAGACGAAATTTCTTTCTACTGTTCCACCTGATGTGTCGATTATTCGTTCCACTCTCCCTTATATTATTTGGATTAAATTCTGTCCCTCTCCTTTCCTAAAATTTAACATTTTTTTCTTCAAAATAAAAACATTGAAAATTCGGACAATATTAACTCTGAATTCAATCAATTCTTTTTCAAGTTCTTCGTATCTTAATCGGATAATCAGTAGGTCATTGCTCTTCTGACTTGGTTTTCTCTTTTATTGTCTCTATATTTGGCCATATATGATTGTTAAATTCTTTTTTATTTTTAAAATAAATTGCCTATTTTTAATAAATGTCCGAGACCAAAATTTTTAGGTAACTCGTGGCCTTGATCCGGAGAAAAAAATCAATACCCGGGTCCATCCAATACCGGAACAAATTGATCGTAGTCTGACCATTGTATAAGTGACGTTTTAGCCCTCTGTAGAAGGAAGACATGGTCTTTCCGCAGGAAGTTTTTTCGATACCTCGGCAGGTCATTGCGTGGAAAAGTTTCTCCCGGTGTCAACTGTAGAAAGAGGAAACTCAGCTTCGAAGCCCTTGACGTCAGCGCGGCGGACCCTGACCTGCTCCAGTTCCAGCCTCCTGGAATTCCTTGGAAACACACAAACAAAACACCTGCCCGACGACACGACGGCAAAACACAAATACCAGTAAATCCCCCCCAGAAACGACATTCGCAGCATCGAAGAAGGATCCCAGAAACTACGTCTCCGGTACGCGTGCACTTGTTCTGAAGGTCGTCGCTGAAGTTACGGCGAATTTCTCGTAGTCTTTCCTCTCCACAGTGGGAACTACTCCCAGGTAACTCAGTAACCGTTCCACAGACTTGTTTAAATAACGGAAATATATTTTACCAATGGTTTCCAGTATCCTTACTAATTGAAAAAAAACGTAAAGACGGAAATGTGGACTCGTCTCGAGTTTTTGGTCTTTTATTTCTGGACGCTCCAGGCAGCTACTGTTTAAGGGCAGCACGTGCCTCGACCATTACAGCAGGTGTTGTTCTTTATTATGTTGAGAGAGAAAGAGACAGAGGAAAAAAGGATGTAAGGCTCTCGCACAACACAAAAAAGCACTTTGCCGAGCAGAAAACCTGCGGCGCAGCTCACACGAAATGTGTGATTCAGAAAGGGCCTTTATTGGACCTTAAGTTATAGCAAATATGAGTATATGGCCTTTGTGTGCGTCTACGCTTATAACTTTCCTCTAGTCAAATCAAAATGACCACGGTCATAAAATCAAGCGGGGAAAACAAAGAACTCACGTGTCAAATTATTATTTGGTTAAAAGACCAATTCAAAGGGACATTTCCTGAAATTATAATAAAAATTTTCCTCGAAATCATATAACGTAGATTTATAATATCAGAAAAAAATTATAGCATTATAAAATATTAATTATTCATTTCTTGAAAATTTTAAAAAAGCTTAGACAACTCAAATGTATTTCCTTTTCTTTGTACTTAATGCAAAAGCAAATTATTTATAAGTACTTTTATGCTTTGTTTAGCTGCGTATTTTATCTGTCTTTTTATTCAATCAATTTTAAACTTCTTGTTGAAGTTTTAAATTTATATAATGTTTCCGACATAATTCCCTCTGGATTATAAATTTATGGTAATTCAATGATGAAGGAATCATCGGCCAGCTGTTTCATTAGAGTCGTACCCAGTTTAAATGACACTTAAATTCCTTAAATAACCTGATACATTATTTTGAGGGAACAATTCCTTCACAGAAAGAGATATTTTTTGTGTCGAGCATCATCAGCACATTAAGTCGTTAATAGAAATGTTATTACGATGAGCAATAAAATTGATGAGGACATATTGGAATGTTACGACTTTCGACGTATAATAATTACTCAGATTTTATTTATAGAAATAACGTTTACAATGATGCAGAACTGCTATCTTCCAACATCATCTTTTTCTCTCTTGAAATTCATCAAGTTTTTACAATCTCGATAAATTCAGACTTGACGAATGCGCACCAAAATATGAACTAATACTACAGAAATAGTTTAGTTATTGGTGATTTAAATTTTTACACAATGGAAAAATATTTCTTTAGATTAAGTCGAGATAGTTTCGATTACACTCGACACGTGACGTCTCTAAGAAACCAACGCTTCCAACCTCATTTAAGTGTAAATTATATCCTTACGTAGACACTGATTACCAAACAGATATTTGTTTGCGTCCCAATATGGGTCAAGACTTGAACGTTTAGAAAACATTATCGTCGGTTTTCGCATAACGCTGTCGCCATGGAAACCGGACCGACAACGCAGCTTCAGTTGTTTGTCGTAATTTGGCCGTTTTCTTCCTAGTAATTACCTGGCACTGTTAACCTTCAACTACCAACAACACTCGTCACGTTCCATAATTTATGTAATTAATCTTTTATATATTTAATTTATTCTGACTGATATTTTATTACATGTATCGATATTTTTTACCACAAAGGTTTTTAATCGGTCTCCATTATAAAAATAAACATTTATATGATTTTATTCCCATAGTCAGTTTACTAATTTTCAGGATCAATGACGAATCCGGAAATTTCTATAGTCGTCTTGAAAAATAAATAAAACAGCCAACATGTCGGAAGCAGTTTAATAAATGTGAAAATAAAAAAAAATTACGCACAACGCTTCGATTCTCTTCTTGGAATCTTCTTCAGTTTCCCATCTACAAAATAAAAAAAACTGGTATAGACGTTTCTACGACTATGAAAGTAATGTATTTTCATTGAATGAGAACATTTTGGACAGAAATTTCTAAAAGCTTATGCATCAGAGGAATTTCAAAAAAGTGAATGAAGCGTTGCGACATTTATATTTCATAAAATTGTTTCTGACATGTTGGTGGGTTTATTTATTTGATTTAATTGATGTGTGATGTGTATTACTATCTTATTGTAAAGAATTATGTTCTTTACGTTTCTTTTAATTTGTTTATATATTTAATTTATTCCGACTGATATTTTATTAAATGTATCGATATTTTTTACCGCAAAGGTTTTTAATCGGTCTCAATTATAAAAATAAACATTTATATAATTTTATTTCCATAGTCCATCAGTATTACAATGTGTATTTATTTTATGGAACTCCAGTAAAATGATACGTTCGTAATAAAAATTCAAATGTCCAATTTTGGAAATAGCAACCTTTGTCAAAAATTTATCCAAACGTAAAATTGTTTTTCCATCGTCTAATTTTAATATGTATAGAATAATTTATTGCAGTTCCGTGAAATAAATACACATTATACAAAAATACCGTTGGAAGAGATGAAACGAAAATAAATGCTAGGAACATCTAATTTGTTGACGATGACTATGGGCAAGAGCTGCAAGCTTCTTGAACAATCAAAATTAATAAAAAAAAGGAACAAAATTATTTCAATATCTTAATTTTATAATTTATAACGTTTAAACACATAAATATTAATCAAAAATTTAATAAAATATTAATGACTCTGAGAGTACCTTGAGGCGAGGTCAGTGACTTAAGTATATGGTGTTCAAATCACTATTTGTGTACGCCCAATTTCAGGAGTAGTTGAAGATAAGGAGGTGTCAACAGTATGGAGCGGGGATTATATAAGGAACGCCTAGTGTCAACAATGCAGGCGCTCGTCGTGTGAACCAAGTCAACAATGGCACTATGGCGATAAAACAACACCGTACTTTCTAGCTACGCCACAATTCATGCACTTCACCACTCTGACTAGTGTTTACTTTTTCTTTTGGAGATTAAGACGTCTTGCAGTTTCTATCATCTGCTATTGAATGTTTCGTGTTACGAATTGGTAATTCAGTTTGCAAATCAGGTGACCGTAAATCAGTTACGCTTTCTCCTGATACGCCATTCCTTGTTGTCCAGGCTGGGGTTTTGTGGCTTCCTCCCCTACTCAGTCTGTTCCACTATAAACTTAGGCGTCCCTGATGTGCGTGGAAGGTGGCTGACTATATATTTTGGTCCCCCGTACCCGCGCGGTGGAACCCGCAACCAGGAAGTGCTTGGGGCTGGGTCTCGCTCGCTCACAGACACAGATGGTACAGTTCCGGCCAAAGGAGACTGCGTCTACAGTGGAACCCCAAAGTTAAACCAGCTAAGGAACCGGGACACCAGAAAGTTACGTTCCCAAAACACAGACAACGTCTGTCTCAACGTAAAGCTAGTCCGAGACTACATTCAAACTACGTCGATGCTTCCAACAGTTCAGAAAAAAATGTTGAAGTTGTGCAAGAATTGGTTATTTTGGGGTTAAATTCAGTTAATAGTATCCTTTGAATTCCGCTAAATCGCTGTATGGTGATCGTTTGAATCTATAACGACGGGTCAAATCCTCACTTTATAGATAAATAAATTCAATAAAGAATGAAAATTTACTTTTTCCTACAATCTGTAAAAATATTAATATTAGGAAGGTTTAAACCGCTGAGAAGAAAAATATTTGTAGGGAACATTTTACACAGAAGAAATACTCATTAACCTGCATTACATGATGTTTAAACGGACTAATCGAATAAAGAGGGTTTCTTGCCTTGATCAAATTTTACTTTATTCCCTCTTGAAACACTTTAAAAAAGGCTTCATGACGTTTTCGCATTCTTAACTATTCGGTTTATATTAAATATATTCTACATTAAATTAATAAAGTATTTGGAGTATTAACCACTCAGAATGTTCAATTAACAGTCCACAAATTCTGTAATTAGTTCTGAAGGTTTATTTAAATATTTTAACAATTAAATCATTGTCCCTACTTTTCACACTTCTCAAGTTACTCGAATTCATTTTAATAAAATGTCCCACTCCAAACATCCCGCTTTTGAAATTTCATCGTTATAGAATCAAAATTTTCCTGTTCGAAAATCTTTCTGCCGTTTTACTTATTCCCTTATAATCGTTACAGATAAATTAATGATCTATTAAAACCTGTCCGTAATATGCTCTGGGCACAAATATTCTCATGCCATACGGTGTTCTGAGTTCTTCCGCGGTCATTGATTGACGTGACTGTTGACGCAACAAAAAAACAACACCTTCTTCCGTCAAATGTTTTTTTTGAACTTTGAATGCCGTGTATAGTTTTATTTTCATTTCAAATCTGTAGAACAAAAATTTGCGTTTTTTTTTTTCTCATAGTCAGCAGAACTGTTATTCATCCTCTGTCATACTGACCACTTTTGATGTTATGGTATTGTTCCGTCCCTTTCTAAACTCCCTCCAATTAATGATGGTATTTATCAAGTATATAAACAATATTTTATTAGAACTCTACATTTACAGATGAAACCCGAGTTTAAATACATTTATAGTTATTTACCGTTCGTAACATTGAGCTCTTTGAGTGTTGCAAACGTTTCTACCTGCGCATTTTACCTGTCCACATTGCGAATCGGTATGAAAGTAGTCCGCCGAGGCACCCGAACTTTGTTGACCGGGAACGTTCGCTGAAAGGTGTTAAAGATCTCTGCAAACATATTCTGTAGCCGCGTGGCAAATAAAAAAAAAACGGGAAGAAAGAAAGAGAGAGCGACAGAGATGGAGTGACAGCGAAAAAAAAAAAGCGGTTGGCAAACGGTGTCGTCTCTTAAACAACTTACGCAAGGAAGGGAAAAAGTACATGCACATAAACTCGAGTGAAACCTCGTCTCTAAACAAATATTGGTGGAAAAAATTGTTGTCACGAAGGCAGGACCGCAAATCCGACAGCAGAGTTTTATTTCTCGTTGCGGTTTTTTCTTGGTCAATCTGTTCAGTTGGAATCGCCTTCAGGATTTTGTTTTTCATTCGCCTCAGTCATATTTCGAAATATCGTAGTCATTCATCGTTAACATCTCCTTTTCGTAGGAAAGTGTTTGTTTGTACTCGAAACTCTGTTTTTACGTTTGGTGATTGTTTTATTAATTGAGCAAAAACACTTATTTCACCCAGAAATCTTAATTATTTGGGTCACATTCAGTAATTAACGTCTCAACCCTAGAGAGTGGCGTTTTCTAAATTTATTATCCCAAAATAATTATTCGTGCTAACTTGAATCTATTGTAAAAGTTATGCTCTAGTAACTTCTCCACGAAGACTATTCCCTGTCTGATGTTTTATAACGCTTTATGGTTGAGAGTTTTTTTTCTGTTCAATCAATCTCCCGCTCAACGTTCCTGTCTTTCTTCTTTCTTGTGGGTTTTCCCACTTATCAACCCCAACCGATGCTCTCATTCACAATTTCTCTTCTTGAATAATTCTTCCGCAACTGTTCTATTTTCCTATGACTATCTCCGGTAACCTTTCTCTTGGAACTCGCAAAACTCTATCCGGTATATCCGAAGCAATTTTTAATATTCATCTCAGAACTACAACAAATCATGGATTGTTGTGCAGCTTAGATGGAACTTGTAATAGTAATGCGAATCACTCAGGGACATATATATCTACTAAAATTTGAGAGAATAATGCTTGTAATTTGAGTTTAAGGCTCGGTGAGACAATTTGGGTTTAGATATGGAAAATAACCTGACGAATGCTTATTTCTCCTGAACGCTTAAAAATTTAAAGAACAACTTTCAGTGCAAGGGATGAAAGGTACTCAGTTCATGGCACCAAAGGTTCAATAATTTGGCATACCGAATATTTCCCTGCTTCGGTTTCCAGCGTCTGATTTATTTTGGTTGCTTAATGCGCGATTCGCAGAAAGACGAAAAAGAGACGGTTTTGCCGAAGCAGCTGCGAAAGCTATCTATTTTTGACTAAATGTTTTTCCTCGTGCCAGAGATACGAAGTAGTAGTTATCGATGGACCTAGAAAAGCCCTGCGGTATATATAAATTTGTTTCCAGTGTCGTTTTATGTTTTGTCAATATATTTTAATTTCTCTTCTTTAAGAATGCGACTAATTTTTTGGACTGTCCCGTTTCAGGGCTTTTTTTTTTACTACTTTCTTCTGTTGAGCAACCACGATCCAAAATAACAACACGAGCGAGAGGTACTGGCGCGTAAAAGATACCGGTTATACGACTGAAATCCGTGAGGTGCAGAACACGTCCACGTCATCGCATAGGGGTATGACGTCACGCGATGACGCCACAGATCTCCGCCCAGGAGATAGAGGGCAGATCTGGTTGTGTGGCTGGCTATTCCTCCCAGGTGACGAGAGTCCGCTGATGGTTTATTTCTCGCGGGATGACTTCACTCTGCACACGAGTGGGCACAACACGTGGTTCTCGCCTCTGCCAACTAAACGTCTAGTCGTTCTTCTCAGACTCCTCGTCCGCCTACAGACCTTGAACTATTTTCTCACCGTTGATCGCTAAATTTCTATTCAACGATCTGTAGTCGGAGAATGTCCTGATCCAGTTGTCGGTACTCTTTTAGCTTTATGCATTTTTAAGGCGATCAGAGTCACTTCCATTTCCCAGAAATTCTTCTCGATTGACTGTACAGTCCTTGGTGAACCTTGGCCTCTTCAACTACCCTTCTCCACTTATCTTGTGCCAACACATTCCTTTTCCCTGTAATCCATTTTTATGAATGCCTCTCTTTACCCCATCCAGCCACCTGATTTTTGGACTACCCCTTCGACTTTGCCCCCCAGGATGTCCATTCTGTATCTTTTCGGCATCTACGTTTCCCCCATCCTTGTTACGTGACCTGCTCATCTCAGTCTTGATGGTATTATAATTCTACTGACTATAGCTCAGTACTTTGACGCCTCCTTCACTTTCTTTGATCATAGTTGGCCTACTATTTAGCGTACTATCTAACCGAGTAAACAATTGTATTCGCAACGTTTCGATGACGTTCACTGCAATCGTGCTCTAGCAAAAGTCCTTAACACATTTGCTTCATACCGCTGCGTCCACACAGCAAACTCTTCTCCCGCTATCGGAAGGGCGTGGGACAAGTACCCAATGCCCGACCTACCTGATGCAGGTTTTTCTAGGGTTTTCCCTGCATTTCTTTAGGCGAATGCCAGGTAGGATCCTTAAAATATAGCCCGGGGGCCCCAGTTAACCCTTGGCTACCTTCCTCTACCCTTCCGCATCCCTCCTTTCAAATCCCTTCCTATGCTATTAAAGGGGAGTTGCCCAAAGTGGATCACCCTCATGTAGCCTGTTGCCCTAAAAAAAACACGAAGTTTTCTCTGGTATTACGTTCACTTCGGATTGTTCCGCTTAATGGGATAATGTGCGTAGTGGATCATAGATGTTTTTAGGAGTGTTCCTGTTGACTGCGTGTGTTTGAAGTTCAAGAAGGAAGAACGTAGAATGAAAGTCAAGGTGAATGCAATGTTTGAAATAATAAGCTGTGACTCACAAACCGTACTCACGTCACATTGCTCACAACCGCACTGCGATCGTAGATAAATAAAAACACAACACAGAAAAATTAACGACGAAAAAAGAGGAGGATGAAAAGAGACTGGTAACGAGAAAGAGG